>CM053274.1:40171708-40771708 GCA_028583415.1 Protea cynaroides | reverse complement strand
AAGGTACCAGATAGAAGTAAACTAATATCAGAAAAGCTTATTATGTTCTCCCAAAGTAAACAAATGTTCTATTGCAATTCATGAAATGAATGGGGCAAAAGCAACACCTCATCAATCCTAACATTATATATCTGAATAGTAGAATCTTCCATTCCTATGGCTATGATGTTATTGTCCTGCGGGTGGAATGCAAGGAAAGTGGCTGCTGGAGGTGGAGACATGAATGTTGTCATGACCTGAGACACAAAGGCTTTATTCAGTTACTTGAATCCATTAACAGAATCAATGCATTACCAAGTAAATGAAAATGTACAAAATAAAAAAATAAAAATAAAAACTCCCAGCTCTCCAAACTCACAAAAGAAGAAATGATAAGGAAAGACAAATCCTGACCTTAAACGTCATCATATTGAACAAAGAGACCTTCCCGCCAGATGCAGACATGACATAAGAGTCATTTTTGGATAAAGCAATGCATGCAGCTGACTCTTCCAATGGGTTGGCATCACTGACATCATTAGTCATGAGAGTCCCATTTGCAGGCTGCCACAACTGGGGCACAACAGATGCAGTGGACTGAAAAAGTACAAAATGTTAGAAATAAAATAATAAATATGCCTATGTAAGAGAGAGATCATCTCAGAATGCCCATTTGACAAAAGCTAACCAACCTTTCCAGATGCATTTCGTTCAGTACGTTGCCATTTCCAAAGCTTATGGACGGCATTGGAAGCAAGAGCCAACACAGCTAGCCCAGAGTTCGTGTATATCAGCCTTACAACCTGCCATTCATCAATTATGTACCGAAGTTCCAAAACTGCCGAAAGGTAGTAGTGAGAGCCACAGAATATAGCAATAGAGAGTAGAAATTGATTACAGAAAAAGGCATGTAACATGTAGGGTTGAAATCCAACTAGACAAGAACTGAGAAAAAAACCTCACTCAAAAAAAAATCCCCAGAAAAGGGGAAAAAAGAACAATATATTCTGCAAGAAAGCAATAAGTTTACTTTTTGTCAGGATAGTTCCAAGACCATGGTAATCCACAATTCATTGTGGTTGATGCTACAAATCCATCTAATGCAGTGGCTTAAAGCTGCCCAATAGCTTCCATTACTCTATGCACATTATCAAAACAACTGTAAATGAATAACATCAAGTGCATGGCTTTCAAGTTGTTTTATTTCCATTTAGTTTTTTATTTTAAAATTTTTATTCTTTTTTTATTTTTAGGGTAAGTTGGCTTACAAGACAATTTTCTTCAGCAGATGAACCAATATATTGAAAAACCTAGCTAATCAGGTGAACTAGGTCTGGGGTTTGGCAATACAACATGCTTTACAGCATGAAACCATCCAACCACAAGGCGTAGAAGTAAACCAAGTTTCTATACGATTTATCAAGTAGAAGCATTCATGCTACAAGTGCTCTTTTCAACAGAGGGATGTCGAAGGAATTCGTCATGGCTGGACTTTACAAGCCTAGAATTCCACTAACCAATTTATCAAATGCTACAGCACAGCTCAAATTCCCCACATGTTAACAGAGTCGAATGCAAGCAGTTCATGGCAACAACATACCTTGCCTGTAGTCATGGGATCAGGCAACCGTAAAGCTTTTAGCTGAGCTGAATCAACAATATCAGGCAACTTCCAGCTCTTAACTTTGTCAACATCTTCCGTGACTCTGGGTTTAACATCTGCTATCCGGCCGATGTCCATGGGACCCTGTAATCACCACCACCACCAACATAAAAAATAAAATAAAAAACCAAAGACTCCAGAAGAACTACTATTTACACGTAACTATAAAAATGCAGACTTACAAGACGATCCAATGGGGAAGCTAGAGCAGTAGAAACATTGCCTACAGGACCAGGCGCATTAACAATCGGAGGCTGCAAAAGACAGGCAAAAATATTTAAGAAATAAATAAACAAATAAAATGAGATCTAGCAAATTCAAACTGAAGTGCAGAAATCCATCCATCAAGAATACTGCTTCTATATGATCAAAGATAATTTATAAAATAAATTAAATAATGAAAGATTAAGCAATCTAAAATTCAAACTCCAGAAATAAATATAAAAAAATACACTTCAATAAGATTAATAAATAACATAATACCAATTGGGAGAAACAGAAGAAGAAGAAAAGATGCTACCTTTGTGTTGATTGGCTCAGGAGGGCCTCGAGACCCCTCAAAAGTCCTGCTTTCTAGCATCCTTATGAGGCGCTGTCCATCAGTGTTCGCCAAAATCTTGATACCATTGTCACTTGTCGTAACTGCCAGCAAAGACCCTTCCTTGTTGAATCTCAGTCTAGGGCTTGCCTGCAATGAATACCATGAATAAATAAAACATAGTTTATCTAGAATTCAGCTTTCGTCCTTATTTGAAATGCAGTGTGACCACTAACAGGCAATCCCCCATCAGCATCAGTGGTTATTAACAAACTGATATTATCCATATCCCAGAACTTAATCATAAATTCATCTCCAGCAGCCAAGAAGCGATTCCTTGTTGTGTCAAACTGGACAACACCTAACGAGCGTTTCCTGAAACCAGAGTATGTCCTTTTGATAGCTCCTTCACTCTCATTCCACTCAACCAGGTGGGAATCCCCTTCTTTACTTGTTCCACAAGAGAAGAGCCTACAATAAACAAGTGGTAACAGTATAAACAAGAATGGCCAACAAAGGAACTGAAAGGTCCTGGGCAGAGTATAGGAAAGAGTATAGAAGTAATTACACGAGCAGTAGTTGACAGAAAACAATACTTAATTCTAGTCGAACTCTTGAAACTTGCAATGAAATGTGAAATATGACAAAGTAGAATCCACTAACATATATTTGGATGAGCAAAATCTTACCTGGTTCCATCTGCACTATATGCCATTGTGGTGCACCAAAGGCCAGGAGCATCATAATCCACTCTAGACCCCAAACAATCATACAGCCATGCTTTAATTTTCCCATCAATAGCAGTAGAGAAAATAAACTGCATACAAAAGTACAGTGAGTCGAGTTGTTAGAAAATAGTGATGGAGAAGAGATCTGTGAGTCAACCAACTGCCCACTAAACAAAAACAACCACATTTAATCCACAATGAGAGCTCAACAGAAGAACAAGCAAAGTAAGAAATACAGCACCCAAAAAAATGAAGATACCTGGATATTCTCTTTGTAGTGGGGGCAAACAGAATAAACAGGGGCTTCATGGCCCTCAAATATATATAGCCTACGTCCTGCTACAGCATCCCAAACCTGTATCAAAATGTGCAACGTGAGGATAGCTTTGTTCCCCCTTAACATAAAACCAATAACACATTCAAGAATGATACCTTAATCGTCTTGTCATCACCACAGGTGACAATACATAGTTGCTTGTTAGGATGAGCAAAAGCAATGTCATTAACACCACCGATATGAGCATCAATCTACGAAACAGGACAATAATGAATACCTTCTATGTTGCCACTACCCAAGTAATTTAACATTCGTTCCCTGCTGTTTACCTCTAAATGGTGTCGTAATTCCCCGGTAAGACTGTAAGTGTATATCTGGACAATATGCTTTGAAAATGCAACACCTAAAACACAATGTTCCCAGAATAAGTTTAATCACTACTTCCTGGAGAAAGGAGCAAATCCAGTAAATAAGAACAAGGCATGGATGAGGCTGTACCTAGAATAGATCCATCTGGACCCCAAATGCATCGATTAACAGATATTGTGGCATCTTTCATCAATGCTGTCTGTAAATTTTATAAGGATAAATTGTCAAAAAGCATCAGTATTTGGATATTTCAAATATCAAAAACATATCCGATGCATATTTAAATACAAGCCTTGAAAATAAAGTTACTGTAAACCATACCTGCAATGGCATTGAGCAGGCAGAGACATCCCAAACCTTAAAGGTTTTATGTGCCAGCCTTTCTCGAGATCCAACTTCCCAAATAGCTATCTCACCGACATTCGTCCCAACTATAAGATATGATTGAAAAAAATAAATAAATAAAGTGCAAAGCTTTGAGAGTTAACACAAAAATACATCCCATAGGAAATCAACAGTTGCCAAGACCGACTCATGGTTGGGATTGGGGGAAAAATTCAGTCAATAAATAACCTAGAAGAATGGTCTGTTGCTGTGGATGGAAATCCATGCTCATGACATTAGATCCCTGGTTCAGAGTCCGTACAACAGTCCTAGGAAGGTCATCTTGTGAATAGATATTGGGAGGGTGTGTGGCACCAGAAAATGACACCTATAACAATGATTGGAAAAACCAGTTATTCAAGCATAAGAAAATCTGAAAAGAATAAAAGAATCCTATGACCATCATATATGAAAGGCAAACAATATTTTTTTGCTGGGGAGGGAGCAAGCATAATTTTTAGTTTTGAGAAAGATGTGAATTTTATCCAGACAAACCTCCCAAACTTTATTTAAATTTTTTAAAAAGTTAATCCTGTTGAATAAAACAATAGGCAACATACCTCATCAGCTTGGCCAGTACGAATGCGCTTCATTAAGTGCTCTGAATCAGCTGACTGATAATCCATCGCTGGAGCACTTATGGGAGTCCTTGGGTGCTTCAAAAATTGAGCTGCAGCTATTATAAAATAAAAAAATCAACTCGGGATGCTTCAATAATCCAATGAATGTCTGAAAGCAGTATTGGTCAAAGAAAAAGTTAGACCATTAAAGAAAAAAACCTGACCTGGATTAGGAGGATGTACAAGACTAGGAGGGGCTGAAGCCACAGCAGCATGAGGTAAAGAAGGGTTAGTGTTTGACATCCAACCTGCAATAGCACTAGGAGATGGAGAAACAACTGGCTGGAATGGCTGCATGGTAAGAAAAGCCGGTGTAAGTGCACGCTTTAAGGTATCGAAAACTATGTTTATGCACATCAGATACAGTTCACTTACACTATGGGCACCAATAGGAGGAAATCCACCAGCAGACTTAGGAATGGGTCCCACAATGGGGCTGTTGGTTGGAGGTGGAGCACGAGCACCATTGTTAGGTGCACAAGTATGGTCTGTGAAGAGTGTTTTAATATCAGGGTTCGGGCGTGGATTCTTGCACAGCTGATGCTGCCAGTTAAGACTGGAAATACCACAAATATAAATAAACATTAGAGAAAACAACTTGAATTAAATGAAATGAAACAAGTTGCCAATACAAAGGAGTTCCAAAGAATTTTTGTAATTCAATGGCATTGATTGAGCTAATAGCCCGTAGTCACATGCCAAGTTTGATGCAAAAATGAATTGAAAACAACAATGAGGTATAAAAACATTTCCAATGACTTCACATTAATAGACAAAACACTGGAGTATAAGGACAATGTAACCTCTGGTTAATCAAAGTTCGCAATCTTGAATTTTTGAAGGGAGGGAAAGTAAGCTTATCACGAAACAACGGATTTGCTTCAATAAGCTTTTTTAGTTCCATAAGCATAATATTCCGGGCTGATTTTGTGTCTCCATACTTGGAAAGCTGCTCATTCTGCCTGCAGATCCAATAAGACAAGGTGAAAATACAAATGCAGCAAGATCATACAATGTGAAATCATAATTGAACGACCACCCAATAATAAATACCTGAAGTTTTCCAGGGTAAGCAACTGTGTGATCTCCTTGAAAAGTTCTTCATTGAAAGAAGCAAAAACCTTAAGATCCTTCACAAGAATCTCAACTGCCTTCGCTCGGTCATGCCTACGAAATAGGAGGACAGGGGTGCAGCCTTTAACACTAAAGAAGTCCGCCAAAGGAGATTATAAACAATAGGGAATGGCAAAGACTCACTTATCAAGGGCTTCCAAATACTTCTGCTTCCTAATCTCAAAGAAAATTTTCATTGAGTACCGATTATCCTCAACCTTAGTGAACCCACATAAGTATTTTTCAACTTCATCCCATTCTCCAGCCTGGACTTGATCCTCAAAGTGTTTCATATTGAAGAAAAAACCAGACTCTTGTTCCAACCTTAACAATAAGAAATAAAAAGAATTCAAATACAAGCCCACTGAAGTAAGAAAACAAGGCAGCTACAAATCAACTGAAGCAGCAAAGCTCGTTTTCTTAAACTCAAAAAACCTAAGAAGAAATTAACTTACTTGTGGACTGTTTCCTTGAACTTCTCCTCATCCAAGAACTGTAAAATTAAGAAGACCAATTCCCTGCTCAAGGAGGACATGGTTCCCGGTACCCCTAACCGCTCCAGTGCAAATATTTGATATCAAGCTGACAGAGCAAAACAGGGGAACAAAAACTAACCAAAAGGCAGAACCCGTTTTATCCCCTCTTTTAACACCAAATAATTCTTATACAATCTTAACTTCAGGTTTTCACAAATGAGACAGAACAAGCTTTCATCCCTTCGCTTCCTTTATCCAGGTCTGAAGATCTACCAAGAAAGAAAACAGAGTAATGCTACCAATATTACTACAACCCTTTCAACAGATACAAGTGAAATTTATCACAAAACCTTAAACCCACATGCTAACAATATTACGACAGACCAATAACTTCATCACTCAACCTCAAACAAAAAATACTATCTTTTTCTGTATCTTCGACAACTAAATAAAGATCTTATACTACATAAGAAATATACACAAAACAACGAAAACCCAGTAAACCATCTTAGTCCTAGTCTCTTGTCTCTTACTTTTTTTCCACTCAGCATTAAAAAAGAAAAAAAAAACCCTAATTTCCAGACTCAAGGACAGAGATCTATGGAGATACAAAAACCCAGAAGAAAGACGACAAGACTTGGTTTCCACAATCTATATTTTGCAGAAATGTGTACTTCCAGCCTCATCTGATTAAATAAAACGAGTAGAGCATCAAATAGTTACTGAGAAGCTTTCAAATAAATAGTAAATAAATGCAGACTTACAGGTGATTTTAGAGAAAGCCGAAGCAGAGATGAGTAAGAGAGAAGAACTTCTACCTAGGGTTTTACAACCTCTCCTCCGCAGCACCTCTCCTTTTTTTGTATGTTTTTCTTTCGTTTCTAAATTTGTGCTGCATTTAATAACCCTATCTCTCCTCAGTCTCTCAGTTTTTCTCTCTTCTCTCTCTTCACTTTCTCAGTTTTTTTTTTTTTTTTTCCCTCTTCTGCAACAGTTGCCTTCTATAGGAAAAGGAAAGGAAAGGAAAAAAAACGCGATTAGGTCGCTTCACATTCCGTCATATATTTCACTTTTCTAAAATCCAATCTTTTTTTTAATTCCCATTTTAACCTTCTTCGTATTTTAATAACCATTTGACACTAACTTCTTTCCTTTCAAGTCACTGTATCTGGTCGTTGTCTCTTATTTTTCTCTTTTCTGACCTACCAAATAAAAAATTGGCAGCCTAAGCATTGTCGAATTTTGTGGGTTTATGTTCCATAACTAATGAATGCTGCCCTTTTTCTCCTTTTCGAACAGATAGTGGTTCAATGAGGGTGTCCTCATATGAGGTGGTGATATGTAAAGTCAAAATGGAATTATCTTTTATCTCGTTACATAATTCTGATACCCTTTTCCTATAAAACAATGTCATTCATCGTCTATGGTCATGTTAATATGGTTAGATGGTCGTGTTAATATGGTTGGAGACATGTAATATTTCAGACATGATTGTACTTTTGCCATTATAAATAGCTCATAAAATTATTTAATTAAAAAGACTTATAGTGAACTATGGCTTAAGGACTGAGTTGAATCGATTGGTTTGGTTCGAAATCAATTTGGTCAATCTCAAGTCAACATCCCAATTCAACATTATACAAAGTCGTTTTTCAAACATGCTAGTAAGGGTGTTAAACAGTATAGTTTCAGTTTGACGGTTCTATTAGGTTTTGAATCAATACAAATGGGATCAAACCAAAATTGATATGTTCATTAAACGATTTCAAAATGTTTACCATTATTAATTGTTTCGATTTTCAATCTTTAAATGGCTTGGTGGGAGGAGGAGAAAGACAAAATTAAGAACACGAGAGAGCGGAGAGAAAAGGGAGGGAGAGAAAGCTTTAAAATATTTTTATTTTTATTTTTATTGTTAGGAATTATGAAGTTGGGATTATAATTTTAAGGCATTAAACCATATGGAAAGTATCACTAAAGCTCTGTCTGTTTTGACGTAAAATTTTATGTGCAATATTTTATAGGGAAAAATTCCCCCACCTCCCCTAAGGTATATTTTTAAATCAATCACCCCTGAACTTGGCCCATAATGTCAACCACCTCCTCTACTTTTCAAAATAAACCATCTCAATCCATTTGGTGATAAATAATATTATTACTTATAATTTTTTTTATGATAATACCCTTAAAATATCTTGTCTAACCATTTTCAATTTATGTTTCCTTAAATTCTCTTTTTTATAGTTTCACATTTTCATCTTTTTATTCTCATCTCTTCGAAGAAGCTTTCTCACGAATTCACCGCCCAGGAAGAACAGTGCGAAGAACTCTGTTACCATCATCGTTGGCATTCTCCCAAGATATCTCACTCTCAATAACTCACTGCCGTATTTTATTTTGGAGATTGACACTATAACCCTAAAGTCGTGATTTGCAGAGGTAAGTCGAGATTTGCAGAGTTGCCAGCATTGCCAGTAAAGATAAAGAGAGAGTCCAAGTGCTGATGAAGAGTTATTGAGAGGGGAACAGCTAGATTTTCTTGTGTTTCATTCTTTGCTCAATTACTTTGGATCAGCAGGTTTAGAGGAGAGACAATTGCTGCATCAAATCTTGTCATCGAAGGTAAGAGTTGCAAAGATAGAACAATACGCAGACGGAGTGGGGAAATTTTAAACCAAATCCCATTAAGTTCTATCAAACACGCATGTATGAGTAAGTAAAAATTAGATTTAGGCAAGTTAATAATGGGCTGCACAAGCAACAATCAAAGATAAAGCAGTCGAAAATGCAGAGATCATAGTTACCGTCGTTGTTGGCTTTACCACATGTTTGTTATTGGTAGCCATGGATTATTGTCGGTGGAGTGCAGTGATGCTGCTTGCTCTTACTCTCCTCATATTACTGTTTCAGTATGTGTTGGGATAGTTGGAGCTATTAAATAATAGGACTAAGCGAGCTGGGATGCTAAACCTTCGCTCTTCATTAGGGATGAGGGCCAAACACTGGCCGAGAAAAGATGACCCCTGCTTGGCTTGGATCGGTGTCCAACGTAGGGTTGGTCGGGTCATCAGAATCAATATTTCATGGCTGGGGCGCACTTGCGCTGCTCGTCTCAATCCATAGTTCTCCGTCGATGCACTCGCCAATCTCACCCTCTTATCCTCATTTAACGCCTCTGGTTTTCTGTTGTCAGGCTCCATTCCTGACTAGTTCGGCAAATGCCACCAATCGCTGCAAGTGCTTGATCTCCGAACTTGTTCTGTGATCAATGCCATCCCTTCTTCTCTCAAAAACTTAACTACTCTTAATTATCTTAATCTCTCTAGGAATAGCTTTACCAGCATAATCTCGCCTTCGCTAGGTCAGTTGTTAAAGTCGGTGCTTGATCTCTTGCAGAATTCGCTCACTAGATCCATCCCTTCGACTTTCTTTGCTCTCACTAATCTTAACCTGCTTGACCTGTCTTTTGGTATCGATTTTGGCACTGATCTTACAGAGACGGAGACGGAGACCTGAGAATGGTGTTACAGATAAAAGAGGCAATGATGGAGGGCCTGCCCCTGTTGGAAGTACCCCACCACCTCCCAGAGTATCTATTAACTTTTCCAGTTTAGGAGAAGCATATACATATGAGCAGCTTCTCCGAGCTAAAAGCGATTTTAGTGATTCAAACTTAATTTAGTGAGATATCTTGGGAAAGTGCTGGCAATGATGGTGCCAGAATTCTTCGCACTGTTCATCCTAGCCAGCGAATTCGTGAGAGAGCTTCTTTGAAGAGATGAGAGTAAAAAGATGAAAAGGTGAAACTATAAAAAAGAGAAGTTAAGGAAACATAAATTAGAAATGGTTAGACAGGATATTTTTAAGGGTATTGTTGTAAAAAAATTATAAGTGATAATATTATTCATCACCAAATGGATTGAGATGGGTTATTTTGAAAATTGGGGGAGGTGGTTGACATTATGGGCCAAGTTAGGGATTGGTTGATTTAAAGGTACACCTCAGGGGAGGTGGGGAAATTTTCCTTATTTTCTATGTTAAAAAAAATTTCAATGTTTGTTTCCGATAGGTAAAGAAAAGACGGAGTTCTTTCTCCATCCCCCTTAGAGTTCCCTATATTTTACCTTTTGAAAATAAACATTGAATTTTTCTTTTCTTTTTTTTACATATAAAATGTTACGGTAAAATTTTATGTCAAAACAAACGGAGCCTAAGGGAATAAAGTAAGGGTTTACTTGATTTTAATGGTTTTAACCGTTGATTTTAAACAATTTCATTATTAAAACTAGAACTGAACCTTTTAAACTATCCGATTCAATTTTGGTGTATGATTTCGATTCATTTTTAACACCCTTACGAGTTGGGCCGATAATATTCATTTTCTTCACTGATCCTTACTGACTCAGTCGAATCGAGCCATAATCAGATCGGGATTGGCAAACATCCTCAAATTATGTATTAAACTTATATCTCCACATTTTCATGCTACCTAACTTTTTGGTGTGACAATTGGTCACCATATGCTTTGAGGAAAGAACTCTCTTTAACACCCTTATGAATATATGAGTCCATACAATCTGTATATGATAAAAAGTAAATAAATTTAAGCCTTGAATCTATAGTTACCATATTTACCCTTGTAGAAGGGTAGATCCCCTACATAGAGCAACTATTTAAAAGCTATTTACACTCCATTTCTAAGATATTGTTCTAATTTGTATACAAAAAAAAAAAAAAGTGGGTCACTATTGGAAGAATTACTACTTAAAAAGATTGGTTCACATCTAAGGGTGTCAATTTTGGGATCAAACTAGTAGTTCGGACTGAATTTGTAAAACCTGCACTCAACCTAACTCGATTTCTTCCCGTGCCAGGTGCGATGGCGATGGCTAATGATGCTAGTTGAACCAGGTGCGTGCATATAAGGAGTAGAAGCATGATTAGGACCAGAAGCAACTGGAAAAGGTCTGGTTGCAGTCAGTCTGGTAGCAAGGTCTCCAACCCTGTGGGAGGACCATGCATCCGAAGGGACTAAAAATTCGCATATGAATGGACACTTGTTGAATTTGTGAGTTTGGGAAATTAAAAATATTCCCTGGACCCATAAATGAACCTTGTGGGTCCCAACTCCTTCTAACTACCTATTTTACTTATAAGGGAATGGAACCCTTTCCCTTCCCCACAGACTAGACGCTTGTCAAGAATGCCCAGTCTCCCACCTTCAGAAGAGTCCCACTCTGGAGGGGAACTTCTCAAACTAGAACTCCCTCATTCCATCCCTCAGAGTCACACATTCGTCCTAAGAGTTCTGACACATTTTCATAAGGGGGGAGAAGGTGAAGGACAACAAAAGGGTTTCCTTGGCAAACCACCTACGTCATTCGTCACAATAGCATCCCTATCCGAACGGATCTCTGGAAAGTGTTGTACCTCCTTGTTGATGGTTTAGCCATTATAAGGGAACCTATTTAGAGAGACCCTAATCTTCCATCCAAGGAGAAGCCATGTTTCTCCATTAATGGTAGAATGGGATGACTTCGTTCGAGATAAAGGAAGAGGAACTTTTCGAAGTCATTGCAACATAAACCTCGAACCCAACTACGAAAAGTGTAATGCTATGAATCTCAGGCTTAGGTTGGGCTCCAGTAACTAATCACATTAAGCATGATAATAAGATTGGTGATTTATCGCCAGGACTTAGACCTAAAGACCAGCAGAAGGACTTTTGCTATGGGAGTCTAGAAGCAGGTCTAGAAGGAGTTCCAGTTGTGTTGTTGCTGGATTTTGCCTGGTGCACGATATGTTGCCATGTATTTGCAGGTCACAAACACATAGTGAGGTGGGCGGGTTTTACCCCATGGCCACTCCAATGCTTAAGTCAGTAAGGTCTAGGATAAGTAGAATGGAACTCAGTGATAAGATACCCGAGTTACTTAGAGAGAAGGGATTGAGGTATAGGAGCTCTGTAAGACCTTTCCTTCCCAATTCAAGTGGGATAACAAGAAGATGGTTTTATGTATAAGGTGAGTAAGAACTTCCAGACAGTGAATAGTGGATTCTAGAGAGTAACGGTACCTTAGTTGGAGTGAGAATTGGATGCCTTTCTCTTCCTCTATTTATAGGCCAAGTATGAAACTTGTTGAGTATGTTTCCCTTCCTCTAACCAGCTTGTCCCGTCTCCCAATGTCATCATCACTCTACTATGTAGGATAAAAGGTCTACGACCCCCTAAAAGGGAGCATATCTCCGATATTTGGCCTCTACGACCCCATCCAATCCATGTCACTAGGTCTATTTGATGTGAGTGGCCATCCTTTCCCCTTTCTCGAGTAGATTTGGGATCTTTTTCTTCGTGGCTCTCCTTTTGTGAGATGAGGTGGCTGGTCGTGTCAACACACTATGCATTTAATGCCCCTTGTCAGCATTTATGAGCATATATCATAGTGCAATTAATGCACATCTGGCGCATTTAATGTCATCTTATCATCCCTCCATCAAGTCAAAAGAGACAATCGTATCGTCGCCTGATGGATCGTGAAAACTCGTACCTAGAAAACCCAGTCTAACTTGATTTTTCTTTCGTGCCAGGGTTTTCCATCATTGATAGACCCAATTCGATGCCTAATTGATGACTAGTACCACAGGTAACCTTTAAACCCTCTAACTTTTTAGGCCATGAGTTAATGCGCAAATTAAAGGAGGGCCAGTCACAATTGTCAGTTGGTAAACCCAATGGTAGTAACCAGGACCATCGACCGACCAAGCCAAAACGGACCTATTCGCAAGATTTGATAGTTTGGATTCATTTTGGAAGCCATTTAGGATATTCCCTGGGCCCATAGACGAATCCAAAGGGGGCCCACACCTACTAACCACTTTTGGAGTTGGGGAATGGAGGGAGTCCCTTCCTAACTCAAACTCTTGCCACTTGGCAACTCCCTATGAGTTGTCTATTGAGGACAGGAGTTTTACTCCAAGAGGGACCCTTCCATAGATTAAAAACCCTACCTTTTCACTTTCCCCTGAGTACATAACTACATTAGAGAAGTTCTGATGCGTTCTCAGGGAAAGGGAGAAAGTTGAAGAAAGAGGGAGAAGCTTGGCAGTACTTGTGTTTAGAGAATTATTGACGACAAACACCGCTGATCAACATTGGTTAATCGATCATCAATAAAACTCTAAACCCCTTTATGTAGATTCTAATAAAAGTTCTATACTCTATTGAATATTACATTAAGTTGATGGATGATCACTCTCCATTAATGGTAGAACCATTGTGTTGCTTCGTGATCTCAAGAGGACATATTCTCAATGAGTGATTAGGATAAACCTTGGATCCATCCTTGTTACGTTAATGCTTAGGCCTAGGAGGTGCCCCACTATTGGACCATACTAAGTTAGCAAAGTATAGACTAATCTTACATCTTGAGGACTACTGATGAACTCAATAGAAGAGTTCCAAAGTGTATTCTGGAAGAGGTCGGATGATACCCCGGACGATGAATCCTAAGATCCAGCCTAACGACTGAACAGTTCCAGAAAGCCACTGGAAGTGGTTGGACATAGCGGTGGAGGTTGCTATTGTACCAATTGACGCCGTGACTGACCCTTGGCAGAAGGTTCTGGCCTTCATCGGATGCTATGTCAGACGCGATAGGCGCGACCAAGGCACCGACTGGCAAACCCTAGAAGACTATTACTCAATCTGCTAAAAACATAATTAAGAGAATAGCTTTAATTTGTTTAATCTAGGTGTCACATGCATGGATATCATCAACTCACGTGGCGCAAATAGTAGGAATTGCAATAACCCAGGTGAGGAACAGAACACCTGACTAATTTTGGAGTGTTTATAATATATGATTGTTGTGCCACATACTTGTTGTGATAACATATCATCCAATAACTACTTTGTGCATGCATTTGCATTTATATTATGATTGTTATGTGGATGTATGTGACTAAGATCTAGTGGGCAGTGGTGAAACGGTCGAGGACCGGTAAATCCGACCTACTAGACAATTCTTAATGAGTATGTCACTCACCCCTAAAGGGATGACAGTATCTTAGGGGGCAAAACGGATGGTTTGGGATTCCTGCTGGGATTGAAGAGAGGGATATTTCGGATGACATGTAGGAATTGGCTAGTGGCACTACCACTGTATGCAACCTTGACCAGTAGGGATCAGGTACTGGTAAGATGGAGTAATGAGGGGGAAGGGTTGGTAGTGTTCTTTGGAGCGTCATTGACTGAACTTGCTATCCAATCACCATTTTGATTGGGATGTCGCGTGGCTTTACTAGGGCTATTGGAGTATGCTGGTAAGTGTGGCTAGGCCTTACCATAGCATACTAGCATACATGATACTTGACTCTTGCATTGCTATATGTAATAAATTAATCATGCATTGTATCTGCCTACCTGTTTGTTTCTCACTGAGCTCATGTTGGAGAGCTGACCCTTGAGTATGCCATTCTTTTTAGATGATATTGCATGTCACACCCCAATTCTAGTTGAAGCAGAAGTGTGATTGAACCATTACTGAACCAACAACTCAAGTCAGGATCACATAAGACCGTGCCAACAATCAAACCATTACATTAAACTACAATAAGAGATAATAAATAATAGTAGAAACTTATTAATAATGAACTGAGAACTAAGTAATAAATAAAAAAAATAAATCTAGTTATCTCAATGTATACTAAAACATAAAGTAATAATCCATACAAGTATCACAATCCCAAACTTTAAATAAAAACCCTAAGAGTAGACACAATAGAAACACTCGCATGACGAATCATGCTCGTTCTCTATTGGTTGCACATCCATGGCTACTGTAAGACCCATATCGAACTAACCAGTCTTACCACCTTGTACCAGGTCTACCGATCATGGTCGAGCCAAATGGACCAAGTGCGTGAAGGAAATAGCGAAACCAGGTACTAAACTGACCCAAAAATAGTAAATTAGAGGGCAGGGTCGCATACCTAGATAGGCAGGGTCGACCCCCCCTCACTAAGAAGTCAGACCCCTGATATTTTAACTGGGGGTCAGACAACTTAGAAACTGAGGGTCGACGGGATCTCCGACCCCCTCATCGACCCCCTGTTTGCTGACAGAAATCGCAAATAGGAAACTTTTCAAATTTCAATGGGATTCCTTCCTAATCTCAATGAGACTTATTTTGGGAGATTCTACTCTATAAATAGGACGTCCCTAAGCCTCTTTCACTCCTTTTAAAACCCTAACTGAAAGTGAGAGAAAGAGAAGAGAAGAAGAAGAGAAGGAAAGTTGGAGAAGAAGACCTAAGTGAATAATTTAGAGAAATTTCTGAATTTCAGCAAACCTAAGGTATGGGCACATTTCCATTGATGATCTAAGACCTTAGAATAGTTCATGAAGAGAATATGGTCTAGGAGAAACCCAAATCATACATCCATGGGAAGATTTCAATGAAATCCATGGAGAAATCACGATAGGCAAAGTAAAGAAGAAACCTAGAGTTCTAAGCCATAGAACAAGCTTAGGATGGATTGTGAAAGTAAGCCATAGAACCCAAATATGAAAGAATGGACTATAGAATGATATTCTCGACTCAACCCACAGGGGATCACACGTGGGGTCGATTGGGAATCGACCCTACCAGACCACAGGATCGACCCCCAGTATTCGGGAAGTCCAGGAAAGGGGTAGTCGCACCCAGGGTCGATGGAACATTCGACCCTGGCATCGACCCTACCCTGGGGGTTGCAGTAAACTGCTACCCTACCTGCGACCCACCCTGCGACCCGTGCTTAAAAACAAGACTAAAAGTGTTGGAATGACTTTTAACCAAAATATATCGACTTGTTAGGTTTTCCTATTGATATAAAAGTAGGTTTTAAAGCTTGAAAGGGGATTTACACTCAAGCAAAGGTGAGGGAACAAGACCTAAACTAATTGGCTAATAATAAACAAATTTTATTTTCTTGAGTCCAATGCCATGACTGATTCTATGCGTGTATGTTTGTAATGTGCATTCAACATGTCATCCAATATTCCTACTATTAATATTCATGCATATTTAATTCTATTTTGTTTATAACATGATGATGATGATGATTATAGAAATAGACATGTGAATGTATGTGTGTGGTTAGTGTGCTTGATGCGAGGGGAGTATCAGGGGGGAAATGTGACATTGTGGTTCAGCCTGGTCACTAGACTCTAGCTCTATCTCTACTCAAGTCTTGTCCACTGACATCGTCGTATCGCCATTACCTTAGCAGAACTATTACGTCGTAGGGTATCAGGGGAGGTGGTCTCGGACCGTGTAGTCTTCGACTCTGTCGGGGGCCTTAGCTCTATCTCGATAGACGTATTGAGGGATGCTGGGGTGAGGCCATAGGTACACTATTTGACATTAGGATTGGTTAGTTGTGAGCCCAGTTTGCAAGCCCTCGCCAGTAGGGGCTTACGTGTTGGTATGGGTAGAGTATCAGGGGAAGTGTGATGCGGTGTGGTCCTAAGCACTTTAACTCTATCTCTATTCCATAGTGAGTGCATGTGGGACGACAATAAACGTTAACCTTTGGGTGGCTTCACACACTTGTGTATAGAGGTGAGGCAGCCACCGAACCTTTCTATAGCACATTGCAAACTTATATACCAGACCACATATATGAATTGAATGCATGCATATGTTTGTTGCATTGTTTTGTTTGCTCACTGAGCCGTGATGTGTGCTCACCCTTTCGACGTCGAATATTTTTAGTTGATGATCCAGGTACCACTGTGGAAGACTATATGAATGCTTTTACGTATGGACACGTTGCTGCGATGGAGGCTGAAGACTTGGTGGAACAGCATGACTCTTCATGCGAGTGCAATGCATGCGTTTTCGATTAGATTTTCATTTGAATTATTAAGGAAATGTAATTGATATTTTATTTACTTATGTCTCGGTTGATATAACATAACTTGATATTTTATTATTGATTATCACAGTTAGATTCCTCAGTTCATTTAATATTAAGACTTCCGCTATTGTGTATTTAGTTTGATTATGGTTGTGGATGTGTATGGTTTAGTTTACATGGCCACAGCCTATTAGAGATCCTGGTTGAATCATTAGTTTATTAGCGGTTCATCACACTATTCTGAATAGTGCGGAATTGGGGTGTGACAACTTGGTATTAGAGCTCTCAGGCCCTGTTTGTTAAACCAGTATACTTCCACAAAAGTTTGTGAACTGAGATAGGATAAAAATGTAAAAACTGTAATAATAACACACCATAAGCATCTGTGTTGTTTGAGACAAAATTGAAAGAGAATAATGCATCTATTAAATGAGAAATAAATTTATATACACTCGAAAGAAGAACAAACGTATATACATACAAGTCTAAAGCAGAGTACAATCCACAACCCAGACAGTTACTCTGAAGTATTAAAAAGAAAGATAAAAAGAAAATACATCAAGAAGCTGGAGGTGATGGGGGAGGCGCTGCCTCGCGGTGCCTCGCGGTCTTTGTCATAATCCTTAGCATTGACTCTAGTCAACCAAACTATCCGAGTCTGGGTCGTCTGGAGACTAGCTGTGAGATCAGCCACCCACTGGTCAGTCACGTGCTGAGCATCCCTAAGCTCTCCCATCCGCTGATCCGACAAGCGCTGAGCATCCAGAAGCTCTCCCACCCGCTGATCTGACATGCGCTGAGCATCCAGAAGCTCTCCCACCCGCTGATCGGACAAGTGTTGAGCATCTAGAAGCTCTCACATCCTCAAATCAGACACGCGTTGAGCCTCTCGGATCTCATTCAATATCCCCATCATGTCATCAGAAGGTGCATACGAAGGACCAGCTGCATGTGAAAGACCAGCTACATAAGAAGGACCAGCTCCTGTAGCATGAGTAGGTGATGGAGGAGGTATGGCATCCACATCCATGTACAAACGATCATCATCACCCCCATGAACCCCTGCTCCAACAGCTGCTGTTGCTGCCTCAGCGTCAGCCATCTCCACTCGAGTACGTGGACGCACCAGAGCGTTCCTCTCCTCGTCACTGACCTGGGCATCCCGCATGCCCATCTTATAGATGGCCTCCCAATCCAAAGGTGATGAGAAGGATTTCTCCTGAATCCTCTCATCCATCATGTCAACACCCAGGCGGGTCAGTAGCATAGAGATCAAGCGTCCATAAGGCAGGTTGCCAGTATGACCGGGCAACGTAGCACTGATCATCTTCCGCATGATGATGTAAGGAAGGTAGACGGGCTGCCTAGTGCAAATACAGTACAATAGATACTGGGTCAACTGGGAGATCCTCTCGTAGTGCCCACTCTAAGGTATCAGGTTGTGCTGAATAATCTTGCAGTACACCCGAGGCTCTGGACGAAGGTAGATCGCTTTCATCTCCCAGTGATCCTCTCTCATGATCTGACGGTCAATCTCGGCTCTCATCTCCAATGAAAAGAACTGGGGCTCTCCAGCAGCACAGAACACCAAGGGGCCGTCACATGAAATGCCCAACAAGTCGGCTAGCTACCGATAATCGAATGAAATCTCGACTCCCTTGACGTAGCTGGTGATCCGGAGCTCTCTACCCCTCTTGGTATCGTTGTAATCTCCCACCACCTGGAGATTACAGTAAAACTGTCTCACCAAATCCGGCCGAGTGCAGGCGTCATAGGTGATCACAGGAAGCCAACCCATGTCACCAAAAGCCCTCTCCACATCGAACAAGGTCAGGCTAGCCAAGTCCACCCGACGACCTCCCTCTACCTTCTTACGAGAGTAGCGGGCATACTGTGTCTCTGTCTCGTTAGAATGGAAGCGGACTGGGTCATGAACCCTGGGTACTTTGGTACGAGCCATAGTATCTGCAAAAACAAAGCGAAACAGATATTGGGTTAGTAAAGATGAAAAACCCAAAAATTTCGACAGTATAACGACATAAATTGGTCAAAAGCCTCACTTTTCACCCATACACGTGGGTGTAAGCACCCCATTTTTTCCATCCTAGCTAAACAAAGTCCTGCTGGTATATGGACAACAAAAGGAAGAAAGATGATTGAAAGTTTAGATTTTTGACTGTGAATTTGAGGAAGTTTTCAATGGGTCTGTGAATTTGAGGAAGTTTGCTATGGGTCCCACAGCAAGGTCACAGGTTATAATTTTGCATGGATGCCTAGGTCATGGTATTATCTTCAAAATGAGACCAGAATTGCTCGATTCTGACATCAAATGAAGAAGATATGATCATTTTAGTCGGATGATACGTACAAGGGAGGCTTCTGAAATTATCATAAATAATTCCAGGGGCTTTCAAGCAAATTATCGTAAGTTGGATTGTTTGAATTTCAAATCATCATATCTTGATCATCCGACATCTGAATCATATGGTTTAAGTACTATTATTCCTTATTTTTAGTCCTCTTCAAAGTGGACGTAAAGGATTTCCGGTAGAAGTCACCAGTGAGCCCCATGCAAGCTTGCATGCAAAGTTATCGTTAGAACTTCAAAGCTTCATATCTTTTCTATTCTACGTCGGATTCAGACGATTCCAAGGCCATTGTTCTTCATTTGTGATGTCCTACAAAGTGGACGTGAAAAAATCTCGGGTAGAAGTCTCCGGAGGGTCCCATGCAAAATTACATATGGAAATGGTCATTTAATATTAAAAAATTCATATTTTGATCATCCCATATCCAAATCAGGTGATTTCAGTCTCATTATGTTCCATTTTTAGTGCTCTACAAAGTGGACGTAAAATATTTTCGGTAGAAGCCTTCGAAGGATCTCATGCAGAATGGTCAGCCAAATCATCAATAATTGGCCTACTTAAACTTCAGAAAGTCATAAGTTGACCATTTTATTTCCAAATGAGGTGATTTAAGTTCCAATAATCTTCATTTTTAATGTTCTACAAAGTGAACGTAGAAAATTTGGAATAAAGGTTATCAGAAAATTCCGTGCGGGATGACAGCGGAAATGGCCCATGAAATAATAGAGAGAGAAAATCCAATTAATTCCAATCAATCCAGTCAACTCAGTTCAAGCCAGTTCTGGTCCAACCTAGCTCAACCCATATCCGTTTAACTTAGTCAACCCAAGCCAGTCTCAACCCATTTCGAATCAGTTCATCCATGTGCATAGTATTTATATATATTATATATATTGTATACTATATATATATATGTATGTTATTAAATATATGTGTATATATGTATATAATATATATTATTATATATAAATGATAAAATCTAAAAGATTTTGAGAAAAAAAGGAAAGATGAGAGAGAGGAGACATGAAAAAGATGGGATTCAGGGTTTTTGAGAGAATCCAAAAGATTTTGTTGGAGAAAAAAAGGAAAGAAGAAAGAGAAAAAATGTGGGGGTTTTAGGAGAGCTCAGTTTTGGGAGAAAAAAAAAGAAAAAAAAAGGGATAGAGAGGAGACGTAAAAGGAGAAAGGGGATTGAGGGTTTCTAAGGGAATCCAAAAGATTTTGTTGGAGAAAAAAAAAGAAAGAAGAAAGAGAAAAAATGTGGGGGCTTTAGGAGAGCTCGGTTTTAGGAGAAAAAAAAAGGAAAAAAACGGATAGAGTGGAGACATAAAAGGAGAAGGGGGATTTAGGGTTTCTAAGAGATTCCAAAAGAGAAAAAAGAGGGAGAATAAAAGAGAAATAAAGAGAAAAATGTGAGGGGGTTTGGAGAGTCGGTTTTGGGAGAAAAGTAAGGGAAGAAGAGAGAGAAAAGAGGAAGAATAAACCAGAAAAAAGAGAAAAAACGTGGGGGGTTTTTGAGAGCTCGGTTTTGGGGAGAAAAGTAAGGGAAGAAGAGAGAGAAAAGAGGAAGAATAAACCAGAAAATAAAGAGGAAAACGTGGAGGGAGTTTGACAGAGTTTGGGCTCTCGGTTTTGGGAGAAAAAAAGAGGGAGAAAAAAGAGGGAGAAAGAAGAAGAAGAAGGAAGGAGCAAGTAGAACCTACGAGCATCTAGGTAAGCTGCCTCTACTTCTATTTTTCTTCTATTATTTTGCTTAACTACAAATCCCCATCTCATAAACCACTCCACCTCACCATTAACCAATTTCCATCACCAATCCAGCATACACTTGGCTTTCAATCCCTATACAACCAGCACTCTAACCGATTTCATCTTATACTTCAATCATCAGTCTTGTGCTACCACCTACCCGTAACCCCACTCACTTCCATCTCCTACTGAACCAACCAACACCTCACACCACTTACCTGAACCTAGTCATGTTACAATACCCGAACCTGTCCATCAAGCCCTAGACTAGTTCCCCTCATCCAACCATTGGATCAACATTCCTCATCTTACCCTTGATCTTTTCCATTAAATATGGGCCATTGATTGAACCTATGATCATGATATGCTTGAATGAAAATCTGAATTTTGATTCTTTATCGTGTTGATATGATGCCCATTCAAAATCTGATCCATTGAATGTGAAATTTGTTTTGATCATGTGATGAAAATTTGTCCATTGATATTGAATTAATATTTGAATGAATGAATTTGACTAATTGATGTGAATTTAATCTGAATCGTTGATCTTTAAGATCTAATCATGTGAATGGATGATTAATTAATCTGAACCATTGATTTTAATTTGATGATGATTTAATGATGAATTAATTTGAGCCATTAAAGTCTGATTAACTGATGTTATATGATCTGAACTGTTGATTTAAGATCTTGAATTAATTTCAATCGTCGATCAAATGTGATTTCGGTCACATTGTTGACAATCGATGCATTGAATCCAGATCGTAGATCTGAAAATACGTTTTGATTGATTGACTCACATGCTTTGGTTGTTTCTCACATGCCATATTTGATGCTATATTGTTCACATGCTATATTTGGATGCTTATATGCACACACTGCCATAATTGGAATAATCACACTACCATGATTGGAATGATCATACTCACATGCTATATTAAATGCTTATTGCCATATTTGGATGTTTACATTACTATATTTGAGCTCACATTACTACATTGGATTGCTTACATTGTTATCATTGAATACAATAATTAGGGTAGGAAACCCTAAAAATAGAAAAATAACAATTAGGATAGAAAACCCTAAAAATAGAAAGAAAATAGCAATTAGGGTAGAAAACAGGGTAGAAAACCCTAAAAATGGAAAGAAAATAGCAATTAGGGTAGAAAACCCTAAAAATGAAAAGAAATTAAAAATGATAGGAATTTAGGTCTCATCCCTAGATCCTATTAATAAAAATAGAAAGAATTTGGTACACATCCCAAATAAAAATGGTAGGAATTTAGGTCTCATTCCTAGATCCTATTAACAAAAATAGAAAGAATTTGGTACACATCCCAAATAAAAATGGTAGGAATTTAGGTCTCATCCCTAGATCTTATTAACAAAAATAGAAAGAATTTGGTATACATCCCAAATAAAAATGGTAGGAATTTAGGTCTCATCCCTAGATCCTATTAACAAAAATAGAAAGAATTTGGTACACATCCCAAATAAAAATGGTAAGAATTTAGGTCTCACCCCTAGATCCTATCGACAAAAATGGAAGGAATTTGGTACACATTCCAAATCCGACTCTCACAAAACCTTTTCGAACTATGTCGTACCTGATTTCTAGGGCAAACCATAGAATACGTAGGCAATTTGGGAAACCCAAATACGATACAAAGCCACCCATCAACCATCCATCCAGCATAAACTTCAACTTGACCAAATAATCTAATTGAAGCACATGCATAAATCACTTCCATAATCTTTAATCACACAACCCATTTTCGAACTACGTTTTTGGACTTGATTTCTAGGATTGGAATACGTAGGCAGTTTGAGATGTCTTACACGTCTCAGATTCAGTCCAAGACCGAACCATCTTTGGTCCGGTTCACTGTATAATATTGTACATTACATTTGCTTGTTTATTTACTTTAAAACATGATTGGCTGAATCCTAGCTTAGAATAACTTAGCAACTTGGTTTAGGACATCCCCCATTGAACCCTAGTCATCCAGTTGACCAAGCACAGTCAAAATTAAAATTTATGGAAAGTTTAGGAGGCCGATATTGATCGGGCGGTTTGGGTGCCTAATACCTTCCCATAACCGTACCCTGAATACTTACTCGATCTCTTGCAAACCAAAGAACCGATATATTGGGTTATGAGTCAATAGAAGTCTTACCTTAGGGTGAGGCTACATTTTTAGAGGTCCTAGACCTTAATCTAGGTGGCGACTCCAACAGAACAATCGATCTTCATCGATTACGGATACTCATTTCATCCCGAGGAGGATCATCGATTTCCCATTGTCCTCACAGTGGCGACTCCACTGGGGAATAATATTCAGACTCCTAGGATACTTTTCTTATATTGATTTGCTTGACATTTGCTGCTAGATCTAGGGTACTATATTTATTATTTATACTTATTGCTTTGGGGGGTATGGTTTCAGTCACACTTTCGTGCGAGTAGCCGATGTAAGACCCGTGTCAATCTAACCCGGTCTTACCACCTTGAACCAGGTTTACCCATCATGGTCGAGTCAAATGGACCAAGGGCGTGAAGGAGATCGAGATCCCAGGTATCAAATCGACCCAAAAATACTTAAATTAGGGGAAGGGTCGCATACCCAGCTAAGCAGGGTCAGACCTCCCAAAATAGAAAGTCAGACCCTCAGTTTTGGAGGGAGGGTTGGACAGCTTAAGACCCTAGGGTCGACGGGATCATCGACCCTCCCATCGACCCTCGATTTCTGCCGAATATGGAAATTTGGAAATTTCCTAATTTTCGATTGGGATTCTTTCCTAATCTCAAAGGGACTTATTTTAGGATGTTCCTACTCTATTTAAAGGACGCCCCTAAGCCACTTTCACTCCTTTCAAAACCCTAATTGAATTGAGAGAAAGAGAGGAGAAGGAAAAGAGGAAGAAGAGAGGCAAGCAAGAGAACTTAGCAAAAAGGAGAAGAGTTGCAGAGAAAGATTTATCTTCTCAGGTATGGATACAAATTCCATGAGTTTCTACAGACCTTAGGACAGTTATTGGAGAGAGAGTGATCTCGGAGAAACCCAAACCATCCATCCATGGTTAGGTTTTCATGGAAAACCCTAAGAGAATGCATGAAAGCAATCTAGGAGGATGATTCATGGTTTGAGACCATGGAATTAATGTTTAATGGAATGTAGAAGCAAACCATAGGACTCCAAACACGAAGAATGGATTAAAAAGTGGAAATTGGACCAGAGTGCACCGAGGGTCGCACCGAGGGTCGATGACCATCCGACCCTAGGTGTTTCTGACCATCGACCCTCAGCATTCGGGAAGTCCAGAAAGAGGGGAGGGTCGATAGACCCATCGACCCTAGCATCGACCCTAGTATCGACCCTCAGTTGACAGAATGGTTTTAAATTCAGAATTTATTCTAATTAAATTCTATCGATTTTGTTAGGTCTTCTAGCAATATAATAACACTGTAAAGGTGATTTTAAAGCTTGGAAAAGTATTTATTAGCAAGCTAAGGTGAGGAACCTTAACCCCAAACTAAATTGGTTAATAATAAACTGTTTTCTATTTCTTGAGTCCTATGCTATGTTTGATTCTATGCGAATATGTTTGTAATGTGCATACAACATGCCATCCAATATTTCTATTACTTGTTCATGCATATTTAATTTATTGTTTATAACATGATGATGATGATGGTAGGAATAGGCATGTGCTTGTATGTGTGTGGTTGATGTGCTTGATGCGAGCGAGTATTAGGGGAGGTGTGATGAGAACGTCAATAAATGTTAACCTTTGGTGGGTCTCAGCACTTTAGCTCTATCTCTAACTCAAGTTTTGTGCATTGGCATCGTCGTATCGCCATTACTTTAGCAGAACTATTATGTCGTAGAGTATCAGGGGAGGTGGTCTCGGTCCTTGTAGTCTCGACTCTACCGGGGGCCTTAGCTCTATCTCTTTGGGCATTCGAGGGATCTTGGGGTGAGGCCTTGGATACACTTTTTGGCATTAGGATTGGTTAGTTGCGAGCCCAGTTTGCAGCCCTCGCTAACAGGGGCTTACGTGTTGGTATGACACTATATAGCAATAAACGTAACCTTTGTTATATAATGTTCATGATTGGGTGCATGTGAGTTGACGATAAACGTGATCTTCGAGTAACGTCACACACTCGTGTATAGAGGCGGAGTCAATAAACACGACATTTGGCTACCTAAACCTTTCTATTGTATACTGCAAACGTATATACCAGACCAAAGATATAAATTGACTTTTTGCATGCATATGTATTGTTGCATTGTTTTGGCTACTCACTGAGCCGTGATCTGTGCTCACCCCTCGACGTCGAATATTTTTAGTTGATGATGCAGGTTATACGGTTGAAGATTTTATAATTGCTTCTGCGTTCGGGACGGTAGCGACGATGGAAGCTGAAGCTGAAGTGGATACACACGACTCCTCTTGCGAGTGCAACTCGTGTGTATTTGATCAAATATTTTATAGGTTTCTTTATTTGGATTTATTAAGACATGTATTTGGTATTTAAATATTTATGTCTCAGTTGAAACAGAATAATTTGTTATTTAAATTTTAATATCACATAGATTCTCAGTTCATCTTATTATAAGACTTCCGCTATTGTGTATTTACTCTGATTATGATTACGGATGTGTGTAAGTTGGATAACGCGGGGATAGCCTATTTGAGATCCTGGTTGAACCGTTGGTTATTTAGCGGTTCATCACACCATTCTGGTTAGACCAAAATTGGGGTGTGACAACTTAGTATCAGAGCATCTCAGGCCTTGCCCGCCGACTAACATACATTCGTGAAAATTGTGAACTGAGATAGGATAAACTAAAAGCTTTAATATAAACACACTGTAAGCACAAGTGATGATTGAGACCAAAATTTAAAAAGAAAATAATACATCTATTAAAGGGAAAACAAGTTACATACAATGAGTGAGAGAAACAAAATGTATATACATAACTAAAACAGAGTACAGTCCACAACCCGGACAGTTACTCTGTAGTACATGAAAATAAAGTACAATCAAGAAGCTGGAGGCGAAGGAGGATGCGGGGCCTCACGGTCTCTGTCGTAGTCCTCAGCATAGACTCTAGTCAACTAGGCTATCTGAGTCTGGGTCGTCTGTAGACTAGCTGTGAGACCGGCTATCCTCTGATCAGTCGCACGCTGCACCTCTAGGAGCTCTCCCATCCTCGCGTCTGATGCGTGCTGAGCAACCAACAGCTCATCCATCCTCAGATCAGATCTACGCTGAGCATCCCTGATCTCCTGTAGCATCTCCATCATGGCTGAAGGTAGAAGTGAAGGACCAGCCTCAGGTGCAGGAGCCGCCGCAGAAGAAGTACCAACTCCAGCCGCATGTGTAGGTGAAGGCGGTGGTATCGAGTCGACGTCCATATACATACGATCGTCATCGTCGACCGGATCCACACGAGCTCTAGCAGCAGCAGCAGTAGCCTCAGCATCAGCCATCTCGACCCGAGTGTGAGGGCGCACCATCGCGTTCCTCTCCTCATCACTAACCTCAACATCTCGCAGCCCCATCTTGCAGATAGCCTCCCAATATAGAGGCGACGAGAAAGTCTTCTCCTGGATCTTCTCATCTACCAGATCCACCCCCAGACGGGTCAGTAGTACTGTAATCATGCATCCATAGGGTAGATTACCCCTATGACCGGATAATGTAGCACTAATCACAGTCCGCTTGATGATGTATGGAAGGCAGGCGGGCTGGCGAGTGCAGATGCTATAGATAAAAAACTGTGTCAACTGAGAGACCCTCTCATAGTGCCCACTCTGTGGGATTAGATTATGCTGGATAATCTTGCAGAAGACCCGTGGAGCTGGACGCAAGTAGCAGGCTCTCATCTGCCATCGATCAGGACGGAGCAACTGGTTGTCGATCTCTGCTCTCATCTCCATCTCAACAAACTGTGGCTCTCCCAGCGCGCAGTACACCATGGGGCCATCATAGGGAATGCCCAACAGATCGGCTAGCTGCCGATAATCAAAGGAAATGTGCACCCCCTTAACGTAACTGGTGATGCGCAACTCCTGACCATGCTCAACGTCATTGTAATTCCCCACCACATGGAGATTACAATAGAACTGGCGCACCAAATCTGGACACGTGCACGCGTCGTATGTGATGACAGGGAGCCACCCCATATCACCAAATGCTCCCTCTACATTGAACAAGGCTAGCTCAGCCAAGTTCACCATGCGACCCCCTTCCACTTTCTTATGGGCATAGTCAGCATACTGTGCCTCAGCTTCATTCGAACGGAAGCGAAGTGGATCACGCACTCTGGGTACCTTGGTACGAGCCATAGTATCTGCAAAATAAGAAAGAGAAAGGAAACAATGAGTTAATAGGATAAAAATCCGAAATATGATATAATAACGACATAAGTTGACCATAAAGCCCATTCCTCACCATTGAAGTGGGCATGAGAACTTACGAAGGTTTAAACATATCCTACAACCCACATGCAGTAGGAAATTTTAACTAACGATGTCCAATTTGAATAAATTCAAGAAAAATTGAAAATATCGACAAATTAGGACAAAAAGAGAAAATTTCAAGTTTCTCGATAACCAACCGATGAAACTCAAAAAATTTTGAGGGCTTTCGTTCCTCGAGACACCAATAACAAAAGCCCCCAATAAAAATCGAATTTTTACGGTTGGAAAAAGTTTAATTTGAAAAATACAAGTTAAATGGACAAAAACCTAGAAAAGAAAACCTAAAAACAGGTAAAAATGAGAGAACATACCTGTACGGATGACGTGGACGTCGAAACCCGGAGTCAAATCGATCGAAAACGGTAGAGTAGCACTGTAGCAACTCAGAGAGGAGAGACGAGTCGAAACGGAGGAGGAATAGTGAGAAATGACCCAGAATCAGATCTTAAAAATCTGATTTTTGGTTCGAGGGTCGGATAATTCGACTGGATCCATCGACCCTCCCATCGATCCTCGGCTCTCGGGAACCTGACAGAAAACTAAGGGTCGGAACTGAGGGTCGGACACCCATCGACCCTCGCATCGACCCTCAGCTCTCGGGAAGAACAGGTCATTCCCAGGGTCGGAAACTAAGGGTCGGACATACCAGCGACCCTCACCATCGACCCTGCATAGAAAAGACAGTGTTTTTTTTTTTATAAAATGAGCTAGAATTGGAATCGATTATTGGTTAGCGTGCCTACATGAATTATAAATGACTTCTCACCTATTTTGATGATTTTCAGGCACCTCCAACCACAGAAAAGAATTATGTTCGGACGTAGAGTGACCCGACAGACCCGAAACACAGTCCCACCACCACCACCAGTGGAGGAGACTAGTCAAGAGAATAACCATGCACCGGAAATCCGGAACCGGTAAACCCTACAAATTTGCCACCTCCACCACCCGAGCTAGCAACCGTGGTGATGAATCGCACGCGGCAGTGCAGCGGATGCAACACGCACGAGGCTCAGATGCAGGTTGCCATGGGAATAATGTTTCAAGCCACTCAGGCTGCACCCATGCACACTGGACAAGCTAGTGCAGCACCAATGGGTAACCACCCAGCTTCGCAGACACCTCAGCAACCGGCTGCACAGGTTCCAGTGTAGGCTCCAGAAGCAGCTCAAGGGAATCACCAGTATCCACCTTATATGTTTGGGGCAAACCCCCAAAATCAGCTGGATCACTCCCGACTAGTGGAACGATTTTTGAAGATGAAACCCAGAGAATTCAACGGCAAGCCGTCTGATCCATTGTGGCCAGCACACTGGATAGACGAGATGGAAAGAAACTTCCTCATGATGATGATTACAGAGGAAGAGAAAGTACTATGTGCCACCTTCATGCTCAAGGGCGACGCACACCATTGGTGGAAATCCACGAAGACATATCTACTGACCAAGCACGCCCTACTGACATGGGCTATATATAAAGAAGCCTTCTTTGAGAAATATTTTCCACGAAGCTTCAGAGGTTCAATGGAGAAGGAGTTCCTGAGTCTTTATCAGGGACAGATGTCAGTGGATGCGTATCAACAGCGATATGAAGAGCTGTTTTTCTTCGCACCACTGAGTATGCAAGAAGAAGAAACCAAAACCCGTAGGTTTGTCACGGGACTAAGAGGAAGCATCAGAGAAAATGTTCTGGGCTTAGAGAAGAAAATTTACAACGAAGCTGTCCAGATTGCTCGAGTGATTGAATCGAGCCAGAAGGAGAGTTACCTTACTCAGAACAGAGGCATCAAGAGACCAGCCGGAAACTCCTACAACGGAGGAAATAACAGGACGTATAAGCCTTTCCGTCCTCAGAATTTTAATGCTGCAACCAAGACTACCCCAGCAGCCCAACCTCAGCCAAAGCCAAATTCTGAAGCCTCGAAGTGTTTTAACTGCTACCAACCGGGACATATGGCAAGGGAGTGCCCTAAGCCCAAGAAACAATTCCATCAGGGACGTGTATATGCTGTTACGTCCGAGGATGCGGCCGCATCACCCGATGTGGTCACAGGTATTGTACCTATAAATGGCGTACCCGCCAGAGTACTCTTCGATTCCGGAGCTACTCATTCATTTATATCTGTGTCATTTGGAAAGAAGACCAAATTACCCATCAAAACATTAGACTACAAATTACTTGTATGGTCACCGATGGGATTAGAAGTGGAACTAGAGAAAGGTTATGGGCCATGTCCAGTTCTCATTGGAGAGCAGACCTTAGATGCAATTTTGATACAACTTGAGATGGCAGACTTTGATGTCATCTTGGGAATGGACTGGTTAGCTCGGCATTCTGCAAATTTATTATGCGCCGAAAAGAAGCTAACATTCAAAGACAAGGAAGGGGCAGAATTCAGTTTCTCGGGAACCAAACTTCCCCGGAGACGCAAGCTCATACTTTCAGCATTAAAGGCTAAGAAGTGCCTTGACAAGGGAGCAGTCGGGTATCTAGTGTCAGTCTAACCAAGGAAGCACCACGAATGGAAGACCATGAGGTTGTGCGGGATTATCCTGATGTATTTTTAGAGGAACTACCTGGATTACCACCCGACCGAGCCACAGAGTTTGTGATAGACCTTATACCTGGAGCCGCACCTATATCAAAAGCACCTTATAGGATGGCTCCTATGGAACTGAAGGAACTGAAAGTGCAACTACAAGAATTGCTGGACAAGGGTTATATTCGACCCAGTATATCTCCATGGGGTGCACCGGTGTTGTTCGTAAAGAAGAAGGATGGTAGCGTTCGATTATGTATCGACTATCGAGAGTTGAATAAACTGACAATCAAGAATCGATATCCACTACCTCGGATTGATGACTTGTTCGATCAGTTACAAGGAGCAAAGGTATTTTCAAAGATCGATCTTCGATCAGGCTATCATCAGCTGAAGATTAAAGAAGGTGATATTCCAAAGACAGCATTCAGGACCAGATATGGGCATTATGAATTTTTGGTTATGTCTTTCGGATTAACTAATGCACCGGCAACGTTCATGGAACTTATGAACCGAGTCTTCCACGATATGTTGGATACGTCGGTTATAGTGTTTACTGATGACATATTGGTATATTCCAAGGACAAGGAAACTCATATCAAGAACCTAAACGCAGCCCTACAGCGTTTAAGGAAAGAGAAGCTATATGCCAAATTTTCAAAGTGCGAGTTTTGGCTAAGTGAAGTTGCATTCCTAGGCCATGTAGTATCCGCTGAAGGAATCAAAGTGGATCCCAGCAAGATCGAGGCTATTGTGAAGTGGGAAGCACCAAAGAGCGTTTCGGAAATCAAAAGTTTTCTGGGTCTAGCTGGTTATTATCGGAGATTCGTAGAGGACTATTCTTGGATTGCCGTACCTCTCACCAGTTTGACCAAGAAAGGTGAAAAGTTTGTATGGATCGATAAATGTGTAAAGAGTTTCCAAACACTGAAGACCAGATTGATATCCGCCCCGATTTTGACTATTCCTATTCCAGGACAGACGTTTACCTTATACACCGATGTGTCGGGACTGGGATTAGGATGTGTGCTTATGCAAGGAGAGCAAGTGATTGCTTATGCTTCAAGACAGTTAAAGGTACATGAGAAAAATTATCCCACTCATGATTTGGAGTTAGCGACAGTAGTACATGCTATCAAGATATGGAGACATTACCTATACGGAGAGAAATTCCAGATTAAGTCGGACCATAAAAGTCTTATTTATCTATTTAATCAGAAGGAGTTGAATATGAGACAACGAAGATGGCTGGAATTATTGAAAGACTATGATTGTGATATCCAGTATCATCCGGGAAAAACGAACGTAGTAGCGGATGCTTTAAGCAGAAAAGCAATGATAAAATCTCAAGGAGAAGTTAGCACGACCGTAGCAATGTGTACCACCGAAATGGTATTCAATCACGACAATGAGCAGTATGTGATAGATACAACGGATGAATCAGCTAACCAAGGGTTTATTCATCGGTTTTCAAATATGTTCGCGGCATTGAAGATTATACCGGATATAGTGGATGAAGTAAAGACAGCTATCAAAGCAGATCCTTATCTAAGAACAGTACAAGAAGATATTAAGAAAGGTAGGACTAACCCTGAGTTCACCTTGGATGACGAGAAAGTACTAAAATACAAAGGAAGAATATGTATACCTGAAACAGAAAGAATGGACATTAGACACCGACTGATGAAAGAAGCCCATACCACCATCTATTCGATACATCCTGGAAGTACAAAAATGTATCATGACCTGAAGAAACTATATTGGTGGAGGGGAATGAAAGCAGATGTAGCCAAGTTCGTGTCCCAATGCCTAAATTGTCAGAAAGTAAAGGCTGAACGATAAAAACCCGCAGGACTGTTGCAGCCATTACCGGAACCAGCATGGAAATGGGACTGCATCACTATGGACTTCGTTACGGGACTACCATTGAATCCTCGAGTAGTTGACGCAGTTTGGGTGATTGTGGACCGTCTGCCTAAGACAGCTCGCTTCATACCTATACGACCTCAGTATACACTGGAAAGGTTAGCGAAGCTGTATGTGGATAATATTGTTCAGTTACACGGTGTACCAGAAAGTATTGTGTCCGATAGAGATCCACGATTTACTTCCAAGTTTTGGGAAGGATTGCAAAAGGCTATGGGTACAACATTGAAGTTCAGTACTGCATTCCACCCACAGACAGATGGACAGTCAGAACGTACAATTCAGATTCTAGAAGATATGCTACGAGCATGTGTAATTGATTTCAAGGGATCATGGACGAAAAGTTACCATTGATCGAGTTCGCCTATAACAACAGCTATCAGGCTACTATACAGATGTCACCTTATGAAGCACTGGATGGCAGGAAGTGTCGAACTCCTTTGTTTTGGAATGAAGTTGGAGAACGTAGTATTGTTGGACCGGAATTTGTTGAAGAGACTTGTCAAGTGGTCGATATTATCAAGGAAAGAGTGAGAACAGCTCAGAATCGTCAGAAGCAATACGCAGATACTCGACGCAGAGATCTGGAGTTCGCCGTAGGTGATGAAGTATTTTGGAAGGTATCGCCTATGCGAGGATTGAAGAGCTTCGGACAGAAAGGGAAGCTAAGTCCAAGATATGTCGGGCCGTATGAAATTTTAGCTAAGCGTGGAAAAGTAGCTTATCAGTTAGTACTACCACCATCTATGTCAAGCGTGCATGACGTATTTCACATTTCCTTATTGAAGAAGTATGTCAAGGATCCAACGCATGTTTTGACAGTGGATTTTTCGGAATTGACTGATGATTTGACATTTGAAGTAACACCAACAGAAATCACTAGTCGAAAGGTTCAACGTCTATGCAACAGAGATATCTACTATGTTAAGGTCATATGGAAAAGTAGAGACATGGAAGAAATTACATGGGAAGAAGAAAATGCTATGCGAAAGCAATACCCTTACTTATTTGATTCAGAAGGTACGTACAATTTCGAGGACGAAATTTTTATAAGTTAGGGGGAGTTGTAAGACCCGTGTCAATCTAACCTGGTCTTACCACCTTGAACCAGGTTTACCCATCATGGTCGAGTCAAATGGACCAAGGGCATGAAGGAGATCGAGATCCCAGGTATTAAATCGACCAAAAAACACTTAAATTAGGGGAAAGGTCGCATACCCAGCTAAGCAGGGTCGGACCTCCCAAAATAGAATGTCAGACCCTTGGTTTTGGAGGGAGGGTTGGACAGCTTAAGACCCTAGGGTCGACGGGATCATCGACCCTCCCATCGACCCTCAGTTTCTGCCGAATATGGAAATTTGTAAATTCCTAATTTTCGATTGGGATTCTTTCCTAATCTCAAAGGGACTTATTTTAGGATGTTCCTACTCTATTTAAAGGACGTCCCTAAGCCACTTTCACTCCTTTCACAACCCTAATTGAATTAAGAGAACGAGAGGAGAAGGAAAAGAGGAAGAAGAGAGGCAAGCAAGAGAACTTAGCAAAAAGGAGAAGAGTTGCAGAGAAAGATTTATCTTCTCAGGTATGGATACAAATTCCATGAGTTTCTACAGACCTTAGGATAGTTATTGGAGAGAGAGTGATCTCGGAGAAACCCAAACCATCCATCCATGGTTAGGTTTTCATGGAAAACCCTAAGAGAATGCATGAAAGCCATCTCGGAGGATGATTCATGGTTTCAGACCATGGAATGAATGTTTAATGGAATGTAGAAGCAAACCATAGGACCCCAAACACGAAGAATGGATTAAAAAGTGGAAATTGGACCAGAGTGCAACGAGGGTCGCACCCAGGGTCGATGACCATCCGACCCTAGGTGATTCTGACCATCGACCCTCAGCATTCGAGAAGTCCAGAAAGAGGGGAGGGTCGATAGACCCATCGACCCTAGCATCGACCCTAGCATCGACCCTCAGTTGACAGAATGGTTTTAAATTCAGAATTTTTTCTAATTAAATTCTATCGATTTTGTTAGGTCTTCTAGCAATATAATAACACTGTAAAGGTGATTCTAAAGCTTGGAAAAGTATCTATTAGCAAGCTAAGGTGAGGAACCTTAACCCCAAACTAAATTGGTTAATAATAAACTATTTTCTATTTCTTGAGTCCTATGCTATGTTTGATTCTATGCGAATATGTTTTTAATGTGCATACAGCATGCCATCCAATATTTCTATTACTTGTTCATGCATATTTACTTTATTGTTTATAACATGATGATGATGATGGTAGGAATAGGCATGTGCTTGTATGTGTGTGGTTGATGTGCTTGATGCGAGCGAGTATCAGGGGAGGTGTGATGAGAACATCAATAAACGTTAACCTTTGACGGGTCTCAGCACTTTAGCTCTATCTCTAATTCAAGTCTTGTGCATTGGCATCGTCGTATCGCCATTACTTTAGCAGAACTATTATGTCGTAGAGTATCAGGGGAGGTGGTCTCGGTCCTTGTAGTCTCTGACTCTACCAGGGGGCCTTAGCTCTATCACTATGGGCATTCTGAGGGATGCTGGGGTGAGGCCTTGAATACACTTTTTGGCATTAGGATTGGTTAGTTGCGAGCCCAGTTTGCAGCCCTCACTAACAGGGGCTTACGTGTTGGTATGGCACTATATAGCAATAAACGTAACCTTTGTTATATAATGTTCATGATTGGGTACATGTGAGTTGATGATAAACGTGATTTTCGGGTAACGTCACACACTCGTGTATAGAGGCGGAGTCAATAAATGCGACCTTTGGCTACCTAAACCTTTCTATTGCATACTGCAAACTTATATACCAGACCAAAGATATAAATTGACTTTTTGCATGCATATGTATTGTTGCATTGTTTTGGCTACTCACTGAGCCGTGATCTGTGCTCACCCCTCGACGTCGAATATTTTTAGTTGATGATGCAGGTTATACGGTTGAAGATTTTATAAATGCTTCTGCATACGGGACGGTAGCGGCGATGGAAGCTGAAGCTGAAGTGGATACACACGACTCCTCTTGCGAGTGCAACTCGTGTGTATTTGATTAGATATTTTATAGGTTTCTTTATTTGGATTTATTAAGACATGTATTTGGTATTTAAATATTTATGTCTCAGTTGAAACAGAATAATTTGTTATTTAAATTTAAATATCACGTAGATTCTCAGTTCATCTTATTAGAAGACTTCCGCTATTGTGTATTTACTCTGATTATGATTACGGATGTATGTAAGTTGGATAACGCGGGGATAGCCTATTTGAGATCCTGGTTGAACCGTTGGTTATTTAGTGGTTCATCACACCATTCTGGTTAGACCAAAATTGGGGTGTGACAGCCGAACCGGGTCCCATGCATGTGGGGCAGCCCGCTAGGCGAAACACACAACCTTGGCCTGTACTTTGTGAGGTCACGACTGGCGAGCAGCCTCTAACGAGCGTTTCTTGGGTCCGCCTGAGAATGCGTTATGCTACTCCACGTTGCTTGGATCTTTGCAACATAGTATATAAAGGGATTGGGGGCCCATTATTCATCGAGCATTCGGTGATAGGTTACCCCATCCTCGTTAAGGTGGCCTTTTCTATCCTAACCCAGTTTGAGCTACATGTATGTTATTTTTGGTCCATTTTTGAACCAACATGGTAAAATCTACTCGATCATAATATTTACATCTAAGACGTCGAAGTTCTGCCCATTTTTGTCCTTGACTTGTCAACATGTTTGGATCCATACTTGAGTATTCTTGTCTCTCACTCGTTGGGAGCGTGAGGGTTATGTATATCTGCATACACATTAGTGTGGGCGGTCTGTACACACCCTCCATCGTACAAAGCTCATTGTGTTGACCGTTCAATATTGATACATCAATCTCAAAAAACAATCAGAAAATCCCTGTCACGGCATAGACACTATGATCAAGTAGAAATTTACCGGTTTTTTCAATCATTTAACGCTTTTGTCATCCTTCATGAAAACTACAAAAAAGCGTATCCATTTCAATTTCTTGAAATTTGATGAACCACATGGTCAAACCTTGGTGCTACAATGATCCATTCGGAATCTTGAGGCCCCAAGACCAATCATGGGGTTATTCAAATACAAATAAATTGTTACAAATGATGTCTAATGGTCGATTTTCATGAAGGAACTATCTTTGTTTGGTCGAGTTAGCTTGTATGTGTATGTGTATTCTTCTCGTGTCCAGTCACTTATGAGTTTTAACCTTCGTTCATTGTTTATAGAAAGAAAGAAAAAAAAAAATAAAAACAAAAAAAACCCAAAAAAAAAAAAAGTTGAACTAGGGAGGATAGGATTGTCTAGACTTAAAAGAACACCTGAGTGAGTAGACAAAACATCAACTCTTATTACATCCACTCATAGGAATGTCTCATCATCACCGGTTCATGTCTCGGTTCATGTTCATAAGGAGGACTTTTGTACCTCAAAGTGTTGGAATGGTTGGAAGACAGTATATTGAGAGCCCAAATATTGCAGAGCGGAATTGAAATTCCAAGATCAGAGTTAAGGAATCCAAGAGGTTAGAAAGCAGAATCATAGATTCTGAGAGATTACATGTTTCTTTCCCATGTTAGCAACCTGCCAATTTTAAATGGAAAAAACTAAGATTGGAAAGCATTTCATTCACCCTTGGCGAATGAGCCACTTTGACTGAAGGAGTTGGTTTCGGACTCCCTAATTACTTTCATCACCTAAGGTGACCCAAACTCAAAGGAGTAGCCCTCGAACCTTCAAGAATGGCCCACCCACCTCCCAAAATCCATGATGAAAAGGAAGACCATGTGGTCAATTTTATCCCAAAATTAAGGTACCTAGAAATGAACTTCATGTACACCCTAAACTGGGGTACAACCAAAATGTCAGTGTACCCTAAATTTGGGCACAACAAAAATATCAGTGCACCTTAAACTGGGGCATAATTAAAATGTTAATGGATTCAAAGTTGGGCAAACCAAAAAGGCGATGGACCAACTGGGGTATAGGTCAGAGTTTCATGACATCCAAACTGGGACATAAGATTGGAATACACCTAACCCAAATTGAGGCATTGGTCAGGTGAATGTCAGACCCCAAACTGGGGCATAAATCAAAATGGTAATAGACTCAAGAGGGGTTTAGCTCAAGATGGAAATGGTCAAGCACATGTCGATAGTTAGGCGTAATGAACCTTATTAGCAAAAGTCTGAATGGAAATTTAGTCCTACAACTAATCATAAGTTGGAGTCAATGATGTCATATCCAATTGGGGTAACTCGGTGAATTACTTGTCTAAACTGGCTACCATTGGTATCTGATAGGTCATCTATGTTTGGGCTCGAGTCCGATATGTTTGTAGACAAATCCAGTCCAAAATGCTCTGAAAAAATGAACAATAATTATCTCATTTGAGACATCAACAACAGTGCTTTACTACTTCCAATCCATTCCTTCCCAGTTTGATATTTCTTCCTCTTCCATGTCCGTTGCTAATTCTGACTCTGATGACGATTGAGATGAAGGGCCACAACCTGAACTTCTACTCCATCGGCCTTTAGAGAAATGAAAGCTCAACACACACGTGAAAGTTAAAGATAATTATGTTGAAGTCATGCAAGCATTCTCAAAGATACAAGTTGGAACATCAAAATGTCATCCCATTTGGTCGATTTATAGAAAGAATTTTTTATGGGATATTTTCTTGAAAGTGGAGAACATTTATATACTCATAAAGGTGGTTCATTCAGTTTTGTAAAAAAGGGTCTACAGACACGGACCATTCAAATGATTAAGTCTTCTACAAGTACATGACATCTACAGACATAAAACATGCTATAGATCAATCTCAAAGTCAAAGATGAGCTCAAAAAAAAAAAAAAAAAAAAGAAAAAAAAAGAGCTATACAAAATAATGAGGTTGGTTAGCATACTACATTGGAACAATGATGGTGGACAAGTTCAACTATGGTGCATAGACATGGGGCAACTACTTTGAAACACTAATGATGAATGACTACGATTGCAAGGCATATACATGGGACAACTCCTTTGGAGCCCTGCTGATGGACGAGTTCAGTTATAGAGCAATAAGACAATTGGTTCTCGTACAATGACATATAGACACCATTTCTTAGAACCTGATTGGAGAGCTGATCATTTGTTGTGGTTCACGTTGTGTGTTGAGCTGGATTTTTGATATTGGTCACTACATCCCGCCCATACAGGGGGTGGTCTCATCACTTTGTTGTCATCAGAGGATTTTTCTTTTCGGCTAAAGACTCTCTCTCTCGTCCATCAATTTGACGGTCTTCCACAGAGTCTACATTACATGCCCTTACTTCAAATATCACAAAATTTTATGGTATCATTTCTTGTGAACATGTCGTCTTGTTATGCATAAATATTGTTCAATAAATCTGACTGGAATATCTATCTATCGTTCATCATTTCGATGGCAAATTCCATAGTCTTTTGTTGCTAGCCAATAAAATGGCATCGCCTAGTGGAGATCAAGCCATTCTACATAAACAATCAAACACTCTCCCAATGGCAGACCCATTGGATAGTTTCTTATCTGTCCATCTGGACCTTCGCCGTCATACTTGTATACAGACTTAAAGGATTTGGGCCCAAACGTGGTTATAACCGATTCAGCATCTGAGCATAGCTTGTTGAAATTTGTTTTCTATCTGAATGATACCGAGAGGAGAAAGCATTCTTTGACGTTTTTTTTCTAAAGATTAGTGTAGGGTTGTATCTCCTTAAGGTTATTTCTATTGATGACTCAAAAGTCGCCTGCCTATCAATGTGTGCAGACTTGAACTTAGACACTGGGGCAAAATCACCCGTTTATCCAAACATCATGAGTCTAGTTGAGCCCCCTGTTTGAAACTCTAGCTGAGTTTATTTGAATGTAAGAGAAAGATGACATACAAATTTGAGTCATTGTCATCATTTGCCCCTCATTAAAAAGACCTGATTGCCCTTTGATCAAAGTGAAACCATATAAATTTGGCAGGAATGCAGAACATATCAAAATTGTCTTTTAAAGAAAAGAAACATGTTTCTCTTGGTCTAGATTAAGTCAAGTCAAGGAAAGTCGATCAAATCATGATCTCTAGTTCCTCTTGGATTCCGAGCAATGTTAGTGGACAAAGTGCAGATGCTGAGCCCCATTGTGGCTACCTCAATATTTATGGAAAGTTCAACCCATTTTGGGAATGAAGAAAGATGAAAAAAGGAATTGAAAAGAACAGGAAAAAGAAAAAGAGAAATGAAAAAAAAAGGAAAGAAAGGTGAAAGTACAGAGAAGAAGACTGAATGAAAACAAAATAAGAATGGAAAAGAGAACAAGATACAAGCAAAGAAAAGAAAGAAAGATCATGGGAAGAGAGAGAAAGCTCTAGCCCGAACTACGCGGAACCTGATTCTGGAAGGATTGAAGTCCCAAAGGATATGTAGGCAATTTGGGACACCCCAAATTCGGTCCAAAGGCTACACATCCAAAGGCTACACATCCTGTCACACCCCAATTTTTGTCTAACCAGAATGGTGTGATGAACCGCTAAATAACCAACGGTTCAACCAGGATCTCAAATAGGCTATCCCTGCGTTATCCAACTTACACACATCCGTAATCATAATCAGAGTAAATACACAATAGCGGAAGTCTTATAATAAGATGAACTGAGAATCTATGTGATATTAAAATTTAAATAACAATTTATTCTGTTTCCACTGAGACATAAATATTTAAATACCAAAAACATGTCTTAATAAATCCAAATAAAGAAACCTATAAAATATCTAATCAAATACACACGAGTTGCACTCACAAGAGGAGTCGTGTGTATCCACTTCAGCTTCAGCTTCTATCGCCGCTACCGTCCCGTACGCAGAAGCATTTATAAAATCTTCAACCGTATAACCTGCATCATCAACTAAAAATATTCGACGTCGAGGGGTGAGCACACATCACGGCTCAGTGAGTAGCCAAAACAATGCAACAATACATATGCATGCAAAAAGTCAATTTATATCTTTGGTCCGGTTTTAAAGTTTCCAGTATGCAATAGAAAGGTTTAGGTAGCCAAAGGTCGCGTTTATTGACTCCACCTCTATACACGAGTGTGTGACGTTACCCGAAGATCACGTTTATCGTCAACTCACATGCACCCAATCATGAACATTATATAACAAAGGTTACGTTTATTGCTATATAGTGCCATACCAATACGTAAGCCCCTATTGGCGAGGGCTGCAAACTGGGCTCGTAACTAACCAATACTAATGCCAAAAAGTGTATCCAACGCCTCACCCCAGCATCCCTCAGAATGTCCATAGAGATAGAGCTAAGGCCCCCCGGTAGAGTCAGAGACTACAAGGACCGAGACCACCTCCCCTGATACTCTACGACATAATAGTTCTGCTAAAGTAATGGCGATACGACGATGCTAATGACCCAGACTTGAGTTAGAGATAGAGCTAAAGTGCTGAGACCCACCAAAGGTTAACGTTTATTGACGTTCTCATCACACCTCCCCTGATACTCGCTCGCATCAAGCACATCAACCACACACATACAAGCACATGCCTATTCCTATCATCATCATCATCATGTTATAAACAATAAAGTAAATATGCATGAATAAGTAATAGAAATATTGGATGGCATGCTGTATGCACATTACAAATATATTCGCATAGAATCAAGCATGGCATATGACTCAAGAAATAGAAAACAGTTTATTATTAACCAATTTAGTTTGGAGTTAAGGTTCCTCACCTTAGCTTGCTATAAGATACTTTTCCAAGCTTTTGAATCACCTTTACAGTGTTATTATATTGCTAGAAGACCTAACAAAGTCGATAGAATTTAATTAGAATTTATTCGGAATTAAAAACCATGCTGTTAACTAAGGGTCGGAGGTGGGGTCGATGGGTCTATAGACCCTTCCCTCTTTCTGGACTTCCCAAATGCTGAGGGTCGATGGTCAGGAATACCTAGGGTCGGATGGTCATCGACCTTGGGTCGACCCTTGGTGCACTCTGGTTCAATTTCCACTTTTAATCCATTCCTCGTGTTTGGGATCCTATGGCTTGCTCCTACATTCCATTCTACATTCATTCCATGGTCTGAAACCATGTATAACCCACCTGATAGCTTTCATGCACTTTCCTATGATTTTCCATGGAAACCTAACCATGGGTTGATGGTTTGGGTTTCTCCGAGATCACACTTTCAACATTAACTAACCTAAGGTCTGTAGAAACTCATGGAACTAGTATCCATACCTGAGAAGATTAATTTTTCTCTGCAACTCTTCTCTTTTGGCTTAATTTCTCTTCCTTCCCTTTCTTCTTCCTCTTTTCCTTCTCCTCTCTTTCTCTCAGTTCAATTAGGGTTGTGAAAGGAGTGAAAGTGGCTTAGGGACGTCCTTTAAATAGACTAAGAACATCATAAAATAAGTCCCTTTGAGATTAGGAAAGAATCCAATCGAAAATCTAGAAATTTCCTAATTTCTATTTTCTGCGGTAACCGAGGGTCGATGGGAGGGTCGATGATCCCGTCGACCCTAGGGTCTTAAGCTGTCCGACCCTCCCTTCAAAACTGAGGGTCTGACTTTCTGTTTTGGGAGGTCCGACCCTGCTTAACTGGGTATGCGACCCTTTTCCTATTTTAAGTGTTTTTGGGTCGATTTGATACCTGGGATCTCGATCTCCTTCACGCCCTTGGTCCATTTGACTCGACCATGATGGGTAAACCTGGTTCAAGGTGGTAAGACCAGGTTAGGTTGACACGGGTCTTACAACTCCCCCCAACTTATAAAAATTTCGTCCTCAAAATTGTACGTACCTTCTGAATCAAATAAGTAAGGGTATTGCTTTCTCATAGCATTTTCTTCTTTCCACGTAATTTCTTCCATGTCTCTACTTTTCCATATGACCTAAACATAGTAGATATCTCTGTTGCGTAGACGTTGAACCTTTCGACTAGTGATTTCTGTTGGACGTTGAACCTTTCGACTAGTGATTTCTGTTGGTGTTACTTCAAATGTCAAATCATCAGTCAATTCTGGCAAATCCACTGTCAAAACATGCGTTGGGTCTTTGACATACTTCTTCAATAGGGAAATGTGAAATACGTCATGTACACTTGACATAGATGGTGGTAGTGCTTACTGATAAGCTACTTCTCCACGCTTAGCTAGAATTTCATACGGCCCGACATATCTTGGACTTAGCTTCCCTTTCTGTCCAAACCTCTTCAATCCTCGCATAGACGATACTTTCAAAAAATACTTTATCACCTACGGAAAACTCCAGATCTCTTCGTCGAGTATCTGCATATTGCTTCTGACGGTTCTGAGCTGTTCTCACTCTTTCCTTGATGATGTCGACCACTCGACAAGTCTCTTCAACAAATTCTGGTCCAACAATACTACGTTCTCCAACTTCTTTCCAAAACAAGGGAGTTCGACACTTTCGGCCATACAGTGCTTCATATGGTGACATCTGTATTGTGGCCTGATAGCTGTTATTATAAGCGAACTCGATCAATGGTAACTTTTCGTCCCATGATCCTTTGAAATCAATCACCCATGCTTGTAGCATATCTTCTAGAATTTGAATTGTACGCTCTGACTGTCCTTCTGTCTGTGGGTGGAATGCAGTACTGAACTTCAACGTTGTACCCATAGCCTTTTGCAGTCCTTCCCAAAATTTAGAAGTAAATCGTGGATCTCTATCGGACACAATACTTTCTGGTACACCGTGTAACCCAACAATATTATCCACATACAGCTTTGCTAACCTTTCCAGTGTATACTGAGGTCGTATAGGTATAAAGCGAGCTGTTTTAGTTAGACGGTCCACAATCACCCAAACTGCGTCAACTACTCGAGGAGTCAATGGTAGTCCCGTGATGAAATCCATAGTGATACAGTCCCATTTCCATGCTGGTTCCGTTAATGGCTGTAACAATCCTGCGGGTCTTTGTCGTTCAGCCTTTACTTTCTGACAATTTAGGCATTGAGACACGAACTTAGCTACATCTGCTTTCATTCCCCTCCACCAATATAGTTTCTTTAGATCATGATACATTTTTGTACTTCCAGGATGTATCGAATAGATGGTGGTGTGGGCTTCTTTCATCAGTCGGTGTCTAATGTCCATACTTTTTGTTTCAGGTACACATATTCTTCCTTTGTATCTCAGTACCTTCTCGTCATCCAAGGTGAACTCAGGGTTAGTCCTACCTTTCTCAATATCTTCTTGTACTGTTCTCAGATAAGGATCTGCTTTGATAGCCGTCTTCACTTCATCCACTATATCCGGTATAATCTTCAATGCCGCGAACATATTTGAAAATCGATGAATAAACCCTTGGTTAGTTGATTCATCCATTGTATCTATCACATACTGCTCGTTGCCGTGATTGAATACCATTCCGGTAGTACACATTGCTGCAGTCGTGCTGACTTCTCCTTGAGATTTGATCATTGCTTTTCTGCTCAATGCATCTGCTACCACGTTCGCCTTTCCCGGATGATACTGGATATCACAATCATAGTCTTTCAATAATTCCAGCCATCTTCTTTGTCTCATATTCAACTCTTTCTGATTAAATAAATAAGTAAGACTTTTATGGTCCGACTTAATCTGAAATTTCTCTCCGTATAGGTAATGTCTCCATATCTTGACAGCATGTACTACTGCCGCTAGCTCCAAATCATGAGTGGGGAAATTTTTCTCATGTACCTTCAACTGTCTTGAAGCATAAGCAATCACTTGCTCTCCTTGCATAAGCACACATCCTAGTCCCAGTCCCGACGCATCAGTGTATAAGGTAAACGTCTATCCTGGAATAGGAATAGTCAAAATTGGAGCGGATATCAATCTGGTCTTCAGTGTTTGGAAACTCTTCTCACATTTATCGGTCCACACAAACTTTTCACCTTTCTTAGTAAACTGGTGAGAGGTACGGCAATCCAAGAATAGTCTTCTACGAATCTCCGATAATAACCAGCTAGACCCAGAAAACTTCTGATTTCCGAAACGCTCTTTGGTGCTTCCCACTTTACAATAGCCTCGATCTTGCTGGGATCCACTTTGATTCCTTCAGTGGATACTACATGGCCTAGGAAAGCGACTTCACTTAGCCAAAACTCACACTTTGAAAATTTGGCGTATAGCTTCTCTTTCCTTAAACGCTATAGGGCTGCGTTTAGGTTCTTGATATGAGTTTCCTTGTCCTTGGAATATACCAATATATCATCAATAAATACTATAACCGACGTATCCAACATATCGTGGAAGACTCGGTTCATAAGTTCTATGAACGTTGCCGGTGCATTAGTTAATCCGAAAGACATAACCAAAAATTCATAATGTCCGTATCTAGTCCTGAATGCTGTCTTCGGAATATCACCTTCTTTAATCTTCAACTGATGATAGCCTGATCGAAGATCGATCTTTGAAAATACTTTTGCCCCTTGTAACTGATCGAACAAGTCATCGATCCGAGGTAGTGGATATCGATTCTTGATTGTCAGTTTATTCAACTCCCGATAGTCGATACATAATCGAACGCTACCATCCTTCTTCTTTACGAACAACACCGGTGCCCCCCATGGAGATATACTGGGTCGAATATAACCCTTGTCCTGCAGTTCTTGTAGTTGCACTTTTAGTTCCTTCAGTTCCGTAGGAGCCATTCTATAGGGTGCTTTTGATACGGGTGCGGCTCCAGGTATAAGGTCTATTACAAACTCCGTGGCTCGGTCGGGTGGTAATTTGGGTAGTTCCTCCGAAAATACGTCAGGGTAATCCCGCACGACGTCAATGTCTTCCATTCGTGGTGTGTCCTTGGTTAGGTCGACCACTGACACTAGATACCCGACTGCTCCCTTGTCAAGGCACTTCTTAGCCTTTAATGCTGAAAGTATGAGCTTGCGTCTCCGGGGAAGTTTGGTTCCCGAGAAACTTAATTCTGCTCCTTCTTTGTCTTTGAACGTTAGCTTCTTTTCGGTGCATAACAGATTTGCAGAGTGCCGAGCTAACCAGTCCATTCCTAAGTTGACATCAAAGTCTGCCATCTCAAGTTGTATCAAGGTTGCATCTAAAGTCTTCTCTCCAATGAGAACTGGACATGGTCCGTAACCTTTCTCTAGTTCCACTTCTAACCCCATCGGTGATCGTACAAGTAATTTGTAGTCTAATGTTTTGATGGGTAATTTCGTTTTATTTCCAAATGACACAGATATAAATGAATGAGTAGCTCCGGAATCGAAGAGTACTCTGGCGGGTACGCCATTTATAGGTACAATACCTGTGATTTATCTTTACTTAGTCTACATGCTCATTCAATGTAATTATAAATTTAAAAAGTTTCAGTCACACCTGTGACCATATCGGGTGATGCGGCCGCATCCTCGGACGTAACAGCATATACACGTCCCTGATGGAATTGCTTCTTGGGCTTAGGGCACTCCCTTGCCATATGTCCCGGCTGATTGCAGTTAAAACACTTCGGGGCTTCAGAATTTGGCTGTGGCTGAGGTTGAGCTGCTGGAGTAGTCTTGGTTGCAGCATTAAAATTCTGAGGACGGAAAGGCTTATATGTCTTGTTATTGCCTCCGTTTTAAGAATTTTCGGCTGGCCTTTTGATGCCTCTGTTCTGAGTAAAGTAACTCTCCTTCTGGCTCGATTCTATAACTCAAGCAATCTGGACAGCTTCATTATAAATTCTCTTTTCTAAGCCCAGAACATGTTCTCTGATGTTTCCTCTTAGTCCCGTGACAAACCTACGGGTTTTTGTTTCTTCTTCTTGCATACTCAGTGGTGCGAAGAAAAACAGCTCTTCATAATGCTGTTGGTACGCATCCACTGACATCTGTCCCTGATAAAGACTCAGGAACTCCTTCTCCATCAAATCTCTAAACCTCCGTGGAAAATATTTCTCAAAGAAGGCTTCTTTATATATAGCCCAGGTCAGTAGGGCGTGCTTGTTTAGTAGATATGCCTTCGTTGATTTCCACCAATGATGTGCGTCGCCCTTGAGCATGAAGGTTGCGCATAGTACTTTCTCTTCCTCTGTGATAGTCATCATGAGGAAATTTCTCTCCATATCGTCTATCCAGTGTGCTGGCCACAATGGATCAGACGGTTTGCCGTTGAATTCCTTAGGTTTCATCTTCAAAAATCTCTCCACTAGTCGGGAGTGGTCCAGCTGATTTTGGGGGTTTGCCCCAAACATATGGTGTGGATACTGGTAATCACCCTGAGCTGCTTCTGGAACCTGCACTGGAATCTGTGCAGCTGGTTGCTGAGGTGTCTGAGGAGCTGGGTGGTTACCTACCGGTGCTGCACTGGCTTGTCCTGTGTGCATGGATGCCGCCTGAGTGGCTTGAAACATAATTCCCATGGCAACCTGCATTTGAGCCTCTGCGTGTTGCATCTGCTACAACTGCTGTGCCAGATTCATCACCACGGTTATTAGCTCTGGTGGTGGAGGTGGCAAATTTGTATGGTTTGCCGGTCCTGGGTTACCCGATGCATAATTATTTTCTTGACTAGTCTCCTCCACGGGTGTGGTGGGACTGCGTTTTGGGTCTGTCGGGTCACCCTACGTCCAGACATAATTCTTTTCTGTGATTGGTGGTGCCTGAAAATCATCAAAATAGGTGAGAAGTCATTTATATTTCATGTAGGCACGCTAACCAATAATCAATTCCAATTCTAGCTCATTTTATAAAAAATATACTGTCTTTTCTATGCAGGGTCGATGGTATGTCCGACCCTGGGAATGACCTGTTCTTCCCGAGAGCTGAGGGTCGATGCGAGGGTCGATGGGTATCCGACCCTCAGTTCCGACCCTTAGTTTTCTGTCAGATTTTTGAGAGCCGAGGGTCGATGGGAGGGTCGATTCGAGGGTCAATTGTGCTAGTCGAATTGTCCGACCCTCGGACTAAAAATTAGATTTTTAAGATCCGATTTTGGGTCATTTCTTATTATTTTCCTCCCGTTTCGACTTGCCTCTCCTCTCTGAGTTGCTACAGTGCTACTCTACTGTTGTGGGTCGATTTTAGTCCGGGTTTCGACGTCCACGTCATCCATATAGGTATGTTCTCTCATTTTTACCTGTTTTTAGGTTTTCTTTTCTAGGTTTTTGCACATTTAACTTGTATTTTCCAAATTAAACTTTTTCCAACCGTAAAAATTTGATTTTTATTGGGGGCTTTTGTTATTGGTGTCTCGAGGAACAAAAGCCCTCAAAATTTTTTGAGTTTCATCGGTTGGTTATCGGGAAACTTGAAATTTTCTCTTTTTGTCCCTAATTTGTCGACATTTTTGATTTTTCTTGAATTTCTTCAAATTGGACATCGTCAGTTAAAATTTCCTACTGCATGTGGGTCGTAGGATATGTTTAAACCTTCGTAAGTCCTTATGCCCACTTGTATGGTGAGGAATGGGCTTTATGGTCAACTTACGTCGTTATTATATCATATTTTGGATTTTTATCCTATTTCCTTTCTCTTTCTTATTTTGCAGATACCATGGCTCGTACCAAGGTACCCAGAGTGCGTGATCCACTTCGCTTCCGTTCGAATGAAGCTGAGGCACAGTATGCTAACTATGCCCTTAAGAAAGTGGAAGGGGGTCGCATGGTGAACTTGGCTGAGCTAGCCTTGTTCAATGTGGAGGGAGCATTTGGTGATATGGGGTGGCTCCCTGTCATCACATACGACGCGTGCACAAGTCCAGATTTGGTGCGCTAGTTCTATTGTAATCTCCAGGTGGTGGGGAATTACAACGACGTTGAGCATGGTCAGGAGTTGCGCATCACCAGTTACGTCAAGGGGGTGCACATTTCCTTTGATTATCGACAGCTGGCCGATCTGTTGGGCATTCCCTATGATGGCCCCATGGTGTACTGTGCGCCGGGAGAGCCACAGTTTGTTGAGATGGAGATGAGGGCAGAGATCGACAACCAGCTGTTACGCCCTGATCGCTGGCAGATGAGAGCCTGTTACTTGCGTCCAGCTCCACGGGTCTTCTGTAAGATTATCCAGCATAATCTGATCCCGCAAAGTGGGCACTATGAGAGGGTCTCTCAACTGACACAGTTTCTGATATACAGTATCTGCACTCGCCAGCCGGTCTGCCTTCCTTACATCATCATGCGGACGATGATTAGTGCTACATTGTCCGGTCATAGGGGTAATCTACCCTATGGACGCATGATTACAGTGCTACTGACCCGTCTGGGGGTGGATCTGGTAGATGAGAAGATCTAGGAGAAGACCTTCTCGTCGCCTCAAGATTGGGAGGCTATCTGCAAGATGGGCCTGCGAGATGCTGAGGTTAGTGATGAGGAGAGGAACGCGATGGTGCGCCCTCACACTCGGGTCGAGATGGCTGATGCCGAGGCTGCTGCTGCTGCTGCTAGAGCTCGTGTGGATCCGGTCGACGATGACGATCGTATGTATATAGACGTCGACTCGATACCATCGCCTTCACCTACACATGCGGCTGGAGCTGGTACTTCTTCTGCGGCGGCTCCTGCACCTGAGACTGGTCCTTCCCATTCAGCTGATCCTTCACTTCCACCTTCAGCCATGATGGAGATGCTGCAGGAGATCAGGGATGCTCAGCGCAGATCTGATTTGAGGATGGATGAGCTGTTGGCTGCTCACCACGCATCATACGCGCGGATGGGAGAGCTCCTAGAGGTGCAGCGTGCGACTGATCAGAGGATAGCCGGTCTCACAGCTAGTCTACAGACGACCCAGACTCATATAGCCTGGTTGACTAGAGTCTATGCTGAGGACTACGACAGAGACCGTGAGGCACCGCCTCCTCCTTCGCCTCCAGCTTCCTGAGTGTACTTTTATTTTTTTCCTTGTACTACAGAGTAACTGTCCGGGTTGTGGACTGTACTCTGCTTTAGTTATGTTTTTACGTTTTGTTTTTCTCACTTATTGTATGTAACTTGTTTTCCCTTTAATAGATGCATTATTCTCTTTTTAAATTTGGTCTCAATCATCACTTGTGCTTACAGTGTGTTTGTATTAAAGCTTTTAGTTTTATCCTATCTCAGTTCACAATTGTCTCGAATGTATGTTAGTCGGCGGGCAAGGCCTGAGATGCTCTGATACCAAGTTGTCATACCCCAATTTTGGTCTAACCAGAATGGTGTGATGAACCGCTAAATAACCAACGGTTCAACCAGGATCTCAAATAGGCTATCCCTGCGTTATCCAACTTACACACATCCGTAATCATAATCAGAGTAAATACACAATAGCGGAAGTCTTATAATAAGATGAACTGAGAATCTATGTGATATTAAAATTTAAATAACAATTTATTCTGTTCCAACTGAGACATAAATATTTAAATACCAAATACATGTCTTAATAATTCAAAATAAAGAAACCTATAAAATATCTAATCAAATACACACGAGTTGCACTCGCAAGAGGAGTCGTGTGTATCCACTTCAGCTTCAGCTTCCATCGCCGCTACCGTCCCGTACGCAGAAGCATTTATAAAATATTCAACCGTATAACCTGCATCATCAACTAAAAATATTCGACATCAAGGGGTGAGCACACATCACGGCTCTGTGAGTAGCCAAAACAATGCAACAATATATATGCATGCAAAAAGTCAATTTATATCTTTGGTCCGATTTTAAAGTTTGCAGTATGCAATAGAAAGGTTAGGTAGCCAAAGGTCGCGTTTATTGACTCCGCCTCTATACACGAGTGTGTGACGTTACCCGAAGATCACGTTTATCGTCAACTCACATGCACCCAATCATGAACATTATATAACAAAGGTTACGTTTATTGCTATATAATGCCATACGAACACGTAAGCCCCTATTGGCGAGGGCTGCAAACTGGGCTCGCAACTAACCAATCCTAATGCCAAAAAGTGTATCCAAGGCCTCACCCCAGCATCCCTCAGAATGTTCATAGAGATAGAGCTAAGGCCCCCCGGTAGAGTCAGAGACTACAAGGACCGAGACCACCTCCCCTGATACTCTACGACATAATAGTTCTGCTAAAGTAATGGCGATACGACGATGCTAATGCACCAGACTTGAGTTAGAGATAGAGCTAAAGTGCTGAGACCCGCCAAAGGTTAACGTTTATTGACGTTCTCATCACACCTCCCCTGATACTTGCTCGCATCAAGCACATCAACCACACACATACAAGCACATGCCTATTCCTATCATCATCATCATCATCATCATCATCATGTTATAAACAATAAAGTAAATATGCATGAACAAGTAATAGAAATATTGGATGGCATGCTGTATGCACATTACAAGCATATTCGCATAGAATCAAGCATGGCATAGGACTCAAGAAATAGAAAACAGTTTATTATTAACCAATTTAGTTTAGAGTTAAGGTTCCTCACCTTAGCTTGCTATAAGATACTTTTCCAAGCTTTAGAATCACCTTTACAGTGTTATTATATTGCTAGAAGACCTAACAAAGTCGATAAAATTTAATTAGAATTTATTCGGAATTAAAAACCATGCTGTTAACTAAGGGTCGGAGGTAGGGTCGATGCTAGGGTCGATGGGTCTATCGACCCTTCCCTCTTTCTGGACTTCCCGAATGCTGAGGGTCGATGGTCAGGAATACCTAGGGTTGGATGGTCATCGACCCTGGGTACGACCCTTGGTGCAATCTGGTCCAATTTCCAATTTTAATCCATTCCTCGTGTTTGGGATCCTATGGCTTGCTCCTACATTCCATTCTACATTCATTCCATGGTCTGAAACCATGTATAACCCACCTTATAGCTTTCATGCACTTTCCTATGGTTTTCCATGGAAACCTAACCTTGGGTTGATGGTTTGGGTTTCTCCGAGATCACACTCTCAACATTTTTTTTTTTTGGGTAAATACACACTCTCAACATTAACTAACCTAAGGTCTGTAGAAACTCATGGAACTAGTATCCATACCTGAGAAGATTAATTTTTCTCTGCAACTCTTCTCTTTTGGCTTAATTTCTCTTCCTTCCCTTTCTTCTTCCTCTTTTCCTTCTCCTCTCTTTCTCTCAATTCAATTAGGGTTGTGAAAGGAGTGAAAGTGGCTTAGGGACGTCCTTTAAATAGACTAGGAACATCCTAAAATAAGTCCCTTTGAGATTAGGAAAGAATCCAATCGAAAATCTAGAAATTTCCTAATTTCTATTTTTTACGGTAACCGAGGGTCGATGGGAGGGTCGATGATCCCGTCGACCCTAGGGTCTTAAGCTGTCCGACCCTCCCTTCAAAACTGAGGGTCTGACTTTCTGTTTTGGGAGGTCCGACCCTGCTTAGCTAGGTATGCGACCCTTCCCCTATTTTAAGTGTTTTTGGGTCGATTTGATACCTGGGATCTCGATCTCCTTCATGCCCTTGGTCCATTTGACTCGACCATGATGGGTAAACCTGGTTCAAGGTGGTAAGACCGGTTAGATTGACATTGGTCTTACACATCCAAAGGCTATACATTTAAAGGCTACATAGCCAAAAGGCTATACATCCAGAGGTTATAAATATAGAGCACAAAGCATAGTTATAGTTACATCATGAGCGGTCTTGAGCCAAAGTCACAGACCTCATGAGGTCGCTACTCAAGAAGCTTGACAGTTACAATTACATCATGAGCGCTCTTGAGCCAAAGTCACAGACCTGATGAGGTCGCTACTCAAGAAGCTTGACGGTTACAGTTACATCATGAGCGGTCTTGAGCCAAAGTCACAGACCTGATGAGGTCGCTACTCAAGGAGCTTGACATCTACAGTTGTTTGTTGTACAGTGTAAAAAAAAAAAAAAAAAAAAAAAAAAAGAAAAAGGAGAGTAGTTACAACATCAGTTCGAGAGAGCAATGGTAGAATCCAGATCAAGTGCATAATAATGCAAAAATGGACCACTTTTGTCTTCGGCCTCAATTGCCCACAATCTCGGCCGAAGAGGGGCATCTGTAAGCACCCCATTTTTGCCATCCCAGCTAAACATAGTCCTGCTGGTATATGGACAACAAAAGGAAGAAAGATGATTGAAAGTTTGGATTTTTGACTGTGAATTTGAGGAAGTTTTCAATGGATCTGTGAATTTGAGGAAGTTTTCTATGGGTCCCACAGCAAGGTCACGGGTTATAATTTTGCATGGATGCCTAGGTCATGGAATTATCTTCAAAATGAGACCAGAATTGCTCGATTCTGACATCAAATGAAGAAGATATGATCATTTTAGTCGGATGATACGTACGAGGGAGGCTTCTGAAATTATCATAAATAATCCCAGGGGCTTTCATGCAAATTATCGTAAGTTGGATTGTTTGAATTTCAAATCATCATATCTTGATCATCCGACATCTGAATCATATGGTTTAAGTACCATTATTCCTTATTTTTAGTCCTCTTCAAAGTGGACGTAAAGGATTTTCGGTAGAAGTCACCAGTGGGCCCCATGCAAGCTTGCATGCAAAGTTATCGTTAGAACTTCAAAGCTTCATATCTTTTCCGTTCTACGTCGGATTCAGACGATTCCAAGGCCATTGTTCTTCATTTGTGATGTCCTACAAAGTGGACGTGAAAAATCTCGGGTAGAAGTCTCCGGAGGGTCCCATGCAAAATTACATATGGAAATGGTCATTTAATATTAAAAAATTCATATTTTGATCATCCCATATCCAAATAAGGTGATTTCAATCTCATTATGTTCCATTTTTAGTGCTCTACAAAGTGAACGTAAAATATTTTTGGTAGAAGCCTCCGAAGGATCTCATGCAGAATGGTCAGCCAAATTATCGATAATTAGCCTGCTTAAACTTCAGAAAGTCATAAGTTGGCCATTTTATTTCCAAATGAGGTGATTCAAGTTCCAATATTCCTTATTTTTAATGTTTTACAAAGTGAACGTAGAAAATTTGGAATAAAGGGTTATCAGAAAATTCCGTGCGGGATGACAGCGGAAATGGCCCATGAAATAATAGAGAGAGAAAATCCAATTAATTCCAATCAATCCAGTCAACTCAGTTCAAGCCAGTTCTGGTCCAACCTAGCTCAACCCATATCAGTTTAACTCAGTCAACCCAAGTCAGTCTCAACCCATTTCGAATCAGTTCATCCATGTGCATAGTATTTATATATATTATATATATTGTATACTATATATATATATATATATATGTATGTTATTAAATATATGTGTATATATGTATATAATATATATTATTATATGTAAATGATAAAATCCAAAAGATTTTGAGAAAAAAAAAGGAAAGATGAGAGAGATGAGACGTGAAGAGAGGGGATTCAGGGCTTTTGAGAGAATCCAAAAGATTTTGTTGGAGAAAAAAAGGAAAGAAGAAAGAGAAAAAACGTGGGGGTTTTAGGAGTGCTCAGTTTTGGGAGAAAAAAAAAGAAAAAAAAAGGGATAGAGAGGAGATGTAAAAGGAGAAGGGGGATTGAGGGTTTTTAAGGGAATCCAAAACATTTTGTTGGAGAAAAAAAAAGAAGAAAGAGAAAAAATGTGGGGGTTTTAGGAGAGCTCGGTTTTGGGAGAAAAAAAAGGAAAAAAAAGGATAGAGAGGAGACGTAAAAGGAGAAGGGGGATTGAGGGTTTCTAAGGGAATTCAAAAGATTTTGTTGGAGAAAAAAAAGGAAAGAAGAAAGAGAAAAAATGTGGGGGCTTTAGGAGAGCTCGGTTTTGGGAGAAAAAAAAAGAAAAAAAGGGATAGAGAGGAGACGTAAAAGGAGAAGGGGGATTTAGGGTTTCTAAGAGATTCCAAAGGAGAAAAAAGAAGGAGAATAAAAGAGAAATAAAGAGAAAAATGTAAGGGGGTTTGGAGAGTCGGTTTTGGGAGAAAAGTAAGAGAAGAAGAGAGAGAAAAGAGGAAGAATAAACCAGAAAAAAGAGAAAAAACGTGGGGGGTTTTTGAGAGCTCGGTTTTGGGGAGAAAAGTAAGGGAAGAAGAGAGAGAAAAGAGGAAGAATAAACCAGAAAATAAAGAGGAGAACATGGAGGGAGTTTGACAGAGTTTGGGCTCTCAGTTTTGGGAGAAAAAAAGAGGGAGAAAAAAGAGGGAGAAAGAAGAAGAAGAAGGGAGGAGCAAGTAGAACCTACGAGCATCTAGGTAAGCTGCCTCTACTTCTATTTTCTTCTATTATTTTGCTTAACTACAAATCTCCGTCTCATAAACCACTCCACCTCACCATTAACCAATTTCCATCACCAATCCAGCCTACACTTGGCTTTCAATCTTTATACAACCAGCATTCTAACCGATTTCATCTCATACTTCAATCATCAGTCTTGTGCTACCACCTACCCATAACCCCACTCACTTCCATCTCCTACTGAACCCACCAACACCTCACACCACTTACCTGAACCTAGCCATGTTACAATACCCGAACCTATCCATCAAGCCCTAGACTAGTTCCCCTCATCCAACCATTGGATCAACATTCCTCATCTTACCCTCGATCTTTTCCATTAAATATGGACCATTGATTGAACCTATAATCATGATATGCTTGAATGAAAATCTGAATTTTGATTCTTTATCGTGTTGATATGATGCCCATTCAAAATTTGATCCATTGAATGTGAAATTTGTTTTGATCATGTGATGAAAATTTGTCCATTGATATTGAATTTATATTTGAATGAATGAATTTGACTAATTGATATGAATTTAATCTGAATCGTTGATCTTTAAGATCTAATCATGTAAATAGATGATTAATTAATCTAAACCATTGATTTTAATTTGATGATGATTTAATGATGAATTAATTTAAGCCATTAAAGTCTGATTAACTGATGTTATATGATCTGAACTGTTGATTTAAGATCTTGAATTAATTTCAATCGTCGGTCAAATGTGATTTCGGTCACATTGTTGATAATCGATGCATTGAATCTTGACCGTAGATCTGAAAATACGTTTTGATTGATTGACTCACATGCTTTGGTTGTTTCTCACATGCCATATTTGATGCTATATTGTTCACATGCTATATTTTGATGCTTATATGAACACACTGCCATAATTAAAATAATCACACTGCCATGATTGGAATGATCATACTCACATGCTATATTAAATGCTTATTGCCATATTTGGATGTTTACACTGCTATATTTGAGCTCACATTACTATATTGGATTGCTTTAATTGTTATCATTGAATACAATAATTAGGGTAGGAAACCCTAAAAATAGAAAAATAGCAATTAGGGTAGAAAACCCTAAAAATAGAAAGAAAATAGCAATTAGGATAGAAAACCCTAAAAATGGAAAGAAAATAGCAATTAGGGTAGAAAACCCTAAAAATGAAAAGAAATTAAAAATGATAGGAATTTAGGTCTCATCCCTAGATCCTATTAACAAAAATAGAAAGAATTTGGTACACATCCCAAATAAAAATGGTAGGAATTTAGGTCTCATTCCTAGATCCTATTAACAAAAATAGAAAGAATTTGGTACACATCCCAAATAAAAATGGTAGGAATTTACGTCTCATTCCTAGATCCTATTAACAAAAATAGAAAGAATTTGGTACACATCCCAAATAAAAATGTTAGAAATTTAGGTCTCATCCCTAGATCCTATTAACAAAAATAAAAAGAATTTGGTATACATCCCAAATAAAAATGGTAGGAATTTAGGTCTTATCCCTAGATCCTATTAACAAAAATAGAAAGAATTGGGACATATCCCAAATAAAAATGGTAGGAATTTAGGTCTCATCCCTAGATCATATCGACAAAAATAGAAGGAATTTGGTACACATTCCAAATCCGACTCTCACAAAACCTTTTCGAACTACATCGTACCTGATTTCTAGGGCAAACCCTAGAATACGTAGGGAATTTGGGAATTCCAAATATGGTACAAAGCCACCCATCAACCATCCATCCAGCATAAACTTCAACTTGAACAAAGAATCTAATTGAAGAACATGCATAAATCACTTCCATAATCTTTAATCACACAACCCATTTTTGAACTACGTTTTTGGACTTGATTTCCAGGATTGGAATACGTAGGCAGTTTGAGATGTCTTACACGTCTCAGATTCAGTCCAAGACCGAACCATCTTTTGTCCGGTTCACTGTATAATATTGTACATTACATTTGCTTGTTTATTTACTTTAAAACATGATTGGCTGAACTCTAGGTTAGAATAAATTAGCAACTTGGTTTAGGACATCCCCCATTGAACCCTAGTCATCCAGTTGACCAAGCACAGTCAAAATTAAAATTTAAGGAAAGTTTAGGAGGCCGATATTGATCGGGCAGTTTGGGTGCCTAATACCTTCCCATAACCGTACCCTGAATACTTACCCGATCTCTTGCAGACCAAAGAACCGATATATTAGGTTATGAGTCAATAGAAGTCTTACCTTAGGGTGAGCTACATTTTTAGAGGTCCTAGACCTTCAACTAGGTGGCGACTCCAATAGAACAATCGATCTTCATCGATTACGGATACTCATTTCATCCCGAGGAGGATCATCGATTTCCCATTGTCCTTACAGTGGGCAGGAGGACTTATAAAGGTTTTAAGCAATCTTGCAAGACTCGTACAGTTGGAAATTTCATTTAAAGAGATCAAATTTGAAGAAATTTCAAGAAATTCAAAAATCTCGACAAATTAGGGCAAAAATGGGAAAATTCAAGTTTCTCGATAACCAACCGATGGAACTCAAATATTTTTGGGGGCTTTCGTCCATTGAGTCACCAACAACAAAAGCCCCCAATAAAAATTGAATTTTTAAGGTTGGAAAAAGTTTAATTTGAAGGAAACGATTTAAATGAGCAAAAACTTAGTTAAGAAATCCTAAAAACATGAAAATGTAGAGAACATACCTGTAGACGAGGAGTAGACGTCGAAATGAGAAGCAAATAACACCAATGAGTTCGACTTGGCACTGTAGTTCGACTTGGCACTGTAGCAACTCAGAGGGATGAGCCGAGTCGGAAAGGAGGAGGAAGAATGAGAAATGGATTCAAAATCGGGATTAAAAACCTGATTTTTAGTTCGAGGGTCGGAGAATTCGACCAAAACATCCGACCCCCCCTCCGACCCCCTCATCGACCCTCGGCTCTCGGTAATCTGACAGAAAACCAGGGGTCGAACCCTGGGTCGGACATCCATCGACCCCCTCATCGACCCCCGGCTCTCGGTAAGAATCAGTGATTTCTCAGGGTCACATACTGAGGGTCGGACATCCATCAACCCCCACCATCGACCCTGCAGTGAAAAATATAGTATTTTTGACAGAATGATCTGAAAAATTTGAAATTTGCATTTGTTAGTGGATTTAAAATATGAGAATGAAGTATATAACGATTGCCTCACGTATTCTATGATTTTCAAGCATTCCCACTACCAGAACAGATAATGGCTGGACGCAGAAAGACCAAACAAAGCCGTAACTCTATCCCACCACCACCACCTGTGGGGGAAGACAGCGAGACACACCCAGAAACACAGGGGAATACGAACACGGGACCGTCCATAATTAATGGGTAGACAAATCCTACAAATCTGCCAGGTCCACCTACAAACTTGGCTACAGTAGTAATGCATTTGGCCCAACAGCTCCAGCAAATACAACAGGCACAAGCTACTATGCAAGCTGCCATATGCATGACCTTTCCAGCTGCACAGACGACACCGATGCCAGCAGGACTGGCAAGCACTGTACCAGGGGGAAGTAACAGAGTACCCCACGCACCTCAGACCCGCATTATGTAGGCTCAAGTATAAAACCCTGAAGTAGCTCCAGGTGGATATCAATACCAACCACCTATGTATGGAGCTTATGTTCCGCATCAACTGGACCACTCCAGACTGGTGGAGCATTTTCTGAAGATGAAGCCCAAGGAGTATAGTGGTAGCTGATCCATTGTGGCCAGCACACTGGATCGATGAGATGGAGAGAAATTTCACGATGATGAAAGCGAATGAGGAAGAAAAGGTATTGTATGCAACGTTTATGCTGAAAGGCGATGCACACCACTGGTGGAAGTCCACACGGACATATCTGATGACAAAGCACACCCAATTGACTTGGGATATATATAAAGAAGCATTCTTTGAGAAGTATTTTCCTAGGAGTTTCAGAGATTCCATGGAGAAGGAGTTCCTGAGTTTATATCAGGGATAAATGACTGTCGATGCATACCAACAGCGTTATGAGGAGTTGTTTTTCTTTGCCCCAGTCAGTATGCAGGTAGAAGATACAAAGACCCGAAGGTTCATCATGGGACTTAAGGGAAACATACGCGAACATGTTTTGGGACTTGAAAAGAAAATCTACAATGAAGCTGTGCAAATTGCTCAAGTGATAGAGTCGAGCCAGAAAGAGAGCTATCTTGCTCAAAATAGAGGAATCAAAAGGCCAAATGGAAATTCTTACAATGGAGGGAACACCAAGGTATTCAAACCCTTCCGTACTCAAGGTATCAATGCTGTAGCCAAGACTACTTCAGCAACTCAACAACAACAAAAGACAAATAATGAAGGGCTAAAATGCTATAACTGCAATCAAGTGGGACATATGGCAAGGGAGTGTCCTAAGCCCAAGAAACAACTACAACAAGGTAGAGTCTACGTGGTTACATCTGAGGATGCTGCCGCATCGCCTGATGTGGTCACAGGTATGACCTGAATCTTATCATTTTGTGTTACATTATGTGAGCATGTAGACTAAATCAAAACAAATCACAGGTATCGTACCTATTAATGGCATTCCCGCCAGAGTACTCTTTGATTCAGGAGCTACTCATTCTTTTATATCTATGTCATTTGGAAAGAAGCTAAATCTACCCCTCAAATCCTTAGACTATAAACTGCTTGTACAATCGCCTATGGGATTAAAAGTGGAATTAGAAAAAGGTTACGGACCATGTCCAGTTCTTATTGATGAAAAAACTTTGGATGCAACCTTGACCCAACTTGAGATGGCAGACTTTGACGTCATCTTGGGAATGGACTGGTTAACTCGGCATTCTGCAAACTTATTATGTGTCAAAAAGAACCTGACATTTAAAGACAAAGAAGGAGCAGAGTTCAGTTTTTTGGGAACCAAACTTCCTCATAAACGAAAGCTCATACTCTCTGCATTAAAGGCTAGGAAGTGCCTTGAGAAAGGAGCAGTTGGGTATCTAGTATCTGTGGTCGATCTTACCAAAGAAGCACCACGAATGGAGGATATTGATGTCGTGCATGACTATCCAGATGTTTTTCCTTAAAAACTACCAGGATTACCACCCGATCACGCTACAGAGTTTGTAATAGATCTGATACTCGGAGCCGCACCAATATCTAAAGCACCTTATCGAATGGCTCCTACTGAATTGAAGGAATTAAAAATACAATTACAAGAACTGCTGGACAAGGGCTACATCTGACCTAATATATCACCATGGGGAGCGCCAGTATTATTCGTGAAGAAGAAGGACGACAGTGTTTGGTTGTGTATAGACTACCGAGAACTGAATAAACTGACAATCAAGAATCGGTATCCATTGCCTCGGATCGATGACATGTTCGACCAGTTGCAAGGTGCCAAAGTGTTCTCCAAGATCGATCTTCGGTCAGGCTACCATTAGTTGAAGATTAAGGACGGTGATATCCCCAAGATAGCATTCAGGACCAGATATGGACATTATGAATTTTTGGTCATGTCTTTTGGATTGATGAATGCACCAGCAACCTTTATGGAACTTATGAATCGGGTATTCCATGATATGTTGGATACATCGGTTATTGTATTCATTGATGATATATTGGTCTACTCCAAAGACGAGGAAACTCATATCAAGAATCTAAACGCCGCTCTACAGCGATTACGGAAGGAGAAGCTCTACGCCAAATTTGCAAAGTGTGAGTTTTGGCTAATGGAAGTCACTTTTCTAGGCCATGTTGTATCCGCTGAAGGAATTAAAGTGGATCCTAGCAAGATCGAAGCTATTGTGAAGTGGGAAGAACCAAAGAGCGTTGCAGAAATTAGAAGTTTCTTAGGTCTAACTGGGTATTATCGACGATTTGTAGAAGACTATTCCCGAATTGTCGTACCTCTCACCAGTTTGACTATGAAGGGCAAGAAGTTTGTTCGGATTGATAAATGCGAGAAGAATTTCCAAACATTGAAGGCTAGATTGATATCGGCTCCAATCTTGACCATTTCGATTCTAGGATAGCCATTTATTTTGTACACTAATGCATCAGGATTGGGATTAGGATGTGTACTTATGCAAGGAGAACAAGTAATTGCTTATGCCTCAAGCCAATTGAAGACACATGAGAAGAACTATCCCACTCATGATTTGGAATTAGCGGTAGTAGTACATGCTGTCAAAATATGGAGAGATTACTTGTACGAAGAGAAATTTCAGATTAAATCAGATCATACGAGTCTTACTTACCTCTTTAATCAGAAGGAGTTGAATATGAGACAAAGAAAATGGCTGAAACTATTGAAAGACTACGAATGTGATATCCAGTATCATCTGGGAAAAGCTAATGTGGTTGCTGACGCACTAAGTAGAAAGGCAATGATGAAATCTCAAGAGGAGGTTAGCATCACTGTTGCACTGTGTACTACCGAAAAAGTATTCAGTTATGGTAATGAACAGTTTGTGATAGAAGCACCGAAAAAGTATTCAGTTATGGTAATGAACAGTTATGGCAATCTATGGCCCGTACCAAAGTGCCAAGATTGCGTGATCCACTTCGCTTCCGTTCGAATGAAGCTGAGGCACAGTATGCTGACTATGCCCGTAAGAAAGTGGAAGGGGGTCGCATGGTGAACTTGGCTGAGCTAGCCTTGTTCAATGTAGAGGGAGCATTCGGTGACATGGGGTGGCTCCCTGTCATCACATACGATGCGTGCACATGTCCAGACTTGGTGCGCCCGGTTCTATTGTAATCTCGGTGGTGGGGGATTACAATGATGTCGAGCATGGTCGAGGAGTTGCGCATCACTAGCTACGTCAAAGGGGTGCACATCTCCTTTGATTATCGGCGGCTGGCCGATCTGTTGGGCATTGCCTATGATGGCCCTATGGTGTACCGTGTGCCTTTGGGAGAGCCACGGTTTATTGAGATGGAGATGAGAGCCGAGATCGACAATCGGTTGCTCCGTCCCCGATAGATGGCGGATGAGAGCTTGCTACTTGCGTCCATCTCCACGAGTCTTCTGCAAGATTATCCAAAGCATAATCTGATTCCGCAGAGTGGGCACTATGAGAGGGTGTCTCGGCTGACCCGGTTCTTGATTTACGATATATGCACTCGGCGGTTGGTCCGCCTTCCTTACATCATCATGCGGACGATGATCGGTGCCACATTGTCCGGTCATAGGGGTAATCTACCCTATGGACGCATGATTACAGTGCTACTGACCCGTTTGGGGGTGGATCCGGTTGATGAGAAGATCCGGGAGAAGACCTTATCGTCGCCTCTAGATTGGGAGGCTATCCGCAAGATGGGGCTCCGAGATGCGGAGGTTAGTGATGAGGAGAGGAACGCGGTGGTGCGCCCTCACACTCGGGTTGAGATGGCTAATGCTGAGGCTGCTGCTAGGGCTCGTGGGGATCCGATCGACGATGATCGCTTATATATGGATGTCGATGCTATACCACCGCCATCACCTACGCATGCGGATCGGGCTGGTACTTCGCAGTTCGGACCTGAGGATGGAGGATTTGCTAGATGCTCGGCGCATGAGAGTGGATGAGCTGTTGGCTGCTCGGCACACATCGGACGCGCGGATAGGTGAGCTCATGGAGATCCGGCGTGCGACCGACGGGAGAGTAGCCGATCTCACGGCTAGTCTACGAGCGACCCGGACTCAGATAGCCTGGTTGACTAGAGTCTATGCTGAGGACTACGATAGAGATCGTGAGGCACCGCCTCCTCCTTCGCCTCCAGCTTCCTAATTGTACTTTACTTTTCTTGTACTACAGAGTAATTGTCCGGGTTGTGGACTGTACTCTGCTTTAGCGATGTATATACGTTTGGTTCTCTTACTCATTGTATGTAACTGATTTTTCCTTTAATAGATGTATTATTCTCTTTTTAATTCGGTTTCAATCATCACTTGTGCTTACAATGTGTTTGTATTAAAGCTTTTAATTTATCCCATCTCAGTCCACAATGGTCTTGAATGTGTGTCAGTTCGGCGGGCAAGGCCTGAGATGCTCTGATACCAAGTTGTCACACCCCAATTCCGCATTATTCAGAATGGTGTGATGAACCGCCAAATAACCAATGGTTCAACCAGGATCTCTAGTAGGCTATCCCCGCGTTATCCAAACTTTACACGCATCCACAATCATAATCAGAGTAATACACAATAGCAGAAAATTTATAAATAATATTAACTGAGAACTAGAATGATACCCATAAATAATATCAAATTATTCTGTGTTTAACTAAGACATAAATATTTAAATACCAAATACATGTCTTATAAATCCAATAAAGAAACCTACAAAAATATATAATCGAATACACACGAGTTGCACTCGCAAGAGGAGTCGTGTGTATCGTCTTCAGCTCCAACTTCCATAGCTGCAACGTTTCCGTACGCCGACAGGTTCATATAATCTTCAACTGTATATCCTGCATAATCAACTAAAAATATTCGACGTCGAGGGGTGAACACACAACACGGCTCAGTGAGTAGCCAAAACAATGCAACAATACATATGCATGCAAAAAGTCAATTCATATCTTTGGTCTTGGTTTATAGTTTGCAATGTGCAATAGAAAGGTTGGTTGGTCAAAGGTTAACGTTTATTGACACCGCCTCTATACACAGGGTGTTGAAGCCCGCCCGAAGGTTAACGTTTATCGTCGTCCCCATCCACCCTACCATAACATTATACAACAAAGGTTAACGTTTATTGCTATATAATGCTATACCAACACGTAAGCCCCTGTTAGCGAGGGCTTGCAAACTGGGCTCGCTGCTAACCAATCCTAATGCCAAACAGTGTATCCAAGGCCTCACCCCAGCATCCCTCAGAATGCTCATAGAGATAGAGCTGAGGCCCCCCGGTAGAGTCAGAGACTACAAGGACCGAGACCACCTCCCCTGATACTCTACGACATAATAGTTCTGCTAAGGTAATGGCGATACGACGATGCCAATGCACAAGACTTGAGTTAGAGATAGAGCTAAAGTGCTGAGACCCGCCAAAGGTTAACATTTATTGACGTTCTCATCACACCTCCCCTGATACTCGCTCGCATCAAGCACATCAACCACACACATACAAGCACATGCCTATTCCTATCATCATCATCATCATCATGTTATAAACAATAAAGTAAATATGCATGAACAAATAATAGAAATATTGGATGGCATGCTGTATGCACATTACAACATATTCGCATAGAATCACACATGGCATAGGACTCAAGAAATAGAAAATAGTTTATTATTAACCAATTTAGTTTGGGGTTAAGGTTCCTCACCTTAGCTTGCTAATAGATATTTCCCAAGCTTTAAAATCACTGTTATAACGGTATTATATTGCTAGCAAACCTAACAAAGTCGATAGAATTTAATTAGAATTAATTCAGAATTTAAAAATCATTCTGTCAACTGAGGGTCGATGCTAGGGTCGATGCTAGGGTCGATGGGTCTATCGACCCTCCCTCCATTCTGAACTTCCCGAATGCTGAGGGTCGATGGTCAAAAACACCTAGGGTCGGATGGTCTATCGACCCTCGGTGCGACCCTTGGTGCACTCTGGTCCAATTTCCACTTTTAATCCATTCTTCGTGTTTGGGGTCCTATGGCTTGCTTCCTACATTTACTCAACATTCATTCCATGGTCTAGAACCATGTATAAACCTTCTAAATAGTTTTCGTGCATCCTCCTATGGTTTTCCATGAAAGCCTAACCATGGATAGATGGTTTGGGTTTCTCCGAATTCCTACACTCAACCATATCTAACCTAAGGTCTGTAGAAACTCATGGAACTAGTATCCATACCTGAGAAGATTACTTTTCTCTGCAATTTCTTCTCCTTTTTGCTAAGCCTTCTTCCTAGCCTCCTTTCTTCCTCTTTTCCTTCTTCTTTCTTTCTCTCAATTCAATTAGGGTTGTGAAAGGAGTGAAAGTGGCTTAGGAACGTCCTTTAAATAGGCTAGGAATGTCCTATAATAATCCCATTGAGATTTGGAAAGAATCCCAACCGAAAATTAGGAAATTTTCTAATTTCAGTTTTCGTCAGAAATCGAGGGTCGATGGGAGGGTCGATGATCCCGTCGACCCTAGGGTCTTAAGCTGTCCGACCCTCCCTTAAAAACTGAGGGTCTGACTTTCTGTTTTGAGAGGTCCGACCCTGCTTCACTGGGTGTGCGACCCTCCCCTAGAATTAAGTGTTTTTGGGTCGATTTCGTACCTGGGATCTCGATCTCCTTCATGCCCTTGGTCCATTTGACTCGACCATGATGGGTAAACCGGGTTCAAGGTGGTAAGACCGGGTTAAATTGACACGGGTCTTACATATGTTCCCCACATTGAAGATTGTACCCGATATACTTGATGAAGTGAAAACAGCGATTAAATCAGACCCTTATCTAAGAACGGTACAAGAAAACATAGGACTACTCCTAAGTTCTCCTTAGATGATGAAAGGGTACTGAAGTACAAAGGAAGAATATGTGTACCTGAAACAGGAAGTTTGGACATTAGACACCGACTAATGAAGGAAGCCCATACCACCGCCTATTCGATACACCCTGGAAGTACAAAAATGTATCATGACCTAAAGAAATTATATTAGTAGAGGGGAATGAAAGCAGATATAGCCAAGTTCGTGTCTCAATGCCTAAATTGTCAGAAGGTGAAAGCTGAATGACAAAGACCAATAGGACTGTTACAGCCGTTACCAGAACCAACATGGAAATGGGACTGCATCACTATGGACTTCGCCATAGGGTTACCATTGACTCCCCGAGTAGTTGGTGCAATTTGGGTGATTGTAGACAGACTGACTAAAACGGCTCGATTTATAGCTATACGACCTCAGTATACACTGGAGAGGTTAGCTAAGTTGTATGTGGACAACATTGTCAGATTACACGGTGTACCTTAAAGCATTGTGTCCGACAGAGATCCACGTTTTACTTCAAAGTTTTGGGAAGGATTGCAGAAGGCTATGGGTACAACATTAAAGTTCAGTACTGCATTCCATCCTCAGACAGACGGACAATCAGAGCGCACCATTCAGATTCTAGAAGACATGCTCTGAGCTTGTGTAATTGATTTTAAAGGATCATGGGATGAAAAGTTACCACTGATTGAGTTCGCTTACAACAATAGCTATCAGGCTACTATACAGATGTCACCCTATGAAGCACTGTATGGTAGGAAGTGTCGAACTCCTTTGTTTTGGAATGAAGTTGGAGAACGTAGTATTGTTGGACCAGAATTTGTTGAAGAGACATGTCGAATAGTCGACACTATCAAGGAAAGAGTAAGAACGGCTCAGAATCGTCAGAAGCAATATGCGGATATTAGACGCCGAGACCTTGAATTCGCCGTAGGTGATAAGGTATTCCTCAAAGTGTCACCTATGCGAGGTTTGAAACGGTTCGGACATAAAGGGAAATTAAGTCCGAGATATGTCGGACCATATGAGATTCTAGCTAAACGGAGAAAAGTGGCTTACCAGTTAGCACTACCACCATCTATGTCAAGTGTGCATGATGTATTTCATATATCCTTATTGAAGAAGTATGTCAGAGATCCAACGCATGTATTGACAGTAGATCTACCTGATTTGACTAAGGATTTGACATTTGAAGTAGCACCAACTGAAATCACCAGTCGAAAGGTGCAACGACTATGCAACCGTGACATTTATTATGTTAAGGTCACCTGGAGAAGCAGAGATATAGAAGAAATCACATGGGAAGAAGAAAATACTATGCGAAAGCAATACCCTCATCTATTCGACTCGGAAGGTATGTACAATTTTAAGGACGAAATTTTTATAAGTAGGGGGAGTTGTAGGACCCTTATCGAACTAACCGGTCTTACCACCTTGTACCAGGTCTACCTATCATGGTCGAGCCAAATGGACCAAGTGCATAAAGGAAATAGCAAAACCAGGTACTAAATTGACCCAAAAACCATAAATTGGAGGGCAGGGTCGCATACCTAGATAGGCAGGGTCGACCCCCCTCACTAAGAAGTCAGACCCCTGATATTATAACTGGGGGTCGGACAACTTAAAAACTGAGGGTTGACGGGATCTCCGACCCCCTCATCGACCCCCTGTTTGCTGACAGAAACCGCAAATAGGAAACTTTCTAAATTTCAATTAGATTCCTTCCTAATCTCAATGGAACTTATTTTGGGAGATTCTACTCTATAAATAGGACGTCCCTAAGCCTCTTTCACTCCTTTTAAAACCCTAACTGAAAGTGAGAGAAAGAGAAGAGAAGAAGAAGAGAAGGAAAGTTGGAGAAGAAGACCTAAGTGAATAATTTAGAGAAATTTCTGAATTTCAGCAAACCTAAGGTATGGGCACATTTCCATTGATGATCTAAGACCTTAGAATAGTTCATGAAGAGAATATGGTCTAGGAGAAACCCAAATCATACATCCATGGGAAGATTTCAATGAAATCCATGGAGAAATCATGATAGGCAAAGTAAGGAAGAAACCTAGAGTTCTAAGCCATAGAACAAGCTTAGGATGGAGTGTGAAAGTAAGCCATAGGACCGAAACATGAAAGAATGGACTGTAGAATGATATTCTCGACTCAACCCACAGGGGGTCGCACGTGGGGTCAATTGGGAATCGACCCTACCAGACCACAGGATCGGCCCCCAGTATTCGGGAAGTCCAGGAAAGGGGTGGTCGCCCCCTGGGTCGATGGAACATTCGATCCTGGCATCGACCCTACCCTGGGGGTCGCAGTAAACTGCTACCCTACATGCGACACACCCTGTGACCCGTGCTTAAAAACAAGACTAAAAGTGCTGGAATGACTTCTAACCAAAATCTATCGACTTGTTAGGTTTTTCTGTTGATATAAAAGTGGGTTTTAAGGCTTGAAAGAGGATCTACACTCAAGCAAAGGTGAGGGAACAAGACCTAAACTAATTGGCTAATAATAAACTGTTTTTATTTTCTTAAGTCCAATGCCATGACTGATTCTATGCGTGTATGCTTGTAATGTGCATTTAACATGTCATCCAATATTCCTGCTGTTAGGAGGGAAATGATCCCTCCACTTAAAATCTTACACGTGTCAAGTGCGCCTTTGGAGCCTGAGCGCTCGGAGTGTCTCGCACTCGGCTTCCCCTGCACTCGGCCTCTCATGCGCACGGCCTCCCTTGTGCCCGGTCTCCCGGGTAGCACACGGAGTTATGATCCTACTCGGCCTTGGGAGCCAGAGTCCTATTGTGATTCTGCTACCTCTTGAGAGTCCTTCTCTCAGTTTGATACGACACCGACTATTTCGGTCGGCCATTACTTACACGTTGACACATGTCAGTCCCAGAGCTGACCGACCTAGCTTCCTTGGCTGAGGTCTCCGACTCCTACTCGGAGTCTACCACATGAGTGTCCCGCAGAGCGATACGTGGCAATCCTATTGGCGATCTATCTCCCTGAGTCCTGGTGCCTCCATGCCTCTTCCCGATTTATAAGTAGAGGGCAACCCCTCAAGGTAAGCCTTATGCACTTACCCACTTACAAGTTACAAGCTATTGTTATTCATCCCTCACTCACGCTCAAACTCACTCATCGTCCCACTCTCTCTAAACTGGAGATAGCAGAAGATAGCTTTCTGCTATCTCTTGACTGTTTACCTTGGGAATCTAACTTAGGCATCGGAAGGTACCCGGGGCTCAGGCGCCCCCTCCTTTGTCTCATCTCTGTGATTGCAGGTTATTCAGAGTGCGGATCGACGGGCGATTTCCAACCGTAACAGTTTGGCGCCCACCGTGAGGCCTCTTTTGACTGAGTTTAGCGCATACGTATTCCTATTTCAATGGCTCACAGAAGAACTCGAGCACGGGCGTCGCGTGCCCCTTCCGAGACATCGGTGCATATGGGTAGTACCAAAAGCACGACGAGGGCGGACCATAAGCCTGCACCCCCAGTGCCAGAACCCGCACCAATACCAGAACCAGCACCAGCACCACCGCCGGTGCCGGCGCCAGCCCCGAGCAACACGCCGTCGGTAACTCCACCGCAACCTCCTCCCCAATACGTCACTCGTCAGCAGTTTGACGAGCTGAAGCAGCAAATCGAGCAATTTGCGAAAGTCTTGAGAGGAGCTCGAGCAAGCAACTCGGTAGGGGGAGGAGAGAATCCTCATCCAGCACCGAATCCGCCACCAGAAGTCCCGCAAGCGGCCCATCCGCCCAGGGCGAGGGCGGATCCGGCAAACGCTTTGCCAGACATTCTCCCGGCAGGTGATCAGGCTCCTGGACGAAGCGTGGCCCAGCCCATTGGTAGGAATCCCCCGCCACATCAACACCAGGCGCCGATGGCACCACCTCCGGTGGGAGGCCCGGGGTCCTTCCTCGATGGCCTCCGGAGGGAAAGAGTTAACGAAGAAACACCAGGTTCTGGCGCTCAGCCTCCGGGCACTCCCTAGTCCGAGGTCGAGCGGCGTCTACTCGAAATAACTACTCGGCTCCAGCAGGTGGAGCGAAACAAAGCAGCCCCGCCGAGAACGGCCTATACTACAATTACGGCACTCTCGGACGAGATTATGAGGTCACCACCCCCTGACAATTTCAAGATGCTGGTCTTGGACTCCTACCATGGGAGTACCGACCCCGAGCAGCACTTAGACGCCTTCGTCTCCACAACACTATTCTACCCCCTGAGCGACGGCCTCATCTGCAGGATGTTTCCTTCAATGCTCAGGGGAGCTGCTCGCACGTGGTTCAATAATCTCCCGGCCAAGAGCATTACCTCGTTCGAACAGCTATCGAACAAGTTCTTGATGCACTTTCAAGCAAGCCGAGTGCGCAAGAAAACATCGTACCATCTGTCAACAGTCAAACAGCAGAAGGACGAGTCCCTAAGAGAATTCATCAAGCGCTTCAATAACGAGGTGCTTGAAATCAAGGACGTCGAGCCCGCGGTGCATATGTCTAGCCTGCAGGCCGGCGTCACCGATCGTCAGCTTTGTTGGTCCCTTGCCAAAAAGCCACCGAAGAACCTGGATGACTTGCTCGCCAGGTGCGAGAAGTACGCCTCCGCAGACGAGACCACAAGGGCCCAGAAAAACAACACCGTAAACAATCTGCAAGCTGCACCAAAGCCGACAGACAAGAAAAGGTCTGAGGCGGCCGACCCGGCACCAAGCCTGGGAGATTCAAAAAAGCAGAAGTCCGATAGGGATCAGATCTATCGGCTCCCCTACAAGACATTCGAGTATTACACTCCACTGAACTCTTCGATGACAGAGATCCTCGAAGTAATAAAGAACGATCGGAACCTCCGACCACCTCCAAAAGCACTCGGCAACGGGAGGAATAAGGACCACTCCCGTTTCTGTAGCTTCCATCGCGACTATGGCCATGAAACAGAAGAATGCAAGTACCTCAAAGCGGAAATTAAGGACCTCATTAGGCGAGGATACTATGACAACTTTGTCAGGAATGCAGACAGGGGACCAGCCCCTGCTCGGAGGGGTCGTGGGTTACCACCTCCGCCTCCGAGGAATCCACAACCCAACAATTGCCGAGCAGACGCAGGCGATAATCAGAACGCCGCTTGGAGGGACGACAGAGACCCTGATGGTGGGCCGGCTCCCCCCAGGCAGTGGGTCGGCGCCATCCAATTTGGGACAGTGGAAAGCTCATCTGGAGCGCAAAGAGAAAGATTGTCGGTGAAAAAAAGACTCGGAGGCCGACAGCATACCCAATCCGAGTCTATCTCGGCTTGTTCAGAGCCGGAAGGCCGACGAAAGAGGAGAAAGAAGTCCCACCCGGCTTCAAAGAGAAGAAAGGCCGAACGCAGGTTTGTCGACAGTCCGCCTACAGAGGACCGACCGCGCACAGCAATGGGTTTGCGCATCCCTGGTGACAATGGGGTCTATACCATCACCAAGGGACCTCAAGACGAGGGCAAGTCAGTCCTCACAATCATAGGAGGACCCGCCGTCGGGAACACCTCCAACAGGTCGACAAAGGCCTACTCCCGTCTGATGGCGAAGATTGAGTGGCCATCGAAGAGAGCCCGAACTGGAGAAGTCATCACCTTCAGTGACGAAGATCTTGTCAACGTCGCGGTCCCCCATGAAGATGCCCTTGTCTTCACGGCCGGGATCGGGCACTGCGATGTTGCAAAGTGCCTAGTAGACACCGGGAGCTCGGTGGACATCATATTTTATCATGCCTACCAGAGGATGCAACTGACGGACGACCAGCTCCATCCCGTCACTTTCGATTTTATCAGTTTCTCCGGGGACCCAGTCACGGTGAAAGGGGGCATCCAATTGCCTGTCATCCTCGGCCAGAAGCCCAGACAGCGACAAGTGGTGGTCGAATTAATGGTGGTTAATCGACCATCGGCTCACAATGTCATCCTCGGCCGGCCTTCACTGAACAAGTTGAAGGCATGTATGTCCACCTACAACTTGGTGATGAAATTCCCGACCGAGGATGGAGTCGGAGAGTGCCGAACAAACCAGGACACTTCGCGGAGGTGGTACGCCACTGAGCTGAAGAACAGTCAGCGGGCCTTGAAGGCCGCACAGGTGAACATGGTGGATGTTCCCAAAAACCTTTCTCCCAACAGGGGAGAGCCAGTAGAGGAACTCCTGCAGGTTCCGATTGCGGATGATCAACCCGAAAAGACGCTCCAGGTCGGCTCCTTGCTGCCTGAAGAACAAAGGGAAGAGTTGATCGAATTTCTAAGGCAGAACTTAGACGTTTTCACATGGTCGGCCTCTGAGATGCCTGGGATACCTAGGGATGTAATTGAACACCACCTAGCAGTCGACCCGCAGCATCGGCCTGTGCGACAAAAGAAGAGAAGCTTTGCACCCGCTCGGCAGTCGGCCATAGACGAGGAGGTGCAGAAGCTGCTGACGGCAAACTTTATTCGGGAGGTCGACTACCCGGACTGGTTGGCCAACGTGGTCATGGTGCCAAAGTCTAACGGCAAGTGGCGGATTTGCATAGACTTCACCGATCTCAACAAAGCCTGTCCAAAGGATAGCTATCCGCTGCCGCGCATTGACCAGCTGATTGATGCTACAGCCGGACACGAGTTACTCAGTTTCCTCGACGCGTACTCCGGCTACAATCAGATAAAGATGCGAAAAGCCGACGAGGAATGTACTTCCTTCGTCACCAATCAAGGGCTCTTCTGCTATACGGTCATGCCTTTTGGCCTAAAAAATACAGGAGCCACCTATCAGAGGCTGGTCAACAAAGTCTTCAGACGACAGATTGGCCGGAACATGGAAGTGTATGTAGACGATTTCCTTGTCAAGTGTCGACATTCCGGTCGGCACTTGGCCGACCTCTGTGAAGCATTCCAGGTCCTCCGAAGGCACAGTATGAAGCTCAACCCTACAAAGTGTGCATTCAGAGTCGGATCAGGAAAATTCTTGGGATTCATGGTCTCACAGAGGGGCATTGAGGCAAACCCTTCAAAGATAAAGGCCATCATGGATATGGCTGCACCGACCAGGGGTAAACAAGTGCAGGAGTTGAATGGCCGAATAGCTGCACTCGGTCGCTTCATGTCTAAGTCCGCCGAGCGTTGTCTCCCCTTCTTCAAAACTTTGAAGGGAGCCAGAAAGTTTGAGTGGACTAAAGAGTGCCAGAGAGCTTTCGAAGACCTCAAGGCATACATATCATCACCTCCTCTGCTGGTGAAACCAAACCCGGGGGATGAGTTGCAGCTATACCTCGGAGTATCCGACCGCGCAGTGAGTGTTGTCCTTTTGAAAGACGAAGACAAGGTCCAGCGGCCGATCTACTACATCAAAAAAGTACTGCTTGACGCTGAGACCAGGTACAAGCCGATTGAGAAACTAGCGCTTGCCCTGGTCACATCCGCGCGGAAGCTCCGACCGTACTTCCAGGCATATCCGATATCGGTGCTCACAAACACACCACTGAAGAAGGTGTTGTCGAAGCCCGATGTATCCGGACGACTCATCAATTGGGCGGTAGAGCTCGGTGAGTTCGACATCAAGTACGTCCCCAGAACGGCCGTCAAAGCACAAGCCTTGGCGGACTTCATCATCGAAAGTACCTTACCTGACCAGGATTTTGCAGAACCCTAGGTGGTACCGCCTTCGGAGCAAGCCGAGGCCGCCTGGATCCTGAACTTTGACGGTTCCTCCATGGAAGACAAAGCAGGGGCAAGAGTAATTTTGAAAAGTCCGGAAGGATTTAAAATACGATCTGCCATCAGGTTCGGATTCAGGGCGACCAACAATGAGGCCGAGTACGAGGCTTTACTAGCCGGACTCAGATTGGCCAAAAGCCTAGCCGTCCGTCGACTAGTGATACAAGGAGACTCTCAGTTGGTCATCCACCAAGTACAAGGGGACTACGAGGCCAGGCAGCCCGAGATGCAGAAATACCTCGAGAAGGTGAACTCGGCCATCGCAACCTTCCAAAGCGTCGAGCTGTAGTACGTCGGTCGCGAAGAAAACACCGAAGCAGATGAGCTATCAAGGTTATCCCTAGAAGACATCCATGCGATGGACTCTGCCATGTACGTGGAATTCTTGGACCACGCCAGCACCTCTGTTGAAATCGTAGCTCCTGTCAGAGTCGCATCCAGCTGGTACGATGACGTATATCAATACCTCCGGACGGGCGCCCTCCCGACTGACAGGAAAGATGCTTGCCGCATCCAAGCCAAGTCCCGGCAATACACCATACACAATGATGTACTGTACAGGAGATCCTATACCCTACCGCTGCTTAGGTGCCTGCGATCAGACGAGGCCGAGAGCGTTATGAAAGAGGTACATGAGGGCATATGCGGCCGACACCAAGGCGGACGATCGCTCTTCCAAAAGATCCTCCGCCAAGGCTACCATTGGCCGAGAATGCACGATGATTGCATCGAGCTGGTCCACAGGTGCGACAAGTGCCAGTTCTATGCACCCGTACAGCATGCTCCGGCCGCTCCACTGCAGCCGATCACAAGCCCCCTCCCCTTTGCCATATGGGGTATGGACATCATGGGGCCCTTCCCCCAAGCCACTTATCAACAGAAATACGTCATAGTGGCCATTGATTACTTCACCAAATGGATCGAAGTCGAAGCCGTATCCAAGATCGGCACCTCCAAAGTGGAGCAATTCTTCAGACACTCGGTCATGTATAGGTTCGGCGTGCCGAGAGTCCTTATGACGGATAACGGCACTCAGTTCACCAGCGCATCCTTCGCAAACTTTTGCGAAGAATTCCGAATAGACCACAAGTTCGGGTCAGTCGGACATCCGCAGACAAGCGGCCAGACCGAGGCCACCAACAAAACAATATTGGGCGGCCTGAAAAAGATGGTGGAAGACCAGAAAGAGAAGTGGGTGGATATGTTACCCAGTATCGTCTGGTCATATAGGACGACCAGCCGAACACCCACTGGGGAGACGCCCTTCATGCTTGCCTTCGGCACGGAGGCAGTCGTCCCCGTTGAAGTGTTCCATCCCACTTTCCGAATGCTGAACTTCAACGAGCACACCAACTCCGAAGACCTACAGACAAACCTTGACAAACTTGAAGACGTGCGCGAATCGGCAGCATTCCGAATGACGAACTACCAGCAGACTACAGCCCGTCATTACAACAAGGCAGTCCGACTTAAACAGTTTATGGTCAGAGATCTTGTCCTCCGAAAAACAGCAGTCTCTGACCCCACCAATCAAGGAAAGATGGCCAAAAACTGGGAAGGTCCGTATCGTGTACTCAGAACGGGACGCCCGGGCTCGTACAAGCTAACCACCATGGAAGGTGAAGAAATCCCGAGGACGTGGCATGCCACCAACCTTCAAAAATATTACCAATAGTTCGAAGTCTTTTACAAATTTGTCAGTTTTTTAATTTCAATTGTAATACCAGACCCCATGAGGGCATCCGTTCATTTTCTTTGAATACAAGGCAGTATCATTCAGTCATCACAGCACATCTTTCCCAGTGCATTCTGCCGGCCCAGCCGATTGCAAATATAGATATATCTCATTCGTATCTTCTGACCATGGTCCACAAGCAGACCATGCTCGCATGAAGGACACACCCATATCTTCCTACCAAGGTCCACAAGCAGACCAAGGTAGCATGAAGACCATACTCATATCTTCCTACCAAGGTCCACAAGCATACCAAGGTAGCATGAAGACCATACACGTACCTTCCGACCCTGGTCCACAAGAAGACCACGGTCGCATGAAGGTCACACATATCTTCCTACCAAGGTCCACAAGCAGACCAAGGCAGCATGATGACCATACACGTACCTTCCGACCCTGGTCCACAAGCAGACCACGATCGCATGAAGGTCACAAATATCTTCCTACCAAGGTCCACAAGCAGACCAAGGTAGCATGAAGACCATACACGTACCTTCCGACCCTGGTCCACAAGCAGACCATGCTCGCATGAAAGATACTCCCATAACTCCCTACCAAGGTCCATGAGCAGACCAAGGTAGCATGGGATCACTCGTACCAAGTGCCCTCGGCTAGCCTTTGTACCAAGCCGATGACACTTTCGGGGTAGGAAGGCAGTCGAAACAAAATACTACGCAGCCGGAATCGAAGTCGGGAAGTTTCCTAATTATTACCGGATTTGGAGTCGTGAAGTTTCCTAATTATTATAAGCTACTCGGCCTTAGCTACTTAATTTTGGCCTACCAAGGGCAGAGTAAGACACAATGGAAGAAAAAGATAGACAAAATGGATTTTCATTAATGACATCCCTAGAAGGGCAATATTACAGATATACAAAGAAAAAAAAATATATACAAGTTTACAAGGGAAGCGTCTTCTCCTCGGCGGTCGTAGCTGCCGGGTCTGCCAGATCCTCGACGGGCAGCGCAAGTTCGGGGAGCTCCACCAGTGGAGTCTGCGACACTTCGTAGGGGGGAAGGTTGTCCTCGGGCGCAGGGGCAGCCTCTCCAGCCATAGCCGACTCCGCCAAACCCTCCTCAGTGGCAGGCAGGGTTTCCCCGGATGCCGAGGCCCCTAGTCCGTCAATCTGGGCGACAATCGAAATTGTCGACCAGTTTATCTTGAGGGCCCCCTTATTCCTCAGCTGCTCCCTCAGGTACATCACACCCCTCTCAAAGTAGCCACAGGCCGCCTCATCAACGTTGTCATCGAACTGGGCCGATGACTTGTATTCGTCGACAGCTCGAGCCAACCCCGTTTGGTAGTCCTCCTCGGCCTTGATGAGTGCCTCCCTGGCAGCCCGAGCCTCGTCCTCGGACTTCTGCATATTCTCCTCCAGCTTCAACCTCGCCTGCACCTCAGCCTGCAGGTCCTCCTCGGCCTTCTTCCGTCTGTCCTCAGAAAACCGGAGCCTCTCTTCAGTGGCGAGCACCTTCTTGCGCTCCTCATCAAGATCGGCCTCGGCCTCGGCCTTGGTCAGGGACGTCTGGAGGGTGTCCTTCTCCTTAACGAGGCCCTCAACCTCTGAGGATTTGTTTGCCAAGTTCTCCTCGGTGGCCTGCAAAGCCTCGCGCAAGGAGATTTCTAGAACCTCCTTCTCGTCCAAGTCAAAGAACGCGCGGCACGCTCGTTCGCTGAGCTCGGCGAAAAGGTTGGTAGCCTGCACCAAAGACAACAAAGATAGCAGTCGATCAGTACATATGGAAACACAAGACAAATGATAAACAAGCGCTGATCATTACCTGGGCGCAGGCAGTGAACCCCCGGGAGTAGACATCCTCGTTGGGCAGGTCGGACGTAAACTTGATGTCCTCCGACAGGTGCCCCTCCGTGACAATGATCCTGGCCGCCCTCTGGCTCTTGAAGACCGAGTCCAAAGGCCTCAGCTTGAGCGTGGGGTTGAAGGCCATTGTCGGAACCATTTGCTTCTCGCCCCACTGGCGAGCTGTACCCTTGGCTTCCTCCCTGGTGGCCCTGGGGGCCCCGGTCATATCAACGACCTTGGGGCTGCCGGTAGCCCCCTTGGTTGAAGACGTTGCAGCGCCCTTGGTCTCGGCTGCCGAAGGGACGACCGTCTGCAGGGGCTGGACTTCCATCGCACCCCCTTGGGCAGGCTGGACTTCCTTTGTCGCAGCCTCCGCCGTTCTCTCCTCTCCACCGCCGAGCAGAGGAGTCGGCCTCTTCTTGTATATGTCGGCCGGGAGCTCGGCGGCCGACTTTATCTTTTTCTTTGGTGGCTCCTCGGGCATGGGCCCCTTACCCTTGGCCTCCGTCATGGCCACTGGACCCTTTCGAGGGTGAGAACCTGCTTGACTGCTGGCAGGTTGAACTTTTGGTCCCGCCTGGCCGCTAGGGGCTGGACTCCCTTCTCGGCCTCGGCCTTTCACTTGGCCATTATCCGGGCAACAATCTTGTCGTCCCTGAAGTTCACTACAATGAAAGATGGTCAGTAACATAAACAAAATAGCAGTGCATAGTCAAGCCTTAAAACTATTACTCACCCAGTAGACCGTGCTCAGCCAATTGCGTGGGATCCGCAAGATCGGACAGACGAACCGTCTCCCCGGTCATCATCTTGCGTTGGATCTTCCTCTCCTCCATCGTTAGAAAGGGAACTTTTTTGAACCCTGTGGCGTCGACCACCAACCAGACGTTCGACAGAGGGAAAGGCGGACCGCCCGCGGGAGGGCCAATGAAGAAGAACTTATCCTTCCACCCGTGGATGGAGGAAGGTTTCTGGGAGATAGCCGGGAGCTTCTTCCCACCCCTTTGGCTAAAAAAGTACCACCCGGTCATAGCTCGGGCTTCGTTCAGGCTAGCCAACTGTAAGACCGACCGGAACAGGTTCGCGGTCGGAGTTTCACCCAGTCGGTGGACAAACATTATGAAAGCAAAGATGCATCGCCACCCATTCGGAGCAAGTTGGGAGGGGGCGATGCGGTATGTCTGAAGAATTTCTACAACTAGAGGGTGGAGAGGGAACCTGAACCCTGATTTTAGAGTGTGTTCGTACACACAGATCTTCGACGTAATCACGGTGCAGGCCCGTTCGTCGGAGGTAGGGAGCCAAGCGCAGACATCTGTCATGGGCTCTTCGAGCTGGTATGCCCGGCAGATCGATGACAAAGCCACCTCGGTTTTGATTTTACTCGACACCTTCCAGGCTGGAACGGTGCCGAATGCCGCTACCGGCGGTCGGCCACCCCTCTGGCGGGAAGTCCGTTGGGGCGGAGGGCCCGCGGGACGACCGCGCTCTTCCGCCTCAGCGGAACCTTTCTCGAATTCCTCCGAGCCGGAGGCCCTAGATTCAGCGGACCATCCTCCGGAAGAGGAAGATGATTCACCAGAAGAAGAAGAAGTTTGGGACCGGGTCATTCTTCTGATCACTCTCAACATACCGGAAGACGTGATGCTATTAGAAGAAAAGCTACTAAGCATGAACTGAAATGGAAATGATTAGAAGACTTACTGGTTTCAAGAAAGGTGACCGAACGCACGAATGGAAGCTCGAAAACAAAGATCGACTGGGCTCCGAGTGCTCTAATAGAACTCCGACTACAATTGAAGCAAATGGTCGAATGAATGAAGTGGGAAAGTATTTATAGGACAAGTGACTGAGAACTGTCTCTTCGGGTTCCGGACACGCGTTTCAGTTCCATTGGTTGTCGTCTTTCGCACCGGACGCGACGTGACGGGCTGACATGCGCAATGATGGCGCTTCTTCTCGAGGCGCTCCGCCTCCTGTGGACCGTCGGATTAGTATGACGATCCGTGTGAACTTCGGTCTCAGCCGTCCGATGCACTCGATCGATTCGAAGACGAGTAGCATTTAATGGCACTCGTTCTCGAGGCGCACCGCCACTCGGTGTCCGTTGGATCATGGATCGATCCGCGTCAAGTTGGGAGATCGACGGTCAAGCACTCTCGCAAAAACCGAGATTAACGCCTCGAGCCCCACGCCTCAATCAATCGTGCAGACGGAGCGTAACCGCCTCTTCTTGGGAATAACCTGTCATTCAATGCATCCATCAATCTGGCAATCGGCCTCATACGACGCGGGTTTTCTCAACAGTTTAAACTTATTGCACTGCCGAATTCGCTGCATCCGACAGCGCAAGGGGCATCTGTTAGGAGGGAAATGATCCCTCCACTTAAAATCTTACACGTGTCAAGTGCGCCTTCGGAGCCTGAGCGCTCGGAGTGTCTCGCACTCGGCTTCCCCTGCACTCGGCCTCTCATGCGCACGACCTCCATTGTGCCAGGCCTCCCGGGTAGCGCACGGAGTTATGATCCTACTCGGCCTTGGGAGCCAGAGTCCTATTGAGATTATGCTACCTCCGGAGAGTCCTTCTCTCAGTCTGATACGACACTGACTATTCCGATCAGCCATTACTCACACGTTGACACATGTCAGTCCCAGAGCTGACCGACCTAGCTTCCTTGGCTGAGGTCTCCGACTCCTACTCGGAGTCTACCACATGAGTGCCCCGTAGAGCGACACGTGGCAATCCTATTGGCGATCTATCTCCCTGAGTCCTGGTGCCTCCATGCCTCTTCCCGATCTATAAGTAGAGGGCAACAGCTCAAGGTAAGCCTTATGCACTTACACACTTACAAGTTACAAGCTATTGTTATTCATCCCTCACTCACGCTCAAACTCACTCATCGTCCCACTCTCTCTAAACTGGAGATAGCTTTCTACTATCTCTTGACTGTTTACCTTGGGAATCTAACTTAGGCATCAGAGGGTACCCGGGGCTCAGGAGCCCCCTCCTTTGTCTCATCTCTGTGATTGCAGGTCATTCAGAGCGCGGATCGACGGGCGATTTCCAACCGTAACACCTGCTATTAATGTTCATGCATATTTAATTCTATTTTGTTTATAACATGATGATGATGATGATGATAGGAATAGACATGTGAATGTATGTGTGTGGTTAGTGTGCTTGATGCGGGGGGAGTATCAGGGGGGAAATGTGACATTGTGGTTCAGCCTGGTCACTAGACTCTAGCTTTATCTCATCTCAAGTCTTGTCCACTGACATCGTCGTATCGCCATTACTTTAGCAGAACTATTATGTCGTAGGGTATCAGGGGAGGTGGCATCGGATCGTGTAGTCTTTTACTCTGCCGGGGGGCCTTAGCTCTATCTCTATGGACGTATTGAGGGATGCTGGGGTGAGGCACCCTCAGAATGCCAATCCTAATGCCAAAAAGTATATCCAAGGCCTCACCCCAGCATCCCTCAGAATGCCCATAGAGATAGAGCTAAGGTCCCCCGGTAGAGTCAGAGACTACAATGACCGAGACCACCTCCCCTGATACTCTACAACATAATAGTTCTGCTAAAGTAATGGCGATACGAAGATGCTAATGTACAAGACTTGAGTTAGAGATAGAGCTAAAGTGCTGAGACCTGCCAAAGGTTAATGTTTATTGACGTTCTCATCACACCCCCCTGATACTCGCTCGCATCAAGTACATCAACCACACACATACAAGCACATGCCTATTCCTATCATCGTCATCATCATCATGTTATAAACAATAAAGTAAATATGCATGAACAAGTAATAGAAATATTGGATGGCATGCTGTATGCACATTACAAACATATTCGCATAGAATCAAGCATGGCATAGGACTCAAGAAATAGAAAACAGTTTTGTTATTAACCAATTAGTTTGGAGTTCTGGTTCCTCACCTTAGCTTGCTAATAGATACTTTTCCAAGCTTTAGAATCAGCTTTACAATGTTATTATATTGCTAGAAGACCTAACAAAGTCGATAGAATTTAATTAGAATTAATTTTGAATTTAAAAACCATGCGGTTAACTGAGGGTCGGAGGTAGGGTCGGAGTCCTGATCGACCCTCGGTGCGACCCTCCCCAAACTCTGAACTTCCCGAACACTGAGGGTCGATGGTCAGAATCACCTAGGGTCGGATGGTCATCGACCCTCGGTGCGACCCTCTGTGCACTTTGGTCCAATTCCCTCTTTTAATCCATTCTTCGTGCTTGGGATCCTATGGCTTGCTCCTACATTCCATTCTACACTCATTCCATGGTCTGAAACCATGTATAACCATCTAAAATAGTTTTCATGCATTCTCCTATGGTTTTCCATGAAAACTTAACCATAGATTGATGGTTTGGGTTTCTCCGAGATCACACTCTCATCAATAGCTAACCTAAGGTCTATAGAAACTCATAGAATCAGTATCCATACCTGAAAGAATAATCCTTCTCTGAAACTCTTCTCTTTTGGCTTAATTCTCTTCCTTGTTTCTCTTCTTCCTCTTCTCCTTCTCTTCTCTTTCTCTCAATTCAATTAGGGTTGTAAAAGGAGTGAAAGTGACTTAGGGACATCCTTTAAATAGAGTAGGAACATCCTAAAATAAGTCCCTTTGAGATTAGGAAAGAATCCCAATCGAAAATTAGGAAATCTCCTAATTCTATTTCCTACGGTAACCGAGGGTCGATGGGAGGGTCGATGATCCCGTCGACCCTAGGGCTCTAAGCTATCCGACCCTCCCTTCAAAACTGAGGGTCTGGCTTTCTGCTTTGGGAGGTCCGACCCTGCTTAGCTGGGTATGCGACCCTCCCTCCAAATTAAGTGTTTTTGGGTCGATTTGATACCTGGGATCTCGATCTCCTTCATGCCCTTGGTCCATTTGGCTCGACCATGACGGGTAAACCTGGTTCAAGGTGGTAAGACCGGGTTAGATTGACACGGGTCTTTCAACTCCCCCCAACTTATAAAAATTTTGTCCTCGAAATTGTACATACCTTCTGAATCAAACAAGTGAGGGTATTGCTTCCGCATAGCGTTTTCTTCTTCCCATGTAATCTCTTCCATGTCTCTACTTTTCCATGTGACCTTAACATAGTAGATATCTCTGTTGCGTAGACGTTGAACCTTTCGACTAGTGATTTCTGTTGGTGTTACTTCGATTGTTAAATCATCAGTCAATTCCAGCAAATCCAATGTCAAAACATGTGTTGGGTCTTTGACATACGTCTTCAATAGGAAAATGTGAAATACGTCATGCACACTTGACATAGATGGTGGTAGTGCTAACTGATAAGCCAATTTTCCACGCTTAGCTAGAATTTCATATGGCCCGACATATCTTGGACTTAGTTTCCCTTTCTGTCCGAACCTCTTCAATCCTCGCATAGGCGATACCTTCAAAAATACTTTATCAACGAACTCCAGATCTCTGCGTCGAGTATCTGCATATTGCTTCTGACGGTTCTGAGCCGTTCTCACTCTTTCCTTGATAATGTCGACCACTCGACAAGTCTCTTCAATAAATTCTGGTCCAACAATACTACGTTTCCCAACTTCATTCCAAAACAAGGGAGTTTGACACTTCCTGCCATACAGTGCTTCATAAGGTGACATCTGTATGGTAGCCTGATAGCTATTGTTATAAGCGAACTCGATCAATGGTAACTTTTCGTCCCATGATCCTTTGAAATCAATTACACATGCTCGTAGCATATCTTCTAGAATCTGGATTGTACGCTCCGACTGTCCATCTGTCTGTGGGTGGAATGCAGTACTGAACTTCAATGTTGTACCCATAGCCTTTTGCAATCCGTCCCAAAACTTGGAAGTAAATCGTGGATCTCTATCAGACACAATGCTTCCTGGTACACCGTGTAACCGAACAATATTATCCACATACAGCTTCGCTAACCTTTCTAGTGTATACTGAGGTCGTATAGGTATGAAACGAGCTGTTTTAGTCAGACGGTCCACAATCACCCAAACTGCGTCAACTACTCAAGGAGTCAATGGTAGCCCTGTGACGAAGTCCATAGTGATACAGTCCCATTTCCATGCTGGTTCCGGTAATGGCTACAACAGTCCTGCGGGTCTTTGTCGTTCAGCCTTTACTTTCTGACAATTTAGGCATTGAGACATTAACTTAGCTACATCTGCTTTCATCCCCCTCCACCAATATAGTTTATTTAGGTCATGATACATTTTTGTACTTCCAAGATGTATCGAATATATGGTGGTGTGGGCTTCCTTCATCAGTCGGTGTCTAATGTCTGCACTTTCTATTTCAGGTACACATATTCTTCCTTTGTATTTCAGTACCTTATCGCCATCCAAGGTGAACTCAGGGTTAGTCCTACCTTTCTTGATATCTTCTTGTACTGTTCTCAGATAAGGATCTGCTTTGATAGTTGTCTTCACTTCATCCACTATATCTGGTATAATCTTTAATGCCGCGAATATATTCGAAAACCGATGAATAAACCCTTGGTTGGCTGATCCATCTGTTGTATCTATCACATACTGCTCGTTGCCGTGATTGAAAAACCTTCTGATAGTACACATTGCTGCAGTCATGCTAACTTCTCCTTGCGATTTTATCATTGCCTTTCTACTTAATGCATCCGTTACTACGTTCGCTTTTCCCAGATGATACTGGATATCACAATCATAGTCTTTCAATAGTTCCAGCCATCTTCTTTGTCTCATATTCAACTCCTTCTGATTAAATAGATAAGTAAGACTTCTATGGTCTGACTTAATCTGGAATTTCTCCTCGTATAGGTAATGTCTCCATATCTTGACAGCATGCACTACTGCCGCTAGCTCCAGATCATGAGTGGGATAATTTTTCTCATGTACCTTTAACTGTCTTGAAGCATAAGCAATCACTTGCTCTCCTTGCATAAGCACACATCCCAATCCCAGTCCCGACGCATCAGTGTATAAAGTAAAGGTCTGTCCTGGAACGGGAATAGTCAAGATCGGAGCGGATATCAATCTGGTCTTCAGCGTTTGGAAACTCTTCTCACATTTATCGGTCCACACAAACTTTTCACCTTTCTTAGTCAAACTGGTGAGAGGTACGGCAATCCGAGAATAGTCTTCTACGAATCTCCGATAATAACCAGCTAGACCCAGAAAACTTATGATTTTCAAAACGCTCTTTGGTGCTTCCCACTTCACAATAGCCTCGATCTTGCTGGGTTCCACTTTGATTCCTTCAGCGGATACTACATGGCCTAAGAAGTCGACTTCACTTAGCCAAAACTCGCACTTTGAAAATTTGGCATATAACTTCTCTTTCCTTAAACGCTGTAGGGCTGCGTTTAGGTTTTTGATATGGGTTTCCTTGTCCTTGGAGTATACCAATATATCATCAATAAATACTATAACCGACGTATCCAACATATCATGGAAAACTCGGTTCATAAGTTCCATAAACGTTGCCGGTGCATTAGTTAATCCGAAAGACATAACCAAAAATTCATAATGTCCATATCTGGTCTTGAATGCTGTCTTCAGAATATCACCTTCTTTAATCTTCAGCTGATGATAGCCTGATCGAAGGTCGATCTTAGAAAATACTTTTGCTCCTTGTAACTGATCGAATAAGTCATCGATCCGAGGTAGTGGGTATCGATTCTTAATTGTCAGTTTATTCAACTCCCGATAGTCGATGCATAATCGAATGTTACCATCCTTCTTCTTTACGAACAACACCGGCGCTCGCCATGGTGATATACTGGGCCGAATATAACCCTTGTCCAGTAGTTCTTGTAGTTGCACCTTCAGTTCCTTCAGTTCCGTAGGAGCCATTCTGTAAGGTGCTTTTGACACTGGTGCGGCTCCAGGTATAAGGTCTATCACAAACTCCGTGGCTCGGTCGGGTGGTAATCCGGGTAGTTCCTCTGGAAATACGTCAGCGTAGTCTCGCACGACGTCAATGTCTTCCATTCGTGGTGCTTCCTTAGTTAGGTCGACCATTGACACTAGATACCCGACTGCCCCCTTCTCAAGGCACTTCTTAGCCTTTAGTGCTGAAAGTATGAGCTTGCGTCTCCGGGGAAGTTTGGTTCCCGAGAAACTGAATTCTGCTCCTTCTTTGTCTTTGAACGTTAGCTTCTTTTCGGCGCATAACAGATTTACAGAATGCCGAGCTAACCAGTCCATTCCCAAGATGACATCAAAGTCTGCCATCTCAAGTTGTATCAAGGTTGCATCTAAGGTTTTCTCACCAATGCGGACTGGACATGGTCCATATCCTATTTCTAATTCCACTTCTAACCCCATCGGTGACCGTACAAGTAATTTGTAGTCTAATGTTTTGATGGGTAAGTTTATCTTCTTTCCGAATGACACAGATATAAATGAATGAGTAGCTCCTGAATCAAAGAGTACTCTGGCAGGTGCGCCATTTATAGGTACGATACCTGTGATTTATTTTAACTTAGTCTACATGCTCACACAATGTAATTACAACTTCAGAAGTTTCAGTCATACCTGTGACCATATCGGGTGATGCGGCTGCAACCTCGGACGTAACAGCATATACCGTCCCTGATGGAATTGCTTCTTGAGCTTAGGGCACTCTCTTGCCATATGTCCCGGCTGGTTGCAGTTAAAACACTTCGGGCTTTCAGAATTTGGCTTTTGCTGAGGTTGAGCTGCTGAAGTAGTCTTGGTTGCAGCAGTAGAATTCTGAGGACGGAAAGGCTTATATGTCCTGTTATTGCCTCCGTTGTAAAAATTTCTGGCTGGCCTTTTGATGCCTCTGTTCTGAGTAAAATAACTCTCCTTCTAGCTCGATTCTATAACTCGAGCAATCTGGACAGCTTCATTATAAATTATCTTTTCTAAGCCCAGAACACGTTCTCTGATGTTTCCTCTCAGTCCCGTGACAAACCTACGGGTTTTGGTTTCTTCTTCTTGCATACTAAGTGGTGCGAAGAAAAACAGCTCTTCATAGCGCTATTGATATGCATCCACTGACATCTGCCCCTGATATAGACTCAGGAACTCCTTTTCCATCGAATCTCTGAAGCTCCGTGGAAAATATTTCTCAAAGAAGGCTTCTTTATATATAGCCCAAGTTAGTAGGGCGTGCTTGGTCAGTAGATATGCCTTCGTGGATTTCCACCAATGATGTGCGTCGCCCTTGAGCATGAAGGTGGCACATAATACTTTCTCTTCCTCTGTGATAGTCATCATGAGGAAATTTCTCTCCATCTCGTCTATCCAGTGTGCTGGCCACAACGGATCAGACGGTTTACCGTTGAATTCCTTGGGTTTCATCTTCAAGAATCCTTCCACTAGTCGAGAGTGGTCCAACTGATTTTGGGGGTTTGCCCCAAACATATGGGGTGGATACTGGTAATTACCCTGAGCTGCTTCTGGAACCTGTACTGGAATATGTGCAGCAGGTTGTTGAGGTGTCTGAGGAGCTGGGTGGTTACCCACCGGTGCTGACCGGCTTGTCCCGTGTGCATGGGTGCAGCCCGAGTGGCTTGAAACATAATGCCCATGGCAACTTGCATCTGAGCCTGTGCGTGTTGCATCTGCTGCAGCTGTTGAGCAAGATTCATCACCACGGTTGTTAGCTCTGGTGGTGGAGGTGGCAAATTTGTAGGGTTCGCCTGTTCTGGATTACCCGATGCATAATTATTTTCCTTACTAGTCTCCTCCATGGGTGGTGGTGGTGGAACTGCATTCCGGGTCTGTCGGGTTACTCTACGTCCAGACATAATTCCTTTCTGTGATTGGTGGTGCCTGAAAATTATCAAAATAGGTGAGAAGTCATTTATATTTCATGTAGGCACGCTAATCGATAATCAATTCCAATTCTAGCTCATTTTATAAAAAAAATACTGTCTTTTCTATGCAGGGTCGATGGTATGTCCAACCCTTGGTATCCGACCCTGGGAATGACCTGTTCTTCCCGAGAGCTGAGGGTCGATGCGAGGGTCGATGGGTATCCGACCCTCAGTTCCGACCCTTAGTTTTCTATTTTTACTTGTTTTTAGGTTTCCATTTCTAGGTTTTTGCCCATTTAACTTGTATTTTTCAAATTAAACTTTTTCCAACTGTAAAAATTCGATTTTTATTGGGGGCTTTTGTTATTGGTGTCTCGAGGAACGAAAGCCCTCAAAAATTTCTGAGTTTCATCGGTTGGTTATCGAGAAACTTGAATTTTTCCCTTTTTGCCCTAATTTGTCGACATTTTTGATTTTTCTTGAATTTCTTCAAATTGGACATCGTCAGTTAAAATTTCCTAATGCATGTGGGTTTTAGGGTATGTTTAAACCTACGTAAGTTCTCATGCTCACTCGTATGGTGAGAAATGGGGCTTTATGGTCAACTTACGTCGTTATTAAATCAAATTTCGGATTTTTATCCTATTAACTCCTTATTTTCCTTCTCTTTCTTAATTTGCAGATACCATGGCTCGTACCAAGGTACCCAGAGTGCGTGATCCACTCCGCTTCCGTTCTAATGAAGCCGAGGCACAGTGTGCCGACTATGCCCGTAAGAAGGTGGAAGGTCGTCGTATGGTGAACTTGGCTGAGCTAGCCTTATTCAACGTAGAGAGAGCATTTGGTGACATGGGGTGGCTCCCTGTCATCACCTACGATGCGTGCACATGTCCGGATTTGGTGCGCCAGTTCTATTGTAATCTCCAGGTGGTGGGGAATTACAATGACGTTGAGCATGGTCAGGAGTTGTGCATCACCAGTTACGTTAAAGGGGTGCATATTTCATTTGACTATCGGCAACTGGCCGATCTGTTGGGCATACCTTATGACAGCCCCATGGTGTATTGTACACCTGGAGAGCCACAGTTTGTTTCTATGGAGATGAGGGCAGAGATCAACAACCAGCTGCTACGACCTGATCGTTGGCAGATGAGAGCTTGTTATCTACGTCTAGCTCCACGGGTCTTCTGCAAGATTATCCAGCATAATCTGATCCCACAGAGTGGGCACTATGAGAGGGTTTCTCAGCTGACTCAGTTTTTGATATACAGTGTCTGCACTCGCCAGCCCGTCTGCCTTCCATACATCATCATGCAGACTATGATTAGTGCTACATTGTCCGGTCATACGGGTAATCTACCCTATGGACGCATGATTACAGTGCTACTGACCCGTCTGGGGGTTGACCTGGTAGATGAGAAGATCCAGGAGAAGACCTTCTCGTCGCCTCTAGATTGGGAGGCAATCTGCAAGATGGGTATGCGGGATGCCCAAGTTAGTGATGAGGAGAGGAACGCGACGGTGCACCCTCACACTCGTATCGAGATGGCTGATGCTGAGGCTGCTGCTGCCACTGCTAGAGCTCGTGTGGATCCCGTCGACGATGATGACCGTATGTATATGGATGTCGACTCGATACCACCGCCTTCACCTACGCATGCGGCTGGTGTTGGTACTTCTTCTGCGGCGGGTCCTGTACCGGAGACTGGTCCTTCGCATGCGGCTGGTCCTTCACTCCCACCTTCTGACATGGTGGAGATGCTGCAGGAGATCAGGGAGGCTCAGCGCAGATCTGATCTGAGGATGGAGGAGTTGCTAGACGCTCAGCATGTGAGAGTGGATGAGCTGTTAGCCGCCCAGCGCATATCAGACACGCGGATGGGAGAGCTTATAGAGGTACAGCGTGTGACTGATCGGAAGGTAGCCGATCTCACAGCTAGTCTACAGACGACCCAGACTCAGATAGCCCGGTTGACTAGAGTCTATGCTGAGGACTATGACCGAGATCGTGAGGCCCCGCCTCCTCCTTCGCCTCCAGCTTCTTGATTGTACTTTATTTTCTTGTACTACAGAGTAACTATCCGGGTTGTGGACTGTACTCTGCTTTAGTTATGTATATACGTTTTGTTTCTCTCACTCATTGTATGTAACTTGTTTCCCTTTTTAATAGATGCATTATTCTCTTTTTAAATTTGGTCTCAATCATCACTTGTGCTTACAGTGTGTTAATATTACTGTTTTTACTTTTATCCTATCTCAGTTCATAATTGTCTCGAATGTATGTTAGTTTAGCGGACAAGGCCTAAGATGCTCTGGTACCAAGTTGTCACACCCCAATTCTGCACTATTCAGAACGATGTGATGAACTGCTAATAAACCAACGGTTCAACCAGGATCTCAAATAGGCTATCCCCGCGTTATCTAAACATACACACATCTATAATCATAATCAAAGTAAATACACAATAGCGGAAGTCTTATAATAAGAAGAACTGAGAATCTATGTGATATTAAATAACAATTTATTCTGTTTCAACTAAGACATAAATATTTAAATACCAAATACATGTCTTAATAAATCCAAATAAAGAAACCTATAAAATATCTAATCTCATACACACGAGTTGCACTCGCAAGAGGAGTCGTGTCTATCCATTTCAGCTTCAGCTTCCATCGCCGCTACATTTCCGTACGCAGACGCATTCATATAATCTTCAACGGTATAACCTGCATCATCAACTAAAAATATTCGACGTCGAGGGGTGAGCACACATCACGGCTCAGTGAGTAGCCAAAACAATGCAACAGTACATATGCATGCAATCAATTTATATCTTTGGTCCGGTTTAAAGTTTGCAGTATGCAATAGAAAGGTTTAGGTAGCCAAAGGTCGCGTTTATTGACCCCGCCTCTATACACAAGTGTGTGACGTCACCCGAAGATCACGTTTATCGTCGACTCACATGCACCCAACCATGAACAGTATATAACAAAGGTTAACGTTTATTGCTATATATTGCCATACCAATACGTAAGCCCTGTTAGCGAGGGCTGCAAACTGGGCTCGCAACTAACCAAACCTAATGCCAAAAAGTGTATCCAAGGCCTCACCCCAGCATCCCTCAGAATGCCCATAGAGATAGAGCTAAGGCCCCCCGGTAGAGTCAGAGACTACAAGGACCGAGACCACCTCCCCTGATACTCTACAACATAATAGTTCTACTAAAGTAATGGTGATACGACGATGCTAATGCACAAGACTTGAGTTAGAGATAGAGCTAAAGTGCTGAGACCCGCCAAAGGTTAACGTTTATTGACGTTCTCATCACACCTCCCCTGATACTCGCTCGCATCAAGTACATCAACCACACACATACAAGAACATGCCTATTCCTATCATCATCATCATCATCATGTTATAAACAATAAAGTAAATATGTATGAACAAGTAATAGAAATATTGGATGGCATGTTGTATGCACATTACAAATATATTGACATAGAATCAAGCATGGCATAGGACTCAAGAAATAGAAAACAGTTTTGTTATTAACCAATTAGTTTGGAGTTTCGGTTCCTCACCTTAGCTTGCTAATAGATACTTTTCCAAGCTTTAGAATCACCTTTACAATGTTATTATATCGCTAGAAGACCTAACAAAGTCGATAGAATTTAATTAGAATTAATTCTGAATTTAAAAACCATGCTGTTAACTGAGGGTCGGAGGTAGGGTCGAAGTCCTGATCGACCCTCGGTGCGACCCTCCCCAAACTCTGAACTTCCCGAACACTGAGGGTCGATGGTCAGAATCACCTAGGGTCGGATGGTCATCGACCTTCGGTGCGACCCTCTGTGCACTTTGGTCCAATTCCCTCTTTTAATCCATTCTTCGTGCTTGGGATCCTATGGCTTGCTCCTACATTCCATTCTACACTCATTCCATGGTCTGAAACCATGTATAACCATCTAAAATAGTTTTCATGCATTCTCCTATGGTTTTCCATGAAAACTTAACCATAGATTGATGGTTTGGGTTTCTCCGAGATCACACTCTCATCAATAGCTAACCTAAGGTCTATAGAAACTCATAGAATCAGTATCCATACCTGAGAAGAATAATCCTTCTCTGAAACTCTTCTCTTTTGGCTTAATTCTCTTCCTTGTTTTTCTTCTTCCTCTTCTACTTCTCTTCTCTTTCTCTCAATTCAATTAGGGTTGTAAAAGGAGTGAAAGTGGCTTAGGGACGTCCTTTAAATAGAGTAGGAACATCCTAAAATAAGTCCCTTTGAGATTAGGAAAAAATCCCAATCGAAAATTAGGAAATTTCCTAATTCTATTTCCTACGGTAACCGAGGGTCGATGGGAGGGTCGATGATCCCGTCGACCCTAGGGTTCTAAGCTGTCTGACCCTCCCTTCAAAACTTAGGGTCTGACTTTCTGCTTTGGGAGGTCCTACCCTACTTAGCTGGGTATGCGACCCTCCCTCCAAATTAAGTGTTTTTGGGTCGATTTGATACCTGGGATCTCGATCTCCTTCACGCCCTTGGTCCATTTGGCTCGACCATGACGGGTAAATCTGGTTCAAGGTGGTAAGACCGGGTTAGATTGACACGGGTCTTACAACGTACCATTTAGATTTTAGAAGACATGCTTCGAGCCTGTGTTATTGATTTTAAAGGCTCATGGGACGAGAAACTATCCTTGATCGAGTTTGCCTATAACAACAGCTATCAGGCTACTATACAGATGTCACCCTATGAAGCACTGTATGGTAGAAAGTATCAAACTCCTCTGTTTTGGTTTGAAGTTGAAGAACGTAGCATCGTTGGATCAGAATTTGTTGAAGAGACTTGTCGAGTTGTCGACATTATCAAAGAAAGAGTTAAAACGGCTCAGAATCGTCAGATCAGTATGCAGATACTCGACGCCGAGACCTTGAATTTGTCGTAGGTGATAAGGTATTCTTGAAAGTATCACCTATGCGAGGTTTAAAACGATTCAGACAGAAAGGGAAGCTAAGTTCGAGATATGTCGGGCCATATGAGATTCTAGCTAAACGTGGAAAAGTGGCTTATCAGTTAGCACTACCACCATCTATGTCAAGTGTGCATGATGTATTTCATATCTCATTATTAAAGAAGTACGTCAGAGATCCAAGGCATGTTTTAACAGCAGATCCACCTGATCTAACTGATGATTTGACATTCGAAGTAGCACCAACTGAAATCACTAGCTAAAAGGTTCAACGTCTATGCAACCGTGACATATACTATGTTAAGGTCACCTGGAGGAGCCGAGATATAGAAAAGATCACATAGGAAGAAGAGAATGCTATGCGGAAGCAATATCCTCACCTTTTCGACTTGGAAGGTATGTGCAAATTTCGAGGATGAAATTTCTAATAAGAGGGGAGGAGTTGTAAGACCCGTATCGAACTAACCGGTCTTACCACCTTATACCAGGTCTACCTATCATGGTCGAGCCAAGTGGACCAAGTGCGTAAAGAAACCCTAAGACCAGGTATGAAGTCTAACCCAAAAACAGCAAATGTGAGGGTAGGATCGCATGCCTAAACAGGTGTGGTCAAACACACCTCAAAAGAGTCCAACCCATGACTTTTTATTCTTCAGGTCGCATGACTAGAAAAATGTAGGGTCGACGGATTCTACGACCCTACATGCGACCTACGATAGCAGACAGAATCCGAAAATTAGGAAACTTTCCTAATTCAAAGGGGGTCTTTCCTAAACTAATTGGGGCTTATTATGGAGGGTTTTCCTCTATAAATAGGACATCCCTTAGCCTCTTTCACTCCTTTAGAACCCTAATTGAAAGTGAGAGAAAGAGAAAGAGAAGGAACAGAAGAAGAGAAGGAAACTTAAAGAAGAAGACTAAGGAAGAGAAGGAAGTTTTGAGAAACCTCTAAATAAAGGTATGAACTTAATTCTCTACCAGAATAAGAGATCCTAGAATAGTTATGAAGAACATAGGATTAGGAGAAACCCAAATCATCCATCTATGGACAAGTTCCAAGAGATTCCATGGAGGAAATCATTATGGGCAATGGATAGTATGTAAAATTGTAGTTTTAAGCCATAGAAAAATCATAGAATGGACCATGATAGTAAGCCAAAGGATCCAAACATGAAAGGATGGACTTTAGAATGAAAGGTCGACTCAGAATACATGTGGTCGCACATAGGGTCGAATGATATTCGACCCTACAAGACCACATGATCGACCACATGCCCTCAGGAAGTTCCAGGGGGAGTGGTCGCACGTAGGGTCGAATGGTATCCAACCCCACCTACGACCCTACACCTTAGGGTCACAGAAACTGCTACCCTAAGTGCTACCCTACCTGCGACCCTACAGGTTCTGTTAGTTTAAACATGTTGGAACTAATTCTAATTAAAATCTATTGACTTGTTAGGTCTTTCTGGTGATTTAAAAGTGATTCATAAAGCTTTAACGAGGATGTACACTCAATCAAAGGTGAGGGAACAAGACCTAAACTAATTGGCTAATAATAAACTGTTTTCGTTTATTGAGTCCAATACTATGAATGATTCTATGCTTGTATGATTGTAATGTGCATATCACATGTCATCCACTATTCCTATTATTACTGTTCATGCATATTTAATTTCATTTTTTATAACCTGATGATGATGATGATGCTAGGAATAGGCATGTGAATGTATGTGTGTGGTTAGTGTACTTGATGTGAGTAGAGCATCAGGGGGAAGACGTGACACTGTGGTTCATCCTGGTCACCAGACTCTAGCTCTATCTCTACTCAAGTCTTGTCTACTAACATCGTCGTATCACCATTACCTTTGCAAAACTATTACGTCGTAGGGCATCAGGGGAGGTGGTCTCGGACCGTGTAGTCTCTGACTCTGCCGGGGGGCCTTAGCTCTATCTCTATGGACGTATTGACGGATGCTGGAGTGAGGCCTTGGATACACTGTTTGACATTAGAATTGGTTAGTTGCGAGCCCAGTTTGTAAGCCCTCGTCAACAGGGACTTACGTGTTGGTATGGGTTGAGCATCAGTGGAAGTGTGATGCGGTACGGTCCTAAGCACTTTAGCTCTATCTCTATTCCATGGTGGGTGCATGTGGGGGCGGCAATGGTGTTTGATCCATTGGGCGGTTCCACATATTCGTGTATAGAGGTGCGGCGGCCACCTATCATTTCTATTGCACATTGCAAACTTATGAACCAGACCAAAGATATGAATTGAATGAATGTATGCATATGTTTGTTGTATTATTTTGTTTGCTCACTGAGCCGTGATGTGTGCTCACCCTTTTCGAATTCGAATATTTTTAGTTGATGATGCAGGTACAACGGTGGAAGGTTATATGAATGCTCCAACATACGGGCATGTGGCGGCAATGGAGACAGAAGTGATGATGAAGTCGCATGATTCATCATGCGAGTGCAACTCCTGTGTTTTTTATTAGATTTTGTTTTATACAGACAATGTAATTGATTTAATTATTTTAATTTATGTCTTAGTCCTTTTGGAGATAATTGGATAATTTAATTACTTTATCACAGTTAGACTCACAGTTAGACTCTCAGTTCATTTAATATATAAATCTTCCGCTATTGTTTATTTACTCTGATTATGGTTGTGGATGTGTATGGTTTAAGCAAATGGACACAACCTATTCGAGATTCTAGTCGAACTGTTGGTTTATTAGCGGTTCATCACATCATTCTGAATAGTGCAGAATTGGGGTGTGACATTATGATCCCATATCGGATCCCACAAACACTAACATGTGGTTCTTAAGTCTTGGGGCTCTCCCACCTAATAGGCTAGTCTTTTGGGTTGGGCTCTCCCTTGGGATTGAGTTGTAACAAATTGTTACCGGCAGAGTTCAATTGCAGAAGAGAGATGGTTAGCTCCTGAAGACGAAGAAGAAGAAGAAGATTGAGCTGCGGTTAAGGAGAAAAGAAGTTGAGAGAGAAATGAATGAGAGCAAAGATTAAAGGATCACTGCGGGTGAAAGAAGAGAGAAGAAATAAGAAGAAGAAGAATAGAATGGAGAAAAATCGACAAACGTTTACAAATTTCCAGTTTTAATTTCCAATTTGGTTATTTTCTTCTACTCATCTTTCATCAAGAAAACAAGGCATGGATGCTAGGCACAGTAGTCGCGGTAATGGAGTCAGGTAAATGAGAATGGAGCTGGCTGCAATAAGAGGTCAAGGAAGGGATCGCTAACTCCTAATGTGCTTTTGGCAAGGTGGCAGAATGGTAGTTTGAAAAAATTCACATTGAAGATTTTCATGAATTACTTTACAAGAGCGTGTTGCTAGGCTTTTCCAGCTCAAAACAATACCAGTGGAAATACCCCAGGAAAGTGTTGGTGCTGATGAAAAGCTTTCAAGGGAATTTTATTTTAAACTTGTGAAAGCTGATGTACACGGGAAGGATTAGGTAAGCATTTTTGTCTTGATTTTTATTCTTGTTATATTGCTCACATCTTCTTTGATCGTCATTCTTTTGGAAGTGTCAATGATTTCATGACTTCATTGCCTATCGTTTTGACTCCATCAAATGAGATGGTTGTTTCATTCTACAGTAGAGTACAGGTTATGCTGGATAATTTGTAATCTTATGAATCAAATGTAGAGATAAGCTTTGAAATCAATTTCAATGTTGGTGTGTTTGAACTTCAATTGTTCATGATCCATCAGGTTTGGTTAATGGAAGCTTGTTTATCTCAACCTATTCATTAATTTCTCTTGATGTTCATCGATTTTTTCATCACACATCCCTAGCAGCCCTAATTTTAAATGTGTTCACTGAATGGCTTGCTATCATTTGTTTCATTATCCTGTTTTTATTTGTTTCTTGCTGCAACTGATTTCTCCCATACTAACGCAATAGTTCCCATTGTTGCTATCTTTTGTTGTCTAGTCTTTTTTCTCTTCTACTTGTGTAGTTGCTTCTTCCTTTTTACCGCAATCCGTTATGTGAGCTGCTCGGTGTTTGTTGTAATTCACTTCCGTGATTGCTATAACATGGTTTGGTTTAGGGCTTAAAGCTATATTGATTTATATTCAAAATATACTCCATCTAGTTGCTCGAACCAGCCCATGGTTTTATTGTGTGTAAGTTCAGCCCATGGTTTTCTCGTGTGTAAGTCCAGCCCATATTTTCATTGTGATTAAGTTCAACCCATCTACTTTGGTGCTTGCTTGCTACAAGTATTAGATTCGTGGTTATTTTTTCTTTCTATTTGTTCATTATAATATGTATGGCATGCTTCTATTTGCTTTCTTTTCCTATCGTTTGCATGGGTGAGTATCCTAGATGGCAAGAAATAGGATTTAGAACGAGGATGCGGAGATTTCTGGGGATCAATATGGTGTTTTCCTTCCTTTCATTTTAGTTGGTCTCTATGTTTCATTATGATATTATGTGTGTATTTGGTAGCTTATCATCTTCTCTTTCATTATATTAATTGTTAGAGTGTGGACGTGCTATGTGAGCACCCACATTTGCCATAGGGGGTTGGGGATGAATGCAGATTTGTGTGGTTGACTGGCCACCCACCTTTAGCATGAAACATGGGTCAGGGAAGGTACGATGATCCTAATCCCCTGAATGTATCCTTGTAATTGTATATGTGGCTTGTAATAATAGATGTATGCTAGGACACTATGCACGGGTGCACCCCACATGTATGACTGTGGTACCCTCCCATGCGACATGATGATATTAGGGGACTCCAACGAGTCCAACCCCCGCACGAGATCATAGATCTTGTGCCCATCCATGTGGGCCATCTAGCTTGAGGCCCACTCAATCGTATAATTGAATAAATGAAATGAATGCTGGGTAGATGTGATGAATGCTTAGGCTTGTGGCTTTGGGGCCATTTGGTTACCCCAAATTGGGATGTGAATGAGATTAGCGGACCCTTATCTAGTGTGGGTAGCTGAGGTAGTGGCCTCTTTGAGTGTTGCCTCGCGGGATCCAACAGCCCGTCAACTGCTGGGAACTACGTTTGATCTGATTCTCTGAGGAGATATGTAGGCAGTGGAAAGCTGTTGCTTCGCACACGGTCATCCGAGGTATGTTCTATGTATTATGGGATTACCTCACCGAGGTGACTTCTTATGGTCAGAGTACCTCAACACGAGATGTGTTCCACCATTGTGGGAGCATCTCACTTATTTGGATGCATTCTATAACTTTGGAAGCATCATTTGTCACCCACACCGGTATTCACAACCCTGCACAAACTATGTTTAGCCTAATTCCCACCGCATAGGGATACATAGGCAGTTTGGGATGTTTCCCAAACTCGGTCATACCTTTGTTGATCTTTTTTTTTTTTTTTTTTTTTACATCATTCTTTGTTTCGTTAATTATTATTTCATTTATTCATTAGTATATTCATTTCTTATACATTCATCCCCATTTGTATAATTGTAAATTTGTAGTATAGTATCAGTTAGCCTAGTGAGAATTAGGGACTCATCTAAGATCCCCATGTGCAGTGTAGCATAGGATAGATAACACCAAAGCGTGCATAACTGTAGAAAATGATAGAGCATAGGGAGACCAGTTAATGACCGGGTAAATTAGGTTCCTAACACCTTCCCAACTCATAAATTGGCGCTTACCTGCCTTTGATGAGATCATGTTGGCCAATCTATTGAGTCCCCAGAGTCATTAGAGTTTTTTTCAAGTGACAAACAACATTTATAGGTCTTAATCCTGATCTAGATTGTTACTCCAGATTTTTATCCTCTAGTGACATGAGTGAACGAGATCTTAAAATGAAAACCTTTTCAATCTCTATTGTGTGTTGAGAGTAGAAAATTTGAACATGTTAAAAAATAATTTTAAATGCGGATCCATTATCAGTTTTCCAAAAGGGAATTTCCAAATTTCCCGTCATCGTCCTCACTCAATCCTTACTATAAATAGGAGACATGGTAAAGAAGGAAAGGTACATCCAATTCTCATACACGTTTGAACTTACTCTCACATTCACTCTTTTATCATCCTCATTTAATCTACTTCAAACCCCACTCTATCAGAATCCGACCATCTTACATTTGGATTCCATCTGTCTATTTTGGACCTTTACTGACTTAAGTGTTGGATTGGACACATGGTTAAACCCCAACCACCTCACTACGTGCATGTGATCCTTGTTTACAAGTGTCACCATCTTAAGTACCTGGCGAAATTCAGTCACAACAGGTCCTGGTCCCGATCCGGTTCGGGAAAAGCTGAAATTGGCATGAAAAATTGGACTGACGTACGAACCCTATAATGGCCTTGACCAGACAGATTTAGGCCTAATATTAAATCCTAGCTTCACTACTTCAACCTTCTGGAATGCCTTAATAGGTTTATACTGGCTTTCAACTCGAATCAGTCCAGTAACAACCCTATAAGCTAAGCCCGATAACAACCCGATAAACTAAGTCCGATAACAACCTGAAATCAGACTGGTCTGTTAGTTAATGTGCACTAAACAACCCACCCTGCCTGAACATTTTAATGAACATGTTCGATCAGACCCCATAAAGCCCCATGCTGATTTGGTCCGGACTAAAACTGGCCAGAATCAGCCTTCGACACCTCTACTTACATCCATTGATCAATGATCACATCACATCAATGGATAACTGCCCAAGTTGTGAAGATTAGTAAGAAAACAAACACCATTCGAAATTCTTCTACCTAATATTATGCTCTCACGTTATTAAAAGTAATAACCATAAGTGATGGGAAAGGACCAAAAGCTTCTCAACCCAACATGTTGTGGGTCCCACAAATGTATTGACCAATCAAGTGATTTGTCAAGCCTGAAAAGAATTATATTTATATTATATTTTATAATAATGGAATCGGAAAAGGATTGACGCGAGTAAATCGTGTCACGTTTTTGTCTTTCCATAAATGTATTCTCTTTAATTAACCCTTTACGAACGAATCGATATTTTTTTTTATTCCAGAGCAACGGCTATGTTTCGGCCCAGATCCGTCCTGTGGGTCCTCTCCATGCTGGCTGGACCTGCAAGACAAGGAAAGACAAAGAAGGGGGAGGGCTGGATGCCCCGGGTCCACTCCAATGCCAAAGTCAGGCTCTGTGAACAGTCAATGGGCTCGGTGTCGAGCCCACTAAGATATTATAAAGTGTGGGGTGAGGTGAGATTATCCGACCTCAGTGTCAGAGCGTGAACCTCAAAATGGTAATAAATGAGCAGTAAATGTTGTCTCTCCCGTAATCCTCGGGATTCGCTCTATTTATAGTGAATAGTGTGAAATCCCTAAAATGACGATTTTACCCTTTTCGCGGACCAAGGGGCAATACCGATTTTACCCCTCTGTTAAATAGTTAATCTTTACGTGGCGCTGATGTCAAAATCCGACGTATCGGGGGATGTGGATCATAGATGTATAATTCCCTAACACTTGCCTCGTTGCCCTGCCGAATCTGTAGGGTTCGGTTGAGCAAAAATAGGGTCCCTTCCCCTGACAAGTTGCCTCGTTGCTCTGCCGAAACCGGAGGGTTTGCCTTTTTTATCCGACAGGTCTTGTCTGGGGTGCGAGCCGTTTGCGGTTTGGGATGTGCTGGTGATGGCTGAAAGAGTGCTTATCTGAGGTTGGAGCTGCTACGTCCTTTTAGGGCATGCTGGCTCTTGCGTCGGGGTCCCAGGGCGTAGCCGAGGTGGGCACCGCGGTCAGCTCACTGCGGTATTTTGCTTAGTGTATTGGGCTCGGTACCGATGTGGGCACTACGGCCAATATGCCTCGGTATTCATTTGGGACGGTTCCGTGGCCGTCACGGGACTGTCACGTGATCCGAGCCATTTGGTCCGGTGTGGGCACTGCGGCCAATATGCCTCGGTGTTCCTGGGAACGGTTTCGTGGCCGTCACGGGACTGTCACGTGATCCGAGCCATTTGGTCCGGTGTGGGCACTACGACCAATATGCCTCGGTGTTCCTGGGAACGGTTCCATGGCCGTCACGGGACTGTCACGTGATCCGAGTTGTTTGTACCGATGTGGGCACTGCGGCCAATATGCCTCGGTATTCATTTGGGACGGTTCTGTGGCCGTCACGGGACTGTCACGTGATCCGAGCCATTTGATCCGGTGTGGGCACTGCGGCTAATATGCCTCGGTGTTCCTGGGAACGGTTTCGTGGCCGTCACGGACTCGCCACGTGATCCGAGCCATTTGGTCCGGTGTGGACACTGCGGCCAATATGCCTCGGTGTTCCTGGGAACGGTTCCATGGCCGTCACGGGACTGTCACGTGATCCGAGCCGTTTGGACCGATGTGGGCACTGCGGCCAATATGCCTCGGTATTCATTTGGGACGGTTCCGTGGCCGTCACGGGACTATCACGTGATCCGAGCCATTTGGTCCGGTGTGGGCACTGCGGCCAATATGCCTCGGTGTTCCTGGGAAAGGGTCCGTGGCCGTCACGGGACTGTCACGTGATCCGAGCCATGGACTGATGTGGGCACTGCGGCCAATATGCCTCGGTGTTCCTGGGAACGGGTCCGTGGCCGTCACGGGACTGTCACGTGATCCGAGCCATGGACCGATGTGGGTACTGCGGTCAATATGCCTCGGTGTTCCTGGGAACGGGTCCGTGGCCGTCACGGAACTGTCACGTGATCTGAGCCATGGACTGATGTGGGCATTGCGGCCAATATGCCTCGGTGTTCCTGGGAATGGGTTCGTGGCCGTCACGGGACTGTCACGTGATCCGAGCCATGGACCGATGTGGGCACTGCGGCCAATATGCCTCGGTGTTCCTGGGAACGGGTCCGTGGCCGTCACGGAACTGTCACGTGATCTGAGCCGTTTGAACCGACTTGGGCACTTCGACCGATATGCCTCGGTGTTCCTGGGAACGGTTCCGTGGCTGTCACGGGACTATCACGTGATCCGAGCCATTTGAACCGATGTGGGTACTGCGGCCAATATATCTCGATGTTCCTGGGAACGATTCCGTGGCCGTCACGGGTTTGTCTCGTGATCCGAACCATGGACCGATGTGGGCACTGCGGCCAATATGCCTCGGTGTTCCTGGGAACGGGTCCGTGGCCGTCACAGGATTGTCACGTGATCCGAGCCATGGACCGATATGGGAACTGCGACCAATATGCCTCGATGTTCCTGGGAACAGTTCCGTGGCTGTCACGGGACTATCACGTGATCAGAGCCATTTGAATCGATGTGGTCACTGCGGCCAATATGCCTCGGTGTTCCTGGGAACGGTGGCTCCGAAGTGGTCCCTGGATCCGGGTTCGGGTTGTGGGTCTGATATGGATACCGCAAGGCGGGACCCGAATGACGGACCCGAGTTTATACTCGGTAATAAATGCACCGAAGTTCCTGTCAATGATGTGGCGCCACGTGTCTTCGGGATGGCTGATGCTTTATAAAAGATGAGTGGGCATGGAGGTCCCCCATTCTGAGTTTTGCAGCAGCAACTGTAAGCTCTCTCCTGATCCTGCCTTGGCCCGGTTCTGCACCTTATACATCGGATCGGTGACTTCGAAGCGGCCCGATCGTTTGAGTTCGGTGCGATCTATCAATCAGTAAGTTTTTTCCCCTAGTTTTTTGTAGTATGGCTGACGAAGGTAGGGAGACCGATGTTCAGGTAGACATAGAGGAGGTGGGGACATCCTCCAGCAGCGGTAGTAGTAGTAGTGGTGGTAGCTCGACCTCATCTGGAAGTGGGTCGACCTCGAGCTCCTCCTTACCCAGTGGCTCGGTGGGGCGAGTCTCGGAGGGTGGTTCCGAGATGGAGCTTTTAACCGAAGTAGATCCCTCCCGGCAAGAGATGCTGTTTGGAGTGTCTACTCATGAGGTCGGCTCGGAGGTGTTGATACATGCCCGGGAAGAGGCCGAGGCTCCTCCAGATTTTGATGCCCGGGGAGAGGTGTCGCTTATGACCGAGGTAGAGCTTAACAGTCTCCGGGAGCGTTATCAGATTCCGGAGGACGTGGAGATTCGGAAGCCCTTCGAGGGGGAGCGGGCCTGCTGGAGTCGTAGGTCGGAGCTATGCGTGAACATTGAAATGTTCAAGGCTGGTTTTCGGGTGCCGATGCCGAAGTTAGTGGCTGAAATCTTAGGTTTCTACCAACTGGCCCCCATTCAACTGATGCCGAACTCGTGGAAGAATATGATGGCATTCATCATATACTTCCGGAGGTTGGGGTGCGCACCGACACTGAACATGTTCCGCCACATGTTTACTTTTAACGACTACTGTCGGTCTGGGTGGTATTATTTCGCAAAAAGGCCCGAATTTGGCGACCTATTGGCAGATAAGCCGACCTCGATCAAGTTGTGGAAGAATAAATTTTTCTACATCCGAGGTGCGAATGTTACGCTGAAGAATGTCTGGAGGAAGTTGGATGCCGAGGCGTTCCACACGGATTCGCCCCTGCTTCCCGGGGAGTCGGAGATGTTGCGGCGTGCTCGGAGTACCGAAGGGGCTCGGATTCGGGTGGCCGAACTGAGGGACCCTCTCGTGTTGCATGAAAACCGCCTTTGTGAGTATTGTTTTATTGTTGTCTGGCCGATGTTGACCTACTAACTGGGCTGATTCTGATGTTGTGTTTTGCAGTGAAACTAAACAAGGAGTATCTGCTGGAGCTGCGCCAGAAGAACGAGGCGAGGAAGGAGGCTGCGGCAAAGAGGGCCCAGGGGGACTCGACGCCGAGGGTTGCCACGATCCGGCTGGTGCCGAGGGTGACCTCACCAGACGTCCTCCTAAAAGGACTCGTAAGCTCTCTCTTGATTCTGCCTTGGCCTCTGCCGCGTGTGTCTATGCAATGCCTCTCATTCCTCGGTACCGTGTCCTTGATTTTTCAGGTAAGGGGGCCCCTGCTACTGGAACGGAGGCTGTTCTGGCGCTGGGGGAGACTTCCGAGGTTATCGCGGCCCGACAACCGACCCCTGTACGAGTCCGGACCTCACCAGCTGCACCTGTCGAGAGGCCTAGGGTGCCTCAGGTCACGGGCGATGTCCGAGGCGAGGTTAGGCGCATTCCCCTGCTGGGACCCTCCCCTCGCGACCGTACTGGGGATGAACGAGCATTTCGTCCTGACTGGGTGCTAACCGAAGAGGATACCGCCATGGGGGACATCCGGGCTGCGAGGGAACTGCTGCAGGGGGCCATCCTTCCTCGGGACCGATCTTTGGTGCGGGGGCTCCCCATGCCTTCGCTTATATCGGGGGCAGATACACTTGGCGCATCGGTAAGAAATTTTTTTTTTTTTTTTTTGGTCGGCAGATACCTTTGTCCCTTTGCTAACTTGATTGTTTTTTAATGCAGCTCAGCGTGTACCTTGAAACGTTGAAAGAACGTGCCGAGGAGACGGCACGCAACCTGGCCGAGACGGATAGCAAGCTGCATACTGCCGAGGAAGCGAGGGATGATGCTAGAAGGCAGCTACGTTACAAAGAGCGTGAAGTGACTACCGTGACTGCCGAGGTCACTCGTTTGGTGCGGGAAAACGCCCAGGTGCGTCAAGACAAACAACGTCTTGAGGACGAGACCAGGTCGCGGGAGGAACGGATCGGTCAGCTAAAGCTGGCTCTGGATCGGGCGAAGACTCAACGGTCTCGGTGGCGTGATGGCTACATGAAGGTGCGCTCCTTCGCGACCAGCGCAGTGCGGTTGTACCAGAGGTCCGAGGGGTTCAAGGAGTTGGTGGGGCGGCTATCCCTTCAGAGCTTTACCCAGGGGGCATTTGCTCTGAAAGAGTTTGTGGACGAGAAAGTGCCGGGTGTAGACTATACCGGCGCTGCGTACCTCGTATCTGACGAGGACGAGGTGGAGATCCCCGAGGTGGAAGATGACGAGATGCTCCGACAATTGGATGAGGTGTTCGAGGGTGAAGAGCCTCCATCCTCTTCGGACATTGATGGGACCCCCACGACCCCTCAGGACCGTGCCGCTTCCGTCGAGGGCCACCCTTCTACTCCCGGTGGTTCTCGTCCTCCAGAGTCGGCTCTAGCTGAAGGTGTCTCTGCCGACGATCGCCCCCATACTTAGGAAATGTATATTTTTTTTTATTTTTACAATGATGTAATTACCGCTGTGCGGTATTATTTGAGAGTACCGATGTAATTTCTTTGCCCTTGATAAATGGAAGGCTTTCGGATGTAGTCCTGTGTTTGCTTTTTTTCCTGCTTGTCCCTGATGAAAGGTTCATGTCTTTAATATGTGTACCCGCCTCGGCCCAAGGGGTTTCCACACTTGGTGAAAGCCTTGGGTCGAATGGGTTTCACATCGGCGCATGGCCGGGATGATATCCGTATTGGCGCGTAGCCGTGTCTTCCCTCCTCGGCCCAAGGGGTTTCCACACTTGGTGAAAGCCTTGGGTCGAATGGGTTTCACATCGGCGCATGGCCGGGATGATATCCGCATCGGCATGGAGCCGTGTCTTCCCTCCTCGGCCCAAGCTGTTTCCACACTTGGTGAAAGCCTTGGGTCGAATGGGTTTCACATCGGTGCATGGCCGGGATGATATCCGCATCGGCATGGAGCCGTGTCTTCCCTCCTCGGCCCAAGGGGTTTCCACACTTGGTGAAAGCCTTGGGTCGAATGGGTTTCACATCGGCGCATGGCCGGGATGATATCCGCATCGGCATGGAGCCGTGTCTTCCCTCCTCGGCCCAAGCTGTTTCCACACTTGGTGAAAGCCTTGGGTCAAATGGGTTTCACATCGGCGCATGGCCGGGATGATATCCGCATCGGCATGGAGCCGTGTCTTCCCTCCTCGGCCCAAGGGGTTTCCACACTTGGTGAAAGCCTTGGGTCGAATGGGTTTCACATCGGCGCATGGCCGGGATTTTATTCGTATTGGCGCGGAGCCGGGGTTAACGCTTTGTGCGCGTCCTTGTTGCCGAATGCGTTGGAGAGATGGGGCATTGCTATGATGAAAGCTCATTAATGTCCCTTGTTGCGCCGAAATGGCGTATGTACAGTCGGGGGATATTCACTGATAAAATGGCCGAAGGTGTTCGGCATTCCATGCTCTTGGCAGGGCTTGACCTTCCATATCCATCAAGCGGTAGGTTCCTGTTTGCAATGCTTGTGCGACCTGATAGGGACCTTCCCAATTGGGCGAAAGCTTCCCTTGATGAGTAGGGTCAGAGGCAATGGTCCTCCTGAGTACAAGTTCTCCTTCCTTGAACGACCGGGGATGTACCTTCTTGTTGTAGTGTCTCGCCACTTGCTGTTGATTGGCCGCAATTCGTATCTGGGCTTGGTCCCTCACTTCCTCCGCGAGATCCAAGTTGGCGCGTAATCCTTGCTCGTTTGTGGCTGGGTTATAGTTGGCTATTTGATGGGATGCAATTCTAACCTCTAAAGGGATCACGTCATCCGTATCGAAGGCCAGTTGGAAGGGAGATTCTCCGGTCGCTGTCTTAGGGGTGGTCCGATCTGCCCAAAGTATGTGCGACAATTCGTCTAACCACCGACCTTTTGTGCCATCGAGTCGCGATTTGATGCCTTTCACTAGAATCTTATTGGTGGCCTCCGTCTGTCTGCTAGTCTGCGGGTGCTTTACTGTGCCACGTCGGTGCTCAATACGATTCTCTGCGCAGAATGCCGCGAAGGCTGCGTTATCGAACTGCTTGCCGTTATCCGTGATGAGAACTCTAGGGATGCCGTACCGATAGACCACAAATTTGATGAAGAAGGCCCTGATGGCACTTTCCGGAATGCTAGACAGTGCTTCCGCTTCCGCCCACTTTGTGAAATAATTCACGGCGACGACCACAAATTTTCGCTGATAGCGTGCTGGTGGAAAAAGGGCCAATGATGTCCATTCCCCATGTAGCGAAGGGGATGGGAGCTGCCTCGATAGGGCGAAGGGGTGCGGCTGGCAGGTGAGATACTAGTGCGTAAATCTGACACTTGGTGCACTTTTTGACGTAGGTGATACAATCTTGCCGCATCTTAGGCCAGTAATATCCCTGACGTAGTATTTTGTGAGCGAGAACTCTACCCCCTTGGTGCGCGCCACATATGCCCTCGTGAACTTCTTTGACAGCTTGCTCTGCTTCGGAAGGACGTAAACACCGAAGTAGTGGGAATGTGAAGGCCTTCTTGTAGAGGACAGCCTCCTCCACGATGTAATGGCTGGCTTTAGACTGGATGCGCCTGGCTTCTTTCTTGTCTTTTGGAAGTTGGCCACTTTGGAGAAATGACAGTATCGGGTCGATCCATGATGGTTCAGACGCTGCTGATAATACGGCTTTGGCGGCAGGGTCCACGGAAGATTGGTGCAGAACTTCGGTGTATACTGAATGATCTAGATCTCTTAAGTCCGCGGTGACGAGTTTGGATAGGGAATCCGCCAAGGTATTCTGGTCCCGAAGAACATGGCGCAGAAGGAAGCATTCGAACGCAGATGCAACCTCTTGGATCTTCTTGAGGTAGGCAGACATATTTGGCTTCTTTTCCTCGTAGTCTCCATTAACTTGACGTACCACTAGCTTAGAGTCGCTGGACGCTTCTACTCTCCTTGCCATGACTGCCTTGGCCAACGAAGTCCAGCGATGAGGGCCTCATATTCGGCTGTATTGTTGGAAACTTGGAACATGAACCGGATAGCGCATCGGATTTGAAAACCATCTGGGCTGGTCAGAATGAACCCTGCACCGCATTGGGTTTTGTTTGACGCCCCGTCAACAAACAAGGTCCACGGCCGTGTTTGCTCTTCAGGGGGTGTGTTGTCTATAGCTGGATCTTCTTCAGGTGATGCCTCGATTAGGAAGTCTGCCAATGTCTGGGCTTTGATGGCTGTTCGTGGTTTGAATTGAAGGTCGAATTCTCCGAGCTCAACGGCCCAATGAATAACTCGACCAGAAATGTCCGGCTTGGACAAGATCTTCTTCAGGGGTTGATCAGTCAGGATGGTGATGGAGTGCGCCTGGAAGTACGGGCGTAGCTTCCGCGCGGATGTGACTAATGCCAGCGCAACCTTCTCAATGAACTTGTATCTGGTCTCGGCCTCCAATAGGACTTTCCTGACATAGTAGATGGGACGTTGGACACCTTCTACTTCTTTGACCAGTACCGCGCTGACTGCTTTTGAGGAAACCGCCAAGTATAAATCCAAAGTATCGCCTACTTCAGGCTTGACCAACAACGGGGGAGATGCCAAGTAGTTTTTTAATTCTTCGAACGCCTGTTGGCACTCGTCCGTCCACTGGAAGGTCTTGTTGCCTTTCAGGATTTGAAAGAATGGCAGGCATTTATCCGCAGAACGCGACATGAAACGGCTGAGCGCGGCTACCCGTCCGGTGAGCTCCTGTACTTGTTTTATCCGAGTGGGTGCTGCCATCTCAAGAATAGCCGTAATTTTTTTTGGATTCACCTCGATTCCTCGGTTTGAAACCATGAATCCCAGGAATTTTCCCGAAGTGACCCCAAATGCGCATTTCACAGGGTTCAGACGCATCATGTGCCGTCGGAGTACACTAAATGCTTCTTCGAGGTCGCGGACGTGGTCATTCTCGGCTAAGCTTTTTACGAGCATGTCATCAACGTACACCTCCATGTTACGTCCAATTTGCTCGGCAAAGATTTTGTTGACCAACCTTTGGTAGGTGGCCCCCGCATTCTTGAGACCGAATGACATTATGTCGTAACAAAAAAGGCCTTGGCTGGTAACAAAGGCCGTCTTCTCTGCGTCGGCCTGGTGCATCCTGATTTGATTGTATCCGGAATAGGCGTCCATAAAGCTTAACTGGGCGTGTCCGGCCGTGGCATCAATGAGCTGGTCGATCCTGGGCAGCGGAAAGCTGTCCTTTGGGCAGGCCTTGTTAAGGTCGGTGAAGTCGATGCAGATACGCCATTTATCGCCGGTCTTGGGAACCATGACCACATTGGCTAGCCATTCTGGGTAGTGCAGCTCCCTGATGAATCCGGCGTCCAGGAGTTTTCTTACTTCGGCATCGATGATTTGTTGGCGGGGTGCCGCAAAGGATCTTCTTTTTTGTCGTACTGGCCGTCTAGTGGGATCCACATTGAGGCGGTGCTGTGCCACTTCCCTGGGAATTCCTGGCATGTCGGCCGCTGACCAAGCGAAGACGTCGGCATTAGCTCGTAAAAACTGCACGAGTGCTCCCCGCTGCGGTTCCTTAAGGGTTGATCCTATCTGCACCGTTCGGTCAGGGCTGTCCTCCGCTAGGGGAACTTAGATGAGGTCTTCTGCTGGCCCACCCCTCTGCTGCTTGGGATCGTCTCGTAAATCCTCGATTTGTACCTGCAGCGCCTTCGCAGGTTTTTTGTGATCGGTAAGCTCCGCCGAGTAACATTTACAAGACACCAGCTGATCTGACCTGCACTCCCCTACCCCGCGTAGAGTCGGGAACTTGAGCACTAGATGATAGGGAGACGGTACTGATCGTAGTGCGATCATACCTGGTCTCCCTAAGAGACCGTTGTACGAGGAGGGGACGTCAACTACCAGAAAATTCATCGTGACTCTTGACTCGCGGGGGTAAGTGCCGGCTCTTATCGGCAGCCTTATAGATCCTTTGACACTTACTAGATCCCCTGAGAAACTGATCAAGGGGTAGTCAACTGACAGCAATCGATCAAAGGGGATTTCCATGCGCTTGAAAGCTTGCCAATAAATGATGTCTACGGAACTGCCCGTGTCGACCATGATTTTATGCACATCGCTATTTTCAATCCGTAGGGTGATGACGATAGCGTCTTCATGGGGAAGCTCTAACCCGCACAGATCTTCGTCGCTGAATGTGAGGAAATCCCCGGTACGAGCCCGCTTTTCGGGCCACTCCGTTGACTTGACACTTCTGGCATAGGCCTTTCTTGCTCTTGTTAAGGTGTTGCCGGCAGCTGGTCCGCCCGTTATTGTCAAAGCCTTCCGCCCCTGGGTGGAAGGATCACGAATGTCATCATCCTCTGGCATCGAACTAGCAAAATCTTCTCGGCATTCAGAGGCCGAAGCGGCCGCTGCGGTCGTTAAGGGTCGGTTAAAATTTCTACATTGCTTCGTGGTAAGGGTGGCTGCTGTGGCTGGTAATGGTCGACTGGCGGACGGACTTTTTCCGTCTCCTGCTGCGACTCCCGATCCTCGGGGAAAGCCTGATCTAGCTGCTGGTTGGTGCCGTGGCCTCGCGCGTCTGATCATATAGACGCGCTCATAAGGTATATCCTCATCTATGGGTGGATCAATGACGTGCAGCGGAGGGGGAGGCCGGGTCTGGTCTTTGCGCCTCCTGGAAACCCTTGGGTCGGTCCTGTGCTTCGTTCTGCCCCTGGTTGCCAGAGAGTTGGGCATCCGATTCTCCTCATGTATCTGCGGGGGTATACGTTCGAGCTGACACAGTATAACACCTATGTCCCGATGCGCTGGTGTTGGCCTTCTTTCTCTCCTCTCCTTATGGTGGATGGGTTCCTGCTCACGACGCCTCTCTCGAAGCTCGTTCGGCCTATCTCTCCTCTTCTCTTCCCTTAGGGGTTCTTCTCTCCTCATTCTTTCTTGCCGCCTTGGCCCTAACTGATGCCGCTGCTCTCGCTCTGGCGTCCTCATTCGGGGTGGAGGTAATCTGTCCCGATCCTCAGCCGTGGGGGCTGGTACTCTCGGGGCACTGTGATCTATGTATTGCTTGTAATAGCCTCTCTGGATGAGGTCTTCAATTTCAGCCTGCAGATTGCGACATTCATCGGTTGTGTGGCCGATGTCGCGGTGGTATTGACAATATTTGTTGGGATTGCGCTTTCTCGCCTCAGTGACTATCTTCTGGGGTCTCTGAAGGTACCCATCACCTGCGATGAGGGTGTACACGTCTCCGAGGGACCTGTTCAGTGGCGTGTAGTCACTGAATTTTTTCTGTAGCAGACCCCTGGCCCTTGCTTCATCTCTGCGGGATCTTTTGCTTTCTCCCGGCCTCGCAAGGTCTGGCCTTTCTTCATTCCTCTTGTGCTGAATCACCTCTAGACTTTTGCTAGCTTCATAAATTTCATTGGCACTAGCGAACTTCTCGCATCTTGCCAGTAGCTCTTGTAAATCGGCCGGTTCCTTCTTAGCAATGGAGAATCTTAGCTTTGGGTCGGTGACCGCCGCTCTTAGTGTTGCGAAGTGAACCGCCTCGTCAATGTCCTTGACCTGTAATACTTCCAAGTTAAACCGGGCTAAGAAGGTCCTTAATGTTTCCCCAGATCTTTGCCGCATGTTCATCAGATGGGCACTTGTCTTCCGCTGCACCCTGCTGCCCTGGAAGTGCATCCTGAAGAGTCTACCCATGGTTTTGAACGAGTCGATCGAGTGCGGTGGGAGGTTATTGAACCACATTCGTGCCGCTCCTTTGAGCGTGAGCGGGAATGCTCTACACATGATCGCATCGGGATTTGCATGCAGGACCATCGCACCGACAAAGTTGTTCAAGTGCTCAATGGGGTCGGTAGAACCATCGTAAGAGTCAACGGGGGGCATGCTAAATCGCTTGGGTAGAGGTACCCTCATGATGATGTCGGTCAGGGGATTTTTCGTGGAATAATCCCTGTCTTCCTCTTGGGACACTCCCGCCTTTTCCATTGTTTCGACCTTCCGGTGGAGAACTGCCAACTGGTCCGCTATTTGTGCAGCAACCGCAGGATTCATGGGGGGATTGGGCCTGTCTGCCTCAACGGCTCCCTCCGGTAGTACTATGCGTCGGGGGATCAGGAGTTCCTCCATGTCGTCTTCATCGACCCTGGGTACTGGCCTCGGCTGGGGACCGAGTCTGTCTCGAGCCGGAATTCTCCCATGGTGCGATGTCGAGCCTGTTCCGCTTAGTTCGGGGGCAGGGCGAACGTTGGCTCCTGGCTGTGCTGATCGATCTCCACTTTGTCTTGGCCGATCTCGGGGTGCGTCACGATGGGGGTCAACTTCTGGGTGTGGCACCACCCTGGGGATATTGCCCATAGGAGGTCGAGACGTGGCCTCTGCCGCAAGGGTCTGCAATCCCTGCACAAATTTTGTTAGTGCCGCGAGCTGTTGCGCAACAGTCTCGAATTGTTCAAAGGTGACGAATGCTTCCGATGTAGGTGCTTGGGCTGCTGCCCGTTTCCCGCGATCTTGATTAGGTCGAGCTTCCGACCTGTTTCCCTCTTCCGGATTCATACGTTGATCGAGTAATGGGGGGTTAGGACTGACCATGTGACTTCTGGTCCGTCGGGGGCTCATGACTGGAGATCCCTCTCTGACTTTATCTTATGATGTCGAATCTCAGGGGCCCCACGGTGGGCGCCAAACTGTTTCGGCCCAGATCCGTCCTGTGGGTCCTCTCCGTGCTGGCTGGACCTACAAGACAAGGAAAGACAAAGAAGGGGGAGGGCTGGATGCCCCGGGTCCACTCCGATGCCAAAGTCAGGCTCTGTGAACAGTCAATGGGCTCGGTGTCGAGCCCACTAAGATATTATAAAGTGTGGGGTGAGGTGAGATTATCCGACCTCAGTGTCAGAGCGTGAATCTCAAAATGATAATAAATGAGCAGTAAATGTTGTCTCTCCCGTAATCTTCGGGATTCGCTTTATTTATAGTGAATAGTGCAAAATCCCTAAAATGACGATTTTACCCTTTTCGCGGACCAAGGGGCAATACCGATTTTACCCCTCTGTTAAATAGTTAATCTTTACGTGGCGCTGATGTCAAAATCCGACGTGTCGGGGGATGTGGATCATAGATGTATAATTCCCTAACAAGCTATGATTCCAATATATCATTATATCCTCTGTGCTGCCACGGCCAGTGAATCTACAGATTCTACACTGTCGTGTCCACTCACAGGCAGCCCCAGCGCCCGAGAGATCCATGACCTAATATATGGAGATCGTACCGTTCCCTTTACTAATTAAATAATCATTAACAAATTATTAAGGTTTACCTAATGGACTTAGACGGATATAAGTGGGAATATTTAATGTCGGTTTGTTTAATACCCATTATTGTCCTTCTGAGCAAAACATAATCTGATAGTCTCGCCTATAAGGAAAAGATGAGGGGTAACTTCGTAATCTTGGAAACTTTGATTCGAATGCGCCATGTCATAGATCCTTCGACACATTAAAAATTTCTTTTTCTTTCGAATTTCTAGGATTTTTTACTGAATTTCTTAATAGAGCAATGAACATGTCATTTTCTAGGGTAGTGCGGATTGATAAGTTCTTTGCTTATCAAAGATCAACAAGTTCTTTGCTTATCAAAGATCAATAAGTCCTGTTACTTCTCTGCATCTGATATGTACTTGTAATTTTCACTTAGTTTTCTATTTAAAAGAATAAAATGCTTACGACGAAGAATAGCCCCCGGCCCCATCACTTAGAAGACCGTCTAGGCCTCCAACTTGTAAGAAATAGCTGTCGGCAAGTGATGTGACAGTTAGTACGTGCATGTGCAATGTCTTGATCGCAAAGGAGCGTTTTAGCACCGCCACGTCGCTGCTTTTCGATAATAAAAGCAGACCAAATCAAGAGGAGAAGGATTCCCTTTTCTGCTTCATTCTTCACTTCAAGAAGCAACCTTTCTCCTAGTGTGAAATAACAATTGTGTCCTTCACTTTTTTTAATGGCCTTGACGATCCTCCCTGACTGAACCTCTCTCTAGGGGTCAAAATTGGGTCTAAACAGAAAACCTAATTCGAACCAACCCAAGTCTGTTCAGACCAAACCAAAATTTATTGGATAGGATTTTTCATTGTATTTTTAGAATCTGATGAAAAATCAAAACGGGATCAAGTGATAAGCTCTAATCAAATCGGATCAATAAGACCGAAATCAAATTAGCTTAATAATAGACTAACAAAAGTCTCATTAAGCCAATATTTTATTAAATATATATGTAAGAAACCAACACAAAACCAAATCAGCCCAATAATGGTGCAATAGAACCCATTAACCCAACTTTTTATTATATATAGTCCATTGAAACCGAACCAATAGTGGACCGATAAGAGTCTATTAAATCAGTCCGATAATAAATTGACACCAGACCGACCCATTAACTAATATGTACAGTGTAGCCCACCCTAGTCTGAATCTTTTTTGGACATGTTTAGAGTTGTTCTTAAAAAGTCCGAGACTAACTTGGTCCGAACCAAAACCAGCTTGAACTGACCTTGGCACCCTTACCTCTTCGGTAACAGTTGATAATCGATATACAAATTAAGTTTTTTTTTTTTCCACCTTTTTATACACAAAAATAAATTGACTATGAGGGACACCGGTGGTAAAAAAGAAATTCAAAAAGAATGAGAGACATCACAAGTAAGGTAATGGTAACCAACATTAGATTGGAATTACACTTTCCAATTCATTTGCATGATTTTCTATGATTTTTTTTATTTTCTATTTTATGGTTAAGCATCTTGTTGTGAATAACATGGAATAAAAACTTTAAATGAGAACCACTTATCTGTTTAACGTTTCAATGATCTGTTAAAGAAGACAATAGAGAGAATCACTCAAGATGATGATGATACGGCTGAGTTGTACCACAATCGACACTGTCCTAAAGTTAGTTGCCCCTACATGTGCAACCAGGTTATGACGCAAATATGGCTCTAAGATAAAACAATTTTGGCTTTCTGTAACAAACTTGCACTAGTTAATTTGATGCACCCTTTAGAGAACTTCGGAGTTGTGCTTAGACTATATGTAAAACAGGCAAAACAAAAAATGGACTTATTACAGTATGCTTTTAAAGGAAGAGAGGGAGAGAAAAAATCATACACTCTTTGTACTTCAATCGTTTATTTAATGAGGATTCCTCTTTCTCTATTAATAAAGTTGGAGATGACTCTTGAAAGTACCCCTTAGTAGGGTTGTGTCTCTTTAAATTCACACTATTTCATAAGGATGCAATCCAAGGAACAGATGTATCCCTCTGATCTAGAAACACATCAGTGGCCGACCTTAGTGGTAACCCGACTTTAGTTGCCAACCCGACCCTAGTTGCCGACTCGACCTCAGTTGCCAACCCGACCTCAGTTGTTGGCCTACTGACGTTAGTTTCTGACCTCAATAGTCAACCTTAATAGCCGAGTTTGATAGTCGACCTCATACTCTATAACCGTCCTCAAGAGCCAACCTCTATAGCACCATTAGAGCCGACCTCTATAGCCAACCTCTATAGCCGACCTTAAGAGCCAACCTCAAGAACTAACCTCCATAGGCTTTTGCATTCCTTCTCAAAACTTGGAAGTAAATCGTGGATCTCTATCGGACACAATGCTCTCTGGGACACCGTGTAATTGAACAATATTATCCACATAAAGCTTTGCTAACCTCTCTAGTATATACTGAGGTCGTATCGGTATAAAGTGAGCTGTTTTTGTCAAGCGGTCTACAATCACCCAAACTGCGTCAACTACTCGAGGAGTCAATGGTAACCCTGTGACGAAGTCCATGGTGATGCAGTCCCATTTCCATGCTGGTTTCGGTAACGGCTGTAACTGTCCTGCAGGTCTTTGTCGTTCAACCTTTACTTTCTGACAATTTAGGCATTGAGACACAAACTTAGCTACATCTACTTTCATTCATCTCCACCAATATAGTTTCTTTAGATCATAATACATTTTTGTACTTCCAGGATGTATTGAATAGATGGTGGTATGGGCTTCTTTCATCAGTCGGTGTTTAATGTCCACACTTTCTGTTTCGGGTACACATATTCTTCCCTTGTACTTCAATATCTTTTCTTCGTCCAAGGTGAACTCAGGGTTAGTTCTACCTTTTTCGATGTCTTCTTGTACCATTCTCAGATAAGGGTCTGATTTGATAGCTGTCTTCACTTCATCAATTATATCTGGTATAATCTTCAATGCAGCGAACATATTTGAAAACCGATGAATAAACCCTTGGTTGGCTGATCCATCCGGTGTATCTATCACATACTGCTCATTGTCGTGATTGAATACCATTCCGATAGTACACATTGCTGCAGTTGTGCTAACCTCTCTTTGAGATTTTATAATTGCCTTTCTGCTCAAGGCATCCGCTACTACATTAGCTTTCCTCGGATGATACTGGATATCACAATCATAGTCCATCAATAGTTCCAGCCATCTTCTTTGTCTCATATTCAACTCCTTTTGATTAAATAAATAAGTAAGACTTTTATGGTCCGATTTAATCTGGAACTTCTCTCCGTATAGGTAATGTCTCCATATCTTGAGAGCATGTACTACTGCCGCCAACTCCAAATCATGAGTGGGATAATTTTTCTCATGTGTCTTTAACTGTCTTGAGGCATAAGCAACTACTTGTTCTCCTTGCATAAGCACACATCCTAATCCCAATCCTGACGCATCAGTGTACAGGGTAAATGGCTATCCGGGAACGGGAATGGTCAAAATCGGGGCAAATATCAATCTGGTCTTCAATGTTTGGAAGCTCTTCTCGCATTTATCCGTCCACACAAACTTTTCACCTTTCTTAGTCAGACTGGTGAGAGGTACGGCAATCTAGGAATAGTCTTTCACAAATCTCCGATAATAACCAGCGAGACCCAGAAAACTTCTAATTTCTGCAACGCTCTTTGGTGCTTCCCACTTTACAATAGCCTCGATCTTACTGGGATCCACTTTGATTCCTTCAGCGGATACTACATGGCCTAGGAAGGCGACTTCATTTAGCCAAAACTCACATTTGGTAAATTTGGTATATAGCTTCTCTTTCCTTAAACGCTGTAGAGTGGCGTTTAGATTCTTAATATGGGTTTCCTTGTCCTTGGAATATACCAATATATCATCAATAAATACAATAACCGACGTATCAAACATATCGTGGAAAACTCGGTTCATAAGTTTCATGAAAGTTGCTGGTGCGTTTGTTAATCCAAAAGACATGACCAAGAACTCATAATGTCCATATCTGGTCCTGAAAGCTGTCTTAGGAATATCGCCCTCTTTAATCTTCAACTGATGGTAGCCTGACCAAAGATCGATCTTAGAAAATACTCTTGCAACTGATCGAACAAGTCATCGATCCGAGGTAGTGGATATCGATTCTTGATTGTCAGTTTATTCAACTCCCGATAATCGATACATAATCGAACGCTACCATCCTTCTTCTTTACGAACAATACGGGCGCTCCCCATGGTGATATACTGGGTCGAATATAACCCTTGTCCAGTAGTTCTTGTAGTTGTACTTTTAATTCCTTAGTTCCGTAGGAGCCATTCGGTAGGGTGCTTTTGATACTTGTGCGGCTCCAGGTATAAGATCTATCACAAACTCTGTGGATTGGTCGGGTGGTAATCCTGGTAGTTCCTCAGAAAATACGTCGGGGTAGTCCCGCACGACATCAATATCTTCCATCCGTGGTGCTTCCTTGGTGAGGTCGACCACTGATACTAGATACCCGACTACGCCCTTCTCAAGGCACTTCCTAGCCTTTAGTGCTGAGAGTATGAGCTTGCGTTTATAGGGAAGTTTGGTTCCCATAAAATTGAATTCTGCTCCTTCTTTGTCTTTAAATGTTAGTTTCTTTTCGGCGCATAGTAGGTTCGCAGAATGCCGAGCTAACCAGTCCATTCCTAAGATGACGTCAAAGTCTGCCATCCCCAGTTGGATTAAGGTTGCATCTAAGGTTTTCTCGCCAATGAGAACTGGACATGACCCATAACCTTTCTCTAACTCCACTTCTAACCCCATCGGTGACCGTACAAGTATTTTGTAGTCTAATGTTTTGATGGGTAAATTCAGCGTCTTTCCAAATGACACAGACATAAAAGAATGAGTAGCTCCTGAGTCGAAGAGTACTCTAGCGGGTATGCCATTTATAGGTACGATACCTGTGATTTATTTTACTTAGTCTACATGCTCATATATTTGTAATACAACTTAAAAGGTTTCAGTCATACCTGTGACCACATCGGGTGATGTGGCAGCATCCTCGGATGTAACAGCATATACTCGTCCTTGATGTAACTGCTTCTTGGGCTTAGGACACTCCCTTGCCATATGTCCCGCTTGGTTACAGTTATAACATTTCGGACCTTCAGAATTTGGTTTTGGTTGCTGTTGAGTTACTGCGGTAGTCTTGGGTGCAGTAGCAAAGCCTTGAGCACAGAAGGATTTAAATGCCCTGTTATTCCCTCCGTTATAAGAATTTCCGACTGGCCTTTTTATACTTCTGTTCTGTGTAAGGTAACTCTCCTTCTGGCTCAATTCTATAACTCAAGCAATTTGTACAACTTCGTTGTATATTTTCTTCTCCAAACCTAGAACATGCTCTCTGATGCTTCCTCTATGTCCTGTGACAAACCTACGGGTCTTAGTGTCTTCTTCTTGCATACTGAGTGGTGCAAAGAAAAATTGCTCCTCATAACGCTGTTGATATGCATCCACGGATATCTGGCCCTGATATAAAGTCAGGAACTCCTTCTCCATCAAATCTTTGAAGCTTCGGGGAAAATACTTCTCAAAGAAAGCTTCTTTATAAATAGACCAGGTCAATAAGGCGTGCTTGGTTAATAGATAGGTCCTGGTCGATTTCCACCAATGATGTGCATCGCCTTTTAGCATGAAGGTGGCACATAATACCTTTTATTCTTCTGTAATAGTCATCATAAGAAAATTTCTCTCCATCTCGTCGATCCAATGTGCTGGCCATAAAGGATCAGACGATTTACCGTTAAATTCCTTGGGCTTCATCTTCAAGAATCTCTCAACCAGTCGAGAGTGATCCATCTGATTTTGGGGGTATGCCCCAAACATAGGTTGTGGATACTGATAATTAACCTGAGCTGCTTCCGGACCTGGTACTGGAATCTGTGTAGCTGGTGGTTGAGGTGTTTGAGGTGCTGGGTGGTTACCCACCGGTGCTGCACTGGTTTGTCCAGTCGGCATTGTTGTAGCATGTGCTGCCTGGAACATAATCTCCATTGCTGCTTGCATTTGAGCCTGTGCGTATTGCATTTGTTGCAGCTGTTGCGCTAAGTTCATAACTACGGTTGCTAACTCCGGTGGTGGCGGTGGCAAGTTTGTAGGATTTTCCTGAACCGGATTTACTGGTGGTACAACCTGTGGATTACCCTGTGCGTATATATTTTCTTGGCTGGTTTCCTCCACGGGTGGTGGTGGTGGAACTACGGTTCGGCTCTGCCTGGTTACTCTACGTCCAGCCATCTTCCTCTGATATTCGTGATGTTTGAAAATCATTAACAAACATGAGGCAATCATTTATACTTCATGTAGGCATGCTAACCGATGTTATTTTCAAAATTTCTAGATCACTATGTGAAAAATACTGTCTTTTCTATGCAGGGTTGATGGTGGGGGTCGATGGTATGTCCGACCCTCAGTATCCGACCCTGGGAATGTACCTATTCTTCCCGAGAGCCGGGGGTCGATGCGGGGGTCGATGGGTGTCCGACCCCAGGTGCGACCCCTGGTTTTCTGTCAGGCTCCCGAGAGCTGGGGGTCGATATGGGGGTCGATGTGTGTCCGACCCCCAGGTGCGACCCCTGGTTTTCTGTTAGGTTCCCGAGAGCTGGGGGTCGATATGGGGGTCGATGTGGTGGTCGATTATCCTGGTCGAATTCTCCGACCCCTGGACCAAAAATTAGATTTTTAAGGTCCGATTCTGGGTTCATTTCCCATTATTCCTTCCCCGTTTCGACTCGTCTCCCACCTCTGAGTTGCTACAGTTCCACTCCGCTATATTGGTCATTTCGGTTCCGTGTTTCGATGTCCACATCATTCCTACAGGTATGCCTTCTCATTTTTACCTGTTTTTAGGTTTTCATTTCTAGGTTTTTGCCCATTTATCTTGTATTTTTCAAATTAAACTTTTTCCAACCGTAAAAATTCGATTTTTATTGGGGTCTTTTGTTATTGGTGACTCGAGGAACGAAAGCCCTCAAATTTTTTTGAGTTTCATCGGTTGGTTATCAAGAAACTTGGATTTTGCTCTTTTTGCCCTAATTTGTCGAAATTTTTGATTTCTCGTAATTTCTTCAAATTGGATTCCATTAGTTAGAATTTCCTACTGTGTGAGTGTTGTAGGATATGTTAGAACCCACGTTAGTCCTCCTGCCCCCGTGTGTGGGTGACAAGTGAGGCTTTTGGCCAACTTACGTCGTTATAAAGTCAAAATTTCTGATTTTTCTACCCTACTAACATACTATCTGTTTTTCTTTCTTATTTGCAGATATCATGGCCCGTATCAAAGTACCCAGAGTCCGCGATCCTCTTCGCTTCTGCTCCAATGAAGCCGAGGCACAGTATGCCCACTTCGCTCGCAAGAAAGTGGAGGGTGGTCATATGGTGAACTTGGCTGAGTTGGCTCTGTTCAATGTGGAGAGAGCATTTGGTGATATGGGTTAGCTCCCAGTCATTACTTACGACGCGTGCACCCGTCCAGATTTGGTACGCCAATTTTATTGTAACCTCCAGGTGGTGGGGGATTACAATGATGTTGAGAGGGGTAATGAGCTGCGCATCACGAGCTACGTCAAAGGGGTGAACATCTCGTTTGATTATCGACAGCTGGCCGACCTACTGGGAATTTCCTATGATGGGCCCATGGTTTTCTATGCTCTGGAGAGCCCCAGTTCTTCTCTCTACAGATGAGGGCCAAGATCGATAATCAGCTCCTACGACCTGATCGATGGCAGATGAGGGCGTGTTATATGCGTCCAGCTCCACGGGTATATTGCAAAATCATTCAGCATAACCTGATCCCGCAGAGTGGTCATTACGAGAGGGTTTCCCAGTAGACCCAGTATCTTCTATACAGTATTTGCACTAGGCAGCCCGTCTGCCTTCCGTACATCATCGTGCGTACCATGATCACTGCTACGTTTCCCAGTCACACTGGTAACCTTCCTTACGGACGTATGATCACTATCTTGCTTACCCGCCTGAGGGTTGATTTAGTGGATGAGAAGATTCAGGAGAAGTCCTTCTCATCGCCTCTAGATTGGGAGGCTATTTGCAAGATGGGCATGCAGGATGCTCAGGTCAGTGATGAGGAGAGAAACGCGATGGTGCACCCTCGCACTCGCGTAGAGATAGCTGACGCTGAGGCAGCTACTGCCGCCGCTGGAGTTCATACGGAGCCTGCTGGTGATGATGACCGTATGTACATGGATGTAGACTCTATACCACCTCCTTCACCTACACATGCGGCTGGAGCTAGTACTTCATATGCGGCTGGTCCTTCACATGTGGGTGGTCCTTCTCACCCACCTCTTGATATGATGGAGATATTACATGAGATCAGAGAGGCTCAGCGCAGATCTGATCTAAGGATGAGGGAGTTACTAGATGCTCAGTGGGTGAGAGTGGATGAGCTACTAGACGCCCAGCATACATCAGACATGAGGATGGGAGAGCTTATAAAGGCTCAACGCTAGTCAGATATGTCGATGGAGGAGCTTTTGGGTGCTCAACGCGGGACTGATCAGCGGGTAGCTGATCTTACAACTAGTCTTCAAACGACCCAGACTCAGATAGCCTGGTTGACTAGAGTCTACGCTGAGGATTATGACAGAGATCGTGAGGCACCGCCTCCTCCTTCACCTCCAGCTTCATGATTGTATCTATTTTCTTTCATTGTGCTACAGAGTAACTGTCCGGGTTGTGGACTGTACTCTGCTTTAGCTATGTATGTACGTTTGTTTTCCTCTCATTGTATTTAAAATTGTTTCCCTTTAATAGATGCATTATTTTCTTTTCAAATTTGGTCTCAAACATCACTTGTGCTTATAGTGTGTTAATATTACAGTTTTTACTTTTATCCTATCTCAGTTCACAATTTATCGTGAATATATGCCAGTTTAGCGGACACGGCCTGAGATGCTCTGATACCAAGTTGTCACACCCCAATTCCGTACACTTTAGAATGGTGTGATAAACCTCTAGCAAACCAACGGTTCAACTAGGAACTCGGACAAGCGGAATCCGTTTTATCTAAACCTCATACATCCACATTCATAATCAGAGTAAATACACCATAGCGGAAGTCTTATAGTAAAATGAACTGAGAATCTACTGTGATATTAATATTTAAATAACAAATTATTCTGTATCAACTAAGACATAAATAAATATCAAATACATGTCTTTACTAAATCCAAATAAAGAAAACTAAAAATCTAATCGAATACACATGAGTTGCACTCGCAAGAGGGGTCATGTTTATCCACTTCATCTTCAACTTCCATCGCCGCTACGTGCCCATACACTGGAGCATTGGCATAATCTTCAACTGTAGTACCTGCATCATTAACTAAAAATATTCGACGTCGAGGGGGTGAGCACACATTATGGCTCAGTGAGCAAACAAAACAATGCAACAATACATATGCATGCAGTCAATTTATATCTTTGGTCTGGTTTAAAGTTTGCAATGCGCAATAGAAAGGTTGGGTGGTCAAAGCTTAACGTTTATTGACCCCGCCTCTATACACAGGGTGTGGAAGTCCGCCTAAAGGTTAACGTTTATTGTCATCCCCATCCACCCTACCATAACATTGTACAACAAAGGTTAACGTTTATTGCTGTACAGTACCATACCAACACGTAAGCCCCTACTGGAGAGGGCTTGCAAACTGGGTTCGCAACTAACCAATCCTAATGCCAAACAGTGTATCCAAGGCCTCACCCTAGCATCCCTCAGAACGTCCTAGAGATAGAGCTAAGGCCCCCCGGTAGAGTCAGAGACTACAAGGACCGAGACCACCTCCCTTGATACTCTACGACGTAATAGTTCTGCTAAAGTAATGGCGATACGACGATACTAATGCACAAGACTTGAGTTAGAGATAGAGCTAAAGTGCTGAGACCCGCCAAAGGTTAACGTTTATTGACGTTCCCATCACACCTCCCCTAATACTCGCTCGCATCAAGTACACCAACCACACACATACATTCACATGCATATTCCTATCATCATCATCATCATCATCATGTTATAAACAATAAGGTAAATATGCATGAACAAATAATAAAAATATTGGATGACATGTTGTATGCACATTACAAACATATTCGCATAGGATCAAGCATGGCATTGGACTCAAGAAAAGAGAAAACAATTTGTTATTAACCAATTAGTTTAGAGTTCTGTTTCCTCACCTTAGCTTGCTAATAGATCCTCTTACAAGCTTTAAGATCACCTTTATATTGTTATTATATTTCTAGAAGACCTAACAAAGTCGATAGAATTTAATTAGAATTAATTCTGATTTTTAAAAACCATTCTATTAACTAGGGTCGGAGTAATGATCGACCCTGGGTGCGACCACCCCTATTCCGGACTTCCCGAACACTGGGGGTCGATGCTCAGGGTCTGGTAGGGTCGATTGGCCATCGACCCCCCATGCGAACCCCTGTGGTTTTGGTCGATTTTCTTCCTTCAGTCCATTCTTCGTGTTTGGGGTCCTATGGCTTGCTCCTATAATCCATTCTACACATGTTCTATGGTATAGAACCATGATTCTACCACCTATATGGCTTTCATGATTTTCCCCCATGGTTTTCCATGAAAACCTAACCATGGGTTGATGGTTTGGGTTTCTCTGAGATCATACTCTCTGCATTATCTATCCTAAGGTATTTAGCAATTCATGGAATTAGTATCCATACCTGAGAAGAATACTCTTTCTCTGCAACTCTTCTCCCTTGGCCTTCTTCTCTTCTTTCCTTCTCTTTTCCTTCTCTTCCTTCTCTTCTCTTTCTCTCAATTCAATTAGGGTTGTAAAAGGAGTAAAAGAGGCTTAGGGACTTCCTATTTATAGAGTAGAAACTCCTAAAATAAGTCCCATTTAGATTTGGAAGGAATCCCATCGAAATTAGGAAACTTTCCTAATTTTCAGATTTACCAAGTACCGGGGGTCGATAGGGGGGTTGGAGATCCCGTCGACCCCTGGTTCCTAAAGTGTCCGACCCCCCATGTAAAACTGGGGGTCTGACTTCTGTCTTGGGGGGGGGGTCCGACCCTCCCTTGCTGGGTATGCGACCCTCCCCTTAATTTAAGTATTTTTGGGTCAGTTTAATACCTGGGATCGTGATCTCCTTCACGCACTTGGTCCATTTGGCTCATCTATGATGGGTAGACCTGGTTCAAGGTGGTAAGACCGGGTTAGTTTGATACAGGTCTTACACATGGTATCCTCAACAGCCATCTCGCCCCTCATGCTCACTCGTAGGTGCCACAGAAGAGTGGTGATGAGACGGCCATATGGGAGGTTACTGGCCTGATCGGCCAGAGTCGCCTGATGCATATTCCAAATGATGAGGTAGGGAAGAGAGACCCGCTCCCCGGTGCAGACACAGTAGGTCAGGTACTGAGTGAGCTGGGATAACTCGCTGTAGTGACCGCTCTGGGGCACGATGTTGTGCTGGATGATGCGATTGTATACCCGAGGTCCTGGTCTCAAGCTAGCCGCCTTCATAGGAGCCCCGGGTTGAGTATCTGCTCCCCTATCTCTCGGCGTAGATCCTCGCTCAGATAGCCCTTCACTTTTGGAGGGCAGTATACTAAATCTCCATCATTGGGGACCCCCAGCAGGTCAGCCAGTTGATGAGTATCAAAGGAAATATGGACGCCCTTGACGAGGCTGGTGATGCGCAAGTCCCTACCCTGATTAGGATCATTGACATCCCCCTCAATCTCCAGGTTGGCATAGAAGTGCTTGACCAGGTTGGGGCGAGTGGTCTCAGTGTAAGTGATGATAGGCAACCACCCAAGCCTGTCAAAAGCTGCTCGCACGTCAAATCGTTGTAGCTGCTCCAAGTTGACACACCGGCCAGACTCGATGTTCTTCCTATCAAACCAAGGAAAGCGGGCTTGTGCCGCCTCGGAACGGAATCACCGCTCATCAAGCTATGGAACTGGTGGGTGAGGGAGGTGCATTCCGAGTTCATAGGAGCGCTTGCCAAGACCTCTACGTGGAGCCATTGGAACTGCAAAACAAAAGAAAAACAAGAAGAAAGTGTTAGAATTGTTGAAATTTCGATAGCATAACGACAGCAATTTAAGAAAAAGCCTCGAACTCACCCAAACCTTGGGGAGGAGGACTTACGTAACCCCCGCACTCTTCAAACAAACCAATCATATGCAATTCAAGCAAAAGATTTGAGAAATTAAGAAAAATTCAAGAAAATTCGAAATTTCTGCAAAACCTAGGTTAAAAACTAAAAAAAATCGATTTTTACTAAAACCATTCGGTGGAAGTCCAAATTTATTGAGGGTTTTTGCTCTTAGGGGTCTCTAAACCCTTTTTAAGTCGAAGGAAAGTAGTTCCTACGGTTAGAATCTTTCAATCGAAGAAAAATCAAGAATTTTAGGTAAAGACGATATAAAAACTATGTAAAAATTTGATAGTGAAGGAAGAGGCTTACCTGGAGATGATGTGCTGAGTCTGGATCGGAAGGAAATCACTCCCAAGATGACCGGTCGGACTGTAGCAACTCAGAAGCCAGAGGAGAATCGCCATCGGAGAGAAGGAAGGAAAGAAAAGTGAGAAAAATCTCACTTTTCGCGATTTTAAAAGCTTTTCTGGGCATACCGGTCGACACTTTTACCATACCGGTCGACCGGTGATCCCTGGTATAGTCGACCAGTACCTCTTGGTCAGATGGGAATTCTGACCGGTCGACTATACCAGTTGCTTCATTTTCTACAGAGTAGCGACCGGTATGTTGCGACCGGTCAACTATAAAAAGGCCAGAAAATTTTATGAAAAATTATAAAAATTTGTAATTTAAATTTCCTTTTCGACTTATCGCCTTACATTGTTCAAGACTAACATGATTATTCGACTGTATCTCATGTGTTTGTCTTCTTCTCAGATCCAGACAAGACTAATCTGAGATGGTAGGTGGGAACGGTCGTAGGGGTGCTAGAAAGCATCACCACTCCAGGGTACGTAGGCAGAGGAAAATATGGAAACTGGCTATGTTGAAGAGCCAAACCCGGCAACTGAAGAAGGGCAGGTTCCTAGGGCACCAACAAATTTGCCCGGCCCTCCTCACACGAACTCTGAGACAATTGTGACCAATCTGGTATATCAAATGGAAGCTTAGCAGAAAGCATTCCTGAGCGAGATGTTAAAGATGTTCAGGCCACCGGGTTATGTTCCCACTGAAGGTACGCCTGAATCTAGGGGGAATAATGCTACACTGCCGATGCATGGTAGCTCAGGGCCAATGGGACAAGCTCAAAATTTGCAACCACCGCACCAGTTCTCGTCGTCCTCTGCTTATCAGGGAGTCTACCCGTATCCACCACCATGGTACAGAATGAATACACATGGGCAGCACGATCTGAGTCGGGCAGTGGATAGATTCTTAAAGCTGAAGCCTTCTACATTCACAGGTAAGACAGGGAAACCATTGTGGCCAGCACAGTGGGTTGCAGAAATGGAGAAGAATTTTTGCCTAATGACTTGTACAGAGGATGAGAAGGTACTGTTCGCTACTCATATGCTTAATGAGGATGTGAATGCTTGGTGGAATTCTACACGGGCATATCTGGAGACGAAGCATACACAGGTGGATTGGGCAGTGTTCAAGGTAGCCTTCTTTGATAAATATTTTCCGAAGAGCTTCAGAGATCAGATGGAGAAGGAATTCCTAAATCTGCAGCAGTTTCAGTCGACTGTGGATGCTTACCAGCAGAGGTACGAAGAGTTATTTTTCTTCGCACCGGAAAATATGCAAGAGGAAGAGACCAAGACACGTAGGTTCACCATGGGACTGCGTGGAAGCGTCAGAGAGCATATCTTGGGTCTGGACAAGAAGGTTTATAATGAGGTTGTACAGGTTGCAAGAGTGATAGAATCTAGTCAGAGGGATAGCTTCTTTGCACAGAATAGGGGATTGAAGAGACCCGCTACGGAGATTTCAGGTGGCGGTAACAGTAGACCATTCCGCCCATACAGGGCTCAGTCCACTACAGTGCCTGCAAGGAACAATACGGCACCACCTGTGCCACAATTCGCTGGACATAACCCGAATATCAAATGTTATAACTGCCAGCAACTGGGTCATGTTGCAAGGAACTGCACTCTAAATAAGAAGCAACCTCCACAACAAGGAAAAGTATTTGCTATCACCACCGAAGAGGCAGCCGCATCACCTGATGTGGTCACTGGTATGACTCTACCCCTTACTATTTAGCTTGCTATTTCATTGTGTGTATGAGCATGTAGAACTAAGGGACAATAAAATTTCAGGAATTGTAAATGTAGCTGGTATACCTGCCAGAGTACTCTTTGACTCTGGGGCCACGCACTCCTTTATTTCTATTTCCTTTGGGAAGCGAATGGAATTATCGATCAAGAACTTGAACCCAAGCTTGATAGTTCGCTCTCCACTAGGAGTCGAGGTGTCTTTGACTAAATACTATGGGCCGTGTACAGTTTGTATTGAGGGTCGAGACTTAGAAGCAAGTTTGGTACTACTCGAGAAGGCAGACTTTGATTGCATCTTGGGAATGGATTGGCTAGGCCATCATTCAGCTAGCCTATTATGTGGTGAAAGAAAGCTTGTGCTTACAGACAAAAAGGGAAAGGAGTATAGCTTCACTGGGACCAAGTTACCTAGGAAGCAGAAGCTGATCCTCTCCGCCCTCAAAGCTAAGAGATGCTTAGAGAAGGGTGGAGTGGGGTATCTAGTATCTGTAGTTGACACCACTGCGGAGTTACCAAAGATGGAAGATATAGATGTGGTACGAGAGTTTCTAGATGTATTTCCAGAAGATCTCCCAGGTCTACCTCCAGACAGGGCTACAGAGTTCGTGATAGACCTTATGCCAGGTTCGGCGCCGGTGTCTAAGGCACCATACAGGATGGCCCCTACCGAGTTAAAGAAGTTGAAGACCCAATTACAAGAATTGTTAGATAAGGGTTTCATATGACCTAACATATCACCTTGGGGAGCACCTGTATTATTTGTCAAGAAGAAGGACAGAAGTGTACGACTATGTATCGACTACCGTGAACTGAAGAAATTAACGATCAAGAATTGATATCCTTTGCCTAGAATCAATGTTCTGTTCGATCAATTACAGGGTACAAAGGTTTTCTTGAAGGTAAATCTCAGATCAAGGTATCACCAATTGAAGATCAAGGCCGGAGATATTCTAAAGACTGCTTTCAGGACAAGGTATGGGCATTATGAGTTTCTAGTTATGTCGTTCGGGTTGACCAATGCCCCAGCGTCATTCATGGAACTGATGAACCGAGTGTTTCATGATATGTTGGATACTTCAGTCATCGTATTCATCGATGACATATTGGTCTACTCAAAGGACAGGGAGGCTCATACAACACATTTGAGAGCAGCCCTACAATGGCTGAGAAGGGAGAAGCTTTATGCCAAGTTCAAGAAGTGTGAATTTTGGCTGTAGGAGGTGGCTTTCTTGGGCCACGTAGTATCTGAAGACGGTATCAAGGTAGATCCAAGTAAGATAGCTGCTATAGTAGGATAGGAAGCACCAAAATCTATTGCGAAGATTCGTAGTTTTCTTGGATTGGCTGGTTACTATAGAAGATTCGTGGAAGACTACTCAAGGATCACCGTTCCACTTAATCGACTAACCAATAAGGGAGAGAAGTTTATATGGTCAGAGGAGTGCGAGAAGTGCTTTCAGACTTTGTAGTCAAGACTAGTCTCTGCACCTATCTTGACCATCCCAGCACCAAGCTTACCGTTTAAATTATATACGGACACTTCAGGGTTGGGTCTTGGATGTGTATTGATGCAAGGAGAACAGGTGATTGCCTACGCATCAAGACAGTTAAAAGAGCATGAGAAGAATTATCCAATGCATGATTTAGAGTTAGCAGCGGTTATACATGCCATCAAAACTTGGAGACACTACTTGTACGGTGAAAAGTTTCAGATTAAGTCAGATCACAAGAGCTTAACTTATCTTTTTACTCAGAAGGATCTGAATATGAGGCAGAGGAGATGGATGGAGTTATTAAAAGATTATGACTGTGACATCCAGTACCATCCGGGTAAAGAAAATGTTGTGGCTGACGCCTTAAGCAAAAAGTGGGCATCGAAACCTGAGGCAGGACCAAGTACAAATGCCGCATTATGTGCTGCAGCCTTAAGTTCAATTGAAGGCGATGAAGAGTGTATAATAGAGACTGCAGAAGATCCAGTCGAGCAAGGCTTGATTCAAAAGTTCACCATGATGTTCGCAGCTTTGAAGATCTCACCAGATCTAGTTGATGAAGTCAAGGTAGCAATCCTACAGGATCCACATCTCAAGACAGTACAAGAAGACCTAGAGAAGGGTACGAACAATCCTGACTTTACCTTGGATTCAGACAAGGTACTCAGGTATCGTGGACGGTTATGTATACCTGAGAGTGAAGGCTGCAATATCAGAGATCGAGTTATAACTGAAGCTCATTACACTCCATATTTGGTACATCTAGGAAGTACCAAAATGTACCATGATTTAAGAAGACTGTATTGGTGGAGGGGTATGAAAGCAGATATAGCTCGTTTCATGTTCCAATGTCTGAATTGTCAACAAGTTAAAGCAGAAAGGCAGAGACCTGCAGGTTTGCTGCAACCATTACCGGAGCCTGCGTGGATGTGGGATTGCATCACTATGGATTTCATCACTGGCCTACCTTTGACACCAAGGTTAGTGGATGCAGTTTGGGTAATCGTCGATTGACTCACCAAGACAGCTCGATTTATTGCGGTCAGACCTCAGTATACCATGGACAAGCTGACCAAGTTATATGTTGATAATATAGTCAGACTTCATGGCGTTCCAGAAAGTATAGTATCTGACAGAGACCCTCGTTTTACATCAAAGTTCTAGGGAGGATTACAGAAAGCTATGGGAACCAAGTTGAAATTTAGTACAACATTCCACCCTTACACAGATGGGCAGTCAGAAAGGACTATTCAAATTTTAGAAGATATGCTCCGCGCTTGTGCATTAGACTTCAAGGGAGCTTGGGACGAGAACCTATCACTTATCGAGTTTGCTTATAACAACACCTATCAAGCTACAATTCAGATGGCTCCATATGAAGCACTCTATGGGAAAAAGTGTCGAACACCTCTATTATGGAACAAGGTGGGAGAAAGAAGAATTGTAGGACCGGAGTTTGTTGAAGAAACTTATCGAGTGATTGATCAGATCAAGGAGAGAGTAAAGACAGCTCAAGTTCGACAGAAGCACTATGCGGATAATCGACGTCGAGATCTGGAATTTGCAGTGGGTGACAAAGTATTCTTGAAGATATCACCGGTGCGAGGTCTGAAAAGGTTTGGTAAGAAGGGGAAGCTATGCACCAGGTATGTGGGACCATATGAGATATTCACCAGACGCGGTAATGTAGTATATCAATTGGCTCTACCACCATCTATGTCAAGCGTTCATGATGTGTTCCATGTATCATTATTGAAGAAGTATGTCAGGGATCCATCGCACATCTTGACAGTAGACTTAACAGAGGACTTAACATTTGAAGTGGTACCTGTGATGCTCTTACGCCGAAAGGTACAACAACTTCAAACCAAGGATATCCATTATGTGAAAGTGCATTGGAAAAGCCAAGATGTCGAAGAAATTACTTGGGAGGAGGAGAGCGCGATGAGGAAGGAGTACCCTAACCTTTTCAACGATCAAGGTACGTTCAAATTTCGAGGCCAAAATTTCTTTTAAGGGTGGGGGAGTTGTGAAACCTACATGCAAATTTTGGGACGAAATTTCTTTTAAGGGTGGGGGAGTTGTAAGACCCGCACTCCATAAACCTGGTCTAAACCTTGATTTCATGTCGTAGAATGTCTTTCGATCATCACCATGCCAGACGGGACGAGCGGATGACAAACAGGTATGAAATCAGACCAAAGATGGTCAATTTATCATTATTTTAGGTTGACCGATCGATGGTACCGGTCATGGTACCGGTCGATCGGTGTAGTCTGCGCAGCAGACTACTGTGATCCAAAAATCAGATTCTACGGGTCCCACTTTCCTAAACCCTAATCCTAGGACTTTCCTAATCCTAATAGACTTCCTAAACCCTAATCCTAGCCTATTTAAACCCCTCTAAACCTCCTAGAATCCCTTCCATTAATCCTCACAAACCCTAGAGAGGAGAAGGAGATTGGATAAGGAGAAGGAGTTAGGAAGAGGAAGGAAGTGCCGCCATTGCCGTTCAACGACGCTCACCTTACGCCAGTAGACGGTAAATGTTTTAATCATTCTTCTTACTCTATGACTCTAGGATAGTTGTATGGTTGGATCAATACCATGCAAAGCAGGTATTGATCTAAAACCCTAATTGGCCATTAAACCCTAATTTACTGTCAAACCCTAGATTCGAGTTCTAGGATGATTATCATCAAAACTAGACTTGAATGAGTTGGAGATAACTCTAACTCAAAGCTCAGACCTAGAATGGATAGGAGAAACCTTGGAATCAATAGAGAATGATCGACGACAGTCGAAAAACCAAGTGTATGGTTTTCCAAAGACATACCGGTCGACCATACCAGTCGCAGGTCATACAACCGGTACTGGGACCGGTATCTCTTGGGGAGTAGCCTGTGGGGACCGGCTGACCATACCGGTCTCCAGTTTTTCCCATAGAGCTGCGACCGGTACATGCAACTGGTCAGCTCTGTAAGTGTAATTTTGTAACCCTGTTGGTTTTCCGACCAACGTGGAACCCTAATATTATGTAGGACTCTGTGATAGCACGTTTGGATCTTGCGACATGGAGCAAGCTATCAAACGAGTGTTAGGTAAGGGAATCTGACCTAAACCCTAATAATTAATGGACAACAAATCATTGTTAATAACCCTGAATATATATGATGTGATGTTTGTACATATTCATATGTCATCGTTTATTCCAATTATTATTATTGTTCATGCATGATAGGATGTGATTGTTAGGCATGTGATTGTTTTCGTTGGTGTGTGGAGGGGGAAAGACATGGGGCCTGGGATCATTCCTCACACTGGCACCTTTTGTAGTATTCTATCCTAGCAGGCTTGGTATGGGTGGGGTATCAGGGGAAGGTCGTGGCACTGTGGTCTATGTCATGTTGACGTTGACCTGGCCATGATGATGTGGCACGGTGGTCTCCGATATGGACGCTGGCCTGGCCACGATGCTTTAGCTCTATCTCTATGCCGTAGGGAGTTATGTTGGAATAGGGTCTACCTGCGTATTGTTCTATCTTAGTATGCTTGATGCGGATAGGGTATCAGGGGGAGGTGAGGTATTGTGGTCTCCAGCCCGGCCTCCACGCTCTAGCTCTATCTCTATGCCGTAGTCAGCGGTACTGGGATGGAGCCTACATTGATGACATATAGGATTGGTTAGTTGCGAGCCCAGTTTGCAAGCCCTAGCCAATAGGGGCTTATGTATTGGTATGGGTAGAGTATCAGGGGAGGTGCGGGTATACCTTAGCTCTATCTCTATTCCATGTTGGGTGCATATGGGTCGGTGGTGGTGTGATCTACTGTGCGATGCCACACACTCGTGTATAGAGGTGAGGCGGCCTCCGAACCTTTCTATAGCACATTGCAAACTTAAATCAGACCACAACATAAAATGATTGTACTCATGCATAATATTTTGAAATTGTCTGATTGTCTTACTGAGCTAAGTTGTGAGCTCACCCTTTTATACGTACATTGTTTTTAGATGTTGATGCAGGTTACACGGTGGATGACTATATGAACGCGCCGGCGTATGGTGGCGTGGCTGCTCTGGATGTACAGACAAGAGAGGACGAGCATGACGCTTCATGCGAGTGTTCTTTCTGCGTGTACCTTTGATTGGATTTTTATTTATTTTAATTATTTTCAGTTGGATTAAAGTGATGTAAAGATATTTATCTTATATTTGGAATTTTAGATAACTGGTTATGTTATTTAAATTTATCAATAGATACTCAGTTCATTTATTTAAAGACTTTCGCTGTATTTATTATATTCTGATTGTGGTTATGTGCAATGGTTTGTATGAGTGGACACGGTCTTATTGAGATCTTGGTGTGAACCATTGGTTCAATGACGGTTCACTTACACCATTCTGGTTGGTTCAGAAACGTTGCCCAGTCATACTGGTAACCTACCTTATGGACGCATGATCACTACACTGCTTACCCGCCTGGGTGTTGACTTAATGGTTGAGAAGATTCAGGAGAAATCTTTCTCATCGCCTCTGGATTAGGAGGCCATCTGTAAGATGGGCATGTGGGATGCCCAGGTCAGCGATGAGGAGAGGAACGTGCACCCTCGCACTCGAGTGGAGATGGCTGACGCTGAGGCAGCAGCAGCCGTTGGAGTAGGGGTCATGGGGATGATGAAGATCGTCTGTACATGGATGTGGATACCATACCTCCTCCATCACCTACTCATGCTATAGGAGCTGGTCCTTCTTCATCAGCTGGTCCTTCACATGCAGCTGGTCCTTCGTATGCACCTTCTGATGACATGTTGGGGATATTGCATGAGATACGAGAGGCTCAGCGCATGTCTGATCTGAGAATGGGAGAGCTTCTAGAGGCTCAGCGCTTGTCTGATTTGAGGATGGGAGAGCTTCTAGAGGCTCAGTGCTTATCCGATCAGCGGGTGGGAGAGCTTAAGGTTGCTCAGCCCGTGACTGACCAGCTGGTGGTTGATCTCACAGCTAGTCTCCAGACGACCCAGACTCAGATAGCTTGGGTGACTAGAGTCTACGCTGAGGACTATGATAGAGACCGTGAGGCACCGCCTCCCCCATCACCTCCAGCTTCTTGATGTATTTCTTTTATCTTTCTTTTGTACTTCAGAGTAACTGTCCGGGTTGTGGACTGTACTCTGCTTTAGTCATATATATATAAACGTTTGTTCTTCTCTTGGTTGTATATAAATTTGTTTCTCATTTAATAGATGCATTATTCTCTTTCAGTTTTGTCTCAAACAACACAGATGCTTATGGTGTGTTATTATTACATCTTTTTAAAATTTTATCCTATCTTAATTCATGAACTTTTGTGGAAGTATAATGGTTTCACAGACAGGGCCTGAGATGCTCTGATACAAAGTTGTCACACCCCAATTCTGTACCATTCAGAACGGTGTGATGAATCGTTAATAAACCAACGGTTCAACCAGGATCTCTAATAGGCTGTGTCCGTTAAAAATAAAACCATACACATCCACAACCATAATCAGAATAAATACACAATAGCAGAAGTCTTAATAATAAATGAACTGAGGAATCTAACTGTGATAATCATAAATAAAATATCAAGTTATTATTGTATCAACTGAGACATCAATAAATAAAATATCAATTACATTCCTTTAATAACTCAAACAAAATTTATTCGAATACGCATGCATTGCACTCGCATGAGGGATCATGCGTATCCACTAAGTCTTCAGCTTCTATTGCCGCCATGTGCCCGTACATAGGAGCATTCATATAATCTTCGACAGTGGTACCTGCATCATCAACTAAAAATATTCGACGTCGAGAGGGTGAGCACACATCATGGCTCAGTGAGCAAACAAAACAATGCAACAAACATATGCATGCATTCAATTCATATCTATGGTCTGGTAAATAAGTTTGCAATGCGCTATAGAAAGGTTCGGTAGCCGCCTCGACTCTATACACAGGGTGTGAAGGCCCGCCCAAAGGTTAACATTTATTATCGTCCCCATCCACCCTACCATGGAATAGAGATAGAGCTAAAGTACTGAGGCCCGACCTATGACACTTCCCCTGATACTCTACCCATACCAATACGTAAGCCCTGCTGGCGAGGGCTCACAAACGGGGCTTGCAACTAACCAATCCTAATGCCAAATAGTGTATCCAAGGCCTCACCCCAGCATCCCTCAATACGGCCATAGAGATAAGGCTAAGGCCCCTCGACAGAGTCAGAGACTACACGGTCCGAGACCACCTCCCCTCATACACTACGACGTAATAGTTCTGCTAAGGTAATGGCGATACGACGATGTCAGTGGACAAGACTTGAGTTAGAGATAGAGCTAGAGTGCTGAGGCCCGGCCTATGACACCCCCTGATACTAGCTCGCATCAAGCACACCAACCACACACATACATTCACATGTTATAAACAATAATTTAAATATGCATGAACAGTAATAATAGAAATAATGGATGACATGTTAAATGCACATGACAAGCATACACGCATAGAATCAATCATGGCATTACACTCAAGAAATAAAAATAGTTTATTATTAACCAATTAGTTTAGGTCTTGTTCCATCACCTTTGCTTGATTATAGATCCTCTTTCAAGCTTTAATAATCAACTTAATATCACTATTATATAACTAGAAGACCTAATCAAGTCGATAAAATTTAATTAGAATTAATTCCAATTTTAAAAAGCTTGCTGTTAACTGGGGGTCGATGCCAGGGTCGGATGTTCCATCGACCCTGGGTGCTACCACCCCTATTTTGGACTTCTTGAACACTGGGGGTCGATGCTAGGGTCTGGTAGGGTCGATTCTCCATTGAACCCCATGCGACCCCTCGTGGGTTTAGTTAAAATTTTCATCCTACAGTCCATTCTTTCATGTTTGGGTCCTATGGCTTGCTTCTATAATCCATTCCATACATGTTCTATGGTTTAGAACCATAGTTTATTCACCTAAATGGTTTTAATGATCTCCTCCATGGTTTCCATTGAAACCTAACTATGGATGGATGATTTGGGTTTCTCCTAGATCATACCCTCTTCACTATCTACTCTAAGGTCTTAAGAAATTCATGGAGATAGTATCCATACCTGAGAAATAGACTTGTTTCTCTGAAGCCTTCTCTTTGGTCTTCTTCTCCACTTTCCTTCTCTTCTCCTTCTCTTCTCCTTCTCTTATCTTTCTCTCAATCCAATTAGGGTTCTAAAAGGAGTGAAATAGGCTTAGGGACGTCCTATTTATAGAGTAGAAACTCTCAAAATAAGTCCCACTGAGATTAGGAAAGAATCCCATTAAAATTTGGAAAGTTCCCAATTCACGGTTTCTGTCGGTCTACTGGGGGTCGATGAGGGGGTCGGAGATCCCGTCGACCCCTGGTTCTAAATTTTCTGACCCCCGATTAGAAACTCAGGGTCTAACTTTTATATTGGGGGGGTACGACCCTGCCTAGCTGGGTGTGCGACCCTCCCCCCTATTTTTGTGTTTTTGGGTCAGTTTAATACCTGGGATCGTTATCTCCTTCACGCACTTGATCCATTTGGCTCGACCATGATGGGTAGACCTGGTTCAAGGTGATAAGACCGGGTTAGTTCGATACGGGTCTTACAATATGATAAGTCATGTGACTGGCATGTGACTTGGTAGTACTATACCTCAACTCGCGTCCACGTCACATTTGGCCTGATGCGCTCTTGGAAGAGTCCTAAGCCGTTACGACAACAAAGATGCCATATGAGTAGGAAATTCTCTTATGGCGGATAACAAGGATGACTTGATATACCTTAGCTATAGGATTATCATCCTACGATCGTTCAAGACTATTGGGTGTGCTCTTGGCGGTTAGGCTGTTACTCCTAGATCTTATCCAAAGATTATCCAAGATCTTCTAACATCTATATAACCACTCGACGGTCCTAGGTAATCTTTATACACTCTATCAAACTATCATCCGAGACTTAATTTCAGCCTATCTTGAATTCACCTTCTTCCCCACGTCTTAGGAGCTTGCCTTCTTCTTGCCAAGCTCCATACTGTTAACTCCCTTTATTGACTTGACCATCGAAGTGGACGTCAGACGATCTCAGTCTATCCTCCGATAACACTTTATCTTTCCTATCTTGTAGGAGGACAAGGACCGGGTGACCGTCGGTAATTTACAGCAATAGTTTGGCACCCACCGTGAGGCCTTTCTTCTTTTAAGAACACAAATTCAAGAACTCTCAATTTTATCCTCTGAAAAATGGTGAGACACACTCTGTAAGACCCGTACTCCACTAACCCGGTCTAACCGTGTCGTGCTAGGTCTTTCCATCATTTCTGGATCAAGTGGACCAACCTTGTGAAGGAAGACCACGAGACCAAGTAAGCGAATCAACTCAAAAACACTTAAAATTAAGTGTATGGTTGACTACCTGAGTAGGTATGGTTGACCATACAATGAGGAATGAAGATCACTGATAATTAAATATACAGTCGATACTTTTAAATGTTTGGACGATGGATTTTGCTACCGTATGTCCGACCGTACACACCCAAATTAGACTTCAGAGTTTGGAAACTTTTCAAATAAAAAGAAGATCTCTTTCCTATTGTTGGACAGCTCTATATGGAGAGTTTTTCTCTATGTAAATGTCGTCCCTCCACCATTTTTCACTCTTTTAGAACATTATCAAACCCTAGACCTAAGGGAGAAAGAGAAGGGAAGAGAAGGAGAAGAGGAAAAGGAGAAGAAGGCTAAGAGGAGGGTTTTGCAGAGAAGGTTCTAGTTTTCTACTATAAGCCAATGTATGAAACTTATCTCTTTAGATGCAAATCCTGCTGAATAAGGTTTTCTATTGTGGATTGGGGATGTCGAATCATTATGATCCATGTGATCCTTTGAGTAAATCTCAAGGATAATCATAAGGGATGGGTTAGGGATAATGGTTAATGAGAAACTATAAATAATGGCCATAGGATAACCTTAGGATGAACCCAAGTAATGAGCCAAGAAATCGACTCAGAAAGAACTCAGATTGAAAGTAATATTGACAAAAAATCGTATGGTCCCAGCTAAAAATTAACCATAGGGTGACCAGAGAGTCGACCACAGCCATTCGGAAGAATTCAGAAAACATATGGTGGCAGGTGTGGTCGCATATAGTGCGACCATAAGGGTCAATCGTACGTGGTATGGTCGACACAGGCATGAGACCATAGGACCAATCAGTCACCAATCAATGGTCAAATTCGACTTTCGACTACTGTAACATATTACACATGAATCCTAACTTAAATTCACATAATTTCTAGGTTGTTAAATTGATTCAAAGTGGTTAGCAAGACTTGGAAGGAGATCAAATATCGTGTTGAATATCGTTAATAGGTGAGGGAACAAGACCCAAACTAACTGGTTAATAACAGACTACTTCTACTTTACTATGTCCAATGTCATGAATGATTCTATACTTGTATGCTTGTAATGTACATCTCACATGTCATCCAATATTACTGCTATTCCTGTTCATGTATATTTATTTTATTATTACTACCATGTTGATTGATGATGATAGGAATAAACATGTGTTTGTGAGTGTGGTTGGTGCGTTGTATGGGGAAGGGTGTTTGATACCTAACCACGCTTCACATTGACCTCATCGTATTGTCATTACCTTAGCAGAACTATTACATCGTAGGGCATCAGGGGAGGTGGTCTCGGACCGTGTGGTCTTTGACTCTGCCGAGGGGCCTTAACTCTATCTTAATGGATGTATTGAGGGATGCTGGGGTGAGGCCTTGGATACATTTGGATGGTATTAGGATTGGTTAGTTGTGAGCCAGTTTGCAAACCCTCGCCAATAGGGGCTTACGTGTTGATATAGGTAAGACATTAGGGAAAGTGTTGGTGGTGTGTGATCTGAAAACTTTAGCTCTATCTTTATTCCATGATGGGTGCATGTGGGACGGCAATGGTGTTTGATCCATTTGATGAATTTACACATTCGTGTATAGAGGTGCGGTAGCCACTAATCCTTTTTATAGCATAGTTGCAAACTTAAAACCAGACCAAAAATATTTAATTGAATGCATGCATATGTTTGTGCATTGTTTTGTTTGCTCACTGAGCCATGATGTATGCTCACTCTCTCGACGTCGAATATTTTTAGTTGATGATGCAGGTCCTACTATAGAAGACTATGTGAACGCACCGTCGTATGGACACATGGCTGCAATGGACGTAAAAGCTGTGGAAGATGAGTATGATCTGTCATGCGAGTGCAATCAATGTGTTTTTTTGATTAGTTTACTTATGTTTGAGTATTGAAACATGTGATGGTTTATTTACTTTATGTCTTGAGTCATTTGGAGATAATTGGATGTAATTACTTATTTATCATTGTTAGACCTTAGTTCATTATTTATAAAGACTTCCGCTTGTTAATTTATTATCTCTGATTATTACCGTGGAATGTGTTTGGTTTGATATGGTGGGTACGGCCTATAAGAGATCCTGGTTGAACCGTTGGTCTATTGACGGTTCATCACACCATTGGTTAGTCCAAAATTGGGGTGTGACACACTCGTAATCATCCTGGCGGTGAGAATCTTGCTGGAAGAAATCCAACCTAGAATGACAATCTAATAAAAGAGGTACCAGGCTAGGACATCGTTCCTACTGGGGATGTCGATAGAAATCCTTCTGCTGATCGCAATTCCCGATAAGAGCATGTTCTTACAGCCTCAGAGCCTACACCTCAGTATGTCACTTTGGAGCAATTCAGATTTCAGAGATAACAAGATTATTCAAACCGTCACGGCCACCTACTCAGCCCAAAGGCACTCGTGTACCAGGCCGAGGGCTAGAAGGGCCACGAACCTCTAACCAGGATCAAGAATTGCCTGTTGAAGAAGAGTTTCCGAATCTGGTCGATGATGATGAAGACCTGGACTACATTTCAGTGGAAACATCGGACACAGAGTAGTCAGACGGACAACACAACAGAGCAAATGTTCTTGGTTAGAAAGGCAACTGTAAATCCCATAACAATGTGCAAGAAAGGGTCGACATCGCCCGCATGGAGTGGGCGGCCATTAAGAATCGGCTTACAGAACAAAGGCGTGTCACAGAGAAAGAAGCATGGATGGCCCCCTCCTAGAGTGATCTAAAGCAGCAGTTCTTGGCCATGCAAGCCAGCCTGACAGAAATGGAAAAGAAGCAGGCGGCACATGCAATAGCCTCAAGAAAGAAGGAGTATCGTGCAGACATGGCCTTTACAAAAGAAATAATGGATGTCCCAAGACCAGAGCATTTCTTTATGCCAAAAGTTGATTCATATGACGGGACGACAGATCCTCAGCTGTATCTTGATAATTTTTTTTGCTTTGATGGTGTTGCACCGGTATGAAGATGCCATCCTTTGTCGGACATTCCTATTAACATTGCGAGGTGCAGGAAGACTTTGGTTCAACAGCTTGTCAGCCAACTCCATTCAGTCTTTGGATCAACTGAGTGACCATTTCTTTGAGCACCTTTAAACTCAAAAGACCCCAAAGAAGATTTCTGCAAACCTCATTTCTGTCAAAAAAAGCCAGAGGAAACTTTGCGAGCTTACCTTTCACAGTTTAACAGTGAGGCCTTGGAAATCAAGAACGTTAGCTCGGAGGTCAAAATGACAGCACTATAAGGCGGAATCATAGATAAAGATCTGTTGAAGTCAATCTACAAGAGGCCGCCACAACCCTATGCTGATCTGATGACAAGGGCCGAGAAGTATGCTGCAATGAATGAGGCTCTCCTTCTCACACATCCCAAGTCCGGTGAAAAGAGACGAAGCAACAACTAAGTCGCCAATAAAACCCCTAGCGATGCCTTTAAGAAGCAAAAGACAGGGAAAGATGGTTTTCTTGGCAAACAAGTCACCAAGGTGGATTCTGATTGGGATCGGTTTACCAAATTCACTATCCTCATGTCTGAGGTGTTGCGTAATTTGAATGGGACACAGTATGAGTTGGCCGCACCACCTCCCATGAGGCTAGATCCAAGAAGAGAAAGGTCGAAGAAGTATTGCAGGTACCATCGCGAGAATGGGTACGACACAGATAAATGTCACACCCTCCGATATGCAATTGAAGATTTAATCAAACGTGGCCATATCCATGAGTATGTAGATAAACCGCAAGAGGCGAACTGTAGGTAGAAGGGCAAGCAGCTTGACAATAGAAAGAATGATGCCGAGCCACAACAACCCCGTAGAATCCGCAATGACCCCAAACAGGACGATTCGGTGTCGCCAGCTCTCAACAAAATCGGCGACCCAAGGGGACAAATCAGCATCATCTTGAAGAGTACAGAGATCACCCCACAACAAAGAGGACGCTCCAGAACTCGACGTTAGAGAAGAAGTCGTAGAAAGAAGAACGACTTGGGCCAGAAGTTGGGGGCCAATTTGGGGGTTGACTATGGACCCAAGGGATGTGTTGCCAACCTGACAGAGTGACTTACCAATCTACATCTACGAGACAAGTCAGGCGATGGGTTCTCCATGATCGCTGAGATGCCGAGGAGTATAAGCCCACCATTACACTAGTTGGGATGCCTCCCAAGAAGGACTTCCTCTCACTAGGGGAGGGTGAGTACGCGAGATAGGATTACTACCAGACGCAACTTGTGATACTAGAACACTATTCGAGAGGAATAATCAGAGGTCCGTTGTAGGAAATATGTCCAAGAGCAGCAGAAAGTCATACGCCAAGTTGGACTGTCAATCGACCAATTCTTTCGCACCATACCAAAATGGAGACGTCATAACATTCTCCGATGATGACTTGATCAATATAAAGGTCCCCCATGAAGACGCCGTGGTTATCACCATGGTGATGGACAAAGTGAATGAGGAAGAAAGGGTACTGGTCGACATCGGGAGCTCGGTCGATGTTTTATACTACTACACCTTCAAAGTGATGAACCTCAATAATAGGCACTTACACCCCATTAAGTTCTCCATTATCAGTTTCTCCAGAGATGTAGTCAAGGTGAAAGGTGGGATCATCTTGGAAACAAGAGTCGGAACTAAGCCTAGAAGGGCCACCGTTTCCCTCTCTTACTTTGTTGTGGATATTCCATCCAGCTACAAAGTCATTCTTGGAAGACCTGGCCTCAACTTGCTACGAGCCTGTATCTCAACCTACTATCTGGTGATGAAGTTCCCTACAAACCATGGGGAAGGCCACTGCAAGGTCGATCAAAGGCTATCTCGCAGGTGTTATGCTACGGACTTGGAAACGCATGAGGATAAACTCGCTGGCGAGATCCAGATAAACGACCTCCGCGATGGCTTCGAGTAGGAGAGAGAAGCCCTTGTAGATGATCTGATCCGCATACCAGTCTCGGAGGATGAACTAGAGAAGTATTTTCAAGTCGGCTCCTCACTCCAGAAAGAACATCGGCTGGCAATAGACCCCTAGTACAAGCCTGTGTAGTAGAAGAAAAGGAATTTCACACCGAAAAGGGAGGTTGCCATAAAGATAGAAGTCGAGAAGCTACTGGCTGCCGGATTCATTATAGAAGTTAAATACCCCCAGTGGGTCACAAATGTAGTAATGTTTAAAAAGGCCAATGGAAAATGACGAATCTTTATAAATTATTCAGATTTCAATAAAGCATGCCCTAAGGACTACTTCTTCTCCTTAGAATTGATAGGTTGATTGATGCTACTACCGGCCATGGTGTGTTATCTTTTTTAGATGCTTATTCGAGTTATAATCAAATTAAAATATATAAATCCGACGAAATCCATATCGCCTTCCTAACGAGCAATGGTCTATACTGCTACAATGCAATGCCTTTTGGCCTCAAAACGTTGGTGCCACGGACCACCGTTTAGTCAATAAGGTATTTAAAAATCAAATCGGCAGAAACATGGAAGTTTATGTGGACGACTTCCTTGTAAAGAGCAAGGAGACAACTCACCATCTTATCGACTTAGCAGAAGCCTTCGCGGTACTACGCAAGAATCAGATGAGACTCAATCCCACCAAAAGTGCCTTCGGCGTTGAATTAGGAAAATTCTTAAGGTTCATGGTGTCCAGTAGAGGCATCGGAGCAAACTCGACAAAGATAAAGGCCATCATGAACATGTCATCTCCCAACAAACCAAAGCAGGTCCAAGAAGAGACAGGACGGATAGCCGCCCTGGGTAGATTTGTGTCCAGGTCGACAGACCGATGCCTATCATTCTTTAAGATGTTGAAGGGGGCAAAGAAATTTGAATGGACTATAGAATGTCAAAAATCCTTTGATGAGTTAATGGATTTTTTGACATCACCACCTCTACTCACCTATCCAGAGGCAGGCGACCAATTACAGATTTATCTCGCCATCTCGCCAGAAGCCATCAACTTGGTTCTAATAAAGGAAATTGATAAAGTTCAGCGGCAAGTATACTACGTCAGTAAGGTCCTATTAGAAGCAGAAACAAGGTACAAGCCAGTCAAGAAGTTGACATTAGCGCTCGTTACCGTGGCCCGTAAGCTTCGACCTTATTTCCAAGTCCATACTATCCTAGTATTGATCGATAAACCCCTGAAGGAAATACTAGCCCGACCTGACATCTTGGGCTGATTGGTAAATTGGGCCATCGAGCTCGGCGAGTTTGACCTACAGTTTCAATCAAGAACAACGATCAAAGCGCAAGTACTGGTAGATTTCTTGTTACGAACCTCGATGGATGACAATGCCGATGTCGACAAGACTCACAGAAGAGGAAGATGTTTGGAAGCAACAAAAAAGATAGAAGATGGAACATTCATCGACTTGGACTTTGTTTATGGATGGATCCTCGAACAACCAGCACTCGGGGGCCGGGATCGTACTTACCAATTCGGAGAATTTTAGAGTGCAAGTCGCTCTGCGGTTTGATTTCCATGTAACCAAGAACTCTGCAGAATACAAAGCCTTGTTGGCTGGACTCAGACTAGCGAAGTTCTTGTTGGTAAGAAGATTGGACATCTACAGTGATTCACAAGTCATGATAAGATAGATCAATGGCAAGTATGAAGCTAAACAGCTGCATATGCTGGAATATCTAGCCAGAGCTAAGTCAGAACTCATGCAGTTCGAAGATTACCAGATCAACAATATAGACCGTGAAAATAACACAAAAGCTGACGCACTATCATGCCTAATGGCTGAAGACTTAACTGCCTTAGATTCATTAGTATATGTTGACATACTAAAGAAACCAAGCATAGGTGGTGATTCGGAGGTCCACCAAGTTAACATTGAGACGACTTGGATAGACCTGATCAAAACCTATATTGAGATTGGTGAGTTACCAGAAGACTGACTCGAGCGACGACGAGTTCAAGCAAAATTTTGAGGATACAATGTCTTCAATGGGAAGTTGTACCGTAAGTCTCTTACTCACCCCTTCTTACTACGCCTCACACCAACACAAGCTAAAGATTTAATGTGGGAAGTTCACGCTGGGATATATGGTAGCCACCTTAGGGGTCACGACCTATGTCAGCGACTTCTACGTCAAGGCTATTATTGGCCAATGATGATGGCCGATTGCACCGAATATGCCACTAAATGTGAAACCTGTTAAAAGCACGCCATAGTTAGCCATCTGCCTGCAAATAAATTGCAACCCATCGCAAGTCTACCCTTTGCAATATGTGGGATCGACATAGTAGGCCCTATGCCGGGGAGTAAGTCATTGAAAAAAAATTCCTGATCGTGGCAGTTGATTACTTCTCAAAATGGGCAGAAGTAGAAGCTGTCATGAAAATCGATACAGACAAGGTTGAAGCCTTCACGAGGACCAACATAATTTACAGATATGGCATTCCTCAGGTCATTCTGACTGATAATGGGCCATAATTTGGTAGCCAACAATACAAAGCGTTCCTTAAGGGCTTCAATATCCAATAACGCTTCGTAGCAGTCTACCATCCAGAGGCCAAAGGCCAAGTCGAAGCAACTAATAAGACCATATCTCGCGGCATCACACGGTGACTTGGTTCAGCCAAGGGCAAGTGGGCCGACGAGTTACCAAGTGTTCTTTGGTCTTATAGGACGAGTAGAACTTCAACCGGAGAGATGCCCTTTATGCTCGTGTATGGGCAGAGGCAGTCATATCGGTTGAAGCAACTCATCCTATAATCAGAATCGTCAACTATGACAAGATGACAAACGACGAGGACCTAAGAGCCAATCTGGACTTGGTGGAAGAGACTCACGACAGCGTGTGACTTAAAATACTGGCTTTACCAACAAGGGGTGGCTAGGCATTGCAATTCTCATGCAAGAGTTCAAAATTTCAAGGTCGACGATCTAGTGCTCTACCGTACGCAGTTTCTAAACCCAAGTAGCAAGGCAAGTTAATGCCAACTTGGGAGGGACCATATAGAATAATCCGTATCACAAGGTCGGGCACTTATTATCTTGATACAATGAAAATAAAGTAAATTGAGAAGCCATGGAATTCAAAGAATCTACGGAAATTCTACCAATAATGTAATAGGCTTTATTCATTCTTTAAATGAAATTGTCTTTGCATTACAAACTTTTTTTGGCTAACTGGATCTAATGTAACATTTCGACGAAAGTCAAACACATGTTGCCTTGTGAAATACCCGGGTGAACAAACTTGTGCATTAACCATGAGGCGCACGCAGCGTGACTTGACATGATTCTGGACAACCCGCCTTTTTGGCCTACATGTCTATGCAACCAACTAAGTGGCCACTAGTGCCCTGGATGAGCGACATAGGCTCTATCGACTAAGGGCATCCTTGCATTGATCCAATTGCTTTCACTAATGTAACTACTTATGAACTCGCAAAGAGGGAAATACATTCAAGTTCATACTTTAGGCAAAAAACTAAAAGAACTCACACACCAAAATTCCATTATTTTCTCAACATATACATCAAAATGGATACTTCTTAGCAGTAGACAAACCCAAACTACTAAGAATTCGGGGGCAGAGGACTAGACAATATACATTCACTAAATACAAAAAAGAAAAATCATCTATACAGAGGTGCTTCACGCCAACTTAGGTGCAGGCTCCCTCAACCTCTCAACATCTTCCAGCATTTTCTTCGCCGCCAACACTACCTAATATCGGGCATCTGCACTCTGTTACAACATGGTGTCATAGATCTCTTGTATTGAAGGATGCACTGTTCAATAATATCTATTCTTGCTTCTCTTGCAACCTATCAACTAGGCAACTTGGTAAGCTTCTCTGCCAGCTGAATCATCCTCGTCTCAGTAGTATCGCGAAGATGTCGATCCATAGCATTTTCCTCCCTTAAGTCGACAACTTCACTTCTTAGTCAGGCGAGCTCTTTGCAACCTTCCATGTGCAGGTTGTGAATCATCTATATTGCCCATCTGATTGAGCCAACCTGCCCCGCAGCACGCTTATGTCCTTCTTCCAAGACTCCTCTTGCTGCTTCTAAGTCTCGGTTAGATCTTCACTCACCCTACAATATGGAGCGTCATAAGAAAAACACTGGATATAGAGCGAGTTGACCTCGTCTTCCAATCTCGCAACATGCACGACAATCCTGTCTCGCTCTATCGAGATGTTGCAAAGAGGTTTTTGAGGATATGTTTGGGAACAGGGCAATCAACACACAGATTTTCAAGCGAGAAGAGATTTCCCTTATGATAAACCTAAGGCCACAAGAAAAACATACAGTTAAGTTGCAACTCAAAGGCAAACACAAAGGGAACAAAGCCAATGCGACACACATGGAAAATGCAAACCCATACATTATATTAAAATATTCATTACAGTACAAGACAAAAAGAGATATACATCTACATTTTCAGGCAGAGACAAAGAAAGAAGAGAAAACTATAGAGGAGGAAGGTACAAAAAAGACTAGGAGCCTTAAGGATCACGTGGCAGGATGGCAATGATGGGCTCCACCTCAATGGTCTGGTCTAGCTGGCCTTGTTGGGGAGCTGACCCTATCTCTTTAGTGGCTTCCTTAACAGGTTCACCCTCACCTCCTCGACCCTTGTGAGCAGCATCACCCGCACCCACCTTGTCGTCCACAGTCCCTTTCGCCGCATCTTCATCTAACGCGACTTCCTTGCTTTCATCCTCTCCCTTGTCATCTCCTGAGGCATCTTCCTTTGCATCCTCCCTGGTGTCATTGGGCTTGTCCAGGGAAAGGGAATAGCCTGAGAAGTTAGCGTCAGGCAGTAGCTTCTCCTACACAAATTCACAAAGGCTTAGGGCCCCATCGAAGAAGTTTTTGGCCCCAAAGCAAAGGTGAAAGTCGGGCCCCATCGAAGAAGTTTTTGGCCCCAAAGCAAAGGTGAAAGTCGGCCATCTCGAGGGCCAGCGTGATGTAGGTGTCACACCCCGATTCTGAACCAACCAGAATGGTGTGATGAACCATCCATAGACAAACGGTTCAACCAGGACCTCGTATAGGCCGTGCCCATTCGATTAAATCAGATACATTCCACAAGCAAAATCAGAATAAATAAACGATAGCAAAAATATTTAATACTAATGAATTGAGTATCTAATAGTAATAGAATAATTAATTATACAATTATCTCCAAAGTAACTCAAGACATAAAATAAAATAAAATAATCAATTACATGTTCCCATAACTAAACAACTAAGCTAATAAAAATTACATGAGTTGCACTCGCATGACAGATCATGTGCCTCTTCCATAGCTTCCACGTCCATCGCCGCTATGTATCCATTTGTCGGCGTGTTCATGTAGTCTTTCACAGTAGGACTTGCATTAAGAATTAAAAATATTCGACATCGAAAGGGTGAGCACACATCACGGCTCAGTGAGCAAACAAAACAATGCAACAAACATATGCAAGCATTCAATTCATATCTTTGGTTTGGTTTTTAATTTTGCTATGTGCTATAGAAAGGTTTGGTGGCCGCCTCACCTCTATACACGAGTGTGTGAATCTGCCCAATGGATCAAACATCATTGCTGTCCCACATGCACCCACCATGGAATAGAGATAGAGCTAAAGTGTCTGGATCAAACACCGCCAACACTTCCCCTCCCTATTGGTGAGGGCTTGCAAACTGGACTTGCAACTAACCAATCCTAAATGTCATCTAGTGTATCCAAGGCCTCACCCCAGCATCCCTCAATACGTCCATAGAGATAGAGCTAAGGCCCCCCGACAGAGTCAGAGACCACACGGTCCGAGACCACCTCCCCTGATGCCCTACGATATAATAGTTTTACTAAGGTAATGGCTATACGATGATGTTAGTGGGGAAGACTTGAGTTGAGATAGAGCTAGAGTCTGGTGACGAGGTCAAAGACCACTAAGCCACGTCCTCCCCCTGATGCTCCACTTACATCCGATACACGAACCATACACATACATTCACATGCCTATTCCTAGCATCATCATCATCATCATGTTATAAATAAACGGAATTAAATATGCATGAACAGTAATAGCAGGAATATTCGATGACATGTAAGATGCACATTACAAGCATACAAGCATAAAATCAATCATGGCATTGGACTCATTAAAGTAAACGGTTTATTATTATCCAATTAGTTTAGGTCTTATTCCCTCACCTTTGATCGATGGTTGTTCCTCTTCCAAGCTTTGTAAAGCACTTTTGGACCACTTGAAAACCTAATAAATTTATGGATTTTAAGTTAGAGTTCATATTCATTAATTACAATATTTAATTGTCCCATCTGGAATCAATCAAACTTCCAGAAGCTCAGTGGTCGCAGGTGCAGTTGCACCTGTAGTTTCAGTTTCTGCGACTACAGGGTGTGTGGTCGATACGTGTGGTCGCATATCATGCGACCACACACATGCGACCATATCCTCCCTGGAAACTTCCCGAGGGTGTGTGTTTGACACATGTGCCTCGTATGGTCGACCATAGCTACGACCACACAAGTGTTTGGTTGACTTTCATTCTCAGTCTAACCCCTTCATGATTTGATTCCTTGAACTATCACTAGGGTCCTTCCTATGATTGATCTATGGCCTTAATTTCATATTTTTCAAATTATCTACTCTAACCTACTCTTCATGGATTTCCTTTGAGTTTTCGTCTATGGGTCTCATGGTTGAGATCCTACTTTGAATCAATACTTCCTCCATGATCTATTCGAGGCATTCAACTAATGTAGGGGATGTTTTCATACCTTAAACTTGCTGAAGAGTCAGAGCTCTCTCTGAAATTCCTTATCTTAGTCCTCCTCAATTTTCCTTATCTTCTTCCTCCTTTCTTTCTCTCTTTCAATTTGAGTTCTAAAAGAATGAAAGAGACTAAGGGACGTCCTATATATAGAGGAAAATCCTCCATATAAAGTCCTACTTTGATTAGGAAAGAACCCCCTTCACATTAGGAAGGTTTCCTAATTTCGAAGTCAATTATATCATTGCGTGGTCACACGTGGGGTCGTAGGATCCATCGACCACACGTCTCAAAACTGCGACCATACATCTTAGATTTGAGTTGTCTCAACATTCCGAGGTGTGGTCGACCACACCTGTTTAGGTATGCGACCACACGTCTCAATTAGATGATTTATAGTTCAAATTACATACCTAGCTTTATGGTTTTTTTACGCACTTGGTCCGCTTGGTCCGACCATGATAGGAAGACCTAATACAAGGTGGTAAGACTGGGTTAGTACGATACGGGTCTTACAGTAGGCCTCCAAGTCCCCTGATTTCTTAAACTTATTAATAGCTGTGCTAACTAACGTCGGGATGCCGGCCTTCACCTCCTCTAACTTGACACAATGTTTGTCCAAAGCCGCGGCCAGGACCTCGCTTTTCTTCTTCTCCACCTTCAGCTGGGACTCCAACTCTCCAACCCTCTTGCTCTCATCGTCAGCCCTGGCCTTTTCAGCTACCACAAAAGATGCCAAGTTGTCTGCCCTGGACTTTTCCCCTTCAAGGGTGTCCTCTAGAAGCTCCTTCTCGGAGATGGCGAGTGCGGCACGGTCCTGAACGCTCTTCAATTCTTCTTTAAGGTCATCCCACTCTTTCTTCAGGGAGTCAACCATCTTAGAGAACAGGTGCATCGCTTCAATGGTGCCATCATTGGTCTGCTCGGTCGGTCGAGTGCACTCCAGCGCATCATCCTTGTCAAGCCCCATCCGACTGATATATATATATATATATATATATATATATATATATATATATATATATATATAGGCCAATACTTACCCCGACTTTGTCCGCTTCCAACAATCGATAGATCTCTGGAGACTCCACCCCCATGAAGTACTCAATGGTGGTGGGAAGATAGATTCCTTCCACCAATTGATGAGCTATAGAGGGATCCAATGCATTGGCCCCCTTTCGGATGCTCCAGTTTGACTGGTGGAACTCGCTAGGGCTGGGTTCTCATTCTCGATGTCTGGTCAGCAGGTTAGAAAGGCGGGTCTCTCAGGAAGGCCTCACAGAGAGCCTCGCAGGGGAAGATCATCGAGACACTAGTGACTCCGTAACTGCCTCACAACGGGACCTGGATCGTCTTGCTTTCCTCCCCTCGCCCGTTGGTGGTAGGCAAGTTAGAAGGTGTCTACGATGGGGACCTCGAAGGCACATGTATCTCTTCTAGTGAGCCCGCGAGTGCGGCTGTGTCCTCTTGTTGGCGAAGTTAGGGAGGAGGGATTTCTAGGATATCATCTGTCCCCTCCATGGCGACATCTCCTGTGGGGTCAACCCTTCTAGGAACCATGGGGGAAGGGGCGACTTTGATCTTGCCTATACTCCAGATGAAGACTCCATGGTTCGTCCAGTGGAGTAGATTTCATCGCCGTAGTTTTGGTAAATCGCGCTTTCTTTGTGGCGCCTTTGCTTGTACTGCTAACTGACCTTCTCTTGAGTCGCTAACTCCTAGCATCTGGGCTACAGCTGTGGGATCCAATCCGCCTCCACTCATTGTAAAATCAGAAAATAAAGGATTAGTACCAGAGACAAAAATATGATTTACGAGTTAGATCGCGGTATACCTGAGCCTTTAGCTCTTGCGGGTTCATCATCGACGTACTGGTAATTTCTGTCCCTGAAGTCGTCTGGTCAATTTAAGTCTGCACGAGGGAGTTCAGCGTACTAAATGGGATCGCAAACCTTGATCATGTCATAGTCTCCTAATCATCGTCACTCAGGTCCAGGTAGACGTTTTTCGTGGCGACTTCTAGAAGTCGCCATATGTTCGGGAGTGGCATGGGCCTCCCATCATACCGATTGATGAAGAAGAACTTCTTCGCCCAGTTGTAGACTTTGTTTCGCACTGAGGCTATTTTTGGAAGCTCCCGAACGCCCCTTTAAGAAATACCAGCCGGTGGGCATCTCGCTTTTTGGATCATCCTTGTTCAGAATGAACAGACTCCTAAACAACTCCACCGATGTTGTCCTATTGAGGCGCCAGAGCATCACTATGAATGCGAGAATCGATGTCCAAGAGTTCGCATGGAGTTTCACGGGGGCTAAACCGCAAAGCTTTAAAATATCTACCGCTTCCCTGGGTACTAGGATTTTGAGCCAGGAATCTAAAAATGCTAGGTATACGCATACCTCCGAGGCACTGGCTTTACAAGCCGCCTCATATTCGCTAGGCATTCTGCACACATACCGCTCTGACAGGTTGTCGAGAACCCTCCAGAAGTCTTGATCACCCCCCTCGAGTTGGTTCATGACTCCCACCACCTTGATTCCTAGGACTTGGACGTCAGTCGAGGGTTTTCCAGGTCTTGCTGGGTCTCGCTCCATAGGTATTACGTGGGGACACACTCTGTTTCTGCAGCAGGAACCACAAAAACTGTTACTCTCGGGATCTGAGTCATTGCTAGAAGTTTCCCCATGGCAATAGACCTCTTAGCAGTCGATCTGTGGACTGGGGTTGTCCAATCAAATGTTGGCTGGATCAATGGTGGAACAAGTTCAGTCTAGCAGATCATCCACTTGGAGACTTAAAAAAAAAATAGAAGAGGAAGAACTAACCAAGAACAGAAGGTGAACAAAACTTACTATTTCTTTTGAAGAAGTTGGTGATGGCAACAAATGCATCGCACAGAGAAGCTTGATCGAGCAGCATGAACACAGACTTGCAGCGGTAAAAAATGTGATAGAAGTGAAGAAGAAGATCGTTCTCTTACTCTCTATGGATTGAACTTTTGAGAGAGACTTACAATGGCCTCAATTTTTCTTTTTATAAGTCTTCGAAGATGATGAGTTAGCTTGCCTTGGAAGCTACCTACACGCAATCATGGGTAAACGCTTCGAAACCCTCTTTGAGGGAACATTTTGCCTCGAGTTTGTACATGTCATTAAATGCTAAGTCTTGAAAAGAGGGGACAAAACTGTCATTGACGTCACAGTAGATACGGTGCTGTCAGTTTTAGCCGTTAGAACGATGCGTGGCTCATTCTCAGGGCTTGTCAATTCAAATTCCTTTTTGGCCCCCATATTTTCATGTGATCGTGCGACAAAAAGGGCTAGATTACAAAAGGTATCCGCTCAATTTCTGAGTTAAGAAGCCGTTACGGCTTTATGATGCATTAAGTGCTACAAATCCTGTAATAGGATGCTCATTATGGCATTTAATGTTGTTTGCATATGTCACGGTCTAGTGGGTCCCCACATGCTATTAACTCGTGTTCCGGGTTGTAAGATGGTATGCAACTTTTCTAATTTGAATGGATATCATGTGAAATTGACTTTAACCATGGAAGCATTCTATTGGTGACAAATCAGCACTCTCTCTCAGTCGCAGCACTTCCGCAAGTTATCATTGCGACATGGGACGAAATATATTTCTCATAAGGGTTGTCCCATCATACCGTTAGGTGACACGTGTCCCCGGGCATGACGATATGGGAGGGTGACATGTGTCCGGGCGGCTATAATCTCCAACTCGCTACTCTTTCCAGGTTGGAGGTCACTGCATTCGGCGGGTTGGAACCCGCTATCCATCCGTGCAGTATGATAAGTCGCATGACTGGTTTACGACTTGGTAGTGCTGTAACTCAACTCGTGCCTGCGTCACATCTCGCTTGACGCTCTCTTGGAAGAGTCCTAAGCCATCACAACAACAAAGATGCCGTATGAGTAGGGAATTCTCTTATGGCGGATAAGAAGGACGACTTGATATATCCTAGCCGTAGGATTATATAGATAATCCTACGATCGTGCGAGACAATCTGGTATGATCCTGGCAGTTAGGCGGTTACTCCTATTTCTTATCCAAGGATTATCCAAGATCTTCCAGCATTTATATAACCATTTGACGGCCCTAGGTAATCTTCATACACTCTATCGAATTATCATCTGAGATTTACTTTCAGCCTATCTTGAATTCACCTTCTTCCCTACATCTTAGGAGCTTGTCTTCTTTTTGGCAAGATTCATACTCTTAGTTCCCTTTACTGACTTGACCATTGGAGTGGATGTCAGACCATCTCGGTCTGTCCTTCGATAATAATTTATCTTTCCTATCTTGTAGGAGAACGAGGACCAGGTGACCGTTGATAATTACAGCAACAGGTGAGAGTGGAGAGAAATCAGAAGAAGGGAAAAAAGGGGGTTTGTCCTCTGGGAGAAGGAGGAATGCCGCAAGAGAGAAAATCAGAGAGAAGATTGAGGGTGAGAGAGGAAGGGTTGATTTCGACAAGAGGTCCATCGACTGAGAAGAGAGGGTCATTTAGTAAGGGGCTATCGACTGGAATTTTAGAGAGAGAGAGAGAGAGGGAGAGAAATAGCTGAGAGGGAAACTGCATACAATGAGAGTGATAGAAACCCAGGAGAGAGAGGTGTTTCGGCTGTAAGAAGAAAGAATCAGATTCCAGAACCAGAAGAAGAAATGAAGCCGCTATTGCTGCTGGAGAAAAGAAGTAGAGAAGAAGAAAGGAGCGGTAGCAGTGGCGAAGAAGGGGAAGAAGTTACAGCAACCTCTACTAGCTTCGTTTCAGGTGAGTTCCCTCTCCTTTATCCTTGGTTTGTCAAGTTAATTGGTCCCTTATCTGTATGCTTAATGTCTCTCTCCATTAGATATTCTTCCTTTGTTTTCTCAGGTTTTTTTTTTCTCAGTGAGGGTTTTCGGTAGGATGAATATTCTGTATAGGTTATTTACTATTTTTTTTAGTAGGGCATCGATATCAATTGGGACCGAATGAGTTTTTCTCTGTTCTCGGTTTGATCATGTAGTGAAGGTTGGAACCCTAAATTGGATGGTTTGTGTATTGTGAAAGCGTTTCTTTGAATGGCCACTAGAATCTAGACTTTAAGGGACTAGGATGAAGTTAGGTAGCAGTTCTATCAATAATCTCAATTAGACTAAAGGTAGTAGCGTTGCCATGTTCCTAGGGATGATAGAAATATGCATAGAGTATTCCCAGATGTTATATGAATCAAAGCTATACAAAATTCTTTAAGGGGGAACTGGAATTCCAAATGAGAACTGGTTTGGTGGTGTTGAAGGAGATTATAATGCTCTTGTAATAGATTTACTTGGACCTAGTCTTATAGATCTATTCAACTTCTGTATTAGGAAACTCTCATTGAAATCTGTTCTTATGCTCGCAGACCAGATGATAAATTGAGTTGAATTTGTTCATGCAAAGTAGTTTTTACATCGAGATTCAAGCAAGACAATTTCCTCTAGGCTTGGGGAAGCACACAAATCAGGTAAACATCATTGACTTTGGTCTGGCTAAAACGTATAGAGATACTTTAATCCATCAGCTCATTCCTTACAGCTACTGTTCATCAATGGGATTGAATTAATGTGAGGCTGCTGGATTCAACCTATTGGAATCCCAACTTGTTAATCAGTCCCTCTATAGTTTGTTATTTTAAGGTTGTTTTCATGTCAGTTCATCTCCTGCTGTTTTTTCAATTAATTTTTAATTTCTCCATGTGAAATCTGATTTTTGGCTTATTGTGGTTCAATTTCTCCATTGTGGCAAATGTCATGACTGTTAGTGTTTCCTAATCAGGTTGATACTTTTACAGAAATATGTTCGGTGGGAAGGGTGAGATTTGAATTGTTTCCTGTTTGATGCCAAAGTCTAGTTTGGTTTCAGTTTCGTCTTATCTCCCCTTTAAAGATAGTCTTGGCTGAGTTGAATTGGCTCTGTTTTTAATGGCAAATCTGTTTTGGGTTGGGACACTTCCTTTAATATCGAACTCCCTAGAGTTTGTATATAGAATGTATTGGCTGTGTTGTCACAATCCCACCTATAAGAAAACCCAGGTATAAGGCCTATACTGGTGAATGAAAACAATATTCCCTCTGTTTTGTTGTCTATGTTCACTAACTATCTTCATGTAGTTGCTAGGTGGCTCTTGTTCATGGAATATGCATGGGTGGAGGTGCATCTCTTATGGTTCCAATGACATTCTCAGTTGTCACAGATAAGACTACGATTTTGACTCTGGTCTAGATATTGCTAGTTACTGTTCATCTTAATTTGGGGTCAAGAACACAACAAAGCACATCTTTTAAATGTGTTGCTGTTACATGTGGAGTAATTTGTAAACCATCGATTGGAGGGATTTTCTTTTGCTGTTTAGGTTTTTGCCACTTCCGAAGCTAGTATTGGGATTCACAGACTGCAGTTTCTCACACTTTCTTCCACGTCTCCCTGGGTATTTGGGTAAGCTTGTAATTCGTGAGAAAAATGACATAAATCAGGTATAGATTGTGGTATGTGAAAGTGAAATGTTTGTATGCTCACTCTTAAGGGGGAATAATTTGATGTAGCAACAAAATGGGGCTGAAGTTTTCTTGCAGAAATATTCTAGGAACATAATGCTTTTTCATGTTCCCTTGCTAGCAACTGATATATCAAGTTCAATTCCATAGGGGAATACTTGGCCTTAACAACTACTAGACTGAACGGGAAGGAATTGGTTGCCTTCGGCCTGGCAACCCACTTTGTCCCTTCTGAGGTGAGGTTAAGCCCATGTCTGTTTCTTCTCTTCAATCCTGAAATTGGAACCATGAATTTCTTGATCATGCATATGTTCAAAGCATACGCATATTCAATTATTATCAATTGTAAACTGATGAGTGGAATTAAAATAAAGTATTTTGATTATTAGAAACTATTAGATAAATTTCCTACATCTCCAATTGGATGGCGACGACTACAATCCATGTCAACACCCTTGAGAGGATTTGAAGGGTATTTTCATAATTTCAATCAAAGGACAAGGACAAAGACGTCTTTACAGTAGTATCGAAGGTTATTTCTGTCTATTCCCGCCATAGGCAAGGGTAAAAGCGATCTTACGCAAGATCATTATTCACTATAAATACTCAACGAATCCCCAGGTTTCAAAGGTAGCATTTAATACTTATTCTCTTAGGGATTGGAGTTCTGACACCTCAGACCGAAAATCCCTCAATTACCCACAATTATTTAAGTGGGCTCGGATACCAAGCCCATTAATTGTTCACAGATTATTAACTTTGGCATCGGAGTGGACCTAGGGCCATAGGCCTGCCTCCCCTTTGCATTGTGTTTTGCCTTGCAGGTCCAATCAGCATAGTGGGTTGTGGTTATGGAATCCGAATGAAATAGTTTAGCGCCCACCGTGGGGCCGTAAGAGATTCAAAGTTTGAAGACAAACGTCAAAGCACATTCATGGGACATGAGTCCCTGAAGAACAAGAAGACATACAATCAACTTGAATCCACCAGCAATCGAGCCTGCAGCCATAATCCTTCAAGAGACAAGTAGAGCGAAACCTCGGCAGACGAGGGAGAAAGGTAAAAGAGCCACGGATCTAACCCCAACCTAGGAAGCGTGTCACACCCCAATTCTGATCCAACCAGAACGGTGTGAGTGAACAGTCATTAAACCAACGGTTCACACCAGGATCTCGAATAGGCCGTGTCCACCCATACAAACCAATTACACATAACCACAATCAGAATATAAATATACAGCGGAAGACTTTAAATAGAATGAACTGAGTATCTATTGATAATTTAAATAAATATCCCATTATTCAAAATCAAACACATAATAATAATATCATTAAATCCCTTTAATCCAATCAAAATAACTGAAATAGATAAATAAAATCCATCACAGGTACACGCAGAAAGGGCACTCGCATGAAGCGTCATGCTCGTCCTCTCCTGCTTGCACATCTAGAGCAGCCACACCTCCATACGCCGGAGCGTTCACATAGTCATCCACAGTGTAACCTGCATCAACATCTAAAAACAATGTATGTACAAAGGGTGAGCACACAACACAGCCCGAGAAGGCAATCGAGCGGTTTCACAAGATTATGCATGAGTAACAATCAATTTTATGCTTGTGGTATGGTTTTTAAGTTTGCAATGTGCTATAGAAAGGTTTGGTGGCCCCCGCACCTCTATACACGAGTGTGTGGCGTCGCACAAGAATCACACTACCACCAACCCACATGCACCCATCATGGAATAGAGATAGAGCTAAGGTATACCCGCACCTCCCCGATACTCTACCCATACCGGTACCTAAGCCCCTACGGCCGGGGCCTCAGAACCGGGCTCGCAACTAACCAATCCTATATGTCAACAATGTATGCTCTATCCCAGACAGCCGTCTACGGCATAGAGATAGAGCTAGAGCATGTAGGCCGGGCCTGGAGACCACCACACCTCACCTCCCCCGATACCCTATCCGCAACTAACCCACTAGGATAGAAACAATACGCAGTAGACCCTATCCCAACATAACTCCCTACGGCATAGAGATAGAGCTAAAGCATCGTGGACAAGCCAGCGTCGACTCGGAATCCTCGTTTACCACACAACGATGGCCGGGACAACATCAATATCGGAGACCACCGTACCACGATCTTCCCCCGATACCCCACCCGTACCAAGCATGTTAAGACAGAATACTACAAAAGTGCCAGTGTGAAGAGCGATCCTAGGCCCATGCCCCACTCCACACACCAACGGAAACAATCACATGCCTAACAATCACATCCTATGAATGCATGAACAATAAAAATAACTGAAAATAAAGGATGGCATGTGAATATGCACAAACATCACATCATAGATATTCAATGATTAACAACGATTTACTGTCCATTAATTATTAGGTTTATGTCAGATTCCCTTACCCGACGCCTTCTCGTTAACTTGCTCCACGTCGCAAGGTCCAAACGATAAGTCACAAAGTCCTACATAATATCGGGTTTCATTAGAATATATTGTTTAGGGTTTCATGTTGGTCGGAAACCAACAGAGATCACAAATACCCTCACGAGCTGACCGGTGGCATATACCGGCCGCAGCTCGTGGGAAAGACTGGCGACCGGTATGGTCAGCCGGTCCCCACGAATAACCTCCCGAGAGGTAGCGGTCGCAACATACCGGTCGCACTATGTGCAACCGGTATAGTCGACCGGTATGTCTCCTAAGACCATACATGGGTTCTTCGACCGCCGTCGATCATCCTCCATGGATTTTCGGGGTTTCTCCTATCCATTCTAAGTCTAGGCTTTGAGTTAGGGTTATTCCCAACTCATTCAAGTCTCGTTTCGATGAATATCATCTCGAAACTCAAATCTAGGGTTTGACGGCAACTTAGGGTTTATTGGCCAATTTAGGGTTTTAGATCAATACCTACTTTGCATGGTATTGATCCACCCACACAACTTTTATAGGGTAAGAAGATGGATTCAAACACTTACCGTTGACAGGCGTAGCGTGAGCTTCGTCAAACGGTAATGGCGGCACCTCCTTCTTCTTCCTAGCTCCTTCTCCTTTCCAAGCTCTTTCTCTTCTCTAGGGTTGCGAGAGACAATGGAAAGGATTTGAGGGGTTTAAGGGTGTATTTATAGGCTAGAAATAGGGTTTAGTAACCCTACTAGGATTAGGAAACTTCTAGGATTCGAAATCAGGAAAGCGGGACCCGCAGAGACCAATTTCCAAATTCCCACACATAGCTGTGCAGGCCATACCGGTCGACCGGTACCATCATCCGGTACCTTCGACCGGTATACCTAAAATCAGGTATAATTGGTCGACTTCGGTCCGATTTCGTACCTGTTTGTTATCCGCTTGCCCCGTCTGGCTCGGTGATGATAGGAAGACCTGTCACGACACAAAACCAAAGTTTAGACCGGGTTTTCAGAGTGCGGGTCTTACAAAGCGTACGTCACTTATGGACAAGTTGATGCGGTAACTCAACAGCTAGAGGCCTTGACTAGATTCCCTTAAAAATTTCTAGCACTAGTTACGGCAGCGACCTCTAGGCCACCTCCAGGATTGCATCCACCGCATGATCTAATGCCTCAGGTAAATGACTATCCAGAGCCCCATCGTCGCACCCTAACAATGCTGCCAAGAGATGTATATGGTAATGGCGGGACAGAGAGGTTATCCACCACTCGAGATAGAAGCAATACGGACTCCGTTTCTCAATACAAGTGGGTTTCCGTTGTTAAAAAGCTTAGGCCATGACCGGGCATCGGACTTGGCAAGACTAGGAGATGCCCCTACAACAGAGAAGGACTATTGGGATGATCGGGATTATGTGTGCTCCATTCTGTGCCCTTCCCATATCATCCTACTGCATAGGTCGAGTTTTCATCAATAGTGAGACCCATCGGTTAAACCAGCTCAGTACTACAAAGCACATTTGATCGAGGAGGGTAGATCGAATTTCCATCAACAAATATGACCCATCGATCAAACTAGCTCGGCACTCACCGAGCACATTTGATCGAGGAGGATAGATAGGATTTTCATCTGTAGTGTGACCCATCGGTCTAGCCAGCTTGGTGATTATCGAGCACATGTGACCTAGGAGGGTAGATTGGATTTCCATCCATAGTATGAACCATTGGTCAAACTAGCTTGGCAAAAACTGAGCACATTTGATGGAGGAGGGTAGATCGGATTTCCATCCACAGTATGACCCATTAGTCAAACCAGCTCAGCACTCACCAAGCACATTTGACCGAAGAGGTTAGATCGGATTTAATCAGCTTAAGTGAGGCCCATCGGTCAAACCAGTTCACACTGCTGAACACATTTGGTTGAGAAGGGTAGATTGAACTTCATCCATAATTGTGACCCCGTCGGTCAAAAGACCTTGCCAACTACCGAGCACATTTAACCGAGGAGGGTAGATCGGACTTCATCTTTAATTGCGACCCAGTCGGCCAAAAGAGCTCGCCAACTACCGAGCACATTTGGCCGAGGAGGGTAGATCGAACTTTATCCATAATTGTGACCTAGTCAGCCAAAAGAGCTCGCCAACTACCAAGCACATTTGGCCGAGGAGGGTAGATTGGACTTCATCCATAATTGTGACCCAGTCGGCCAAAAGAGCCGACCAACTACCGAGCACATTTGGTCGAGGAGGGTAGATCGAACTTTATCTACAATCGAGACCCAATTGGAAAAACAGCTCTCCAATCACCGAGCATATATTACCGAAGAGGGTAGATCGGATAGATGCACAAAAAGACAGGGCTACAACACTTATAAAAATTTCACAAAGTATAAAGCAAAAAGCAACAACTAGAGATAAGGCATTTGCACAAAGCCAAATTTTCATCCAAAAGGTAAGGGAAATACAAAAGATCCTCGCCCTTAACAAAAAGTGATACAAGGGCAAGAACATTCCTGGAAAAATTACAAGTCAAAAGAAAGACAAGGGAAAGACAAAGTAACAAATTTTCTGAGCATAAACAAAAAGAAATCAAGAAGCTAAAGGAAGAGCATAATCAGCAAGCTCAAGACTCCATGCATCAATCACGGCAACATCTATTTGGTCCTAATCCAGACTTATCATTCTCTCTATCAAAGGAGATAAGAGATGAGGCATAGGTCGGGATGTTATATCGTCAAGTGCTGACAAAATTTGACGATGATAATCCTCGTCCACAACTACCATCTCCTCATGAGTAGAATCATTCTCCATTATAGCCTCGCTCTTACCTTCACCTTCATCCTCCTTCTCCTTAGTTTCCATGGCCTCCTGATCCTGGAGTTCCTTAACTTGACGACATTTAAAAAAATCATACTCAGGAGTATACTCAAGGACAAAGTCCATCAGAGACCAAGCATATTTGGCCGACCAAGAAGTCTTAGCCTTGTGACTCAGACATAACCCCAGGGCCGACCAAAAAAACTCGGCCACCATAGTGCGACCTTAACTCCAGAATCGTGCATTCTTGGCCGACCAATGAAGCTTATCCATTTAGCACGGCCTTGCATTTAGAACCGCTCATTCTTGGCCGACCAGAGAAGATCATCAACTATAGCGCATGCTTATCTCCAAGATCGTGCATAATTGACCGACCAAGAAAGCTCATCAACTATAGCGCATGCTTATCTCCAAGACCACGCATAGTTGACCGCCCAAGAAAGCTCATCAATTCTAGTGCATGCTTATCTCCAAGACCACCCATAGTTGACTGCCCAAGGAAGCTCATCAACTATGGCGCGTACCCATCTCCAAGACCGCACATAATTGACCGATCAAGGAAGCTCATCAACTATAGTGCATGTTTATCTCCAAGATCGTGCATAGTTGATCGCCCAAGGAAGCCAATCAACTATGGTGCATACCCATCTCCAAGACCACGCATAATTGATCAACCAAAGAAGCTCATCAATTGTAGTGCATGCTTATCTCCAAGACCGAGCATAATTGACTGCCCAAGGAAGCTCATTAACTATAACGCATGCTTATCTCCAAGACAGCGCATAATTGATCGATCAAGGAAGCTCATCAACTATAGCGCATACTTATCTCCAAGACTGCGCATAGTTGGCCGACCCAAGAAGCTCATCAACTATAGCACATGCTTATCTTTGGCACTGTTTTCTACTTCATGACCGAGCTTCTTTGGCCGCCTAAGAAACCATGACATCTTCTTCGAACACCAAGCTTATTTGACAGCCTAAGAAAGTGTTGCATCTCTGGCATGGCTCCACATCGAAGATCGAGCTTATGTGGCTGACCAAGGAAGCACGGCATCTTTGGTGCGTATCTACTTCAAGACTGACCTTATTTGGCCGGCCAACAAAGTGTGGCCTCTCTGGCACTTCATGACTGAGCTTGTTTGGCTGCCCAAGGAAGCGCGGCATCTTTGGTGCGACCTTACTTTGAAGACCGAGCTTATTTGGCTGACCAAGAAATCCCGGCATCTTTGGCGTAGCCTTACTTCGAAGACCGAGCCGACTAAGAAAGTGCGGCATCTCTAGCATGAACCTACTTTGAAGACCGTGCTTGGAAGACCGACCCTCGAAAGGCGGCCATATTGCACGAAAAATTGTGCCACACTAGTATGGCCATAAAAATGTCACGATTTGTTGACATACTCGGCATAAGCCAAGTATGTAAGTTGCTCCCGTAATCTTCTGCGTAGAAAAATATGCCACAAAAAAAAAAGAGAGGCAGATTTAACTGACCTAAAGTGGCCGAGGAATCCACCTCGGCCACAATTCGTCGGACATGGGGTTCACTCCAAAAAATAAAAATAAAAAAACAAAAAATTTGATCGACCTTAAGTGACCACCTCAGTCACGTTTGGTCAAACAAGGATGGCGCCGCCAAAAAAAAGGAATAGAATGACCGAACAATTGGGGCAGAGGGGTTTGACTCGATCAATCTCATTCGGAATGATCGAGCACAAAGCCACAATAAAAAAAAGAAACAAAAAACAAAAAGCAAAAAAAGCGGGAATTAGCCAACTTAAAGCTTGTGGTCGGACATGGAGGGCAAAAAAAAAAAAAAAAAAAAAAAAAAAAAAAAAAAACAAAACGAGAGGAAAATCGACCATTTTGACCGACTCACCACCACGGTCAAACATGGTCTGCTGTTGTCACTTTTCTATTCAAAAAAAAGAAAAAGAAAAAAAAAAGAAGTAACAGCAAAAATGAAAGAAAAACCGATCATCTTTGACTAAGCTTACCACCTCGGTCAAACATAGTCGGTTGTTTCCACTTTTCTATTACAAAAAAAAAAGAAAAAGAAAAGAAGAAGCAGCAAAAAATAAGGGTGTCAACGGGTCGGTCCAGGTTGAATCGGTGTCGGGTTTTATAAGCCCAGTCCAAAACATGTCCATTAAGAGTTCGGGCTAGGTTGGGCTGCACTGGACACAATAACTAACGGGCTGGTCCGGTGTCGGTTTGTTATCGGGTTGGGCTTATTGAGGTGATTTCAGGCTGATTCGGTCCGGACCGGGCTTATCAAGCTTATCGGGCCAATTTTATATGTAAGATATATTGTCTATTTTATTATTTCTATCTATAAAATTAGCATCATTCCTTCTATATGTATGTAATTCAATAAATTGTAACAATTAACATACTTTTTTCAACTATAGATTCATATAATCTTTCGGATCAAGAAGTAAACTATAACAGTGTAATATAATCATCAAAATTTAAAACCATAAAAATTAAGAAATTGGGCCCAGATGAACCTTACCGGTGTTCAGGCTAGTTCAGGCTTCTTAACAGGCCGGTCCGGTCTGGTTTCGGTCTGGGCTGAAACGGTGTCGGACTTTACAAGCCGAGATTGAAACCTGTCCATTAAGGTTCGGTCCGGGCTGGGTTCGGGTTATTTCGGGCCGGCTCGGTCCGTGCTACCAGGTCGGGCCCATTTTTGACACCCTTAGCAAAAAATGAGAGATGCTCTCTTTAACCGACTTAACCATTTCGGTCAAACATGGTCAGCTGCTCCTACCTTTCTATTCAAAAAAAAAAAAAAAAAAAAAGAAGCAAAAAGTGGAGAATTAACTGACCTAAAGCTTGTGGTTAAACATGGATGGTCCGTAAAAATAAAAAGAAAAAGAAAAAGGAAAATGAAGCGGAAATGAACGAAAATACGGAGGTGGTTTTACTGAGGCAGCCACTTCGGTCCCTTTTGTTCGGACAATAAAGGTCCCACCAAAAAAAAAGCAGCAGAGAAAAAAAAAAAAAAAAAGGGGAAACTGAAGTAAAGCAATCGTGGTGTTCACCTCGGTCTGTTTAGTTCGGACACAGAAGGGCTTGCCAAAAAAAATAGTAAAAAAAATGAAAAAAAAGAAACAAAAAGAAAGCGGCACTGATTGGAATCAGAATTGCCAAATTGCAAGTGTCAAGAAATTTAAGTACGCAGCAAAAAAGAGGCTCGGATCGAAGCCTTGGTCATAGATAGAATGTGAGTGGTTTCTGTGGATCCAAATCGCAAAGGCAGCTAGGCAAATGACACACAGGCGCATTTGGCATTCGCAGATAGCAAGGCCTTTGCAAATGACACAAGCACACATACAAATGGCCGAAAGCATAAAAAGGCCAAGTGATTAGGTCGGCCACATATGGTCAGCCTATACCGACCCCAAACGACCGAGTTGATTGGGTCAGCCACGTGGTAACATGTAAGCAAGCCTTAAGTGTAAAGTGATCTAGATCGCCTTCCGGAACTCTGAATTTGGATTTCATTCAGTTTCAATATTCCATTCAAGACCTAATACTTGGAATCTGATATCGTCTATGGATTTGTGTGATTGGACTTCGAAAAGGTTCAAGAATCCATGGCTGATCAGTGTTCGAGAGTAAGAAAGCTTGCCCGACTTCACCACCTCTTGACATCCTAATAGATCGCCATGGATCATCCTCTTTAAAACCGAGAACCTCACCTCAGTCTCACCACCTCGGTTAAAATAAATGTAATGGCTATCGAGTACTTTGGTCCAAGGATGTAATAATCAGATTTGACATGAGTGACTGCATGGAGAAGCAAATGGTGTCAAAGCTCATTGGTGTGCCCTCAAGCAACGTTGGCTATGAAGAGGGAGGGAAACTGACTGAGACCACTCATCATCATCCCTATATTATCATCCTATTTTATGAAATTGAGAAAGGCCATAATGAGACTCATGGAAGACAACTTGGTTTACAAGATACTAGAAGGGGAAAATTCTATCACTATTGATGGTGAGGTAAAGGTGAACAGAGGTACCTGAATTCGCCTTCATCAGCACATTTACTGAAGTAGAAAATGAGCTCAAAGACTTCTTTACTCAAAGACTTCTGTGACAAGGAAATTCAGCAAAGACATAACAAATTACATGCATTTGGGCCCCTAAATTCATCTCCGCAGCACGGATGATCTGATCACTGATGGTCGACAACAATCCTGGCATGAGAACTCATTCTCGGCCTCATAAGCCCAACAGCTCGGCAGCTCGGCAAGACCGACAAAGCCCGCACACATTGGCATGAGAACTCGTTCTCGACCTCATAAGCTCGGCAGCTTGGCAAGACCGATAAAGCTCGCATACATTGGCATGAGAACTCATTCTCGCCCTCATAAGCTCGGCAGCTCGGCAAGACAAACAAAACCCATGCACATTGGCATGATAGCTCATTCTCGGCCTCATAAGCTCAGCAGCTCGGCTAGTTAAAAAATGCTGCATACTTTTGCCAGAGAAGCCTTGCTCGGCCTGATAGATCGGCATGATCATCACCAACGATTAAGGGACCTTAAAGATCCCTTATGGGTAGATTGGATTAACATAAGATAAAATCTCTTTCCATTTCATTGGCAGCCGAACCTTGCAGATTCAACAAAGCAAGGAGGCAAGTGTCAACTTCTATTTTACTTACTCAATTGAACCATGTAGATTCAACAGAGCAAGGAGGCAAGTGTTAGGTAAATTTCTTACATCGCCAATAGGATGGCAACAGCTACAATCCATGTCAGTACCCTTGAGAGGGTTTGAAGGGAATTTTTGTAATTCCAATTGAAGGACAAGGACAAAGACGTCTTTACATTAGTATCGAAGGTTATTTCTGTCTATTCTTGCCATAGGCAAGGGTAAAAGTGACCTTATGCAAGATCACTATTCACTATAAATACTTAATGAATCCCAAGGTTTTAAAGGCAGCATTTAATATTCATTCTCCTAGGGATTCGAGCTCTGACACCTCAGACCGAGAATCCCTCACTTACCCAAAATTATTTAAGTAGGCTCGGATATCGATCCCATTGACTATTCAGAGATTCTTGACTTTGGCATCGGAGTGGACCCAGGGCCATAGGCCTGCCTCCCCTTGGCCTTGTATTTTACCTTGTAGGTCCAATCAGCATAGTGGGCTGCGGTTACGAAATCCGGACGAAACAGAACCTATAGTTTCTCCTAGGGAAAATTTCAGCTACCACCAAAAAAGAATTGATTAAATCACTTACCACCCAAGTTGTTTAAAAAAATCACCTACCACTCAAGTTAGACAAACGTTAATCCATTTACTGACAGGAAGAAGCTGAAATTATGTGTCGATGTTTATACCCTTGTAATTTTAAACTTAAAAATATTAACCAACCTAAAAATTACTTATTTACCCTTCTAGTGTAAATAACACCATCTAACTCATCAGATTCAATCTCACCGAAATTGAAACTTATCGTTCTCCTTCGTTCTGGGCTGCAACAACGAACTTTGGGAAATGTTAGGGTTTTTCTCCCTCATCGTTCTTACCTTCCTTTCTCCCTCATCGTTCTCCTCTTCCTCTCTCCCTCATCATTATCCCCTCCGTCTCTCCCTCATCGTGACTTTGATTCCCTTTCCCCTCTCCTTCCTCTCTCCCTCACCATGAATCTGATTCCCTTTCCCCTCTCCTTCCTCTCTCTCTTGGGGGAATCACTGGGGCATCAGTGGGGATTCACCTGTCGATATGTCAGACTCTAGTACAATTGCAAAACAAAGACAATCAGTAAAAATGATGTTTGATTATGGATTCAAACTTAAAATATTCAGACAAAAAAACAAAGGGACCCTACTAATGTTAGGGTTTCCAACCTCATTTAGAGGAGAAACTTCAATTTGAATTCTATATAAGGTTAGAGTTCCTTATCTGTTTCAAATGGTCTTATCGTCATCTTGTACATGAGTCGAAGGAAGAAAAGGAATCACTACAAGAAACCATTCGAGTATCAGAGTGAAGTAGCAGAGTGAAGGAAGAAAAGGAATAACGTCGGCGATCGAAGGAATGGCTTCGTGTGAGACGGCTTCATCCTCGACGAGCTATAGAAGCATCATGGGCGATCAAAGGAATGGCTTCGTGTTCTATGAACTTTTCCCCTTACAAAAAGGGTATTATTGTCATTCAAATATTTTGTAACGGCTGACATCAGCAACTAACTGCCCTGTTAGTTGCTTTGGATCTTTTTGATAAAAGTTTGTCTAACTTGGGTGGTAGGTGATTTTTTTAAACAACTTAGGTGGTAGGTGATTTTGACAATTCTTTTTGGGTGGTAGTTGAAATTATCCCTTTCTCCTACTATTGCATGGACCTTGTTAATGGATTATGTATTTACATGTGAGGCACCTGGCTTCTAACAGTCTACAGATTCTTGGATAAAACTAAGATTCATTTTCTTTAGCCATGTTCATTTGACATAAATCAACTTATAGTATACATCATTAATTATATTTCTCCTAAAGCTTGTTTGTTTCAATGTAAAATGGGTGGAAGTTAAACATTATATATTAAAAAGAAAGAAAGAAAAGAATGCCACATATCTAATGATAGAGTTTGTCCCATAAAAATTCAAAAGAAGGAAGCTAAAGTTGTAAAGTGGGACTCACTATTTAATGCCAATTATCTGTAAGAATTGCAGGGGACAAAAAATATGTCCTTACTTCATTTTATGTCAAAAGAATATAATTAATTGTACACATTTTGCTGAATTTAGTAAGCCGTAAGGGCACTTTGGGTATTCCCATTTGACTGACTCTTAGTTAATATTTAATGAAGTCGCTTAATGGGGGTGTTTGTTGTCTTTCTACTTTCCCTAATTTTGTTATAAATTAAGGCCTGACTGGTCCCAAATGACAACCCAAGCATTCCATCACATTGTTTTCTGTTAACAGATTTAAGCCATTGTCTTCTATCTTTTGTGTCAGCATCATTTATAGTTTTATACTGCTTGCATGTATGGAAATTCAAATTACTTGCATATCATGGGAACTTTTTTTTTTCTGTCAGAAATTGCCTGAGCTCGAGAAGAATTTGATTAGCTTGAACTCTGGTGACTAGAATGCTGTTAAATCAGTCATTGAAGAATTCTCAGTTGATGTTCAACTTGATGAAGATAGTATCTTACACAAATATTAATACTGAACCCAACACATCTTTACTGCCTTTGGAGGAGAAGATGATGTCATTAGAATTCACACTATTTTTTTTGGTTCTCTGTAGGTAGTCAATAATTGACAAGTGCTTCTGTAAGGACTCTGTTGAGGATATTATAAACTCATTTGTGAGTGTCCCTTTTCACTTTTTCCAACCTCATTAAGCTTGTCTGGCAAATGTATTGAAGAGAAGACCTTCTTTCTCTTCCTTATTTTTCCCCACCTTTTCAAGTGTAAGGATTAGGGATGGAAATGGGGTGGTTTTGGTGAAAGCCCTCATTGGGCTTAAATCAGGTTTAGGTTTCATCAGGCTCTTTTTGTTCTGTTCCTGTTTCTTTTGAGCTTACTAACACTACTGATTTGTGTGTGCAAAAGGGAGGGTTTTTTTTTTTTTTTTTTTTTTTTTTTTAATACCATTTTCCCGACGGTAATAAATTTTGCGTTGGTAAAAATATCATTTTTTCTGACGGAAATCATGTCTATCAGGAAATATTATAGATTTTTCTTTTTTCGTTGTTGAGAATAATAATTATTTTTTTGTGACGAAAATTAATTTTCGTTGGAAAAAATATAATATTTTTACCCGCACAACCCAGTTTCCATTGGGGTTGTTTACGACGGAAGATACAACGACAAAAAACCATTTGGTCGGTAAAGATCAACGGAGACGGAATGGCCTTTTTGTCGACGAAAAATTTCTGTCGTTGAAAATAGGTATTGTTTTAGTAAAGTACGATCTTTTAAGCTATGCCAAGAACTTCGATGATGGAAAATGGCAGTAGGAGGAGGTTGATTTCTATCGTAGCTGATCTTTTTCTAATAGGTTTGGTCATCCCATTCTCGATTTTTGAATTTCTCATCCATTTATAGACAATACAACAATTTCTTTGTTTCTTGAGGTGAGTTACAGATTGAAGCTTCCTCTCTTTTTTTCCTTCTGCAATCATTCCCCCCTTCAAATAAAGGGTTTTGTTAGTTTGTGGCTTTTAAACTAGTTGTGGCCATACATATTCCCATAAATTAACAAGTATCAAAGCGTCGCGTAAGAAACTGATTGACTCCTCGCTACTACAATCTTCTCCGGTGACAAGTAGAACGTTTCAGATTCTTCTACCTAAGGTTGCCATTTCTGCTCTCAGAGTTTTCAAGTGAAGCAACTTTAATGTCTCAATCAAGTCAGGTAAGAGATAGGATTGATTTTCGCAACAGACTGAAGCCTTCGGAATCAATCTCCCACAGAAATCATAAGAAAATACAGCGATCTCATCGATTTCAGAAGGTAACAGCTCGAGTTCTGTATTCTTTGAGGTCTGTTGATTTAAATCCTTCACGTGTTGAATCACCATCGCTAAGAGTGAATCTTTGTCTGTCTGTGTCTCCGAAAAGAAAAGAAAACAATAAAAAAAGAAATATACATCTTACCACCGGGGGGCAGTTGTCACATCCAAATTTTGGACTAACCATTGGTGTGATGAACTGTCATCAGAACCAACGGTTCAAATCAGGATCTCATATAGGCTGTGCCAACCATGTTAAATCAAAACACATTTCACATCAATCAGAGATATTAAAGTAAATAGCAGAAGTCTTATTAATAATGAATTGAGTTTCTACAATGATAAGTAGATAATACACCAGTTATCTCTAAGTAACCAAAACATAGTTAGTACTTATTACAAATACCAAATACGAAAGTTAAACACTAAGCGTAAACAAAGTTGAAACACTCGCTTTGAAGAGTCATATTCATCCTCTACAGCGTGCTCGTCCATAGCCGCTACATGTCCAAATGTTGGCGCCTTCATGTAGCCTTTAACAGTATTACCTGCATCATTTAAAACTAAAAGAAAAATGGTACCATGGGGTGAGCTCACAACCTAGCTTAGTGAAAAAATAAAATAATGGAACAAACATATGCATGCATTCAATTCATATCTTTGGTCTGGTTTTAAAGTTTGCAATGTGTTATAGAAAGGATTGGCGGCCACCGCACCTCTATACACGAGTGTGTGAATTTGCCCAATAGATCAAACACCATTGCCATCCCACATGCACCCACCATGGAATAGAGATAGAGCTAAAGTGTCCGAATCAAACACCGCCAATACTTCTCCTGATGCCCTACCCATACCAACATGTAAGCCCCTATTGGCGAGGGCTTGCAAACTGGGCTTGCAACTAACCAATATTAAATGTCATCTAGTGTATCCAAGGCCTCACCCTAGCATCCCTCAATACGTCCATAGAGATAAAGCTAAGGCCCCCTGGCAGAGTCAAAGACCACAAGGTTCGAGACCATCTCCCCTGATGCCCTACGACGTAATAGTTCTGCTAAGGTGATGGCGATACGACTATGTCAGTGAGCAAGACTTGAGTAGGGATAGAGCTAGAGTCTGGTGATCAGGTCAGAGACTACAATGCCACATCCTCCCCCTAATGCTCCACTCACATCAAGCACACTAACTACATATAGTCACATGCCTATTCCTAGCATTATCATCATCATGTTATAAATATACAGGAATAAATATGCATGAGTAGTAATAACAAAAATATTGGATGACATGTGAGATGCACATTATAAGCATACAAGCATAGAAACATTCATTGCATTGGACAAATAAAGTAAAATAGTTTGTTATTATCCAAATAGTTTAGGTCTTGTTCCCTCACCTATTAGCAAAACTTGATCTCCTTTCAAGCCTTGTAATTCTCTTTAAATCAATTTAATGACCTAAAAGTTGTATAAATTTAAGTTAGGATTAATGTGTAATGTGTTACAGTAGTTAAAAAATCAAAACAGATCACTAATAGGTGTCTGATAGGCCCTATGGTCACATGTTGTGTTTACTTTACCACATACGGTCTATACCCTATGGTCGCACTATATGCGACCATACCCTGCGACCATACGTTTCCTGAATTCTTCCCGAATAGCTATGGTCGACACTATAGTCATCCTATGGTCAATCTATTGTCGATCGTAGCTGCGATCGTATGATTACTGATCAAAACCTACTTTTAATCCGAACTCTTCCTTTTGTCTCCTTAGTAGGGTCTGTAAGACCTGTATCGAACTAACCGGTCTTACCAGCTTGTACCAGGTTTATCTATCATGGTCGAGCTAAGTGGACCAAGTGCGTGAAGAAACCACATGACCAGGTATGAAATTTAACTAAAAAATAGTCAAATATGAGTGTGTGGTCGCATGCCTAAACAGGTATGATCCACCCCACCTCAAAAGAGTCCAACCCATGAGTTTTGGTCGTGGGGTCGCATGTTTTAAAAAATGTAGGGTCGACGGATTCTGCGACCCTACATTCGACCCTACGAAAACAGTCAGAAACCAAAATTAGGAAAACCTTCCTAATTCGATGGAGGTCTTTCCTAAACTTATTGGGGCTTGTTATGGAGGGTTTTTCTCTATAAATAGGATGTCCCTTAGCCTTTTTCACTCCTTTAGAACCCTAATTGAAAGTGAGAGAAAGAGAAGAGAAGGAAGAGAAGGAAAATTAAAGAAGAAGACCAAGGAAGAGGAAAGTTCAAAGAAAACTCTGAATCTCAGCAAACCTAAGGTATGAACCTAATTCCCTACATGAATTAAGAGCCTAGAATAGTTTATGAAGAAGGTAGGATTAGGAGAAACCCAAATCATCCATCCATGGACAAATTCCAAGGGAATCCATGGAGAAAATCATTGTGGGCAATGGATAATGTGTAAAATTGTAGTTTTGAGCCATAGAGAAATCCTAGGAAGGACCATAATGGTAAGCCAGAGGATTTAAACATGAAGGAATGGACTTAAGAGTAAAAGGTCGACCAAAACATGTGTGGTCGCACGTAGGGTCGAATGATATCCGACCCCACGAGGCCCACATGATCGACCACATGCCATCGAAAAGTTCCAGGGAGGGTGTGGTCGCACGTAGGGTTGCAATATGTCCGACCCCACCTGCGACCCTACACCCTGTGGTCGCAGAACTGAGACCCCAGGTGCTACCCCACCTGCGACCCCTCAGTTTCTGTTAGTCTACACATATTGAAATTAATTTTAATTAAAATTTATCGACTTGTTAGGTCTTTTTCAGTGATTTAAAAGTTAATTATAAAACTTGAATGAGGATCTATTAGCAATCAAAGGTGAGGGAACAAGACCTAAACTAATTGGTTAATAATAAACTTTTTTTGTTTATTAAATCCAATGCCATGAATGTTTCTATGCTTGTATGCGTGTATTATGCATTTCACCTATCATCCAATATTCCTGCTATTAATGTTCATGCATATTTAATTCCGTTTATTTATAACACGATGATGATGATGATGATGCTAGGAATAGGCATGTGAATGTATGTGTGTGGTTAGTATATTTGATGCGAGTAAAGCATCAGGGGGAGGACGTGACACTGTGGTTCATCCTGGTCACCAGACTCTAGCTCTATCTATACTCAAGTCTTATCCACTGACATCGTCGTATCGTCATTACCTTAGCAGAACTATTACGTCGTAGGGCATCAGGGGAGGTGGTCTCGGACCGTATAGTCTCTGACTCTGCCGGGGGGCCTTAGCTCTATCTCTATGGACGTATTGAGGGATGTTGGGGTGAGGCCTTGGATACACTGTTTTACATTAGGATTGGTTAGTTGCGAGCCCAGTTTGTAAGCCCTCGCCAATAGGGGCTTACGTGTTGGTATAGGTAGGGCATCAGGGGAAATGTGATGCGGTGCGATCCTAAGCACTTTAGCTCTATCCCTATTCCATGGTGGGGTGGATGTGGACGACAATGGTGTTTGATCCATTGGGTGGGCTTACACACCCGTGTATAGAAGTGCGGCGGCCACCAATCCTTTCTATTGCACATTGCAAACTTATGAACTAGACTAAAGATATGAATTGAATGCATGCATATGTTTATTGCATTGTTTTGTTTATTCATTGAGCTCAAGTTGGAGAGCTGACCCTCCCGCACACAATTCTTTTTAGTTTCTGATGTTGCAGGTATTACGGTTGAAGATTATGTCGACACGTCAACATATGAACATGTGACGGCTATGATGAGCAAACTGTGGAGGACTATTATGATTCGTTAAGTGAGCGTTTCAAATGTGGATATGCTTAGTGTTTAATTTTTGTATTTGGATATTTGTAATATGTATTAAATTATGTTTTGGTTACTTGGAGATAAATAGAAATTAATTATTTATCATGATTAGACCTTAGTTCTTTATCTGTAAGACTTCCACTATTTACTTTATTATCTCTGATTAATGTGGAATGTGTTTTGGTTTAACATGGTGGGGATCCTATTCGAGATCGTAGTTGAACCATTGGTTTATTGACGGTTCATCACACCATTCTGGTTGGTACAGAATTGGGGTGTGACAAGGTCCTTCCTAATGATCATTCGAAGGTCCATTCTCTTAGTTTAATCAACTGATTACTCTAATCCATTCTCTACGGTCACCTCTTGAGGTTTGCTCAGAGAATCCTATAATTGAATCTTTACATTGGGTTTGGTATTACAATTTACACTAGAGACTTCTAATCTTGATGTTTTAAGGCTATAGAGATAAGGTTCATACCTTACTTGTTGTAGGGAATCAGTGGAACTCTTCTCTCAGCCTTCTCCTTAGTTTTTTCTCCTTCTCCTTCTCTTCCTTCTCTTCCTTTAGGGTTTGCTAATGTTCCAAAAGAGTGAAAAAGGGTTGAGGGACGTTCTTTATATAGAGAGAAACCTTCCATGTAGAATTCTCCAATATTAGGAAAGAGATCCCCCCCTTACTTTGGAAAGTTTCCAACTTAGAGTCTGGTTTTGGGGTCATACGGTTGGATGGTACGGTCACATAATCTGTCGACCATATGCTCAAAAAATCGATCGTACGGTCACTATTTGTGTGGTCTTTATTTCTTACCGTATAGTCGACCATGCCTACCCAGGTAGTCGACCATACACTTGATTCTAAGTGTTTTTGAGTTGATTCTCATACCTGGTCTTGTGGTCCATCTTCACACGGTTGGTCCACTTGATCCAGTAATGATGAGAAGACCTGACACGACACGGTTAGACCAGGTTAGTGGAGTGTGGGTCCTATAATTGTTCTGTGGAAGGTAGGTAGGGGTGGTTTGGTGACAGATAGCTTTCCAGAACTGAATGGGGGTTTGGGGAATGAAAGTATTCTCAGAACATCGCCATCGCCATCATCGCAAGGGATCCTTCTTCCCTCGCTTCCTTCGAGTCGTGGCTGGGAGTGTATGGAGGTTGGTATTTCTCGAAAGTGTTAAAAGGGTTCAAGGAATCCCAAGGGAGTTCCTCGGCGGTGAAGACAGAGGCAGAGGCCGAGGGGCTGGAAGACGATGGGGATAACGTTAGTGCAACCATTGGTAGCAGAGGAGAGGAATAACCATTTACCTTTTCTTATTTTTATAATATTTAATAAGTAATAAATAAAATTTTAAATTTTATTAAAATTAAAAAGGTAATATAGAGGGGTAGTTTTGTCATTAATGAATTTAAAATGGTGCCATGTCATCGGTTAACGGACATGACTTAAAAGAGGGGATCTGATTGATTCATATTTTTAAAAGTAGGGGGTGTTAGGGATATTATTGGAAACAAAGGCGGGTGAGTGAGAGAGATTAAACCATATTACAGGGGGTGTGACATATTTTCCCTAAATTTAATTTACTTATAACTGCTTTGAATAAAGAAAAAAAAAGGGAACTAAGTTATGTTGCCCTTGAGCAAACAACTAGGATAGCAATCAAAGAGAACAAAAGTCAAGTTAATGTATTCCTAAATGAATAGTATAAGCACCTCATTTTTACCATCCCCAGTCGGACAATGTTTGCTTGATGTATAGATAACACAAGGAGGGGAGGTGAGTGAAAATAAGGAAAGTACAGGGGAGGCGAGCGAAGTTCTCCTAAATCCATCGATCGATTAGTCCCTACATGCTCTCTATAATGTTCTGAGCTAAACCGAAGAGATCCCTAGTATGTAGGAGTATAGGTGAACACATACGGCAAGGTTACGAGTCCTAATTCAAAGTTTGGATTTTTTGTTGTGACTTCGAGGCAATTTTTGGTGGGCCCCATAGCAAGGTCATAGGTTGTAACCTGCATGGATGCGTAGGTCGTGGAATTACCATCTAAATGATACCAGAATAGCTCAATTCCGATGTCAAATGAAGGAGATATCACAATATTAGTCGGATTGAAAGGTATATAAATATTTGAGGGGCTTTTCTACAGATTATCACAAATTGGGACTTATTGTGCAAATTATCACAAGTTTAATTATTTAAACTTTATTTCGTCTTATCTTGAGCATCCGATGATTAAATCAGTCAATTCAAGTGCCAATATTTTTCATTTTTAGATCCCTTCCATATGAGTGTGGAAAATCCAGGACAGAGTCTGTTGAAAAATTGCACAATAAAAAGAAAGCTGAAATAGATCATAAAAGAGAGATGAGAAATAAAATTAGGCCAGACCAACCCAAAGGTGGTTCAACCTAGGCCACCCCAACCCTTTGGCTGGCTCTGGCTAAGACAAATCAGAAAAAAAAACCCGAGCTACCCTATGTGTTATGTTTTTTTATGATGGAATAAGGAAAAAAATAAAAATGATCAAAAAAATAATAAGCTTGATTTAGCTATGAGTCCTTGTAAGACCCGTGTCAATTTAACCCGGTCTTACCATTGTGAACCAGGTTTACCCATCATGGTCGAGTCAAATGGACCAAGGGCATGAAGGAGATCGAGATCCGTGCGAAATCGACCGAAACACTTATTCTAAGGGAGGGTCGCACACCTGAGTGGGTCGGACCTCCCAATACGAAAGTCGGACCCTCTTTTTGAGGGAGGGTCGGACAGCTAAGACCCTAGGGTCGACGGGATCATCGACCCTCCCATCGACCCTCGATTTCGCGAAACCGAAATTAGGATTTCCTAATTTTCGGTTGGGATTCTTTCCAAATCTCATGGGATTATTATAGGACTTCCCAGCCTATTTATGCGTTCCTAAGCCACATTCCTCCTTTCACAACCCTAATTGAATTGAGAGAAAGAGAGAAGAAGGAAAAGAGGAAGAAAGGGGCTAGGAAGAAGGCTTAGCAAAAAGGAGAAGAAATTGCAGAGAAAAGTAATCTTCTCGGTTGGATCCAATTTCTGGTTTCTCGCCTTAGGTTAGTATGGTTGAGTGTGGATTTCGGAGAAACCCAAACCATCCATCCTGGTTGGTTTTCATGGAAAACCATAGGAGGATGCACGAAGCTATCTAGATGAATTATACTGGTTCTGACCATGGATGGTGTTGGGTGAATGTAGGAAGCAAGTCATGGACCCCAAACACGAAGAATGGATTAAAAAGTGGAAATTGGACCAGAGTGCACCGAGGGTCGCACCGAGGGTCGATAGACCATCCGACCCTAGGTGTTTCGACCTCGACCCTCGGCATTCGGGAAGTTCGGAATGGAGGGAGGGTCGATAGACCCATTGACCCTAGCATCGACCCTAGAATCGACCCTCGGTTGACGAATGGTTTTTAAATTCTGATTATTCTAATTAAATTCTATCGCTTTGTTGGTTTGCTAGCAATATAATACCGTTATACGTGATTCTAAAGCTTGGAAAATATCTATTAGCAAGCTAAGGTGAGGAACCTTAACCCCAAACTAAATTGGTTAATAATAACTGTTTTCTATTTCTTGGTCCTATGCCATGTTTGATTCTATGCGAATATGTTTGTAATGTGCATCAGAGATGCCTCCAATATTTCTATTCTTGTTCATGCTTCTCTTTATTGTTTATAACATGTGTGTGTGTGTAGGAATGGCTGTGCTTGTATGTGTTGGTTGATGTGCTTGATGCGCGAGTATCGTGGAGGTGTAATGAGACGTCAATAACGTTACCTTTGGCGGGTCTCGACTTTAGCTCTATCTCTAACTCAAGTCTTGTGCATTGGCATCGTCGTATCGCCATTACCTTAGCGGAACTATTATGTCGTAGAGTATCGGGGAGGTGGTCTCGGTCCTTGTAGTCTCCGACTGTACCGGGGCCTTAGCTCTATCTCTATGGTGTTCCGAGGGATCTTTGGGGTGAGGCCTTGGATACACTGCTTGGCATTAGGATTGGTTGCAACGAGCCCAGCTTGCAAGCCCTCGCTAACGGGGGCTTACGTGTTGGTATAACATTATATAGCAATAACCGTTAACCTTTGTTGTATAATGTTATGGTAGGGTGGATGGGGACGACGATAACCGTTAACCTTCGGGCGGGCTTCCACACCCAGTGTATAGAGGCGGTATCAATAATCGTTAACCTTTGATCACCCAACCTTTTTGTTGCACATTGCAAACTATAAACCAAGACCAAAGTTTTGTTTTTGCATGCATATGTAATGTTGCATTGTTTTGGCTACTCACCGAGCCGTGTTGTGTGCTCACCCCTCGACGTCGAATATTTTTGTTGATGATGCGGGATATCCGTTGAAGATTATATGAACCTGTCGGCGTGTGGAACTATAGCAGCTATGGAAGTTGGAGCTGAAGACGATACACCGACTCCTCTTGCGATGCAACTCGTGTGTATTCGATTAGATATTTTTGTGGTTTCTTTATTGGTTTATAAGATTGTATTTGGTATTTGAATATTTTGTCTTAGTTAAACACGAATAATTTGTATTATGGGTATCATTTTGTTCTCGTATTTTTTAAATTTTTCGCTATTGTGTATTACTCGATTATGATTGTGGATGCGTGTTAAGTTTGGATAACGCGGGGATAGCCTATAAGAGATCCTGGTTGAACCGTTGGTTATTTGGCGGTTCATCACACCATTCTGAAGTGTGCGGAATTGGGGTGTGACAGTCCTACCATGGAAAGAGAGAAGAGAGATAGGGCTATTGCAGACTAACCATGAGTCAATCTTTGTGATACATGATATGCATGTGTCGGCCTTTGTAAGTTAGGATATAAGTGAGAGAAGGAAAGAAAGAGAAGTAAGAGATACGAGGGAGGTATCAACATGGAAATAATTAGGATAGAAAACAATGAAATAAAGATAGTCCATGGTTTAGAAAATAATAGAAAAGAGAAATCCAGAGGCTAAGGAGGGGGTTAGAGAGAATGTCAGAGAGAATTTAGAGAGAAGTAATGGGAGAGAAAGGGAAAAGAGAGTAGGGAGACAAATGGTGAAAGAAGATAAGAGAGGAGTTGGCTATTGGGAAGGAGAAGAACAATAAGTTGGTGGAGGGAAGTTTTTGTTAGAGGGAAGAAGTTAGACAGAGAAAGCAGAGTAGTCAGTTTGGAAAGGAGAAGAATATGAGAGAAAGAGAAAGAGAAAGAGGGGTCAGAGGAAGAGAGAATCGAAATTGGTTTGGGGATCCAAGTCACCACCTCTGATCACCTTCCAACCCTTACTCTAATCGCCACTCTTCTCTACAACATCCCCAGATCCACACCACCTTTTCCCACCTGCTAAACTCCTACCTCCATCACCCCTTATGATATCCTTCTGCCATCATCCCAACCGCCAACCATCACTGAATAGTCAGAGTTATGAATCAAATACGTTAGCATTCAGAAATTTACAGACATAGAGATCAAAAAGAGATGCAGCACAAGGCAGAAGGAAGGTAGTTTTTGTAGAAGAAGAATGCAGAGGAAGAAGACCGATCTAATAATCTTCTTCACCAGCTTATTATAGATGGCTTCTTTTTCTTCTTCTGAAAGATGGTCAACTCTCAGCACCGATGCGTGTTCATTGAAAAACATACCGTATGATGCGTCTAAAGAAAAGCTGTTGTACAAGTTAAAGTCAGAAAGTGCATATTAAAAGATTTTAAACACAAACTCAAAGTTTTTGGTTTTCGTTCCAAAATTGAATTTTGGTTTTGGGCAAGAATTTTGAATTTCGGTTTTGAGTTGGTCTATGCAACGGAGGACTTTTTAGTCCCACATTGCTTAAGGATTATGGAGGAGAGGTGCTTATTTGTAGGGAATGTTCCTTACCTATTGAGCCCCAAGAAGAAAACCAAGCTCAGTTCGAGTTGACCCACACATATTCAAGCAGGACAGGACCGGATAGTGATCGTTACCATAATACGGGCACGGGCTTGGAAGCTGGGCTGTGGGTTGTGGGTGTCGGTGTGGTCGGGTTTGGACACACCCCTACACCAGATACCCTTTTGGAAGGGTACATATGTGTAGAGATGGATCTCTACGCATAAAGAGATGCCATATCAATCGTTGATCTCAGGATCAATGATCTGGCATGATCTAGATTGTCCATTTAGAGGATCATACCCCATCTTATGGCTACGTCCAATGGGCATCTGATCACTATAAACAGTGGTCCACCACAGCCTACAAATCAATCCAGAAATTGAGTTTCTCTCCTCTTTTTCTCTCCAACTCTCTCCCTCTACTCTGTTTAATCGAAGAGTCCATCCTCGTCTATTTTTTAAGGATAGTTGATCTCAGCCGTCGGGTTTGCATCTACATCTAACAGTGAAGTACACGCTAGGTGGGTGTCCTATTGAAGGGTTGTTTTATCTTGGAGGCTAATTTGCGAGGACCCACTGCACCGTATAGGGGGCAAATACAGTCTTAAGGATAGTGTACAAATACTACTCAACCCTACCTTAAATTTTCGATTCCATTATATAAGGTATGTACTGTTATATACTTATTTATGTACATTCCAGAATTTAGCATATAGTTAGGTTGATATATAACCTATTAAATACCTGCATGATAATTATATACTTGCATGTTTATCTATAATCACATGATTATTAATTATTGAATAATAATTAATACTTGTTACATGATTATTTATAGTCTAAACAATATTATATTGCTGTACCTTACCATCATTTACAACAATCTTAAGACTATATTTTATATATTGTAGAGACTGTAATCATGGCTAGTGCTGAATCTGGTATGACCACCGAAGTTGGTTCTGCTATGGGGAAGCTACGCATGATGTCTAAGTTTGATAGCATAGAACCATTTAATGGTTCAAACTACAAACGTTAGAGGCAAATAATCCATTTTGCCCTATCCCAATAGAGAGCCATATTTCCCTTGATTGAGAAAATGCCGAAAGGGTCCGATGACCCTGAAATCAAGTCAAAAAGGGCTGCATGGATAACTTTGACTTCCAATGCAAGAACCAGATCCTGAATGCAATAACAAATGAGATGTATAATGTGTATTCCTCATATGACTATGCTTATAATATATGGGAAGCACTTGATAAAAAATATTCCTTGGAAGATGCTGGAAGCATGAAATATGTGACTGCCAACATCTTAAATTTCAAAATGAAGGAAGACATGAGTATTTCCATGCAAATGGATATGTTTTAAGTTCTGGTTGCTAGCCTTGTGAAAGAAGGGATCACTCTTCTAAAACAGTTTGTTTCTGCATCATAAATTGAAAAATTGCCTAACTCATGGAGTGACTTTAAGTTACACATGCAGCATAAGTCAAATGATTGGACCCTGGAGCGTTATATAATGCGTATCAAGATTAAAGAAAAGAATTGTAAAACTAACAAGATGGAAAAAGCCAAGGAATACAAAACCAAGGCTAATATTGTGGAAAACTGCAAAACTGAAAAAAGGGACAAATCCAAGAAGTTTCTTTAGGTAAAAAAGGAAGGAAAATTCAAGAAGGCCAAAGGAGGTTGGTTCTTTTGTGGAAAATCGAAACACTTCAAGAAAGACTACCGGGCTTTCAAGAAGAAACAAGGAAACAATAAAACCGAGGTGCACTTCACTGAAGAGGACTTATTTGCAGCAGTAGTGACTGAGGTTAATTTGGTGAAAAAACCAAAGGAGTAGATCATTGACACTGGAGCCACTAAGCACATTTGTGCTGATCGATCATCCTTTGCTAAATATTACTGGTCAAAGCAAATGACTTAGTATACATGGAAAATTCACAAACCTCTCAGGTTATGGGTGAGGGTTAAGTTGCTCTAAAGCTGACATCTAGAAAGACCCTATTCTAAATGAAGTGCTGCATGTCCCAGATATTTGAAGGAATCTGATTTCTAGTTTTCATCTGAATAAAGCTAGAATGAAAGTAAGTTTTGAAGCAGACAAAGTCATTGTACTTCAGGGGGACAAATATGTGGGAAAGGGATATGCTAATAATGGTTTATTTGTAATAAGTATTATTGATATATTGAATGAAATTCCATATTCTTCTTATTTGATTGAGTCCTTTGATGTATGGCCCGGTAGATTAGGACATTGTAGCGCACCTTAGATTAAAAGATTATCCAACCTAGGATATATACATGGACAACCCAAACCTTCGCTTCATAAAAGCCCAATTTGCATAGAGGCTAAAATTACCAGAAAATGCCATAATTCTGTAGAAAGATAAACTAACCTTCTAAAATTAATCCATAGTGACTTAGCTGATTTCAAATCACATGAGTCAAGGGGAGGCAATAAATTTTATATAACCTTCATTGATGACTATTCTAGGTATACTAAAGTATATTTTCTAAAATTTAAAGATGAAGTTGAAAAAGTTTTTAAAGCATATAAGCTTGAAGTAGAAAATCAGTTAGATAGGAAGATTAAAAGGTTAAGAATTGACAGAGGGATTGAGTATGGCAGTTATAGCCTATCTCAGTTTTGTGAAGAAGATGGCATAATTCACGAAACTGTTGCACCATACCAACCTGAGTCCAATGGTGTAGTAGAAAAGAAAAATAGAACTTTAAAAGAAATGATGAATTGTTTTTTAATTAGTTTATGTTTACCTTATATTATGGGGGGGGGGGGGAAGCTATTCTATCTACCTATTATATCCTTAATAGGATTCATCCCAAGAGATCTGACCTAGTTTCTTTTGAGCTTTGGCATGAAAGGAAACCATCGTTTAATCATTTAAGGGTATGGGGGTGTTTGGACAAAGTTCGGATACCTGAACCTCAAAAAAGGAAATTTGGACCCAAGACTTGTGACTATGTTTTTATAGGATATGCTCAACATAGTGTGGCATATAGATTCTTAGTATTAAAATCGGTTGAAAATGTGTTTGATGCTAACACTAATTGAATCTTGTGATGCCGAATTTTTTCAACATGTGTTGTGAAACCTGCACAAAAAAATATGGACTAATTTGAATTTTTCTCACATGCATAATAGGTTCTCCTGTTGATACTAGCCTAGCATCTATATCATCAATGGAGTGTATGGAACTCTAGGTAAGAGTTAAAACCCACTATCTCTTAGTATAGAAACTTCATTTGGGAAGAATAAGTCAAACCAACCAAGACCTGGCCATTCTGAGTCAATTTAGAGCATGTAGTTGACCAAATTGAGTTAATCGATCGCCCCTGTTCGATCTACCACATGGACCCAGAATTGGGCCAATCCGAGTCTAATTTAATTGGGCTTGGTTGCAATTGGTTCTTAACCACCCATAATCGCCTAAAACATGTGGGACCTACTTTTGAATGTGTTGGAGTGTCAATTAACAACCTCCAAGCCTCCTTCATTACAGTCATACTAGGATTAGGACTCTCAAGAGAAGAATTGCAGTGCAACTCTAACTCTTGTATAAACTCCTTAATAAATACTCTCTAAGAACCCTAATTGTAAACATTAAAACCTCTAACATGTTTAGAGAGAGAGAGAGAGAGAGAGAGAGAGAGAGAGAGAGAGAGAGAGAGAGAGAGAGTGAATTGGAGCAAGTTGAAGGAAGAAGAAGAGGAAAAATAACCATTAAAGGTCCTCCCTCAAGCTTCTCTCTACAACAGTTTGTCATAAGCATTGAGGTAAGCCTAAAAACTATTCTTATTTGATTTAGATTGAACCCTTGATGATCTTATGAGGTAAGCCTAACCTCTAATCATATTGGAACAAGATTCTAGAAGACCATTAATGAATATCAGGTAAAATTCATCATGAATGCTTATGATGGATAAACCGATACAACTAATGGATATAGGACCTTAGGATGATGCATAACATTCAATCTTGATTATTATATGTCCATAAATATTGTTTTGATACTTAGAAACCCTTTGGAGAAGCCTTGGACCCCATGCTTGGGAGAAAGGACTGAAATTGAATCAGCTCGAGCTCTGTGGTACTAGGCGGTTGCCCAAGGTGGTCGACTAAAGTGAGTTGATCGACCTCATGACTTCCAGAGAGGTGTATCTTTGGTATTTTTCACCCCAATTGACTATTTGGACTATGTTAGGCATTCCAAACCTCAAGAATGACATGATAAACATGTTGAAAGGATTAGATTGAGTAAAATGTGCTCTCAAGTGTATAGGTACATGTTGTTGCAAAGACGATACTTTCTATCATAAACCATACATGTATATAACCTATGGGAATAAGATTCTATCCTAACCAATGACTTAAACCCATCATAAAACATCTGTAGAAGTTATCCTATAGAGGTGCAAGCCTTCGGAACTCATCTAGGCTAAAATTACCTAGGCGGTTGACAAAACAGAGATGATCAACCACCATAGCTGATCGACCACCTTATTATAGAAAGCCTGTTTTGGTTATATTTTCAACCATGGACTTTGAGACTTAACCAAGTGACCCTATGACATGTTCCTAAGACTAATGAGGATACCCTATACCTAATGGAAGCGAGAATAAACAATCATAAGTAACATTTATACCTTAATTGTAATAAGTAAGTTCGTAAGAAAACAAGGAAAATGACTTTGCCTACAACAGAGTAAAGCTTAGCTCACCAGATTCAGGTGAGGGATTAGTACATGTTTTATTTTCTTGTTTATGTGCATATGTGTTTGCTATTGTTTGGATTACTGTATGATAACATACCATCCAATAACTGTGATATTTGTATTGGATTGATTGATTATGGAATTGTTTGATAACATGTGTGTAAGCACCGCATTTTTGCCATCCCTAGCTGAACAAAGTCTTTTCAAAGTGTAGACAACAAAATGGGAGATATGTGAGAAAGTTTGGAAAATACAGGGGAGACAAATGAAACTCTCTTAGAAGTGATAGTCGATCAGTCCCAATATAGTCTCTATAGTGTTTTGAGAATAACTGAGATGATCCCTAGTGTCCAGGAGCCTAAGTGAATACATATGGTAAATTGGTGGATCCCAATACAAGGTTTGAATTTTAGCTGCCACTTGGAGACAGTTTTTGGTGGGTCCCATAGCAAGGTCATGGGTTGTAACCTGCATGGATGCGTAGGTCTTGGAAATACCTTCGAAATACCAGAGTCGCTCAATTTCGATCTCAAATGAAGAAGATAGGACAATTTTAGTTTGAGAATAAGAAGAAGGGTATTTTCTGAAGATTAATAATATCCAAGGGCTTGCATGAAAATTATCGTAAGTTTAATTATTTAAACTTCATCTTCTCATATCTTGCTCATCCGATGCCCAAATATAATGATTCCAGTGCCATTATTCCTCATTTGGTGCTCTACAAAGTGGATTAGGAAAATCTGGAGCAGAGGTCTCTTAGGATCCCATACGGAGCCACAAGTCGATATGCCCGCTTAAACTTCAATTTCTCCTAATTTTATTATTCGATGTCCAAATCAGGTGATTTAAGTCTCATTATGTTTCATTTTTAGTGCTCTATAAAGTGGACGTGAAGGATTTAGGGTAGAGGTCTCCGAGGCATCTCATGTAGAGTTGTTAGTCGAATTATTGTAAATTGGCATATTTAAACTTTAGAAATTCATAAGTTGACCATTTTACATCAAATAAGGTGATTCAATCTCTAGTATTCCTTATTTTTGATGCTCTACAAAGTGAACGTAGAAAATTTGGGGTAGAGACTGTCGAAAAATTCCATGTGGAATAACGGCGAAAATGGTCTATGAAATGATAGAGAGAAAAACCAATCTTGGCCCAACCTAGCTTAACCCATATCAGTTTAACTTAGTTCAACCAACCTAGTCCAACTCAGCCCAGTCCAGACCATCCCAATTCGAAATGGTTAAGTCCATGTGCATTTAATTTATGTATATATTATATATACCATATATATTATGTATAGGATTTTATATATATATATATATATATATACATATATACATGTATACATTAAAGGAGTGCAAAATGAAAAAAAAAAAAAGAAAGAGAGAGGACAAGAGAGTGAGATCCAAATAAAAGAAGAAAAAAAAACTCAAAAAAGACAAAAGGAAAGAAAAAAAAAAGAAAAAAGGAAAGAGAGAGGACGAGAGAGTAAGATCTGAATAAAAGAAGAAAAAAAAAAGGAAAGAGAAAAAAGACAAAAGGAAAGAAAAAAAAGGGAAAGAGAAAAAAATAAAAAAGGAAAGAAAAAAAAGGAAAAGAAAAAAAATGGAAAGAGAAGGGGGGAACGTGAGTGGAGCATAAAAAAAGAAAAAAAAATAGAGAAGAGAGAGAGTCTAAGAGTTTGAAAATAAGAAAAGAAACAAAAAAAAAAAAAAAGAAGGAAAAAAAGAGAAGAAAAGAGAAAAGGGAGGAAAAAAAAAAGAAGTAAATCTAAAAGGCTTGGAAATTGAGAGAGAGTCTAAGAGAAGAAAGAGGAAGAAGAGAGGAAGAAATAGAGAAGAAGAAATAGAGAAGCCAAAGAAGAGGAAGAAGAAGGGAAACATAAAAAGAGAAGGAAGAAGGGGAAGCAAAATTGCAAAGAGGTAAGTCCATTCTTCATTGTTATTTTGTAGTACATACCTACAATTCATGGCCCCTTACCCATTGCTGTAACTAAAATTTTGGTTTTGATATGATTCCATGATGCTAACATGTCGAAAATTGCTTGAATATGCCTATTTTTGATAAATCATAATAAGAGATGTTATATTGCGTGCATATTGATACTGTAGTGCACATATTTGATATTTTTTATGCATTAGAATATGTTTAAAGTACTCAATAGGAGAAAAATTGAATGTCATATGATGATTTTTGAGTATTTTAATGTTTTTCACAAGGTGGATTTCAGATCTGGAATCCGATTTTGGGACATGCATCTCATATAGATTTTTGAAGAATTTCGAGCCCAAATTTTTTGAGATATTCATATAATGTTAGAAAGTTTCCCTAAAAATTTTGACTCGTTTGGAGTTGAGAAAGTCGAGATAAAAAAGCCCCAATGATGCTACTATCCTTTTCGGGTACAGTGCAAACCCTCATCAGAAAAGCTCTAAAAATAGAATTTACGGTCATAATTTGATAATCCTTCCTTTAGAGAAAGTGATAGATATGAAGTCATGAAAATTTGTCACTAGATTCGGATTTTTCTGATTTTTTGTGGATTTCATATGATTTTTGAAGTGCACCATGGTCTGTTTCAGGGTCAGTTAGAACATACTGAATTGCATGATTGAGATGTGATGTTTGAGCCTTGAGGATCTTTCTGTTTGCATAATATTTTTTTAATGAAATGTTAGATCTATCAGTTAGCTACATGTCCATATGCTTGAATTCTATTTTCAATGAGTGGTTGATTTTATATAGAATTCATGGTGCAGCTGGTCAGAATCTGGAACAGACTTGACCAGTGCACATGCCAGCACTTATGGTGCATATTCGACCCATTTTGGTTCCCTATTAGGATTTTCCATCTTAAGACAAAATCTAGGTCTCTGAGTCATCTTTCAAATGATGTATTTTGAACTTAATTTGAATATGTATGAAGCCCCATATGCATGTTTTGGGAAAGGTCCATAGAATCTATTGATTGCAGTAAAAATCATGAAAATCCATGCATAAGTGTCCTGTAGAGATTTTTTTAGACATCACTTCCTTGAAGGAAAAGGTAGCCACATGAGTCTGAAAGACAACCAAGTTAACAAATAATTTTTTTCATAATTGAAGAATATCTTATGATTATTTTTCCATGACTGACTTGAATCTAAAAATCAGTCTGACCAGTTTTCATAGTCTGACCTTGTAGGCATGATTTAAACCATTAGATTTCCATCATATTGTGTCTTAGAAGAATTTGAGACCATTAGATCTTGATCATGAGCATCTCATTTGAATCTGAACCATTAGATTGATCATGAGTGATATAAATGAATCTGGACCATTGGATTGTCTTGATGATAGATTTGAATGGATATATTATCTTTATTGTGAGTGATTTAGAGTAATTTGAACAATTGAATTACCTTTTTGAGTGATTTAATTGAATTTGAATGATTGGATTGACCTCATAAATGTTTTAATTGAATCTAAACCATCGACCAAATATGATCTTGATCACATTGATGATGATCGATTACATCAAATCTGAGTAGTCGATCAAATATGATCATGGTCACATTGTTGATGATCGATGCTTGATAAATGCTTTCACATGTTGCTATATTGATTCACATGCTTTATTGCTATACTTGAGATGATATATGCTGTTTGTTGCCATACTTGAATATTTTCTATTGTTGGCAATAACTTAATTTCTGCAACACCCAAGTCAAACTACCATATCTGTACACCTAGAAGACATATTAGGTGTGGGGACGTGCATGTAGGCACCCACATTCACGGGAAGGGTAAGAATGAAAATGATAAATTTTAATCAAGAGATATGAAGCCTAGCCCAACAAATGCCAAATTAGGGTTTTAGGTCAAGGGTAGCTTAAACGATCCCTACCCCTCAGCTCATTTTTTCCTAGGGTACAGAGAACTAGGTCTGTGTAATCTGAATCAAACCATAGAGCATTTAGGTTCCACACCCTGATCTTGAATGAATACATGAATGAATTGAATCCACATTCTGAACTACGTGGATCCTGATTCTTAGGGCAGCATCCTAAGATACATAGGCAGTTTGGTGAGATTTCCAAACACGGTTCCGTACCCTGAAATTGAAAGAATATACACATGAATGAATTGAATCCGCATCCCGAACTACACGGATCCTGATTCGTAGAGCAACATCCTAAGATACGTAAGCAGTTTGGAGAGATTTCCAAACACAGTTCCATACTATGGTCTTGAAAGAATATACACATGACTGAATTGAATGCACATTCCAAACTATGCGGATCCTGATTCTTAGGGTAGTACCCTAAGATACATAGGTAGTTTGGATTGATTCCCAAACACAGACTCAAACCCTTGCTCCTTGAGAGTATCAAACCCTTGCTCCTTGAGAGTATCATATCCTTGCTCCTTGAGAGTATCATATCCTTGCTCCTTGAGAGTATTATATCCTTGCTCCTTGAGAGTATCATATCCTTGTTCCTTGAGAGTATGCTCCTTGAGAGTATTAAACCCTTTGCTCCTTGAGAGTAGTAAACCCCTTGCTCCTTGAGAGTATGCTTCTTAAGAGTATTAAATCCATTGCTCCTTGTGAGTATTAAACCCCTTACTCCTTGAGAGTATTAAACCCCTTTTCTCCTTGAGAGTGTCAACACCCTTGCTCCTTGAGAGTATTAAATCCTTTGCTCCTTGATAGTATAAAGACCTTACTCCTTGAGAGTTACCCCTTTGCTTCTTAAGTATCAAACCCCTTTGCTCCTTGAGAGTATCAACACCCTTGCTCCTTGAGAGTATTAAACCCTTTGCCCCTTGAGAGTATCAAGCCCTTGCTCCTTGAGAGTATTTACCCCTTTGCTCCTTGAGAGTATTTACCCCTTTTCTTCTTGAGAGTATCAAACCCTTTATTCCTTGAGAGTATTTGTCCCTCTTTGCTCCTTGAGAGTATCAAAACATCACAACGAACTACATTGTACCTGATCTTTAGGACCTCTGAAATACGTAGGCAACTTGGAGGACCTCTCGAAGTACGGTACCACATCTTAGTATCCTTAGGTCCTCCATATCCATATCCTTATCATATCCATATCCATATTTACTTCGATCCACATAGGCTATCTCTAGATTCAATCTCAATCATTATCAAGCATAAATGTCAACTTGAACAATTGAATTTAAGAAAGCTTAAGCATAAATCACATCCATAAACCTTAATCATATTTTGGTCGAACTACGTTATGGACTTGATTTCTAGGATTGGGATACGTAGGCAATTTGAGATGTCTTGGACGTCTCAGATTCAGTCCATCACTGAACTATCTTCGGTTCAGTTCACTGTATATTATTTTGCTTGTTTATTTATTTGAAAACATGTTTGGCTAAACCCTAGGTTAGAAGAATTTAACAACTTGGCATAGGATCCCCCATGAGTCCTAGTCATCATCTATTGACCATGAACAGTCAGAAACATAGAGTTTAAGGAAAGTAGAATCACATAGGAGACCGATTTTTGGATCGGGAAGCTTTGGGTGCCTAACACCTTCCCAAACTGTACCTTGAACACTTACCCGTTCTCTGATAGACCAAAGCCAATATATTGGGTCTAATGAGTCAATAAAAATTTTGTCTTATGATGAAACTATATTTTTATATGTCCTAGACCTTAATTTATGTGGCGACTCCAAACATTTTTTTTCAGTCCATCGGAGATGGGTGGAAGAGACACATTTATCCTTGTGGATGTTTGATAACATGACTGTTTGCCATTCGCTTGTGTCTTAGTGGATCTGGATAGGTGGAATGGGATGGTTTATCTTGATCCATTAAGCTAGGATACGGGTACCTGCATTAGTAATATTTCTTGGTTTAAGTTTCAACATCCCATGATAAGTAACCCTTGCCAATAGGGCTTTAGGTATTGGCATAGGCTTATTGTGGACCAACTTTGGGTACACCCCTTTTATAGCTGGAGCAGGGAAATAGACAGGGTTGGGAGCCAACCTTTAGTGTCTCGGGTGAGAGCTAGGGATGTGTCTATTCTATGTGCTTACCCATCATGGATTAGGCAGTGAGTACCTAATGAAGTGGTTGAGGCATAAAATAAGATGCCAGGATGAAGTCTATGATGGGGGAATACTGGTACAATGCCAGATTGATATACTTGAGTTGTATTCTTTATTCTTTGGGTAATGTATCACATGAGGTGAGGATCCAAGTGTGTTGCATTCGTCTCACCCGTGTTTGTATGTTCATTACCAGGATTTAGGTGTGATGTGACTTACGCATGCTTATTCACAGACCATCTAGGCCCTAATAATATATCATGCATTCTGTGCTTGAGTGTGCTAATTTCTCATTGAGCGTGTGGTTTTGCTCACCATTTGTACCTACATTTTTTTTAGATTCTTGTGTAGATTATTTAGTTGATAATGATATGAATGAAGGTGAAGAACTTGAAGATGATTCGCATGATTTCTCATGTGAATGTGATGATTGTATTTATGGTTAGAAGACAATGATGCTGAAGACTAAAACACTACTCTGTCTGAGAGAAAATATTTTATTAGTAGTTTTTACTTAGGAAAAATTACAAATTTGTTTATTTATTTGTTCCAGGAGTTGTTTGACCCGTGAGTTTTATTTAATTACTCAGTACTTGGTATTATGTTAGTTATGTCTTGGTTTAAAGACAGACAAACCTTTATTATAGTTATTTAATACAAATAGACTTGGTTTGATGATTTATAGTTATTGATTCCACTATTATTTGATTTGTGCTGTGATAAACGGAAGAGTTGTGTTATGTTATGGACTATGAATGGATCTTGGTATGGTAGTACTTGCATAGCGAGAAAATCATAGTCATAACAAAATGCCAGGGTTTTGGGGTGTGACATGTGTTTTCAAAGTTGAATAGTGTTACTCATCATGAGAATCTTGTTATGAATAATGACATTAATAAAGAACAAGAATCTAATGAAATGGATACTGAGTTACTAAGGAGAAGTAAAAGACAGAGGAAACCTACTAACCTAGGTGATGACATGTTAATATATCATGTGGATAGAGATCCTTTAACTTATCAAGAGGTTGTAACATCTCCAAATGTGGTGTTTTGGAAAGAGGCCATTAAGAGCGAGTTGGATTCTATAATTCAGAATCACACTTGGGAATTGGTGGACCTTCTACCAGGGACAAAACTTTTAGATACCAAGTGGATTTTTAAAAAGAAATCAAGGCATGATGGATCTCTTGAAAAGTTAAGGCAAGATTAGTAGTGAAAGGGTTTAAACAAAAGAAAAACATAGATTACTTTGATACCTTCTCTCTTATAGCTCGTATTGTTACTATAAGAACTCTGTTTGCCATAGCTTCTATTTATGATTTTTTTTTGCTAAAAGCCAGATTGTATTAAATTAGGAAAGAAAATTATAATAAAGGACCATCTAGGATTAAAACCCCCACCTTCGGCATTGCCATTAGTAGGGGCAACCTAGAGTCATAAGCTAAATAAACCGACATATAGGTCTGTGGGATGCATCCCACACAACTTCACGGGCTTCAAAATTCGGACATGAAGTCCATACAATGCTCAATCTTTCTTGAGCCCCTTTTTTGGCGAACATATCTACCACATTGTTTATTTCCCTGTAACATTGAGTAGCTCTGATTTGCATCATTGATAAGGATAAAGAGATAGTTCTCCATTCCTAAACTATGTCCCAAGGAAGAGATCCAGACCTGATGGCCAATATAGATGCATTTGAGTCCGATTTCAACCTGATCTTTTGAAAACCCAGCTTTATAGCTTCTTTAACCCCTATCAATAATGCACGGATCTCAGCTGTGTAATTTGTTTGGATCCCAATAAATTCAGTAAAAGCCAAGACTACAGCCCCCCTTTCTGATCTTTACAGCCCCCCTTTCTGATCTGATCATGCCTCAAGCACCTGCATATCCCAGATTACCAAGGCTGCATCCATCTGTATTAATTTTGCACCAGTCTTTGAGAGGTTTTTCCCAAAACAATTCTCTGATACTATGACCCCTTTGTTTTCTAACAAGGAGAGACAAAATTCTGCTCACTCTTAGATCCTCATTCGTTTTAACTACACAAGGTTTTCTAACTGAGATATCCCTGCATCCTCTCACCACCACATTCCACATCACATCAACTGATCCATTTTTGTTATGAAAAACTGATTGGTTCCTACTTTTCCATGAACACTGAAGCATGACAAAAAGCACTCCCTTCTAGATTATTTTCAATGCAACCACACTTGCCTTATGTTTCCACCATGAAATTAGCAACTCAATGTCATCAAAGCATTGTATAGATAAACCAAAGGTCCTCCCTACTTCTGACCACAAACATTTAGCTATCTCACACAAACAGAACATGTAATGAAAAGTCTTACCTTCTTTCTTGCATAGAGAATATCTATAAGCTCTTACCATACCTATTTGTTGTCTATAATCATTAGTTGTTGACCTCCTGCAACACCATCTCCATGCGAACCAGGACAGACTTGGTGAAAACGAGTTGTTCCAAACCATTGAGCACCATCATGGTCTATTCTTTGGTTTTTTAAGAATTTGCCATGCAAACTTTACCGAAAAACAACCTAATAATTCTCTTGTCCACACTAATACGTCATCCCTACCTGGACATAAATGAATTTCTTCTGCTTTCTTCAAGAACGCATCCAATATAGGAGAGGTAACCACTGGGCATCGCCATTTTCTCGGATCAATGGATCTAGACAATGAACAATCCAAATCTCTAAAAGATGATAGATTCAAATTTAATGTCTCCTTCAAAGTAAAGTCACCAAGCCATCTATCATTCCATAAATGGATCCGTTTACCATCTCCCAAAATCCATCTATAGTGCTTCGCGGTCAATCCCAGACCCTTTTGATACTAGTCCACATAAGTGAGACAGCTCGAGGTGATTTAAACGTACCATCCTTGAATAAGTAATGGCATCTCATAAACTTGGCATATGCAGTACTGTCCGATTTAATTTTCCATGCCATCTTCACTAAGAAAGCATGGTTCACATTAGATAATCTTCTAATACCCAGACATCCCTCATCTTTGGGAGCACAAATTGAATCTCACTTGATAGTGAGTACCTTCCTCTGAAATGGATCACCAGTCCAAATGAAGTTTCTCATCCAAGATTCCACAGTATTCACCAATGATCGAGGCCATTTGTATACACAGAATAGGTGAGTGAAGGAATTACTCAACACATATTTTACTAACTCCACCCTTCTAGCATAAGACAACAAACTTCCCTTCTAAGAAGAAAATTTCCTTCTAAACTTATCCATCATCGGATTAAAAAACTCTTTTCGAATTCTACCTTTGAAAGTAGGCACTCCCAGATAAGTTGTAAGGAAATTACCTTCCGAGAACTGCATAGTTTCCAACATCTTCCTTTTCCTACTTCTGCAAACATCAGTCGAAAAGAATATTTTACTTTTGTTTGGGCTGATTCGTTGCCCCTCAAATTCCTCATAGCTTCTATTTATGATTTAGTTATTCATCAAATGGATTTTAAAACTATATTTCTAAATGGGATTAGAAGAAGAAATTTATATTAGACAACCTGAGGGTTGTAAAGTGACTGGACAAGAACATAAAGTCTGTAAATTAATTAAATCCTTATATGGTTTGAAACAAGCACCTAAACAATGACATGAAAAGCTTGATCAAGTGCTATTAAAAAATGGATTTATTATCAACAATTCTGATAGATGTGTGTATAGTAAGTTTAATAATGGCAAGGGTGTTATCATTGTACTATATGTTGATGATATGCTGATAATGGGAATAAATTTACATATTGTAAACTCAACTAAGAAAATTCTTATGTCTATGTTTGATACAAAAGACATGGGAGAAGTTGATGTCATTTTGGGCATCAAAGTTATTAGAAAAACCAATGAGATAATATTATCTCAAGCACAATATGTGCAAAGTTTACTAAAGAAGTATGGGTTTTATGAGTGCTCTCCATTAAAAATACCTTTTGAGGTATGAAGCTGTCTTATAAAAAATCAAGGTGAACTAGTCTCCCAAAAGGAGTATTCCCAGATTATTAGTTCAGTGTCGTACTTGATGAACTCCATAAGATTGAACATAGCATTAGTAGTAGGAAAGTTAAGTCAACATACTCATAACCCAGGAAAGGAGCACTAGGAAGCTTTAACAAGGTTATTAAGGTGCTTGAAGGGAACAAAAAATTATGGTCTACACTATAGTGGGAATCCTTCCATTATAGAAGGGTACTATGACGCTAATTGGATATCTACAGAGGAATCTTTTGCCACAAGTAGTTATGTGTTTACTATTAGTGGAGGGGCGATTTCATGGAAATCTTTTAAGCAAACTTGTGGTATAGTTCCACCATGGAGGCAAAATTTATAGCCTTGGAAAAGGCTAGGGCAGAAGCCGAGTGGCTTAAAAATTTAATTGTAGAAATTTCATAATGGCCTAAACCCATACCCCTAATATCATTACATTGTGATAGTCAAGTAGCCATTGCTAAATCTAAAAGCAAGATATATAACGGAAAGAGAAGACATATACGGCTAAGAACAACCTTGTGAGGCAGTATGTAAGTGAAGGCCCGATGGCTATCGACTTTTTAAAGTCAGAAAAGATTCTGGCAGATATATTTACAAATCCATAAACCACCAAGGTCATTATTGACACATCTAAAGGAATGAGTTTGAAGCCTATGTAATAAGTTATGTGATGAAAACCCAACCTATGTGATAGAAGATCCTTGGAATTAGGTTCAATGGGTAAAAATGAAGTCACGCAGATGACTTATTTAGTACTATCATCTTTTTGCTCATTTTGGTTAGATGGTAAGGAAGTACTCACCACAATGAATAGAGGATGAATCTCAAGGATTCTTAATTAAGCCAAGTTATCCCAGAGAAATGTAGGGGTGTGTTAATTGTGGCACACTATGGGCTGACCTTATTGAACGTAGGAAGTGGGGCTAGTTCCAATGAGAGTTTTAAGGGCGAACTCTTATAAACATTCATGAACTAGGATAGGGACAAGGCCAGTTTAATAATATGTCCACCAAAAAAATATTTTTGATGGTCAAACTATAAGCAGTGGTTGGTAGGTTAGTCGGCTACACTAATGAAGAAAAGTTCAAGGAGAATTGTTTCACCTGTACTTTATAGCGTGGCCTATCAGACCTAGTATAAATTCAAGTCAAAAGACATCTGCAACGACGTTGCTTACAATTCTCATGAGATCAACTTCTGATTTTGATTTTCAGTATCTTTTGAAACTTGTGGGGGAATTGTTGTACAAGTCAAAGTCAAAGTCAAAAAGTGCATATTAAAAGTTTCAAAAGATTTTAAACACAAACTCAAAGTTTTTGGTTTTGGTTCCAAAATTGAATTTTGGTTTCGGGCAGGAATTTTGAATTTTGGTTTTGAGTTGGTCTATGCAACGTAGGACTTTTTAGTCCCACATAGGGATTGTGGAGGAGAGGTCCTTATTTGTAGGGAATGTTCCTTACCTACTGGGCCCCAATAAGAAAGCCAAGCTTGGTCCGAGTTGACTCACACACATACATGGGAGTGCGTGGGACCGGATTGGACCACGACTAAAGATCTGTGATCGTGATGGGGGTGATGGCATGGGTATGGGTGCTGGTGCGGGTGCAGGTCGTGGGTTACTGGTTTCGGGTGTGGGTGTGGTTGGGTTCGGACACACCCCTACACCAGATACCCTTTTGGAAGGGTGCATATGTGTAGAGGTGCATCTCTACACATAAGAGATGCCATCTCTACCATCGATCTCAAGATTAAAGATCTAACACAATCTAGACGGTCTATTTGGAGGGTCACCCCCATCCTATGGCTACATCCAATGGGCATCTGATCATTATAAATAGTGGTTGACCCCAGCCTATAAATCAATCTAGAAATTGAGTTTCTCTCTTCTCTTTCTTTCCAACTCTCTCCCTCTACTTTGTTTAATCGAAGAGTCCATCCTCGTCGATTTTTGAAGGATAGTTAATCTCAGCCGTCATGTCTGCATCTACATCCAACAATAAAGTGCAGGCTAGGTGGGTGTCCTATTGAAGGGTTATTTTATCTTGGAGGTTAATTTGTAGAGATCCACTACACTGTATAAGGGGCAAATACAATCTTAAGGATAGTGTACCAACACGACTCAATCCTACCTTGATTTTTTAGTTCCATCATATAAGGTATGTACCGTTATATACTTATTTATGTACATTCCAGAATTTAGCATATAGTTAGGTTGATATATAACCTATTATATGCTTGCATGTTTATCCATAATCACATTATTATTAATTATTGAATAATAATTAGTACTTGTTACATGATTATTTATTAGTCTAAACAATATTATATTGCTATACCTTACCATTATTTACGACAAAAACTTATTCAAATCTATGAAAAGGTTGAACTTATTGTATCCTTCAGTTTAGTTATTAATAGAGAAACTAAAAAGCTAAAAGGTTATGGTTTCTATGAATACAAAGACGAAGAGAATTAAACAGAGGAAAAGGCTACATTCGGTTTAGAGAAAAAGGAGAAGAAAGGGAATGTGTTACGTGCACATGGATAGCTATTGAAATCCTGAATTATCATAATTAGTTATTTTAGTAGTTATAGAGTTAAGCACGTAATTTGGGTGGTTATGTAGCTGAGTGTTTAGTGGGTGACATGTGTAGCATATTTATGGTGGGTAGTTATTATGATAATGGATTAATAGTGTGGTAGGGGGTAATGGGAGTAGTTATCACAAATTATTTTAAATTATATTATGTTCAATATCAATGTATGTGTAAGTTGTAACTGTTTGGATTGCTTATTTATATGGGGCTCGTATGAATTAGAAAATGTCTATGAATTCAATCCCTAAATTGTCTCCTATGAGATAGAGGTAGGCTTCCTCCAATAAGCCAGGGGAGGTTCCCTCGATTGAACCAATCTCTTCTCTCTTATTTCCTATCTTTTCTCACTTTCTCTTCCCTATTTTCTCTCTTTCTTCTTGATCCAAACATAAGATATTTAAGCACGTATCAAATGGAATCAGAGCATAGGCATTAGCCCTGCCTGGACATGGTTCAATGTGTAGAAAAGTTGGAGAGAAAAGTGAGTTCTCTCAAAGTTGGACAGCAAGAAATTCTCATCAAACTCCACCAAATATTCTCAAAATTTGACGAGTTGCTTGAGAGATTGGTCATTAAATCACCTAATACCGAGTTTGCAGTTGACGAGAGTTTAATGGCGTGCACCAAGAGTCAAGGGTCTCAACCACCTAATGACACGGTCATCTTCTTCCTAATATTGTCTTCTGAAAATATGGCTCATCTGATATTATCAAAAAAATCAGACCAGTGGCGCAAAAGTTGGCCTTACCCAAGGAAAACTGCATTTACCCTATATTCAGTGGGCCACTACTACGGATTATTGGAGATAGTCATCAAGTCCAATGCGATTTTCTTACAAATGGGGGAGCACTCCACGGAAGTTTGGGATCCAGGTGGGACCAATTCCCATTTTGTGGTCTTGAGGACAAGACCAATTTCAAGAGGAAAGGATTGTTATGTGGATAGCTATTAAGTCTTGAATTATCATAATTAGTTATTTAGTTGTTATAGAGTTATGGGGTGAGTTAAGCACGTAATATGGGTGGTTATGTAACTGAGTGTTTAGTGGGTGACATGTGTAGCGTACCTATGGTGGGTAGTTATTAAGATAATGGGTTAATAGGGTGGTAGGGGATAATGGGAGTAGTTATCACATATTATTTAAATTATAATATGTTCAGCAGTTATGTACGTGTAAGTTGTAACCGTTTGGAATGCCTATTTATATAGGCTTCTATGAATTAAAAAATGTCTATGAATTGATCCTTAAATTGCCTCCTATGAGATAGAGGTAGGTTTCCTCCAATAAGCCAAAGAGGTTCCCTCGATAGAACCAATAAGCACGTATCAGAATGGAGGTCGGTTTTGAGAGAAAGAGAAGGAAGAGAGAGCTTCGGGTTCTGGTCCTCTCATCGTCCTTTCCCAGGTAACGACAGCCGAGTTTGTTTTTCGGCGGACTCCTTTTGGGATACTTCGCCTCAATATGCACAAGTATCTATTTGGTTTGAATGTGTATTTGTCCCCATTCATTCATGGTTTTCTTTGATGCTATGGGAACGGACCCTCCTATATCCTAGATGGTGGAGAGTGTGCATGGAATCAGTTTCTGTAGCAGCATCTTGCTTTATGTGATTTCCTACCTTCATCTTTGTAGTGGCAATCCTATGATTTGTTCCAACTCCTGTCGTTTTGATGGTTATCTCATCCTTAATATCTTTCGACAACAACCATTGCAGCGACAATATCTTTGTGCTCCTTCTGGTTTCTTTGATAGTATCACCATCTGACCAGCAGTCTAGTTGGTTTAGTTGGTTCAACTGCCATTAATTATTATGGCATTAATGAAACTTGAATATTTGGTCAATAAAGTTCATCTGGACATGTTTTTCTTGGCTGACGTATGTAGAGAATGGGAAACAAAGGTTCTCAAGGTGAACTAGGAAATCAGATTGGCACTCATTTGTATAGATGTGGTTGCCAGGAAAAGATGGTGGTGCTCTAGCCAACAATGATCCCATTTTTCATAATATTTGCTGGTGGACCTCTGCGCATGAAATAAAAAAACATTGGTTTTCTTTAATTCATTCGGATGATATAATGAACCTTATTTGTGAAGCCATTTCGAATTCATTTTGTGAAGCAAATGAGATGTATATAAGAGGGTTAGATTTGGGAGTTCGGGCTATTTCAAGCAAAGGTTTCAATACCATTCATTGAAAATTTCCACCTTAGCTGATGATAATAGATGGAGGTGGCAGTGGCTGTGGCAGTTGTACTTGGTCTACTATTGTTTCCTTAACCAATTCTTAATCGGTCTTTAATCAAGCTCCAGCCATCATGTATGTTCATCTTATTCTTCCTCTATGTCTCGACATTTTTGGTTTCCTGAGCAAAATCCTTTTTTAAGTTTTCTAAATATTTAGTTTGTCTTTGTTTCTTTGCTTATATAGTGCACTCTTTTCGCAACAATTTGTTTATTGCCTTTGTTAGAGGGAAATTTAGGTCATTATAAAATTGGTGTTCAATGATGCATGTCCGTTAGGGATCGACCACATTGCCTATGGATGGTAAATTAATTTCGTGCTATCACATGGGTTCATTTTCTGTTGTAGCATCTCATGCCATCACTATTGTAAAATAGGCTCAGTTGTATTGTGGATGAATTATATGATTAAATTAAGTCATTTTTACATCATCAATGATAAGATCTCAGACGATTTGGTAAACTCATAGTATACCACATGACATAATTTTGCCACATGTAATAACAATGAAAATCTAGTTGTAAGAACAAGCGATAACAATGCTGAGTGTACCTACCATATAAATATGAGTCCTATCATATGAGATCTCTTGTATAGGGAATATTTTGTACATTACCTGTTATTCCTCCATGAATTATGGAGGGTAAAATCTTGTATCAAACTCTATATATATATATATAGTGTAATATCAGAGATGGAACTCAAGTTGAGTTACCAAAAATCCATTCAAACAAAGCTGTGTTTTATGGTATCAGAGCCTCCAACCAACGTCAACACAATGTCTTCCCCAACAATAACATCTACAACCTCCCTCTCCATCTCTCCTCCTTCTTTGTCCTCTCCCAAGTTCAATCACAACATATCTGTCCACCTGGATCAACATAATTATTTGTTATGGAAGTTGCAACTACTCCCCCTAATCTGTGGCCATCAATTAATGGGATACATAGATGGCTCCACTCCCTGTCCACCGGCTAAAATCACATCAATTGGGTCGATCTCCTCTCCTGAAGAATCAACAGGAACTACATCTCCTGTTTTGCTGATCGACAATCCAACCCATCCCCCTTGGATTTTCCAAGACCAATTACTACTGGGTGGATTTTGTCCTTTCTTTCCAAGTCAGTTCTTGGTCAGGTCATCATTGCACTTCCTCTACCTCCCTCTGGCTTTCTTTAGAAACTCTCTTTACCAGTCAATCAAGATCCAGCATCATGCAACTGTGGTTGCAACTTCAAACCGAGAAAAATAATTCTCAGTCAGTTATTCCATTTTTCCAGTGGATGAAATCCAATGCGGATAACCTTGTAGCTGTCAACAATCCAATTCCTGATTCAGATCTTATTCTTCACATCCTGGCTGGTCTCGGACCAGAGTGGGAGGCCTTCATCACAACAGTCTCCACCAGGTCATACCCCCTTTCTCTCAATGATCTACATGGGCTTTTACTTAGTCATGAGATTAGATTGGAACAATCTTCTCCAATAGTTACTGTTCCTGAAGCAAATCTTGCTGCTGCTCAACCTGCTCGAACTAGACAAGTTCGCCCCAATCATTCCTCTTCTCATAATGGGCAGTCTTACTACAACCGTGGTCATGGTCGTGGCCATGGGCGCTCTTATTCAAGTGGTCAATCAGACAAACCAACATGCCAAGTATGTAACCATATGGTCATATAGTAATCACTTGCTACTATAGGTTTGACAACTCTTACCAGGGACAATCGACTCTACATTCGGCTCACATTGCTGCCATCACTCATTCACCTCATCTAGATGCATGGTATCCAGACTCCGGTGCCATTGATCATGTTACAGCTGATTTGGGGAACCTTTCCATTCATTTAGACTACCACAGCAATGACCAAGTTCAAGTCGGCAATGGGCAAGGTTTGCACATCCACCACAAGGGAAATTCAGAAATTTTAACTACTAGGCATACATTAGATTTGAAAAATATTCTTTACGTTCCATCTATTTCTAAAAATTTACTCAGTGTTTCAAAATTGACTACTGACAATAATTCACCCTTCTTTTTGTCTAATTAAGGATCGATCCTCGGAGAAGGTCTTACTTAGAGGTAGCCTTGATGGTGGTTTATATCGTTTTGACGGTCATCTTTCCCTTTCAACTGCATCTCCATTACCTCAAGCACTTGTTGGTGAACATGCGTCCATTGAGACTTGGCATCAACGGTTAGGGCACCCTTTACTAGCTATCCTCCGACGTATCCTGGCATCCAATAAATTGTCTGTCGATGGGGTCAATAAAATATCTTTCTGTTCATCTTGTCCATTAGGGAAATCGCATAATTACCTTTTCATTTATCTGAATCTATTTTAGTAATCCTTTAGACTTAATCCATTCTAATGTTTGAGGTCCCTCCCCTGTTTCCTCCCCTAATGGTCATCAGTTTTATAAGTGAGTTTTATTGACAATTTTAGTAAGTATACTTAAATTTTTCCCATGGTACACAAATCTAATGTTCTTCTTATATTTTGAATCTTTTAAACGGCAAGTAGAAATATTTTTTGAACGACCAATTAAGGCTATGCAAACCGATTGGGGTGGAGAACACTGTTCTGTTTCAAAGTTTCTCGAAAATAATGGCATTTTCCATTGAATTACCTGCGCCACACTGATGAGCAGAATGGCCATGCTGAACAAAAACATCAGCATATTGTCAAAACTGGTCTCACTATGCTCTACTCCTCTCACCTACTGGGTTGATGGTTTTACCATTGCTATTTTTTTTATTAACAGAATACCTACAAAATCTCAATCATCGTGGGAACAACTATTTCATACGAAGCCTGACTATTGCATCCTCAAAGTATATGGGTGCTTGTGCTAACCTCTCATGCGGCCTTAAAATACCAATAAATTGCAACCACGATCGACTCCCTGTGTTTTCATTGGCTATAGTCCATGTCACCGTGGCTACCAATGCCTCCATATACCAAGTGGACATGTTTATGTTTCAAGGAATGTATTGTTTAATGAGCTGGTCTTTCCTTTCAAAGAATAGGCTACCATGACATCACCATCAAATGATGGTACTCAACATTCTATGAGCTCCGTCATACCACATGCTGCTCCCATTCTACCATGTGCCACTAGTGGCTCTTTATAGGTTCTTCAATCAGCTCCACCACATGTCTCTTGCATAGGCTCTTTGAGCCCTCCATGTGTTACATCACCCCCACTCCCACAGCAAGCCACCATGCCAACAAATGCTGGCCCATTATCAACCCATCATCATCCCCAAGCAGACCCCACATGCATCAAGCCAGTGCCACTTCCTGCAGACCCCTATTACTGATACGACAGATGTGTTTTCACCAACTGCACCCACATGAAATAGTTTGGGCCTTCGAAAACCAACCAACTTGACTTATTGTATGACACGTCATCCACTATCCATTTCCCCAACCTTACACTTAGAGCCGAGTTACTTCACTGAGGCAAACAAACCACCTGCCTAGCATACAACCATGATGATTGAGTTTAATGCTCTTCTCTAGAGTGGCACGTGGTCTCTTGTGCCGTTACCACCCCATAAAAACTTAATTGGGTGTAAGTGGGTTTTTAAAATTAAACATCACCCTAATGGTATCATTGAAAGAAATAAAGCTCAACTGGTGGTTAAGGGCTTTAATCAGATAGAAGGTCTTGACTATGGTGAGACATTTAGCCCTGTAGTGAAACCATCTACTATACGAACCGTCCTTGTAGTTGCCCTCTCCAGAGGCTAGGTGATTCATCAACTTGATGTACATAATGCTTTTCTCCATGGCATTTTGCAAGAAGAGGTGTACATGGTGCAACCTCCTGGTTTTGTTGACCCTACTCAACCGCAGAGTGTCTGTAAACTTTATTGAGCTCTCTATGGCTTGAAACAGGCTCTACGGCCATGGTTCTCTAGAAGCCAAGGATTACTTTCCATGGGTTTCCACAGTGCACAGTTTGATTCATCTCTCTTTCTCCGAATGAGTGCATGTCACATTACTTTGCTTCTCTTATAGGTGGATAAAATTATTGTCACTGGGAGTGATTCAGTCCAGATTACTAAACTATCACCGATCTCAACTGTCTATTCAAATTGTGAGATCTTGGCCCTTTACATTACTTCCTCGGTGTTGAAGCTACTCCCACTCTTGTGGGCCTCTTTCTCTCTCAAGGCAAATATATTCGTGATCTACTTGTGTGCACCAAAATGGATGGTGCAATGTGTGTCTCGACTCCTACCACCACTGGTGTCAAACTTACCGCCAAGGGTGGTACTCCATTTGATGATGCTATATACTACTGCAGTGTCGTCGGGGCCCTTCAGTATGCTATATTGACTAGACTTGAAATTACGGATGCTGTAAACAAAGTCTGCCAATTCATGCACAACCCTTCTTAAGATCATTGGATTGCCGTTAATTGAATCTTGCATTACCTTAAGCACACCATTAGCTTTGGCTTGCATCTGCGTTGCTCCACCCAATTAACTCTGTAGGCATATTCTGATGCGGATTGGGCTGGTTGCCCTGATGATCAATGGTCCACTAATGGGTACTGCATTTTTTTTGGGCCCTAATCTCATTTCATGGAGTTCCAAGAAGCAATCCACCATTTCTCATTCCAACACTGAGTCTGAATATCAGGGTCTTGCCAATGCCACCGCTGAGATCACATGGCTGCAGCAGTTACTGACAAAAATTCAATTCAGTTCCTCTACTCTTCCCATTCTATGGTGTGACAATCTTGGTGCCACATATTTATCAGCTAATCCTTGCTTTCATGCATGAACTAAATATGTCACTCTTGATTTTCATTTTATACGAGAAAAGATCACTGCCAAAGAACTGGAAGTTCACCTTTTCTCTACCAAAGATCAACTTGTTGATATCCTGAAGAAACCCTTACTAGCACAACGGTTCAGTATACTTACAAGCAATCTCACCATCCAGAGCTATCCGGTTCATTTGAGGGGGGATGATAAGATCTCAAACGATTTGTTAAACTCACATTACCACACTGTATAATTCTACCACATGTGATAACAATGAAAATCTAGTTGTAAAAATAAGCGATGACAATGCTTAGCGTACCTACCTTATAAATAAGAGTCCTATTTGAAAGTGCTGCAAACATATTTGAAATCCGATGAACAAACTCTTGGTTGGTTGATTCACCTAGTGCATCTATTACAAATTGCTCATGACCAAGATTGAATACTTTACCTGTAGCACACATTGTTGCAGTCATGTTAACACCCTCTTGGGATTTTATCATTGCTTTTCTACTCAGCGCATCAGCAACTATATTAGCTTTCCTTGGATGATACTAGATATCACAATCATAATCTTTCAATAGTTCCAGCCATCTTCTTTGTCTCATATTCAACTCCTTCTGGTTAAAGAGATAAGTTAGACTCTTATGATCTGATTTAATCTAAATTTTTCCTCCATACAAATAATGTCTCCATATTTTTACAGCATGTACTATTGCCACTGACTCTAAGTCATGAGTGGGATAGTTATTTTCATGTGTTTTCAGTTGTCTTGAAGCATAAGCAACTACTTGTTCTCCTTGCATAAGTACACATCATAAACCCAATCCAGATGCATCAGTGTATAAAACAAATGGTTGTCCTGGAATAGGAATAGTCAAGATGGGAGTAGATATCAATCTTGCCTTCAAGGTTTGGAAACTGTTCTTACATTTTTGAGTCCAAATAAACTTCTCTTCTTTCTTAGTTAAACTGGTGAGCGGTACGGCGATCCTGGAGTAGTCTTCCATGAATCGTCGTTAATACCCAGCTAGACCTAGAAAACTTCTAATTTCTGCAACACTCTTCGGTGCTTCCCACTTCACAATGGCCTGAATCTTGCTAGGGTCCACTTTAATTCCTTCAGCGGATACAACATGGCCTAAGAAGGTGACTTCATTTAGCCAAAACTCACACTTTGTAAATTTGGTGTAAAGCTTCTCTTTCCGTAATCGCTGCAGAGCAGCTCTTAGATTCGTAATATGAGTTTCCTTGTCCTTGGAGTAGACCAATATATCATTAATAAATACAATGACCGACGTATCCAACATATCATGGAATACCCGATTCATAAATTCCATAAAAGTTGGTGGTGTGTTAGTCAATCCAAAAGACATGACCAAAAATTCATAATGTCCATATCTTGTCATGAATGCTGTCTTGGGAATATCACTGTCCTTAATCTTCGATTGATGGTATCCTGACCGAAGATCGATCTTGGAGAACACCATGGCACCTTGCAACTGATCGAACAAGTCATCGATCCGAGGCAATTGGTAGCGATTCTTGATTGTCAGCTTATTCAGTTCCCGGTAGTCTATACACAGTTGAACACTACTGTCCTTATTCTTTATGAATAATACTCGCGCTCCCCATGGTGATATGCTAAGTCTGATGTAACCCTTGTTCAGTAGTTCCTGTAACTGTACTTTTAATTCCTTCAATTCAGTAGGAGCCATTCGATAGTGTGCTTTAGATACTGGTGCGGCTCCGGGTATCAGATCTATAACAAACTCTGTAGCTCGGTCGGGTGGTAGTCTTGGTAGTTCTTCAGGAAATACATCTGAAAAGTCACCATGACATCAATATCCTCCATTCGTGGTGCTTCTATGGTGAGGTCAACCACTGAGACTAGATACCCAATGTCACACCCCAATTCTGCACCATTCAGAACGGTGTGATGTACCACTAATAAACCAACGGTTCAACCAGGATCTCTAATAGGCTGTGTCCGTTGAAAATAAAACCATACACATCTACAACCATAATCAGAATAAATACACAATAGCGGAAGTTTTAATAACAAATGAACTGAGGAATCTAGCTATGATAATCATAAATAAAATATCAAATTATGTTATATCAACTGAGAAATAAGTAAAAAAAATATCAATTATATTTCTTTAATAATTCAAATCAAAATCTAATCGAAAACGCATGCGTTGCACTCGCATGAAGAGTCATGTGTTTCCACGTCTTCAGCTTCCATCGCAGTGATGTGCCCGTACATAGAAACATTCATATAGTCTTCTACCGTGGTACCTACATCATCAACTAAACGACGTCGAAAGCTTGAGCACACATCATGGCTCAGTGAGCAAATAAAACAATCCAACAAACATATGCATGCATTCAATTCATATCTGTGGTCTGGTTTATAAGTTTGCAATGTGCTATACAAAGGTTCGGTGGCCGCCTCACCTCTATACACTAGTGTGTGAATCCGCCCAATGAGTATCGGCACTTTCGTCCCACTTGAACCCACCGTGGACAATATACACCCCATGAAAACGGCATGGGTGTACCGGTTGCCCATACCAACACGTAAGCCCCTACTGGCGAGGGGTTGCAAACTGGGCTCGCAACTAACCAATCCTAATGTCAAACAGTGTATCCAAGGCCTCACCTCAGCATCCCTCAATACATCCAAAGAGATAGAGCTAAGACCCCCCGACAGAGTCGATGACTACAAGGTCTGAGACCATCTCCCCTGATACCCTACAACGTAATAGCTCTGCTAAGGTAATGGCGATACGACGATGTCAGTGGACATGACTTGAGTAGAACCATGGCACAATATACACCCCATAAAAATGGCATGGCTGTACCGGTTGATACCATCCCCTACCCGCACCATGTACACTAACCACACACATACATTCACATGCCTATTCCTAGCATCATCATCATCATCGATGTTATAAATAAACAGAATTAAATATGCATGAACAGTAATAGCAGGAATATTGGATGACATATTGAATGCACATACAAGCATACATGCATAAAATCAATCACGGCATTAGACTCAAGAAATAAAAATAGTTTATTATTAACCAATTAGTTAAGGTCTTGTTCCCTCATCATTGCTTGAGTGTTGATCCTCTTTCAAGCTTTAAAACCACTTTTATATCAATAGGAAAACCTAACAAGTCGATAGATTTTGGTTAGAAGTCATTCCGGCATCATTAGGCTTGTTTTTAAGCACGGGTCGCAGGGTGGGTCGCAAGTAGAGTAGCAGTCTACATTGACCCCCAAGGTAGGGTCGATGCCAGGGTCGGATGTTCCATCGACCCTGGGTGCGACCACCCCTATTCTGGACTTCCCGAATACTGGGGGTCGATTTTATGGTCTGGTAGGGTTGATTCCCACTCGACCCCACGTGCGACCCCCCGTGGGTTGAGCCGAGATTTTCATTCTACAGTCCATTCTTTCACGTTTGGGTCCTATGGCTTACTTCCACAATCCATTCTAGGCTTGTTCTATGGCTTAGAACACTAGGTTTCTTCCTTACCTTGTCTACCATGATTTCTCCATGGATTTCATCGAAATCTTCCCATGGGTGTATGATTTGGATTTCTCCTAGACCATACTCTCTTCATGAACTATTCTAAGGTCTTAGATTATCAAATAGAAAGCTTGCCCATACATTAGGTTTGCTGAGATTCAGAGATTTCTCTGAATTCTTTGATTCAGTCGTCTTCTCTAACTTTCCTTCTCTTCTTCTTCTCTTCTCTTTCTCTCACTTTCAATTAGGATTTCAAAAGGAGTGAAAGAGGCTTAGGGACATCCTATTTATAGAGTAGAATCTCCAAAAATAAGTCCCATTGAGATTATGAAGGAATCCCATTGAAATTTGAAAAGTTTCCTATTTGCGGTTTCTATAGGCAAACAGGGGGTCGATGAAGGGGTCAGAGATCCCATCGACCCTCAGTTCCTAAGTTGTCCGACCCCCAGTGAAAAATCAAGGGTTTGACTTCTCTGTGAGGGGGGGTCGACCTTGCCTACCTAGGTATGCGACCCTGCCCTCTAATTCACTATTTTTGGGTCAGTTTAGTACCTGGTTTCACCATTTCCTTCACGCACTTGGTACATTTGGCTAGACCATGATGGGTAGACCTGGTACAAGGTGCTAAGACCAGTTAGTTCGATACGGGACTAAAAACTCCCCCTACTTATAAAAATTTCTTCCTCGAATTGTTCATACCTTCCGAGTCGAATAGATGAGGGTATTGCTTTCGCATAACATTCTCTTCTTCCCATGTGATTTCTTCTATATCCTTGCTTCTCCATGTGACCTTAACATAATAAATGTCGCGATTGCGTAGTCGTTGCACCTTTCAGCTGGTGTTTTCAGTTGGTGCTACTTCAAACGTCAAATCCTCAGTCAAATCAGGTAGATCTACTGTCAATACGTGCGTTGGGTCTCTAACATACTTCTTCAATAAGGAGATATGAAATATGTCATGCACACTTGACATAGATGGTGGTAGTGCTAACTGGTAAGCCACTTTTCCACGCTTAGCTAGAATCTCATATGGTCCGACATATCTCAGACTTAATTTCCCTTTCTGTCCGAACCGTTTCAAACCTAGCATAGGTGACACTTTGAGGAATACCTTATCACCTACGGTGAATTCAAGGTCTCGGCGTCTAGTGTCTACATATTGCTTCTGAAGATTCTGAGCCGTTCTTACTCTTTCCTTGATAATGTCGACTACTCGACAAGTCTCTTCAACCAATTCTGGTCCAACAATACTATGTTCTCCAACTTCATTCCAAAATAAAGGAGTTCGACACTTCCTGCCATACAGTGCTTCATAGGGTGACATCTGTATAGTAGCCTGATAGCTATTGTTGTAAGTGAACTCAATCAGGGTAACTTTTCTTCCCATGATCCTTTGAAATTAATTACACTAGCTCGCAGCATGTCTTCTAGAATCTGAATGGTGCGCTCCGACTGTCCGTCTGTCTGGGGATGGAATGCAGTACTGAACTTCAATGTTGTACCCATAGCCTTCTATAACCCTTCCCAAAACTTTGAAGTAAATCGTAGATCTTTGTCGGACACAATGCTTTCAGGTACACCGTGTAATCTGACAATATTATCCACATACAACTTAGCTAACCTTTCTAGTGTATACTAAGGTCGTATAGCTATAAATCAAGTCGTTTTAGTCAGTCTGTCTACAATCACCCAAACTGCGTCAACTACTCGGGGAGTCAATGGTAACCCTGTGACGAAGTCCATAGTAATGCAGTCCCATTTCCATGCTGGTTCTGGTAACGGTTGTAACAGTCTTGCTTGTCTTTGTCGTTCAGATTTCACCTTCTGACAATTTAGGCATTGAGACACGAACTTGGCTATATCTGTTTTCATTCCCCTCCACCAATATAATTTCTTTAGGTCATGATACATTTTTGTACTTCCAGGGTGTATCGAATAGGCGGTGGTATGGGCTTCCTTCATTAGTCGGTGTCTAATGTCCAAACTTTCTATCTCAGGTACACATATTCTTCCTTTGTACTTCAGTACCCTTTCATCATCTAAGGAAAACTCCGGAGTAGTTCTACCTTTTTTGATGTCTTCTTGTCCTGTTCTTAGATAAGCGTCTGATTTAATCACTGTTTTCACTTCATCAAGTATATCGGGTACAATCTTCAATGTGGCGAACATATTTACAAATCGATGGATAAACCCTTGGTTGGTTGATTCACTGCATCTATCACAAATTATTCATTACCATAACTGAATACTTTTCTGGTAGTACACAGTGCAGCAGTGGTGCTAACCTCCTCTTGAGATTTCATCATTGCCTTTCTACTCAGTGCGTCCGCAACCACATTAGCCTTTCCCGGATGATACTGGATATCACAATCATAGTCTTTCAATAGTTTCAGCCATCTTTGTCTCATATTCTACTCCTTCTGATTAAAGAGGTAAGTAAAACTTTTATGATCTGATTTAATCTGAAATTTCACTCCGTACAAGTAATGTCTCCATATTTTGACAGCATGTATTACTGACGCTAATTCCAAATCATGAGTGGGATAGTTCTTCTCATGTGTCTTCAATTGCCTTGAGGCATAAGCAATTACTTGTTCTCCTTGCATAAGTACACATCCTAATCCCAATCCTGACGCATCAGTGTACAAAATAAATGGTTGTGCTGGAATCGAAATGGTCAAGATTGGAGCTGATATCAATTTAGCCTTCAATGTTTAGAAACTCTTCTCGTATTTATTAGTCCATACAAACTTTTCGCCCTTCTTAGTCAAACTGGTAAGAGGTACGGAAATTCAGGAATAGTCTTCCACAAATCATCGACAATACCCAGCTAGACCTAAGAAACTTCTAATTTCTGCAATGCTCTTCGGTGCTTCCCACTTCACAATAGCTTCGATCTTGCTAGGATCCATTTTAATTCCTTTAGCGGATACAACATAGCTTAGAAAAATGACTTCCTTTAGCCAAAACTCACACTTTGTAAATTTGGGATAGAGCTTCTCCTTCCGTAATCGCTGCAGAGTGGCGTTAAGATTATTTATATGAGTTTCCTCGTCTTTGGAGTAGACCAATATATCATCGATGATTACAATAACCGACATATTCAACATATCGTGGAATACCCGATTCATAAGTTCGATAAAGGTTGCTGGTGCGTTCGTCAATCCGAAAGACATGACCAAAAATTCATAATGTCCATATCCGGTCCTGAATGCTGTCTTGGGGATATCACCATCCTTAATCTTCAACTGATGGTAGCCTGACCGAAGATCGATCTTGGAGAACACTTTGGCACCTTGCAACTGATCGAACAAGTCATCGATCCGAGGCAATGGATACTGATTCTTGATTGTCAGTTTATTCAGTTCTTGGTAGTCTATACACAATTGAACACTACCGTCCTTCTTCTTCACGAATAATACAGGCGCTCCCCATGGTGATATGCTAGGTCGGATGTAGCCCTTGTCCAGTAGTTCTTGTAGTTGTACTTTTAATTCCTTTAATTCAGTAGGAGCCATTCTATAAGGCCCATTAGATATTGGTGCGGCTCCGGGTATCAGATCTATAACAAACTCTGTAGCGTGGTCGGGTGGTAATCCTGGTAGTTCTTCAGGAAATACATCTGGATAGTCACGCACGACATCAATATACTCCATTCGTAGTGCTTCTTTGGTAAGATCGACCACAAATACTAGATACCCAACTGCTCCTTTCTCAAGGCACTTCCTAGCCTTGAATGCTCAGAGTATGAGCTTTCGTTTACGGGGAAGTTTGGTTCCCAAAAAACTGAACTCTGCTCCTTCTTTGTCTTTAAATGTCAGGAACTTTTCGGCACACAATAGATTTGCAGAATGTCGAGCTAACCAGTCCATTCCCAAGATGACGTCAAAGTCGGCCATCTCAAGTTGGATCAAGGTTGCTTCTAAATTCTTTTCATCAATCAGAACTGGACATGGCCCATAACCTTTTTCTAACTCCACTTCTAATCCCATAGGTGATTGTACAAGCAGTTTGTAGTCTAATGATATAAGGGGTAGATTTAGTTTCTTTCCAAATGACACAGATATAAAAAAATGAGTAGCTCCTGAATCAAAGAGTACTCTGGCGGGAATACCATTAATAGGTACGATACATGTGATTTGTTTTGGTTTAGTCTACATGCTGACATAATGTAACACAAAATGATAAGATTCAGGTCATACCTGTGACCACATCAGGCGATGCGGCAGCATCCTCGGATGTAACCACGTAAACTCTGCCTTGTTGTAGTTGCTTCTTGGGCTTAGTACACTCCCTTGCAATATGCCCTACTTGATTGCAGTTAAAACATCTTACTCCTTCACTGACTTGCTTTTGTTGCTGTGGACCTACGGGGGTAGTCTTGGCTGCAACATTAAAGCTGTAAGACCCGTACTCCGTAAACCCGGTCCAAACCTTGGTTTTGTGTCGTAGCAGGTCTTCCGTTCATCACCGGGCCAGATGGGACGAGTGGATGACAAAAAGGTATGAAATCGGATCAAAGACGGTCAATTAATCATCATTTTATGTTGACCGATTGATGGTACCGGTCGACCGGTCAGCTCTGCGCAGTTGAGTGTAGAGATCTGGAATTGGATCTTTGTGGGTCCCATTTTCCTAAACCCTAATGCCTGAACCTTTCTAATCCTAATAGGGTTACTAAACCCTAATGTTAGCATATAAATACACCTTAAACCTCCTCAAAACCTTTCAATTGTCTCTCATAAACTCTAGAGAAGAGAAGGAGGTTGGAAAGGAGAAGGAGCTAGGAAGAAGAAGGAGGTGCGGCCATTGCCGTTCGACGACGCTCACTTTACGCCAGTCGACGGTAAGTGTTTTAATCATTCTTCTTACCCTTTGACTCTATGATAGTTGTATGGGTGGATCAATACCATGCAAGTAGGTATTGATCTAAAATCATAAATTGGCCAATAAACCCTAAGTTGCCGATAAACCTTAGATTCGAGTTCTGAGATGATATTCATCGAAACGAAACTTGAATGAGTTGGGGATAACTCTAACTCAAAGCTCAGACTTAGAATGAATAGGAGAAACCCTAGAAATCCATGGAGGATGATCGTCGATAATCAAAAAACCAGGTGTATGGTCTTCCGGAGACATACCGGTCGACCATACCGGTGGATAGTTTGCTCACAGAGCTGCAGCCGGTATGTTGCGACCGGTCAGTTCTGAAAGGCTGGTTTTGGACTTTGTTGGTTTCCGACCAACGTGAAACCCTAAGAAAACTATTCTAATGAAACCTTAATAATATTGTAGGACTTTGTGACTTTCCATTTGGATCTTACGACGTGGAGCAAGCTAACGAACGAGTGTCAGGTAAGGGAATCTGACCTAAACCTAATAATTAATGAACAATAAATCTTTGTTATTGACACTGAATACATATGATGTGATGTTTGTGCATATACACATGTCATCCTTTACTTTCAGTAATTATTATTGTTCATGCATTGATAAGATGTGATTGTCAGGCATGTGATTATTTTTGTTAGTGTGTGGGGTGGGGCATGGGCCTGGGATCATTCCTCACACTAGCACCTTTTGTAGTATTTTGTCTTAACATGCTTGGTACGGGTGGGGCATCAGGGGAAGGTCGTGGTACGGTGGTCTCCAATGTTTATGTTGGCCTGGCCATGGTTATGTGGCATTGTGGTCTCCGAGGTCAACGCTGGCTTGTCCACGATGCTTTAGCTCTATCTCTATGCCGTAGGGAGTTATGTTGGGATAGGGTCTACCTGCGTATTGTTTCTATCCTAGTGGGTTAGTTGCGAATAGGGCATCAGGGGAGGTGTGGGAATGCCTTAGCTCTATCTCTATGCCGTAGATGGCCGTGCTGGGATAGAGCATACATTGATGACATATAGGATTGGTTAGTTGCGAGATCAGTTTGTGAGCCCTGGCCAGTAGGGGCTTAGGTACTGGTATGGGTAGAGCATCAGGGGAGGTACGAGGGTATCTTAGCTCTATCTCTATTCCATGATGGGTGCATGTGGGCCAATGGGGGTGTGATCCGCACTCGTGTATAGATGTGCGGGGGCCACCAAACCTTTCTATAGCACATTGCAAACTTAAACCGGACCACAACATAAAATTGATTGTTACTCATGCATAATATTGTGAAACTGTCTGATTGTCTTACTGAGCTAAGTTGTGAGCTCACCCTTTGTACGTACATTGTTTTAGATGTTGATGCAGGTTATACAGTGGATGACTTTATGAACGCTCCGACGTATGGTGATGTTGCTGCTCTGGGTGTACAGGCAGGAGAGGACGAGCATGACGCTTCATGCGAGTGCCCTTTCTGCGTGTACCTTTGATTTTACTTTTATTTATTTTCATTATTTTTGGTTGGATTAAAGTGATGTAATGATATTATATTTATGATTTGGATTTGAATAATTGGATACTTATTTAATTTATGAATAGATACTCAGTTCATTATATTTTAAAGACTTTCGCTGTACTATTTATATTCTGATTGTGGTTATGTGTAAAGGTTTGTATGAGTGGACACGGCTTATTCGAGATCCTAGTGTGAATCGTTGGTTCGATGACGGTTCACTCACACCATTCTGGTTGGATCAGAATTGGGGTGTGACAACTTGGTATCAGAGCCTTCCGGCTCTGTCCAACAGACCATATTGCATTTAACTAAGTCGATGAACTGAGTTAGGAAATATTAAAATTTTTTAATACAAACACATCCTAAGCATTGTTTGATACCTGAGACGGATTAAGAAAGAGCATAATATACTATACTAAATATGAAACTTAACATGTGCACATACACTAGTTAGGTGAAACATGAAAACTTTCATTAAATAGAAAAAGAGTATCAGTTAAATAGTGGTACAGGGTACAGTCCACAAACTGGACAGTTACCCTGTTATATAAACGGTCATAAGAGAAGAAAAATAAGAGGGACAATCATGGGGTAGGGGGCCTGGGAGGAATAGGGTCTGCTATATCATAGTCTTGCTCGTAAGAGACCCTGAGCCAGTGCACCTGATCCTATGTGACTCTGAGACTGCGAGCCAACTGCGCCAAGTCACGGCTCATCTCACGCTGAGTGTCCCTGATCTCCATAATCATACCCATCATGGTGTCTGGTGAAGGCTGAGATGGTCCAGCTGTAGAGGTAGACGGTGGTGCTGCAGGTGTAGGCTGTGGGACAGGCACTGGTGCTTCCCCAGCCATATCGTCATCATCACTCCCAGCCTCTGCCACATAGGCCGCATTGGCTGTTGCTGCTGCTGCTGCCGCGGCTGCTACCCTCCCGAGTGAACGAAGGCGAGCCTCCAACTTGTCATCTCTAACGGGCAGATTGACCATCTACATCCTCTGAATAGCCTCCCAGTCAATGTCGGAGGTCATAGTGTCCTCAACCGTCACCTTGCCTCTCATGCTCACACCCAGGCGACGTAGCAGGAAGGTAATGAGACGATCGTAGGGAAGGTTACTGGCCTGATCGGCCAGGGTCGTCTGATGCATGGTCCTGATGATGAGGTAAAGGAGAGAGACCCGCTCCCCGGTGCAGACGCAGTAAGTGATGTACTGAGTGAGCTGAGATAGCTCACTGTAGTGGCCGCTCTAGGGCACGATGTCGTGCTGGATAATGCGGCTGTAGACACGAGCTAGGGGCTTCAGACTAGCCGCCTTCATAGGAGCCCCAGGATTGAGGATCTTCTCGGCGATCTCTCGGCGTAAGTCCTCGCTAAGATAGCCCTTCACCTTTGGGGGGCAGTATACTAAGTCTCCATCATTGGGTACCCCCAACAGATCAGCTAACTGGTGGGTGTTGAAGGAGAAAGGTACACCCTTGACACAGCTGGAGATGCGTAAGTCCCTACCCTGGTTGGGATCGTTAACATCCCCATGCAGCTCCAGGTTAGCATAGAAATGCTTAACCAGGTTGGGACGGGTGGTATCAGTGTAGGATATTACCGGTACCCACCCAAGCGGGTCGAAAGCGGCTCGCACATCTAACCTCTCAAGCTGATCCAGGTTAACTCGACGCCCGGATTCGATGTATTTGCTATCGAACCATGGGAAACGAGCTTGTGCCTCCAAGGATTGAAACCAGCGCTCGTCGAGTTGTGCAGCGGGTGGCTGAGAAGCACGAACGCTCGAGCCATGAGGACGTTTGCCCAAAGCGCGTCGTGGAGCCATTAAACTGCAAAACAAAAGAAAATAAGAAGAAAATGTTAGATTTTGTCAAAATTTCGATAGCATAACGACTGTAATTCAAGAAAAAGCCTCAAACTCACCCAAAAACTTGGGGAGGAGGACTTACGTAACCCCCACACTCTTCAACAAATCAATCACAGGCAATTACAATAAGAAATTTCAGAAATTTATGAAAAATCAAGAAAATTTGAAAAATTTCGAAAACCTATGTAAAAAAGAGGAAAAATTCGATTTTTATCAAAACTGTTCAGTGGAACCTCAAATTAGTTGAGGGCTTTTGCTCTTAGGGGTCCCTAAACCCTTTCTAAGTCGAAGGAAAAGAGTTCCTACGGTTGGAATCTCTCAATCAAAGAAAAATCTAAAATTTCAACTAAAAACGATATGGAAATTTTGTAAAAACTTGATAGAGAGGGAAGAGAATTACCTGGAGACGATGTTCTAAGTCTTGAACGGAAGAAAATGACTTCTAAGATCATCGGTCGGACTGTAGCAACTCGGGAGCCAGAGAGAAATCGCCACCGGATAGAAAGAAGAAAGAAAAAATTAGAGAAAAATCACACTTTTTCGCGATTTTAAAAGCAATTCTGGGCATACCAGTCGACGGTTTTGCCTATACCGGTCAACCGGTATCCCTATAGACATGCGACCGCAATGTCTCGGTCAGAATTAAAATTCCGACCGATCGACTATACCGGTCGTAGCACTGTCTACAGAGTGTCGACCGGTATCTCCCAAGACATGCGACCGCTATGTCTCGGTCAGAATTTTTAATTCTGACCGGTCGACTATACCGGTCGCAGCATATTCTACAGGGGTGCGACCGGTCTGCACCTGAATAGCCAGAAAAATCTCTGAAAAATTTTAAAATTTTGTAAATTTAAATACTCCTTTTTGCGATTGTTTCGTCTTATATTGTTCAAGACTAACACCACTATTGCTTCATTCTCATGTGTTATGTCTTCTTCTCAGATTCAAACAGAATAGTCTGAGATGGTGGGCGGAAATGGTCGTAGGGGTCGGAAGCGTCACCAGGCTAGGATGCGCCTCGAGGAAGAAGAACAGGTTGAACCAGGCCATGTTAGAGAGCCAAGCCCGGAAGTTGAGGAAGAATAGGTTCCAGAAGTACCAAAAAATTTACCTGGCCCACCTCACAGGAATTCTGAGACCATTGTTACAAACCTGGTCTATCAGATGCAAGCTCAGCAGAAAGAATTACTGAGCGAGATACTGAAGATGTTCAGGCCACCGGTTCTGTTCCCACTAGAGGTACGCCCGAGTCTGGAGGGAATAATAACACATGGCCGACGCATGGTAGTCCAGGATTGATGGGCCAACCCCAGAATGTACCACCATCGCACCAGTTTCCGTCATCTTCTGCTTATCAGGGAGCATATCCGTATCCACCACCATGGTACGGAATGAATACTCAGGGGCGACACGATCATAGCAGGGCGGTGGATAGATTCCTAAAGCTGAAGCCTTCTTCATTCACAGGTAAGACAGGGAAATCATTGTGGCCAGCATAGTGGATTGCAGAAATGGAGAATAATTTTCGGCTGATGACCTGTTCAGAGGATGAAAAGGTCCTGTTTGCCACTCACATGCTGAGAGAAGATGCGAATGCTTGGTGGAATTCTACACGGGCATATCTGGAGATGAAGCATGCACAGGTAGATTGGGAAGTGTTCAAGGTTGCCTTCTTCGATAAGTATTTTCCGAAGAGTTTCAGAGATCAGATGGAGAAGGAGTTCCTTAATTTGCAGCAGTCTCAGTCGACTGTGGATGCCTACCAGCAGAGGTACGAGGACTTATTTTTCTTTGCACCGACAAGTATGCAAGAAGAAGAGACCAAGACACGTAGGTTCACCATGGGACTACGTGGAAGCATCAGAGAGCTCATATTGGGCCTGGACAAGAAAATATATAATGAGGCTATGCAGGTTGCGAGGGTGATAGAGTCCAGTCAGCGGGACAGCTTCTTCACGCAGAACAGGGGAGTGAAGAGACCCGCTATTGAGAGTTCTGGTGGCGATAACAATAGACCCTTCCGTCCATACAGGGCTCAAACCGCTATAGTACCTGCTAGAAACAATACGGCACCACCTGTGCCACAGAACGCCGGATTCAACCCGAATATCAAATGTTTCAACTGTTAGCAAGTGGGTCATATTGCAAGGACCTGCACTTTACCTAGGAAGCAACCTCCCCAGCAAGGAAAAGTTTATGCGGTCACCGCGAAGAGGCAGCTGCATCACCTGATGTGGTCACGGTGCGACTCTATCTCTTACTATTTGGCTTATTATTTTCATTATATGTATGCGCATGTAGAACTAAGGGATAATAAAAAATTTCAAGAATTGTAAATGTAGCTGGTATACCTGCCAGAGTACTATTTGACTCTGGGGCCACGCACTCCTTTGTTTCTATTTTCTTTGGAAAACGAATGGAGTTACCAATTAAGCACTTGAACCCAAGCTTGATAGTTCGCTCTCCGCTAGGAGTCGAAGTGGCTTTGACTGAATATTATGGACCATGTACTGTATGTATTGAGGGCCGAGACTTAGAAGCAAGTCTGGTACTACTCGATATGGCAGACTTTGATGTCATCTTGGGAATGGATTGGCTAGGCCACCATTCAGCTATCCTATTATGTGGTGAAAGGAAGCTTGTGCTTACAGACAAAAAGGGAAAGGAGTATAGCTTCACTGGGATCAGGCTATCTAGGAAGCGAAAGCTGATTCTCTTCGCCCTAAAATCCAAGCGATGCTTAGAGAAAGGGGGAGTGGGGTATCTAGTATCTGTAGTCGACATCACGACAGAGTCACTCAAGATGGAAGATATAGATGTGGTTTGAGAGTTCCCAGATGTATTTCTAGAGGAGCTTCCAGGTCTACCATCGGACAGGGCTATAGAGTTTGTAATAGACCTTATTCCAGGTTCGGCGCCGGTGTCCAAAGCACCATACAGGATGGCCCCTATCGAGTTAAAGGAGTTGAAGACCCAATTACAAGAATTGTTAGATAAGGGTTTCATACGACCTCGCATATCGCCTTGGGGAGCACCTGTATTATTCGTCAAGAAGAAAGACGGAAGTGTAAGACTATGCATTGACTATCGTGAACTGAACAAGTTGACGATCAAGAATCGGTATCCCTTGCCTAGAATCGATGATTTGTTCGATCAATTGCATGGTGCAAAGGTTTTCTCAAAGATTGATCTCCGATCGGGGTATCACCAACTGAAGATCAAGGCCAGAGATATTCCGAAGACTGCTTTCAGGACGAGGTATGGGCATTATGAGTTTCTAGTTACGTCTTTCGGGTTGACCAATGCTCCAGCGTCGTTCATGGAACTAATGAACATAGTGTTTCATGATATGTTGGACACTTCGGTCATCGTATTCATCGATGACATATTGATCTACTCTAAGGACATGGAGACTCATACAGCACATTTGAGGGCAGCCCTACAACGGCTAAGACAAGAAAAACTGTATGCTAAGTTCAAGAAGTGAGAGTTTTGGCTGAAGGAAGTGGCTTTCTTGGGCCATGTAGCATCTGAAGACGGTATCAAGGTTGATCCAAGTAAAATAGTTGATATAGTAGGATGGGAAGCACCAAAATCTGTTGCGGAGATTCGTAGTTTCCTTGGGTTGGCTGGTTATTATAGAAGATTCGTGGAAGACTACTCCAGGATCGCTGTTCCACTCACCAGATTGACCAAGAAGGGGGAAAAATTCATATGGACAAATGAGTGTGAGAAGTGCTTTCAGACTTTGAAGTCAAGACTAGTCTCTGCACCTATCTTGACCATCCCAGAACCAAGCATACTGTTCACCTTATATACGGATGCTTCAGGGTTGGGTATTGGGTGCGTATTGATGCAAGGAGAACAGGTGATTGCTTACGCATCAAGACAGTTAAAAGAGCATGAAAAGAACTATCCTACGCATGATTTGGAGCTAGCAGTAGTTATACATGCAATCAGGACTTGGAGACACTATTTGTACGGTGAGAAGTTTCAAATCAAGTCAGATCACAAGAGCTTAACTTATCTTTCCACTCAGAAGGATCTGAATATGAGACCGAGGAGATGGCTGGAATTGTTGAAAGATTATGATTGTGACATCCAGTACCATCCGGGAAAAGCAAATGTTGTGGCTGATGCCTTAAGCAGAAAGTGGGCATCGAAACCTAAGGCCGGGCCAAGTACAAATGCTGTATTGTGTGCTGTAGCCTCAAGTTCAATGGAAATTGATGAAGAACATTTAATAGAGACTGCAGAAGATCCAGTTGAGCAAGGGTTAATTCATAAGTTCACCATGATGTTCACAGCTTTGAAGATCTCACCGGATCTAGGTGATGAAGTCAAGGTAGCAATCCTACAGGATCCACATCTCAAGACAGTGCAAGAAGACCTAGAGAAGGGTACGAGCAATCCTAACTTTACCTTGGATTCAGACAAGGTACTCAGGTATCGTGGATGATTCAATGTATACCTGAGAGTGAAGACTGCAATATCAGAGATCGAGTTATGACTGAAGCTCATTACACTCCATATTCGGTACATCCAGGAAGTACCAAAATGTATCATGATTTAAGAAGACTATATTGGTGGAGGGGTATGAAAGCAGATATAGCTCGTTTCGTGTTCCAATGTCTGAATTGTCAACAAATTAAAGCAGAAAAGAAGAGACCCACAGGTTTACTACAACCATTATCGAAACCTGTATGGAAGTGGGATTGCATTACTATGGATTTCGTCACTGCCCTACCTTTGACACCAAGGTCAGTGGATGCAGTTTGGGTAATAGTAGATCGACTCACAAAGACAGCTTGATTCATTGCGGTCAGACCTCAGTATACCATGGAGAAATTGGCCAAGTTATATGTGGATAATATAATCAGACTTCATGGCGTTCCAGAGAGTATAGTATTTGACAAAATCCCCGTTTTACATCAAAGTTCTGGGAAGGATTACAGAAAGCTATGGGAACCAAGTTGAAGTTCACTATAGCTTTTCACCCTCAGACGGACGGACAGTCATAACGAACTATTCAAATTTTAGAAGATATGCTCTGAGCTTGTGCAATAGATTTCAAGGGAGCTTGGGATGAGAAGCTATCACTTATCGAGTTCGCTTATAACAACAGTTATCAGGCTACAATTCAGATGGCCCCATATGAAGCACTCTATGGGAAGAAGTGTCGTACACCTCTGTTATGGAACGAGGTGGGAGAAAGAAGAATTGTAGGACCGGAGTTTATTGAAGAAACTTGTCGAGTGATTGATCAAATCAAGGAGAGAGTAAAGACAGCTCAAGTTCGACAGAAGCACTATGCGGATAATCGACGTCGAGATCTGGAGTTTGCAGTGGGTGACAAAGTATTCTTGAAGGTATCGCCGGTGCGAGGTCTGAAACGGTTTGGTAAGAAGGGGAAGCTATGCCCCTGGTATGTGGGACCATATGAGATATTGACCCGATGTGGTAATGTAGCATATCAATTGGCTCTACCACCATCTATGTCAAGCGTGCATAACGTGTTCCATGTATCCTTACTGAAGAAGTATGTCAGAGATCCATCGCACATCTTGACCGCTGATCCCCCAGACTTGACTGAAGACTTAACATTCGAAGTGGGGCCTGTGATGCTCTCAAGCCGAAAGGTACAACAACTTTGAACCAAGGATATTCATTATGTGAAGGTGCATTGGAGAAGCAAAAATGTCGAAGAAATTACTTGGGAAGAAGAGGGCGCGATGAGGAAGGAATACCCTAACCTTTTCGACGATCAAGGTATGTTCAAATTTCGGGGCCGAAAATTATTTTAAGGGTGGGGGAGTTGTGAGACCTACATGCAAATTTCGGGACAAAATTTCTTTTAAGGGTGGGGGAGTTGTAAGACCTGCACTCCGTAAACCTAGACTAAACCTTGGTTTTGTGTCGTAGTAGGTCTTTCGATCATCACCGGGCCAGACGGGACGAGTGGATGACAAACAGGTATGAAATCGGATCAATGACGGTCAATTAATCATCATTTTATGTTGACCGGTCGATGGTACCGGTCGGTCGGTCAGCTCTGCGCAGCTGAGTGCGGAGATCTGGAATTGGATCTCTGTGGGTCCCATTTTCCTAAACCCTAATGCCTGAACCTTCCTAATCCTAATAGGGTTACTAAACCCTAATGTTAGCCTATAAATACACCTTAAACCTCCTCAAAACCTTTCCATTGTCTCTCATAAACTCTAGAGAAGAGAAGGAGGTTGGAAAGGAGAAGGAGCTAGGAAGAAGAAAGAGGTGCCGCCATTGCCGTTCGACGACGCTCACTTTACGCCAGTCGACGGTAAGTGTTTTAATCATTCTTCTTACCCTTTGACTCTAGGATAGTTGTATGGGTGGATCAATACCATGCAAGTAGGTATTGATCTAAAACCCTAAATTGGCCAATAAACCCTAAGTTGCCATCAAACCTTAGATTCGAGTTCTGAGATGATATTCATCGAAACGAGACTTGAATGAGTTGGGGATAACTCTAACTCAAAGCTCAGACTTAGAATGAATAGGAGAAACCCTAGAAATCCATGGAGGATGATCGTCGATAATCAAAAAACCAGGTGTATGGTCTTCCGGAGACATACCGGTCGACCATACCGGTGGATTGTTTGCTCACAGAGCTGCATCCGGTATGTTGCGACCGGTCAGTTCTGAAAGGATGGTTTTGGACTTTGTTGGTTTCCGACCAATATGAAACCCTAAGAAAACTATTCTAATGAATCCCTAATAATATTGTAGGACTTTGTGACTTTCCGTTTGGATCTTGCGACGTGGAGTAAGCTAACAAACGAGCGTCAGGTAAGGGAATCTGACCTAAACCTAATAATTAATGGACAGTAAATCTTTGTTATTGACACTGAATATATATGATGTGATGTTTGTGCATATTCACATGTCATCCTTTACTTTCAGTTATTATTATTGTTCATGCATTGATATGATGTGATTGTTAGGCATGTGATTGTTTTCGTTAGTGTGTGGAGTGGGGCATGGGCCTGTGATCATTCCTCACACTAGCTCCTTTTATAGTATTCTGTCTTAACATGCTTGGTACGGGTGGGGCATCAGGGGAAGGTCATGGTACGGTGGTCTCCGATGTTGATGCTGGCCTGGCCATGGTTATGTGGAATTGTGGTCTCCGAGGTCAATTCTGGCTTGTCCACGATGCTTTAGCTCTATCTCTATGCCGTAGGGAGTTATGTTGGGATAGGGTCTACCTGCGTATTGTTTCTATCCTAGTGGGTTAGTTGCGGATAGGGCATCAGGGGAGGTGTGGGAATGCCTTAGCTCTATCTTTATGCCGTAGACGGCTGTGCTGGGATAGAGCATACATTGATGACATATAGGATTGGTTAGTTGCGAGCTCAGTTTGCGAGCCTTGGCCAGTAGGGGCTTAGGTACTGGTATGGGTAGAGCATCAGGGGAGGTATGGGGGTATCTTAGCTCTATCTCTATTCCATGATGGGTGCATGTGGGCCAATGGGGGTGTGATCCATGAGGTGCCACACACTCGTGTATAGTGGTGCGGGGGCCACCAAACCTTTCTATAGCACATTGCAAACTTAAACCGGACCACAGTAGAAAATTGATTGTTACTCATGCATATTATTGTGAAACTGTTTGATTGTCTTACTGAGCTAAGTTGTGAGCTCACCCTTTGTACGTACATTGTTTTAGATGTTGATGTAGATTATATAGTGGACGACTTTATGAATGCTCCAACGTATGGTGATGTTGCTGCTCTGGGTGTACAGGCAGGAGAGGACGAGCATGACGCTTCATGCGAGTGCCCTTTCTGCGTGTACCTTTGATTTGATTTTTATTTATTTTCATTATTTTCGGTTGGATTAAAGTGATGTGATGGTATTATATTTATGATTTGGATTTGAATAATTGGATACTTATTTAATTTATCAATAGATACTCAGTTCATTATATTTTAAAAACTTCCGCTGTACTATTTATATTCTGATTGTGGTTATGTGTAATGGTTTGTATGAGTGGACACGGCCTATTCGAGATCCTGGTGTGAACCGTTGGTTCGATGACGGTTCACTCACACCATTCTGGTTGGATCAGAATTGGGGTGTGACAAAAGCCTTGAGTATGGAAGGGTTTGAATATCTTTGTATTCCCTCCATTGTAAAAATTTCCATTAGGCCTTTTGATTCCCCTATTTTGACCAAAGTAGCTCTCTTTCTAGCTCGACTCTATCACTCGACCAATTTGTGCCATTTCATTATAGATTTTCTTTTCAAGTCCCAGAACATGCTCGCGGATGCTTCCCCTAAGTCCCATGACGAACCTTCGGGTCTTGGTGTTTTCCTCTTGCATACTAGCGGGTGCAAAGATGAACAGCTCCTCATAACACTGTTGATATGTCTCCACGATATCACAATCATAATCTTTCAATAGTTCCAGCCATCTTCTTTGTCTCATATTCAACTCCTTCTGGTTAAAGAGATAAGTTAGACTCCTATGATCTGATTTAATCTAAATTTTTCCTCCATACAAATAATGTCTCCATATTTTTACAGCATGTACTATTGCCACTAACTCTAAGTCATGAGTGGGATAGTTATTTTCATGTGTTTTCAGTTGTCTTAAAGCATAAGCAACTACTTGTTCTCCTTGCATAAGTACACATCATAAACCCAATCCAGATGCATCAGTGCATAAAACAAATGGTTGTCCTGGAATAGGAATAGTCAAGATGGGAGTAGATATCAATCTTGCCTTCAAGGTTTGGAAACTGTTCTTACATTTTTCAGTCCAAATAAACTTCTCTTCTTTCTTAGTTAAACTGGTGAGCGGTACGGCGATCCTGGAGTAGTCTTCCACGAATCGTCGTTAATACCCAGCTAGACCTAGAAAACTTCTAATTTCTGCAACACTCTTCGTGCTTCCCACTTCACAATGGCCTGAATCTTGCTAGGGTCCACTTTAATTCCTTCAGCGGATACAACATGGCCTAAGAAGGTGACTTCATTTAGCCAAAACTCACACTTTGTAAATTTGGTGTAAAGCTTCTCTTTCCGTAATCGCTGCAGAGCAGCTCTTAGATTCGTAATATGAGTTTCTTTGTCCTTGGAGTAGACCAATATATCATTAATAAATACAATGACTGACGTATCCAACATATCATGGAATACCCGATTCATAAATTCCATAAAAGTTGGTGGTGTGTTAGTCAATCCAAAAGACATGACAAAAAATTCATAATGTCCATATCTTGTCCTGAATGCTGTCTTGGGAATATCACTGTCCTTAATCTTCGATTGATGGTATCCTGACCGAAGATCGATCTTGGAGAACACCTTGGCACCTTGCAACTGATCGAACAAGTCATTGATCCGAGGCAATGGGTATCGATTCTTGATTGTCAGCTTATTCAGTTCCCGGTAGTCTATACACAGTTGAACACTACTGTCCTTATTCTTAATGAATAATACTCGCGCTCCCCATGGTGATATGCTAAGTCTGATGTAACCCTTCTTCGGTAGTTCCCGTAATCGTATTTTAATTCCTTCAATTCAGTAGGGAGCCATTCGATAGGGTGCTTTAGATACTGGTGCGGCTCCGGGTATCAGATCTATAACAAACTCTGTAGCTCGATCGGGTGGTAGTCCTGGTAGTTCTTCAGGAAATACATCTGAAAAGTCACCATGACATCAATATCCTCCATTCGTGGTGCTTCCATGGTGAGGTCGACCACTGAGACTAGATACCCAATGTCACACCCCAATTCTGCACCATTCAGAACGGTGTGATGTACCACTAATAAACCAACGGTTCAACCAGGATCTCTAATAGGTTGTGTCCGTTGAAAATAAAACCATACACATCTACAACCATAATCAGAATAAATACACAATAGCGGAAGTTTTAATAACAAATGAACTGAGGAATCTAGCTATGATAATCATAAATAAAATATCAAATTATGTTATATCAACTGAGAAATAAGTAAAAAAAATATCAATTACATTTCTTTAATAATTCAAATCAAAATCTAATCGAAAACGCATGCGTTGCACTCGCATGAAGAGTCATGTGTTTCCACGTCTTCAGCTTCCATCGCAGTGATGTGCCCGTACGTAGAAACATTCATATAGTCTTCTACCGTGGTACCTACATCATCAACTAAACGACGTCGAAAGCTTGAGCACACATCATGGCTCAGTGAGCAAACAAAACAATGCAACAAACATATGGATGCATTCAATTCATATCTGTGGTCTGGTTTATAAGTTTGCAATGTGCTATAGAAAGGTTCGGTGGCCGCCTCACCTCTATACACGAGTGTGTGAATCCGCCCAATGAGTATCGGCACTGTCGTCCCACTTGAACCCACCATGGACAATATACACCCCATGAAAACGGCATGGGTGTACCGGATACCCATACCAACACGTAAGCCCCTGTTGGCGAGGGGTTGCAAACTGGGCTCGCAACTAACCAATCCTAATGTCAAACAGTGTATCCAAGGCCTCACCTCAGCATCCCTCAATACATCCAAAGAGATAGAGCTAAGGCCCCCCGACAGAGTTGATGACTATAAGGTCTGAGACCACCTCCCCTGATACCCTACAACGTAATAGCTCTGCTAAGGTAATGGCGATACGACGATGTCAGTGGACATGACTTGAGTAGAACCATGGTACAATATACACCCCATGAAATTGGCATGGCTGTACCGGTTGATACCATCCCCTACCCGCACCATGTACACTAACCACACACATACATTCACATGCCTATTCCTAGCATCATCATCATCATCATGTTATAAATAAACAGAATTAAATATGCATGAACAGTAATAGCAGGAATATTGGATGACATATTGAATGCACATACAAGCATACATGCATAGAATCAATCATGGCATTAGACTCAAGAAATAAAAATAGTTTATTATTAACCAATTAGTTAAGGTCTTGTTCCCTCATCATTGCTTGAGTGTTGATCCTCTTTCAAGCTTTAAAACCATTTTTATATCAATAGGAAAACCTAACAAGTCGATAGATTTTGGTTAGAAGTCATTCCGGCATCATTAGGCTTGTTTTTAAGCACGGGTCGCAGGGTGGGTCGCAAGTAGAGTAGCAGTCTACATTGACCCCCAAGGTAGGGTCGATGCCGGGTCGGATGTTCCATCGACTACAGGTGCGACCCACCCCTATTCCTGGACTTCCCGAATACTGGGGGTCGATTTTATGGTCTGGTAGGGTAGATTCCCACTCGACCCCACGTGCGACCCCCCGTGGGTTGAGCCGAGATTTTCATTCTACAGTCCATTCTTTCACGTTTGGGTCCTATGGCTTACTTCCACAATCCATTCTAGGCTTGTTCTATGGCTTAGAACACTAGGTTTCTTCCTTACCTTGTCTACCATGATTTCTCCATGGATTTCATCAAAATCTTCCCATGGGTGTATGATTTGGATTTCTCCTAGACCATACTCTCTTCATGAACTATTCTAAGGTCTTAGATTATCAAATAGAAAGCTTGCCCATACATTAGGTTTGCCCGAGATTCGGAGATTTCTCCGAATTTCTTTTGATTCGGTCCTCTTCTCTAACTTTCCTTCTCTTCTTCTTCTCTTCTCTTTCTCTCACTTTCAATTAGGATTTCAAAAGGAGTGAAAGAGGCTTAGGGACATCCTATTTATAGAGTAGAATCTCCAAAAATAAGTCCCATTGAGATTAGGAAGGAATCCCATTGAAATTTGAAAAGTTTCCTATTTGCGGTTTCTATAGGCAAACAGGGGGTCGATGAAGGGGTCAGAGATCCTGTCGACCCTCAGTTCCTAAGTTGTCCGACCCCCAGTGAAAAACCAAGGGTTTGACTTCTCTGTGAGGGGGGGTCGACCTTGCCTACCTAGGTATGCGACCCTGCCCTCTAATTCACTATTTTTGGGTCAGTTTAGTACCTGGTTTCACCATTTCCTTCATGCACTTGGTCCATTTGGCTCGACCATGATGGGTAGACCTGGTACAAGGTGCTTAGACCGGTTAGTTCGATACGGGACTAAAAAATCCCCCTACTTATAAAAATTTCGTCCTCGAATTGTTCATACCTTCCGAGTCGAATAGATGAGGGTATTGCTTTCGCATAGCATTCTCTTCTTCCCATGTGATTTCTTCTATATCCTTGCTTTTCCAAGTGACCTTAACATAATAAATGTCGCGATTGTGTAGTCGTTGCACCTTTCGGCTGGTGTTTTCAGTTGGTGCTACTTCAAACGTTAAATCCTCAGTCAAATCAGGTAGATCTACTGTCAATACGTGCGTTGGGTCTCTAACATACTTTTTCAATAAGGAGATATGAAATATGTCATGCACACTTGACATAGATGGTGGTAGTGCTAACTGGTAAGCCACTTTTCCACGCTTAGCTAGAATCTCATATGGTCCGACATATCTCAGACTTAATTTACCTTTTTGTCCGAACCGTTTCAAACCTAGCATAGGTGACACTTTGAGGAATACCTTATCACCTACGGTGAATTCAAGGTCTCGGCGTCTAGTGTCTACATATTGCTTCTGAAGATTCTGAGCCGTTCTTACTCTTTCCTTGATAATGTTGACTACTCGACAAGTCTCTTCAACAAATTCTGGTCCAACAATACTATGTTCTCCAACTTCATTCCAAAATAAAGGAGTTCGACACTTCCTGCCATACAGTGCTTCATAGGGTGACATCTGTATAGTAGCCTGATAGCTATTGTTGTAAGTGAACTCAATCAGGGTAACTTTTCTTCCCATGATCCTTTGAAATTAATTACACTAGCTCGCAAAGATGTCTTCTAGAATCCGAATGGTGCGCTCCGACCGTCCGTCATGTCTGGGGATGGAATGCAGTACTGAACTTCAATGTTGTACCAATAGCCTTCTATAACCCTTCCCAAAACTTTGAAGTAAATCGTAGATCTTTGTCGGACACAATGCTTTCAGGTACACCGTGTAATCTGACAATATTATCCACATACAACTTAGCTAACCTTTCTAGTGTATACTGAGGTCGTATAGCTATAAATCAAGTCGTTTTAGTCAGTCTGTTTACAATCACCCAAACTGCGTCAACTACTCGGTGAGTCAATGGTAACCCTGTGACGAAGTCCATAGTAATGCAGTCCCATTTTCATGCTGGTTCCGTAACGGTTGTAACAGTCTTGCTTGTCTTTGTCGTTCGATTTCACCTTCCGACAATTTAGGCATTGAGACACGAACTTGGCTATATCTGTTTTCATTCCCCTCCACCAATATAATTTCTTTAGGTCATGATACATTTTTGTACTTCCAGGGTGTATCGAATAGGCGGTGGTATGGGCTTCCTTCATTAGTCGGTGTCTAATGTCCAAACTTTCTATCTCAGGTACACATATTCTTCCTTTGTACTTCAGTACCCTTTCATCATCTAAGGAAAACTTAGGAGTAGTTCTACCTTTTTTGATGTCTTCTTGTCCTGTTCTTAGATAAGCGTCTGATTTAATCACTGTTTTCACTTCATCAAGTATATCGGGTACAATCTTCAATGTGGCAAACATATTTACAAATCGATGGATAAACCCTTGGTTGGTTGATTCACTGCATCTATCACAAATTATTCATTACCATAACTGAATACTTTTCTGGTAGTACACAGTGCAGCAGTGGTGCTAACCTCCTCTTGAGATTTCATCATTGCCTTTCTACTCAGTGCGTCCGCAACCACATTAGCCTTTCCCGGATGATACTGGATATCACAATCATAGTCTTTCAATAGTTTCAGTCATCTTTGTCTCATATTCAACTCCTTCTGATTAAAGAGGTAAGTAAGACTTTTATGATCTGATTTAATCTGAAATTTCACTCCGTACAAGTAATGTCTCCATATTTTGACAGCATGTATAACTGCCGCTAATTCCAAATCATGAGTGGGATAGTTCTTCTCATGTGTCTTCAATTGCCTTGAGGCATAAGCAATTACTTGTTCTCCTTGCATAAGTACACATCCTAATCCCAATCCTGACGCATCAGTGTACAAAATAAATGGTTGTCCTGGAATCGAAATGGTCAAGATTGGAGCTGATATCAATCTAGCCTTCAATGTTTAGAAACTCTTCTCGCATTTATTAGTCCATACAAACTTTTCACCCTTCTTAGTCAAACTGGTAAGAGGTACGGAAATTCATGAATAGTCTTCCACAAATCATCGACAATACCCAGCTAGACCTAAGAAACTTCTAATTTCTGCAATGCTCTTCGGTGCTTCCCACTTCACAATAGCTTTGATCTTGCTAGGATCGATTTTAATTCCTTTAGCGGATACAACATAGCCTAGAAAAACGAATTCCTTTAGCCAAAACTCACACTTTGTAAATTTGGCATAGAGCTTCTCCTTCCGTAATCGCTGCAGAGTGGCGTTAAGATTCTTTATATGAGTTTCCTCGTCTTTGGAGTAGACCAATATATCATCGATGATTACAATAACCGGCATATCCAACATATCGTGGAATACCCGATTCATAAGTTCCATAAAGGTTGCTGGTGCGTTCGTTAATCCGAAAGACATGACAAAAAATTCATAATGTCCATATCCGGTCCTGAATGCTGTCTTGGGGATATCACCATCCTTAATCTTCAACTGATGGTAGCCTGACCGAAGATCGATCTTGGAGAACACTTTGGCACCTTGCAACTGATCGAACAAGTCATCGATCCGAGGCAATGGATACTGATTCTTGATTGTCAGTTTATTCAGTTCTTGGTAGTCTATACACAATTGAACACTACCGTCCTTCTTCTTCACGAATAACACTGGCGCTCCCCATGGTGATATGCTAGGTCGGATGTAGCCCTTGTCCAGTAGTTCTTGTAGTTGTACTTTTAATTCCTTTAATTTAGTAGGAGCCATTCTATAAGGCGCATTAGATATTGGTGTGGCTCCGGGTATTAGATCTATAACAAACTCTGTAGCGTGGTCGGGTGGTAATCCTGGTAGTTCTTCAGGAAATACATCTGGATAGTCACGCACGACATCAATATACTCCATTCGTAGTGCTTCTTTGGTAAGATCGACCACAGATACTAGATACCCAACTGCTCCTTTCTCAAGGCACTTCCTAGCCTTGAATGCTGAGAGTATGAGCTTTCGTTTAAGGGGAAGTTTGGTTCCCAAAAAACTGAACTCTGCTCCTTCTTTGTCTTTAAATGTCAGGTACTTTTCGGCACACAATAGATTTGCAGAATGTCGAGCTAACCAGTCCATTCCCAAGATGACGTCAAAGTCTGCCATCTCAAGTTGGATCAAGGTTGCATCTAAATTCTTTTCATCAATCAGAACTGGACATGGCCCATAACCTTTTTCTAACTCCACTTCTAATCCCATAGGTGATTGTACAAGCAGTTTGTAGTCTAATGATATAAGGGGTAGATTTAGCTTCTTTCCAAATGACACAGATATAAAAAAATGAGTTGCTCCTGAATCAAAGAGTACTCTGACGGGAATACCATTAATAGGTACGATACCTGTGATTTGTTTTGATTTAGTCTACATGCTGACATAATGTAACACAAAATGATAAGATTCAGGTCATACATGTGACCACATCAGGCAATGCGGCAACATCCTCGGATGTAACCGTGTGAACTCTGCCTTGTTGTAGTTATTTCTTGGGCTTAGTACACTCCCTTGCAATATGCCCTACTTGATTGCAGTTAAAACATATTACTCCTTCACTGACTTGCTTTTGTTGCTGTGGAGCTGCAGGGGTAGTCTTGGCTGCAGCATTAAAGCTGTAAGACCCATACTCCGTAAACCCGGTCTAAACATTGGTTTTGTGTCGTAGCAGGTCTTCCGTTCATCACCGGGCCAGACGGGACGAGTGGATGACAAAAAGGTATGAAATTGGATCAAAGACGGTCAATTAATCATCATTTTATGTTGACCGGTCGATGGTACCGGTCGATCGGTCAGCTCTGCGCAGCTGAGTGTGGAGATCCGGAATTGGATCTTTGTGGGTCCCATTTTCCTAAACCCTAATGCCTCAACCTTTCTAATCCTAATAGGGTTACTAAACCCTAATGTTAGCCTATAAATACACCTTAAACCTCCTCAAAACCTTTCCATTGTCTCTCATAAACTCTAGAGAAGAGAAGGAGGTTGGAAAGGAGAAGGAGCTAGGAAGAAGAAGGAGGTGCCGCCATTGTCGTTCGACGACGCTCACTTTACGCCAGTCGACGGTAAGTGTTTTAATCATTCTTCTTACCCTTTGACTCTAGGATAGTTGTATGGGTGGATCAATACCATGCAAGTAGGTATTGATCTAAAACCCTAAATTGGCCAATAAACCCTAAGTTGCCGTCAAACCTTAGATTCGAGTTCCGAGATGATATTCATCGAAACAAGATTTGAATGAGTTGGGGATAACTCTAACTCAAAGCTCAGACTTACAATGAATAGGAGAAACCCTAGAAATCCATGGAGGATGATTGTCGGTAATAAAAAAACCAGGTGTATGGTCTTTAGCAGACATACCGGTCGACCATACCGGTTGCTAGTTTGCTCACAGAGCTGCAACCGGTATGTTGCGACCGGTCAGTTCTGAAAGGCTGGTTTTGGACTTTGTTGGTTTCCGACCAACGTGAAACCCTAAGAAAACTATTCTAATGAAACCCTAATAATATTGTAGGACTTTGTGACTTTCCGTTTGGATCTTACGACGTGGAGCAAGCTAACAAACGAGCGTCAGGTAAGGGAATCTGGACAGTAAATCTTTGTTATTGACACTGAATATATATGATGTGATGTTTGTGCATATTCACATGTCATCCTTTACTTTCAGTTATTATTATTGTTCATGCATTGATAAGATGTGATTGTTAGGCATGTGATTGTTTTTGTTAGTGTGTGGGGTGGGGCATGGGCCTGTGATCATTCCTCACACTAGCACCTTTTGTAGTATTCTGTCTTAACATGCTTGGTACGGGTGGCGCATCAGGGGAAGGTCGTGGTACGGTGGTCTCCAATGTTGATGTTGGCCTGGCCATGGTTATGTGGCATTGTGGTCTCCGAGGTCAACGCTGGCTTGTCCACGATGCTTTAGCTCTATCTCTATGCCGTAGGGAGTTATGTTGGGATAGGGTCTACCTGCGTATTGTTTCTATCCTAGTGGGTTAGTTGCGAATAGGGCATAAGGGAAGGTGTGGGAATGCCTTAGCTATATCTCTATGCCGTAGATGGCTATGCTGGGATAGAGCATACATTGATGACATATAGGATTGGTTAGTTGCGAGATCAGTTTGTGAGCCCTGGCCAGTAGGGGCTTAGGTACTGGTATGGGTAGAGCATCAGGGGAGGTACGAGGGTATCTTAGCTCTATCTCTATTCCATGATGGGTGCATGTGGGCCAATGGGGGTGTGATCCGCACTCGTGTATAGATGTGCGGGGGCCACCAAACCTTTCTATAGCACACTGCAAACTTAAACCAGACCACAGCATAAAATTGATTGTTACTCATGCATAATATTGTGAAACTGTCTGATTGTCTTACTGAGCTAAGTTATGAGCTCACCCTTTGTACGTACATTATTTTAGATGTTGATGCAGGTTATACAGTGGATGACTTTATGAACGCTCTGGCGTATGGTGATGTTGCTGCTCTGGGTGTATAGGCAGGAGAGGACGAGCATGACGCTTCATGCGAGTGCCCTTTCTGTGTGTACCTTTGATTTGACTTTTATTTATTTTCATTATTTTTGGTTGGATTAAAGTGATGTAATGGTATTATATTTATGATTTGGATTTGAATAATTGGATACTTATTTAATTTATCAATAGATACTCAGTTCATTATATTTTAAAGACTTTCGCTGTATTATTTATATTCTTATTGTGGTTATGTGTAATGGTTTGTATGAGTGGACACGGCTTATTTGAGATCCTAGTGTGAACCGTTGGTTCGATGACGGTTCACTCACACCATTCTGGTTGGATCAGAATTGGGGTGTGACAACTTGGTATCAGAGCCTTCGGGCTCTGTCCAACAGACCATATTGCATTTAACTAAGTCGATGAACTGAGTTAGGAAATATTAAAAATTTTTAATACAAACACATCCTAAGCATTGTTTGATACCTGAGACGGATTAAGAAAGAGCATAATATACTATACTAAATATGAAACTTAACATGTGCACATACACTAGTTAGGTGAAACATGAAAACTTTCATTAAATGGAAAAAGAGTATCGATTAAATAGTGGTACAGTGGTCCACCCACAACCGGACGGTTACCCCGTTATATAAACGGTCATAAGAGAAGAAAAATAAGAGGGACAATTATGGGGTAGGGGGCCTGGGAGGAATAGGGTCTGCTATATCATAGTCTTGCTCGTAAGAGACCCTGAGCCAGTGCACCTGATCCTATGCGACTCGGGATCGCGAGCCAATCTGCGCCAAGTCACGGCTCATCTCACGCCGAGTGTCCCCGATCTCCATAATCATACCCATCATGGTGTCCGGTGAAGGCCGAGATGGTCCAGCTTGTAGAGGTAGACGGTGGGGCTGCAGGTGTAGGCTGTGGGACAGGCACTGGTGCTTCCCCAGCCATATCGTCATCATCACTCCCAGCCTCTGCCACATAGGCCGCATTGGCTGTTGCTGCTGCTGCTGCCGCGGCTGCTACCCTCCCGAGTGAACGAGGGCGAGCCTCCAACTTGTCATTGCTAACGGGTAGATCGACCATCTACATCCTCTGAATAGCCTCCCAGTCAATGTCGGAGGTCATAGTGTCCTCAACCGTCACCTTTCCTCTCATGCTCACACCCAGGCGACGTAGCAGAAAGGTAATGAGACGATCGTAGGGAAGGTTACTGGCCTGATCGTCCAGGGTCGCCTGATGCATGGTCCTGATGATGAGGTAAGGGAGAGAAACCCGCTCCCCGGTGCAGACGCAGTAAGTGATGTACTGAGTGAGCTGAGATAGCTCACTGTAGTGGCCGCTCTGGGGCACGATGTCGTGCTGGATAATGCGGCTGTAGACACGAGCTAGGGGCTTCAGACTAGCCGCCTTCATAGGAGCCCCATGATTGAGGATCTTCTCGGCGATCTCTCGGCGTAAGTCCTCGCTAAGATAGCCCTTCACCTTTGGGGGGCAGTATACTAAGTCTCCATCATTGGGTACCCCCAACAGATCAGCTAACTGGTGGGTGTTGAAGGAGATAGGTACACCCTTGACATAGCTGGAGATACGTAAGTCCCTACCCTGGTTGGGATCGTTAACATCCCCATGCAGCTCCAGGTTAGCATAGAAATGCTTAACCAGGTTGGGATGGGTGGTATCAGTGTAGGATATTACCGGTACCCACCCAAGCGTGTCGAAAGCGGCTCGCACATCTAACCTCTCAAGCTGATCTAGGTTAACTCGACGCCCGGATTCGATGTTTTTGCTATCGAACCATGGGAAACGAGCTTGTGCCTCCAAGGATTGAAACCAGCGCTCGTCGAGTTGTGCAGCGGGTGGCTGAGAAGCGCGAACGCTCGAGCCATGAGGACGTTTGCCCAAAGCGCGTTGTGGAGCCATTAAACTGCAAAACAAAAGAAAATAAGAAGAAAATGTTAGATTTTGTCAAAATTTCGACAGCATAACGACTGTAATTCAAGAAAAAGCCTCGAACTCACCCAAAAACTTGGGGAGGAGGACTTACGTAACCCCCACACTCTTAAACAAATCAATCACAGGCAATTACAATAAGAAATTTCAGAAATTTATGAAAAATCAAGAAAATTCAAAAAATTTCGAAAACCTAGGTCAAAAAGTGGAAAAATTCAATTTTTATCAAAACCGTTTAGTGGAACCTCAAATTAGTTGAGGGCTTTTGCTCTTAGGGGTCCCTAAACCCTTTCTAAGCCAAAGGAAAAGAGTTCCTACGGTTGGAATCTCTCAATCAAAGAAAAATCTAAAATTTTAACTAAAAATGATATGGAAATTTTGTAAAAACTTGATAGAGAGGGAAGAGAATTACCTGGAGACGATGTTCTAAGTCTTGAACGGAAGAAAATGACTTCTAAGATCATCGGTCGGACTGTAGCAACTCTGGAGCCAGAGAGAAATCACCACCGGATAGAAAGAAGAAAGAAGAACTGAGAAAAATCTCACTTTTTCGCGATTTTAAAAGCAATTCTGGGCATACCGGTCGACGGTTTTGCCTATACCGGTCGACCGGTATCCCTACAGACATGCAACCGCTATGTCTCGGTCAGAATTAAAATTCTGACCGATCGACTATACCGGTCGCAGCACTGTCTACATAGTGTCGATCGGTATCTCCCAAGACATGCGACCGCTATGTCTCGGTCAGAATTTTTAATTCTGACCGGTTGACTATACCGGTCGCAGCATATTCTACAGGGGTGCGACCGGTTTGTTGCGACCGGTCAGCACCTGAATAGCCAGAAAAATCTCTGAAAAATTTTAAAATTTTGTAAATTTAAATACTCCTTTTTGCGACTGTTTCGTCTTATATTGTTCAAGACTAACACCATTATTGCTTCATTTTCATGTGTTATGTCTTCTTCTCAGATTCAAACAGAATAGTCTGAGATGGTGGGTGGAAATGGTCATAGGGGTCGGAAGTGTCACCAGGCTAGGATGCGCCTCGAGGAAGAAGAACAGGTTGAACCAGGCCATGTTAGAGAGCCAAGCCCGGAAGTTGAGGAAGAACAGGTTCCAGAAGTACCGAAAAATTTGCCTGGCCCACCTCACAGGAATTCTGAGACCATTGTTACAAACCTGGTCTATCAGATGCAAGCTCAGCAGAAAGAATTACTGAGCGAGATACTGAAGATGTTCAGGCCACCGGGTTCTGTTCCCACTAGAGGTACGCCCGAGTCTGGAGGGAATAATAATACACAGCCGACGCATGGTAGCCCAGGATTGATGGGCCAACCCCAGAATGTACCACCACCGCACCAGTTTCCATCATCTTCTGCTTATCAGGGAGCATATCCGTATCCACCACCATGGTACGGAATGAATACTCAGGGACGACACGATCATAGCAGGGCGGTGGATAGATTCCTAAAGCTGAAGCCTTCTTCATTCACAGGTAAGACAGGTAAACCATTGTGGCCAGCATAGTGGATTGCAGAAATGGAGAAAAATTTTCGGCTGATGACCTATTCAGAGGATGAAAAGGTCCTGTTTGCCACTCACATGCTGAGAGAAGATGCGAATGCTTGGTGGAATTCTACACGAGCATATCTGGAGATGAAGCATGCACAGGTAGATTGGGAAGTGTTCAAGGTTGCCTTCTTCGATAAGTATTTTCCGAAGAGTTTCAGAGATCAGATGGAGAAGGAGTTCCTTAATTTGCAGCAGTCTTAGTCGACTATGGATGCCTACCAGCAGAGGTACGAGGAGTTATTTTTCTTTGCACCGACAAGTATGCAAGAAGAAGATACCAAGACACGTAGGTTCACCATGGGACTACGTGGAAGCATCAGAGAGCACATATTGGGCCTGGACAAGAAAATATATAATGAGGCTATGTAGGTTGCGAGGGTGATAGAGTCCAGTCAGCGGGACAGCTTCTTCGCGCAGAACAGGGGAGTGAAGAGACCCGCTATTGAGAGTTCTGGTGGCGGTAACAATAGACCCTTCCGCCCATACAGGGCTCAGACCGCTACAGTACCTGCTAGAAACAATACGGCACCACCTGTGCCACAGAACGCCGGATTCAACCCGAATATCAAATGTTTCAACTGTTAGCAAGTGGGTCATATTGCAAGGACCTGCACTCTACCTAGGAAGCAACCTCCCCAGCAAGGAAAAGTTTATGCGGTCACCGCTGAAGAGGCAGCTGCATCACCTGATGTGGTCACGGGTACGACTCTATCTCTTACTATTTGGCTTACTATTTTCATTAGATGTATGCGCATGTAGAACTAAGGGATAATAAAAAATTTCAAGAATTGTAAATGTAGCTGGTATACCTGCCAGAGTACTATTTGACTCTGGGGCCACGCACTCCTTTGTTTCTATTTTCTTTGGAAAACGAATGGAGTTACCAATTAAGCACTTGAACCCAAGCTTGATAGTTTGCTCTCCGCTAGGAGTCGAAGTGGCTTTAACTGAATATTATGGACCATGTACTGTATGTATTGAGGGCCGAGACTTAGAAGCAAGTCTGGTACTACTCGAGATGGCAGACTTTGATGTCATCTTGGGAATGGATTGGCTAGGCCACCATTCAGCTATCCTATTATGTGGTGAAAGGAAGCTTGTGCTTACAGACAAAAAGGGAAAGGAGTATAGCTTCACTGGGATCAGGCTATCTAGGAAGCGAAAGCTGATTCTCTCCGCCCTAAAAGCCAAGCGATGCTTAGAGAAAGGGGGAGTGGGGTATCTAGTATCTGTAGTCGACATCACGACAGAGTCACTCAAGATGGAAGATATAGATGTGGTTCGAGAGTTCCCAGATGTATTTCTAGAGGAGCTTCCAGGTCTACCGTCGGACAGGGCTACAGAGTTTGTAATAGACCTTATTCCAGGTTCGGCGCCGGTGTCCAAAGCACCATACAGGATGGCCCCTATCGAGTTAAAGGAGTTGAAGACCCAATTACAAGAATTGTTAGATAAGGGTTTCATACGACCTAGCATATCGCCTTGGGGAGCACCTGTATTATTCGTCAAGAAGAAAGACGGAAGTGTAAGACTATGCATTGACTATCGTGAACTGAACAAGTTGACGATCAAGAATCGGTATCCCTTGCCTAGAATCGATGATTTGTTCGATCAATTGCATGGTGCAAAGGTTTTCTCAAAGATTGATCTCCGATCGGGGTATCACCAACTGAAGATCAAGGCCAGAGATATTCCGAGGACTGCTTTTAGGACGAGGTATGGGCATTATGAGTTTCTAGTTATGTCTTTTGGGTTGACCAATGCTCCAGCGTCGTTCATGGAACTGATGAACCGAGTGTTCCATGATATGTTGGACACTTCGGTCATCGTATTCATCGATGACATATTGATCTACTCTAAGGACATGGAGAATCATACAACACATTTGAGGGCAGCCCTACAACGGCTAAGACAAGAAAAACTGTATGCTAAGTTCAAGAAGTGAGAGTTTTGGCTGAAGGAAGTGGCTTTCTTGGGCCATGTAGTATCTGAAGACGGTATCATGGTTGATCCAAGTAAGAAAGCTGCTATTGTAGGATGGGAAGCACCAAAATTTGTTGCGGAGATTCGTAGTTTCCTTGGGTTAGCTGGTTATTATAGAAGATTCGTGGAAGACTACTCCAGGATCGCTGTTCCACTCACCAGATTGACCAAGAAGGGGGAAAAATTCATATGGACAAATGAGTGTGAGAAGTGCTTTCAGACTTTGAAGTCAAGACTAGTCTCTGCACCTATCTTGACCATCCCAGAACCAAGCATACTGTTCACCTTATATACGGATGCTTCAGGGTTGGGTATTGGGTGCGTATTGATGCAAGGAGAACAGGTGATTGCTTACGCATCAAGACAGTTAAAAGAGTATGAGAAGAACTATCCTACGCATGATTTGGAGCTAGAAGTAGTTATACATGCAATCAGGACTTGGAGACACTATTTGTACGGTGAGAAGTTTCAGATCAAGTCAGATCACAAGAGCTTAAATTATCTTTCCACTCAGAAGGATCTGAATATGAGACAAAGGAGATGGCTGGAATTGTTGAAAGATTATGATTGTGACATCTAGTACCATCCGGGAAAAGCAAATGTTGTGGCTGACGCCTTAAGTAGAAAGTGGGCATCAAAACCTAAGGCCGGGCCAACTACAAATGCTGCATTGTGTGTTGTAGCCTCAAGTTCAATGGAAATTGATGAAGAACATATTATAGAGACTGTAGAAGATCCAGTTGAGCAAGGGTTAATTCATAAGTTCACCATGATGTTCACAGCTTTGAAGATCTCACCGGATCTAGTTGATGAAGTCAAGGTAGCAATCCTACAGGATCCACGTCTCAAGACAGTGCAAGAAGACCTAGAGAAGGGTACGAGCAATCCTAACTTTACCTTGGATTCAGACAAGGTACTCAGGTATCGTGGACGATTCAATGTATACCTGAGAGTGAAGACTGCAATATCAGAGATCGAGTTATGACTGAAGCTCATTACACTCCATTAACGGTACATCCAGGAAGTACCAAAATGTATCATGATTTAAGAAGACTATATTGGTGGAGGGGTATGAAAACAGATATAGCTCGTTTCGTGTTGTCTGAATTGTCAACAAGTTAAAGTAGAAAAGAAGAGACCCATAGGTTTACTACAACCATTATCGGAACCTGCATGGAAGTGGGATTGCATTACTATGGATTTCGTCACTGGCCTACCTTTGACACCAAGGTCAGTGGATGCAGTTTGGATAATAGTAGATCGACTCACAAAGACAGCTCGATTCATTGTGGTCAGACCTCAGTATACCATGGAGAAATTGGCCAAGTTATATGTGGATAATATAATCAGACTTCATGGCGTTCCAGAGAGTATAGTATCTGACAGAGATCCCCGTTTTACATCAAAGTTCTGGGAAGGATTACAGAAAGCTATGGGAACCAAGTTGAAGTTCAGTACAACTTTTCACCCTTAGACGGACGGACAGTCAGAACGAACTATTCAAATTTTAGAAGATATGCTTCGAGCTTGTGCAATAGATTCAAGGGAGCTTGGGATGAGAAGCTATCACTTATCGAGTTCGCTTATAACAACAGTTATCAGGCTACAATTCAGATGGCCCCATATGAAGCACTCTATGGGAAGAAGTGTTGTACACCTCTGTTATGGAACGAGGTGGGAGAAAGAAGAATTGTAGGATCGGAGTTTGTTGAAGAAACTTGTCGAGTGATTGATCAAATCAAGGAGAGAGTAAAGACAACTCAAGTTCGACAGAAGCACTATGCGGATAATCGACGTCGAGATCTGGAGTTTGCAGTGGGTGACAAAGTATTCTTGAAGGTATCGCCGGTGCGAGGTCTGAAACGGTTTGGTAAGAAGGGGAAGCTATGCCCCAGGTATGTGGGACCATATGAGATATTGACCCGATGTGGTAATGTAGCATATCAATTGTCTCTACCACCATCTATGTCAAGCGTGCATAACGTGTTCCATGTATCCTTACTGAAGAAGTATGTCAGAGATCCATCGCACATCTTGACCGCTGATCCCGTAGACTTGACTGAAGACTTAACATTCGAAGTGGTTCCTGTGATGCTCTCAAGCTGAAAGGTACAAGAACTTCGAACCAAGGATATTCATTATGTGAAGGTGCATTGAAGAAGCCAAAATGTCGAAGAAATTACTTGGGAAGAAGAGGGCGCGATGAGGAAGGAATACCCTAACCATTTCGACGATCAAGGTATGTTCAAATTTTGGGGCCGAAATTTATTTTAAGGGTGGGGGAGTTATGAGACCTACATGCAAATTTCGGGATGAAATTTCTTTTAAGGGTGGGGGAGTTGTAAGACCTGCACTCCGTAAACCTAGTCTAAACCTTGGTTTTGTGTCGTAGCAGGTTTTTCGATCATCACCGGGCCAGACGGGACGAGTGGATGACAAACAGGTATGAAATCGGATCAATGACGGTCAATCAATCATCATTTTATATTGACCGGTCAATGGTACCGGTCGACCGGTCAGCTCTGCGCAGCTGAGTGCGGAGATCTAGAATTGGATCTCTGTGGGTCCCATTTTCCTAAACCCTAATGCCTGAACCTTCCTAATCCTAATAGGGTTACTAAACCCTAATGTTAGCCTATAAATACACCTTAAACCTCCTAAAAACCTTTCCTTTGTCTCTCATAAACTCTAGAGAAGAGAAGGAGGTTGGAAAGGAGAAGGAGCTAGGAAGAAGAAGGAGGTGCCGCCATTGCCGTTCGACGACGCTCACTTTACGCCAGTCGACGGTAAGTGTTTTAATCATTCTTCTTACCCTTTGACTCTAGGATAGTTGTATGGGTGGATCAATACCATGCAAGTAGGTATTGATCTAAAACCCTAAATTGGCCAATAAACCCTAAGTTGCCGTCAAACCTTAGATTCAAGTTCTGAGATGATATTCATCGAAGCGAGACTTGAATGAGTTGGGGATAACTCTAACTCAAAGCTCACACTTAGAATGAATAGGAGAAACCCTAAAAATCCATGGAGGATGATCGTCGGTAATAAAAAAATCAGGTGTATGGTCTTCCGGAGACATACCGGTCGACCATACCAGTGGATAGTTTGCTCACAGAGCTGCAACCGGTATGTTGCGACCGGTCAGTTCTGAAAGGATGGTTTTGGACTTTGTTGGTTTTCGACCAACGTGAAACCCTAAGAAAACTATTCTAATGAAACCCTAATAATATTGTAGGACTTTGTGACTTTCCGTTTGGATCTTGCGACGTGGAGTAAGCTAACAAACGAGCGTCAGGTAAGGGAATCTGACCTAAACCTAATAATTAATGGACAGTAAATCTTTGTTATTGACACTGAATATATATGATGTGATGTTTGTACATATTCACATGTCATCCTTTACTTTCAGTTATTATTATTGTTCATGCATTGATATGATGTGATTGTTAGGCATGTGATTGTTTTCGTTAGTGTGTGGAGTGGGGCATGGGCCTGTGATCATTCCTCACACTAGCACCTTTTGTAGTATTCTGTCTTAACATGCTTGGTACGGGTGGGGCATCAGGGGAAGGTCATGGTACGGTGGTCTCCGATGTTGATGCTGGCCTGGCCATGGTTATGTGGCATTGTGGTCTCCGAGGTCAATGCTGGCATGTCCACGATGCTTTAGCTCTATCTCTATGCTGTAGGGAGTTATGTTGGGATAGGGTCTACCTGCGTATTGTTTCTATCCTAGTGGGTTAGTTACGGATAGGGCATCAGGGGAGGTGTGGGAATGCCTTAGCTCTATCTCTATGCCGTAGATGGCTATGCTAGGATAGAGCATACATTGATGACATATAGGATTGGTTAGTTGCGAGCTCAGTTTGCGAGCCCTGGCCAGTAGGGGCTTAGGTACTGGTATGGGTAGAGCATCAGGGGAGGTATGGGGGTATCTTAGCTCTATTTTTATTCCATGATGGGTGCATGTGGGCCAATGGGGGTGTGATCCATGAGGTGCCACACACTCGTGTATAGAGGTGCGGGGGCCACCAAACCTTTTTATAGCACATTGCAAACTTAAACCGGACCACAGCATAAAATTGATTGTTACTCATGCATAATATTGTGAAACTGTCTGATTATCTTACTGAGCTAAGTTGTGAGCTCATCCTTTGTACGTACATTGTTTTAGATGTTGATGTAGGTTATACAGTGGACGACTTTATGAATGCTCCAGCGTATGGTGATGTTGTTGCTCTGGGTGTACAGGCAGGAGAGGACGAGCATGACGCTTCATGCGAGTGCCCTTTCTGCGTGTACCTTTGATTTGATTTTTATTTATTTTCATTATTTTTGGTTGGATTAAAGTGATGTAATGGTATTATTTTATGATTTGGATTTGAATAATTGGATACTTATTTAATTTATCAATAGATACTCAGTTCATTATATTTTAAAGACTTCCGCTGTACTATTTATATTCTGATTGTTGTTATGTGTAATGGTTTGTATGAGTGGACACGGCCTATTCGAGATCCTGGTGTGAACCGTTGGTTCGATGACGGTTCACTCACACCATTCTGGTTGGATCAGAATTGGGGTGTGACAAAAGCCTTGAGTATGGAAGGGTTTGAATATCTTTGTATTCCCTCCATTGTAAAAATTTCCATTAGGCCTTTTGATTCCCCTATTTTGACCAAAGTAGCTCTCTTTCTAGCTCGACTCTATCACTCGACGAATTTGTGCCGTTTCATTGTAGATTTTATTTTCAAGTCCCAGAACATGCTCGCGGATGCTTCCCCTAAGTCCCATGATGAACCTTCGGGTCTTGGTATTTTCCTCTTGCATACTAGCGGGTGCAAAGATGAACAGCTCCTCATAACACTGTTGATATGTATCCACGATTATCTGCCCCTGATATAAACTCAGGAACTCTCTTTCCATAGAATCTCTGAAACTTCTAGGAATGTACTTCTCAAAGAATGCCTCCTTATAAATATCCCAAGTCAGTTGGGCGTGCTTTGTTAATAAATATGTCCTGGTAGACCTCAACCAATGGTGTGCATCTCCTTTCAGCATAAAGGTGGCACACAATACTTTCTCTTCTTCATTTACTGTCATCATCATAAAATTTCTTTCCATTTCGTCAACCCAGTGTGCCGACCATAAAGGATCTACTGGCTTGCCATTAAATTCTTTGGGCTTCATTTTCAGAAAATGCTCCACCAGTCTGGAGTGGTCTAGTTGTTGCAAGACATACGCCCCATACATAGGTGGTTGGTATTGATATCCACCTGGAGCTACTTTCAGGTTTTGTACTTGAGCCTGCATGATGGGAGTCTGAGGTGAGTAGGGTACTGTGTTGCTTCCCCCTAGTACTATACTTGCCTGTCCTGCTAGCATCGGTGTTGTCTATGCAGCTGGAAAGGTCATGCTTATGGCAGCTTGCATAGTAGCTTGTGTCTGTTGTATTTGCTGCAGCTGTTGGGCCAAATTCATTACTACTGTAGCCAGGTCTGTAGTGGAGCTAGTAGATTTGTAGGATTTATCTGCCCATTAATTACGGACGATGCTGTATTTGTATTCCCCTGTGTTTCCAGGTGTATCTGGCTGTCTTCCCCCATAGGTGTGGTGGTGGGATAGAGTTACGGCTTTGTCTGGTCACTCTGCGTCCAGCCATTATCTGTTCTGGTAGTGGGAATGCCTGAAAATCATAGAATACGTGGGGTAATCATTATATACTTCATTCTCATATTTAAATCCACTAACCAATGATAATTTCAAAATTTTCAGATCATTCTATCAAAAATACTGTATTTTTCACTGCAGGGTCGAGGGGGGTGGTCGATGGATCTCCGACCCTCAGTATGCGACCCTGAGAAATCACTGATTCTTACCGAGAGCTGGGGGTCGATGGATGTCCAACCCAGGGTTTGACCCCTGGTTCTCTGTCAGATTACTGAGAGCCGAGGGTTGATGAAGGGGTCGGAGGGGGGGTCGGATGTCTTGGTCGAATTCTCCGACCCTCGGACTAAAAATCAGGTTTTTATTTCCGATTTTGAATCCATTTCTCATTCTTCCCCCTCCTTTCCGACTCGGCTTGTCCCTCTGAGTTGCTACAGTGCCAACTCAGACTCTTTGGTGCTATTTGCTTCTTATTTCGACGTCCACACCTCGTCTATAGGTATGTTCTCTACATTTTCATGTTTTTAGGTTTCCTTAGCTAGGTTTTTACTCACTTAACTCGTTTTCCTCAAATTAAACTTTTTTCAATCGTAAAAATTTGATTTTTATTGGGGGTTTTTGTTGTTGGTGACTCAAGGAACGAAAGCCCTCAAAAAATATTTGAGTATCATCGGTTGGTTATCGAGAAACTTGAATTTCCCATTTTTGCCCTAATTTGTCGAGATTTTTCAATTTCTTGAAATTTCTTCAAATTCGATCTTTTTAAATGAAATTTCCAACTGTATGAGTCTTGCAGGATTGTTTAAAACCTTTATAAGTCCTCTTGCCCACGTATATAGGTGAAAAGTGAGGCTTTTGATCAATTTATGTCGTTATACTATCGAAATTTTTGGGTTTTTCATCTTTACTAACCCAATATCTGTTTCTCTTTGTTTTTGCAGATACTATGGCTCGTACCAAAGTACCCAAGGTTCATGACCCAGTTTGCTTCCGTTCTAACGAGGCGGAGACACAGTATGCCTGCTACTCTTGTAAGAAGGTAGAGGGAGGTCGCCGGGTAAACTTGGCTAGCCTGGCATTGTTCGATGTGGAGAGGGCTTTTGGTGACATGGGTTGGCTTCCTGTGATCACCTATGACGCCTGCAGTCGGCTAGATTTGGTGAGACAGTTTTACTGTAACCTCCAGGTGGTGGCAGATTACAACGATACCGAGAGGGGTAGAGAGCTTCAGATCACCAGCTACGTCAAGGGGGTCGAGATTTCATTCGATTATGGGTAGCTAGCCGACTTGTTGGGCATTTCATATGATGGCCCCTTGGTGTTCTGTGCTCCTGGAGAGCCCCAGTTCTTTTCATTGGAGATGAGAGCTGAGATTGACCGTCAGATCATCAGAGAGGATCACTGGGAGATGAAAGCAATCTATCTTCGTCCAGAGCCTCGGGTGTACTGCAAGATTATTCAGCACAACCTGATACCTCAGAGTGGGCATTACGAGAGGATCTCCCAGTTGACACAGTATCTGTTGTACTGTATCTGCACTAGGCAGCCCGTCTGCCTTCTTTACATCATCATGCGGACGATGATCAGCGCTACGTTGCCCAGTCATACTGGCAACCTGCCATATGGACGCATGATCTCTATGCTACTGACCCGCCTGGGTGTTGACATGACAGATGAGAGGATTCAGGAGAAATCATTCTCATCACCTTTGGATTGGGAGGCCATCTGCAAGATGGGCATGCGGGATGCCCAGGTCAGCGACGAGGAGAGGAACGCTATGATGTGTCCACGTACTCGAGTGGATATGGCTGACGCTGAGGCAGCAACAGCAACCACTGGAGTAGGGGTTCATGGGGGTGATGACAATGATTGCATGTACATGGATGTGGATGCCATACCTCCTCCAGCACCTCTAGCTCCACGATGTATTCTCTTTTGTCTTTCTTTTTGTACTTCAGAGTAACTGTCCGGGTTATGGACTGTACTATGCTTTAGTCATGTATATATATGTTTGTTCTTCTTTTGGTTTTATATAAATTTGTTTCTCATTTAATAGATGCATTATTCTCTTTCAATTTTGTCTCAAACAACACAGATGCTTATTGTGTGTTATTATTACATCTTTTAAATTTTTATCCTATCTCAGTTCATGAACTTTTGTGGAAGTATACTGGTTTCACAGACAGGGCCTGAGAGCTCTGATACCAAGTTGTCACACCCCAATTCTGCACCATTCAGAATGGTGTGATGAACCGCTAATAAACCAACGGTTCAACCAGGATCTCTAATAGGCTGTGTCCGTTGAAAATAAAACCATACACATCCACAACCATAATCAGAATAAATACACAATAGCGGAAGTCTTAATAACAAATGAACTGAGGAATCTATCTGTGATAATCATAAATAAAGTATCAAATTATGTTATATCAACTGAGACATAAGTAAATAAAATATCAATTACATTTCTTTAATAATTCAAATCAAAATCTAATAAAAAACGCATGCGTTGCACTCGCATGAAGAGTCATGCGTTTCCACTAAGTCTTCAGCTTCCATCGCAGCGATGTGCCCGTACGTAGAAACATTCATATAGTCTTCCACCATGGTACCTGCATCATCAACTAAAAATATTCGACGTCGAAAGGGTGAGCACACATCACGGCTCAGTGAGCAAACAAAACAATGCAACAAACATATGCATGCATTCAATTCATATCTGTGGTCTGGTTTATAAGTTTGCAATATGCTATAGAAAGGTTCGGTGGCCGCCTCACCTCTATACACGAGTGTATGAATTCGCCCAATGAGTATCAGCAATGTCGTCCCACATGCATCCCCCATGGACAATATACACCCCATGAAAATAGCATGGTTGTACCGGTTGCACATACCAACACGTAAGCCCCTACTGGCGAGGGCTTGCAAACTGGGCTCACAACTAACCAATCCTAATGTCAAACAGTGTATCCAAGGCCTTAACCCAACATCCCTTAATACATCCGTAGAGATAGAGCTAGGCCCCCGCGAGAAGACTACAAGGTCCGAGACCACCTCCCGATAGCCTACGCGTAATATTTCCGCCAAGGTAATGGCGATCGACGATGTCGTGGACATGACTTGGTAACCATGGCACAATGTACACCCATGAAATTGGCATGACATCGTTGATACTATCCCCTACCCACACCATGTACACTAACCACACACATACATTCACATGCCTATTCCTACCTCCTCATCATCATGTTATAAATAAATAAAATTAATTGCATGAACGTAGAATAGATCACATTTGTTTACACAACATGAATCAGTCATGGCGTTGGACTCAAGAAATAAAAATAGTTTATTATTAGCCAATTAGTTTAGGTCTTGTTCCCTCACCTTTGCTTGAGTGTTGATCCTCTTTCAAGCTTTAAAACCACTTTTATATCAATAGAAAAACCTAACAAGTCGATAGATTTTGGTTAGAAGTCATTCCGGCATCATTAGGCTTGTTTTTAAGCATGGATTGTAGGGTGGGTCCCATGTAGGGTAGCAGTCCACATCGACCCCCAGGGTAGGGTCGATGCCAGGGTCGGATGTTCCATCGACCCTAGGTGCGACCACCCCTATTCTGGACTTCCCGAATACTGGGGGTCGATCCTGTGGTCTGGTAGGGTCGATTCCCAATTGACCCCACGTGTGATCCCCCGTGGGTTGAGTCGAGATTTTCATTCTACAGTCCATTCTTTCACGTTTGGGTCCTATGGCTTACTTCCACAATCCATTCTAGGCCTTTTTAATGGCTTAGAACACTAGGTTTCTTCCTTACCTTGTCTACCACGATTTCTCCATGGATTTCATCGAAATCTTCCCATGGGTGTATGATTTGGGTTTCTCCTAGACCATACTCTCTTCATGAACTGTTCAAGGTCTTAGATTATTAATAGAAAGCTTGCCCATACCTTAGGTTTGCTGAGATTCAGAGATTTCTCTGAATTCTTCAATTCGGTCCTCTTCTCCAACTTTTCTTCTCTTCTTCTTCTCTTCTCTTTCCCTCACTCTCAATTATGGTTTCAAAAGGAGTGAAAGAGGCTTAGGGACATCCTATTTATAGAGTAGAATCTCCAAAAATAAGTCCCATTGAGATTAGGAAGGAATCCCATTGAAATTTGGAAAGTTTCCTATTTACGATTTCTGTCGGCAAACAGGGGGTCGATGAGGGGGTCGAAGATCCCGTCGACCCTCAGTTCCTATGTTGTCCGACCCCCAGTGAAAAATCAGGGGTCTGACTTCTATGTGAGGGGGGGTCGACCCTGCCTACCTAGGTATGCGACCCTGCCCTCTAATTCACTGTTTTTGGGTCAGTTTAGTACCTGGTTTCGCCATTTCCTTCACGCACTTGGTCCATTTGGCTCGACCATGATGGGTAGACCTGGTACAAGGTGGTAAGACCGGTTAGTTCGATACGGGTCATATACCCAACTCCTCCTTTCTCGAGGAATTTCCTAGCCTTTAATGCCGAAAGGATGAGTTTTCATTTACGGGGAAGTTTGGTTCCCGCAAAACTAAACTCTGCTCCTTCCTTGTCTTTAAATGTCAGCTTCTTTTCCACACATAATAGATTTGCAGAATGCCGAGCTAACCAGTCCATTCCCAAGATGACGTCAAAGTCTGCCATCTCAAGTTCAATCAAGGTTGCATCCAAAGTCTTCTCGTCAATAAGAACTGGACATGGCACAAAACCTTTTTCTAATGTCACTTCTAATCCCATAGGCGATCGTACAAGCAGTTTGTAGTCTAAAAATTTGAGGGGTGGATTTAGCTTCTTTTCAAATGACATAGATATAAAAGAATGAGTAGCTCCCAAATCAAAGAGAACTCTGACAGGAATGCCATTAATAGGTACGATACCTGTGATTTGTTTTAATTTAGTCTACATGCTCATACAATGTAACACAATTTAAAAGGTTCAGGTCATACATGTGACCACGTCAGTCGATCCGGCAGCATCCTCGGATGTAATAGCATAAACTCTTCCTTGTTGTAGCTGCTTTCTGGGCTTAGGGCACTCCTTTGAAATATGTCCCACTTGATTCCAGTTAAAACATCTTATTCCTTCATTACTTTGCTTGGATTGCGATGGGGCTGCTGAAGTAGTCTTGGCTGCAGCATTAATGCCTTGAGTACGGAAGGCTCTGAATGTCTTGGTGTTCCCTCCATTATAAGAATTCCCATTAGACCTTTTTATACCCCTATTTTGAGAAAAGTAGCTCTCTTTCTGGCTCGACTCTATCACTCGAGCAATTTGTACAACTTCATTGTAGACTTTCTTTTCCAAGCCTAGAACATGCTCATGAATGCTCCCCCTGAGTCCCATGACGAACCTTCGGGTATTTGTGTTTTCCTCTTGCATGTTGGTGGGTGCAAAGAAGAACAGCTCCTCCTAACGCTGTTGTTATGCATCCACAGTCATTTGCCCCTGATACAAACTCAGGAACTCTCTCTCCATAGAATCTCTGAAAAACTTCTAGGGAAGTACTTTTCAAAGAATGCCTCTTTATATATACCCCAGGTCAAGTGGGTGTGCTTGGTTAACAGATATGTCCTGATAGACTTCCACCAATGGTGTGCATTTCCCTTTAGCATAAATGTGGCACACAACACTTTCTCCTCCTCATTCCCTGTCATCATCATAAAATTTCTTTCGATTTCATGAACCCAGTGTGCTGGCCACAAAGGATCTGCTGGCTTGCCATTAAATTCTTTGGGCTTCATCTTCAGAAAACATTCGACCAGTCTGGAGTGGTCCAGCTGATACGGAGCATAAGCCCCATACATAGGTGGTTGGCACTGATAACCACCTTGAGCTACTTCAGTGTTCTGCACTTGAGCCTGCATGACTGGTGTTTGAGGTGCATGGTGTACCGTGTTACTTCCCCCTGGTATTGTGCTTGCCTGTCCTGCTGGCATCAGTGTCATATGTGCAGCTGGAAAAGCCATGCCTGTGGCATCTTGCATATTAGATTGTACCTGTTGTATTTGCTGCAGCTATTGTGCCAAGTTCATTATCGCCGTAGCCAGATTTGTAGGTGGGGCTGGCAAGTTAGTAGGATTTGTCTGGCCATTAGCCACGAAAAGTGCCGTATTCAGATTCTCCTGTGTCTCAGGATATATATGGTTGTCTTCCTCCATAGGTGGTAGTTGTGGAATAGAGTTACGGCTTTGTCTGGTCACTCTTCGCCCAACCATTTTCTGTTCTGATGATGGTAGTGTCTGTAAACAATCATAGCACATGTGAGGTAATCAATATAAGTTGTTCTTCAGTCAAACGTCCAACTAATCAATATAAATTTAAAAATTTTCAGATCTTTCTGACAAAATACTGTATTTTCAATCGTTGGGTCGATGGTAGGGTCGATCCTTATGCGACCCTAGGGTATGCGACCCTGAGAATCACTATCAGCTTACCAAGAGCCTAGGGTCGATGGTAGGGTTGGTGGTTGTCCGACCCCTAGTTTTCTGTCATATCACCGAGAGGCTAGGGTTGATGGTAGGGTCGGTAATTGTCCAACCCTAGGTCCGACCCCTAGTTCTCTGTCAGATCATCGAGAGGCTAGGGTTGATGGTAGGGTCTGACGTAAGGATGCATGTTTTGGTCGAATTCTGCGACCCTACGATCCAGAATTAGGTTTTTAACCCCGATTTTGGATTCATTTCCCATTCTTTCTCCTCTCTTCCAACTCAACCCATTTCTTTGAGTTGCTACAGTATCGACCCCTACCTGTTTAGTGATCATATCTTCCGTTCGTGACTCCCACTCCTTCTCTTTAGGTATGCTCTCTTACTGTTTCTCGTTTTTAAAGCTTTCTAACTAGGTTTTTATCCATTTACATCGTTTTCTTCAAATTAAACTTTTTTTAATCATAAAAATTTAATTTTTATTGGGGGATTTTGCTATTGGTCACCCAATGGGTGAAAGCCCTAAAAAATATTCGAGTTTCATCGGTTGGTTATCAAGAAACTTGAAATTTTCTATTTTTGACCTAATTTTCTAGATTTTTTGAATTTATTGAAATTTCTTCAAATTTTCAAACTTATATTTCCAACTGTATGAGCCTTATAGGATGATTTAGAACCTATGTAAGTCCTCCTGCCCAAGTGTATGGGTGAAAAGTAGTGAGGCTTTTGACCAATTTATGCCGTTATAATGCCAAAATTTTTAGATTTTTCATCTTTACTGATTTATTATCTGTTTTTTTTGTTTTGACAGATAATATGGCTCATACCAAAGTTCCTAGAACTCATGACCCAGTTCGTTTTCACTCCAATGAGGCCGAAGCTCAGTATGCTCGCTATGAGCGTAAGAAGGTAGAGGGGGGTCTAGCCTTGTTCAACGTAGAGGGGGCATTGGTGACATGGGCTGGGTCCCTGTGATCATCTATGACGCATGCCCCCGTCTGGATTTGGTGAGACAGTTCTATTGCAATCTCCAGGTAGTGGGGGATCGCAATGAAACCGAGAGGGGTAGGGAGCTCAGGATCACGAGCTACGTCAAAGGGGTAGAGGTTTCCTTTGACTGCCAGCAGTTGGCTGATCTTTTGGGAATATCAAATGACAGGCCTTTGGGGTATTGTGCTCCCAGGGAGCCCCAGTTTCTTTCCTTGGAGATGCGTGCTGAGATTGACAGTAAGCTTATCGAAATGATCGCTGGGAGATGAAAGTGATCAACCTACGTCCAGAGCCTCGGGTGTACTGCAAGATCATCCAGCACAACCTGATACCCCATAGTGGACACTATGGGAGGATCTCCCAGTTTACTCAGTATGTCCTCTACTACATCTACACTAGGCAACCTGTCTGCCTCCCTTATATTATCCTGAGGAGGATGATCCGTGCTACACTGCCTGGTCAGATAGGCAACCTTCCCTACGAGCATCTGATCACTACTCTCCTCACCCGCCTAGGTGTTGATTTAGTGGATGAGAGGATTCAAGAGAAGACCTTCTCATCGGTGCTGGACTGGGAGGCCATCTGTAGGATGGGCATGCAGGATGCTCAGGTCGGTGATGATGAGAGGAACGCTCTGGTGCGTCCTCGTACTCGGATAGAGATAGAAGACACTGAGGTGGCAGCAGCAGTGGCAGTCGGAGCAGGGGTCCATGGGTGCGATGCTGAGGATGAGGATCGCATGTATATGGATGTAGACGCTATACCTCCTCCATTACCTCCACATTTCACTGGAGCTGGTCCATCTAGGGCTTCTTCACACATGGCTGGTCCTTCACACCCACCATCTGATGATATGATGGGGTTACTGCATGAGATCAGAGAGGCTCAGCGTGTGACAGACTTGATAGTGGGAGAGCTTCTAGATGCTCAGCGCATGACGGATAGGAGAGTGGGCGAGCTCCTAGATGCTCAGCATGCGTCCGATCAGCGGATGGCTGAGTTGACAGCTAGTCTCCAGACAACCTAGACTCAGGTAGCCTAGTTGACTAGAGTGTATGTTGAGGACTATGACAGAGATTGCAAGGCACCTCCTCCTCCATCACCTCCAGCTCCATGATGTCTATTTTCTTTTTCTTTTTCTTTTCGTACTACAGAGTAACTGTCAGATTATGGACTGTACTCCGCTTTGGATATGTATATAAATGTGCTCTTGACTTGATGTATATAAAACTTGTTTCTCCTTTTATACATGCATTATTCTCTTTCTTAAATTTTGTCTCAAACAATACAGGTGCTTACAGTGTGTTCTTATTAAAGCTTTTAAATTTTATCCTAACTCAGTTCACGAACTTTGTGGAAATATACTGGTTTAATAGACAGGGCCTGAGGGCTCTGATACCAAGTTGTCACACCCCAATTTTACACTGTTCAAAATGGTGTAATGAACCGCTAATAAACCAACGGTTCAACCAGGATCTCAAATATGCTATGTCCGTTTTCTTAAACCATACACATCCACAACAATAATCAAAGTAAATACATAATAGCGGAAGTCTTAAATATTAAATGAACTGAGAATCTATATGTGAAAAAATAAATTATTTAACCAATTATTTCCAGAAGGACTAAGACATAAACTTAAATAATTAATTTGAATACATTGTCTGTATAATCTAAATAAAAGTCTAATAAAAAACACAAGAGTTGCACTCGCATGTCGAATCATGCGACTCCATCATCACTTCAGCGTCCATCGCTGCAGCTTGTCCATACATAGGAGCGTTCATGTAGTCTTCAATTGTGGTACCGGTATCATCAACTATATTATTCGATGTCGAAAGGGTCAGCACACATCACGGCTCAGTGAGCAAACAAAACAATGCAACAAACATATGCATGCATTCAATTCATATCTGTGGTCTGGTTTATAAGTTTGCAATGTTCTATTAAAAGGTTCGGAGGCCGCCTCACCTCTATACACGAGTGTGTGAAGCCTCCCAATGAATATCGGCATTGCCGTCCCACATGCACCCACCATGGAAACAGTGTACCCAATGGGTATCGGCATTGCTATACCACATGCTCCCTAACCAACACGTAAGAACCTATTGGCGTGGGCTTGCAAACTGGGCTCGCAACTAACCAATCCTAATGTCAAACAGTGTATCCAAGGCCTCACCCCAGCATCCCTCAATACGTCGATAGAGATAGAGAGATAAAGCTAAGGCCTCCCGGGAGAGTCAGAGACTACACGGTCTGAGACCACCTCCCCTGATCCCTCCTACGTAATAGCTCTGCTAAGGTAATGGCGATACGACGATGTTAGTGGATAAGACTTGAGTAGAGATAGAGCTAGAGTCTAGTGACCAGGATCAACCATAGTGTCACGTCCTCCCCCTGATGCACCACTCGCATCAAATACACTAACCACACACAAATATTCATATGCCTATTCCTAATATCACCATCATCATCATGTTATAAATAAAAGAAATTAAATATGCATGAACAGTAATAGCAGGAATATTGGATGACAAGTTAAATGCACAATACACACATACACGCATAGAATCAATCATGGTATAGGACTCAATAAGCAAAAATAGCTTTTTATTATCCAATTAGTTGAGGTCCTGTTCCCTCACCATTGATTGAGTGTAGATCCTCGTTCAAGCTTTAAGAATCACTTTTAAATCACTAGGAAAACCTAACAAGTCGATAGATTCTAATTAGAATTAATTCCAACAAATTTAGACTAGCTAAATCATAGGGTCGCAGGTAGGGTAGCACTTAGGGTCGGTTACCCAATCGATCCTAGGGTGTAGGGTCAGATATGGGGTCGGTTACCAATCGACCCTATGTGCGACCACACCCTCCCTGGGACTTTTCGAGGGTATGTGATCAATCCTGTGGTCTTGTAGGTCCATTCTAAGATTGTTCTATGGCTCATAACTATGATTTTTACACACTTTCCATTGCCTATGATGATTACTTCCATGGATTTCTTTGAAACTCATCCATGGATAGTTGATTTGGGTCTCTCGTAATCCTAACTTCTTCATATTCCATTCTAGGCTCTTAATTTATGAAAGGAATTAGACTCATACCTGAAGTTGGCTGAGATTCAGAGGTTTCTCTGAAGTTCCTCCTCTTCCTTAGTCTTTTCTCCAATTTTCCTTCTCTTCTTCTCTTCCTTCTCTTTCTCTCTCTCTCACACTTTCAATTAGGGTTCTAAAAGGAGTGAAAGAGGCTAAGGGACATCCTATTTATAGAGGAAAACCCTCCAAAATAAGTCCCATCGAGATTAGGAAAGAACCCCTTGAAATTAGGAAAGTTTCCTAATTTACGATTTCAGTCTGTCATCATAGGGTCGCACGTAGGGTCGCAGGACCTGTCGACCCTATGGTTATTAAGTCATCTGACCCTACGACTGAAAAGTCATGGGTTGGATTTCTATTGAGGTGGGGTCGACCCTACCTGTTTAAGCATGCGACTCTACCCTCATATTTACTATTTTTGGATCACATTCATACCTGGTTTTGTGATTTCCTTCACGCACTTGGTCCACTTGGCTCGACCAAGATAGGTCGACCTGGTACAAGGTGGTAAGACCGATTAGTTTAATACGGGTCTTACAGTGGTAGTGGTAACTGATATGCTACCTTCTATGTCTAGCTAGAAATTCATAAGGTCCAATATATCTGGGACACAACTTTTCCTTTTGTCTCTACCTTTTCAAACCACGCATAGGAGATATTTTCAGAAATACCTTATCACCTATGGTGAATTCAAGATCTCTGCGTCGATTGTCCGCATATTGCTTCTGACAGTTCTGAGCCACTCGTACCCTTTCCTAGATAATGTCAACCACTCGACAAGTCTCTTTAATAAATTCAGGTCCAATAATACTCCGTTCTCTAACTTCGTTCCAAAATAAAGGAGTTCGACATTTCCTACCTTATAATGCTTCATGAGGTGACATCTGTATTGTAGCTTGATACCAGTTATTATAAGCAGACTCGATCAATGGTAACTTCTCATCCTATGATCCTTTGAAATCAATGACACAAGCTCGAAGCATGTCTTCTAAATTTTGAATGGTACGCTCTGACTATCCATCGGTCTGAGGATGGAATGAAGTACTAAACTTCAACGTTGTACCCATAGCCCTCTGTAATCCTTCCCAAAACTTTGAGGTAAAGCGTAGGTCGCTGTCGGACACGATGCTTTTAGGCACACCATGTAATCTGACAATATTATCCACATATAGCTTAGCTAACCTCTCTAGGGTATACTGAGGTCATATAGCTATAAAAATGAGCTGTCTTAGTCAAACGATCTACAATCACCTAGACCACATCAACTACTCGGGGAGTCAATGGTAACCCGGTGACGAAGTCCATAGTGATGCGGTCCCATTTCCATGCTATTTTTGGCCGTGGCTACAACAGTCCTGTAGGTGTTTGCCTTTCAGCCTTTACTAGTTGATAATTTAAGCATTGAGACATAAATTTAGCTACATCCACTTTCATTCCTCTCCACCAATATAGTTTCTTCAGATCATGATACATCTTTGTACTTTTAAGATGTACCAAATAAGTGGTGGTGCGAGCTTCCTTCATTGGTCTGTATCTAATATCCAAGTCATCATTTTTAGAAACACATACCCTTCCTTTGTATTTTAGTACCTTTTTATCGTCCAAGGTGAACTCAGGAGTAGTCCTACCTTTTTCGAGGTCTTCTTGCACTGTTCTTAGTTAAGGGTCTGATTTAATAACTGCTTTCACTTCGTTTAATAGATCAGATTGTTAATGTAGCAAAAATGTTTGAGAATAGATTAATAAACCCTTGGTCAGTTGATTCATTTAGAATATCAATCACGAACTGCTTGTTATCATAATTAAATACTCTTCCTGTAACACACACTACAACATTTGCATTAGCTTCTTCTTAGAATTTTGGCGTAGCTTTCCTGCTTAATGCGTCAGCAACTACATTAGCTTTTTCTAGATGATACTGGATACCGCAATCATAATCCTTCAATAATTCCAGCCATCTTCTCTATCTCATGTTCAACTCCTTCTGATTAAAAGGATGAGTGAGACTCTTATGATCTGATTTAATTTGAAATTTCTCTCCATACAAATAATATCTCCATATCTTGACAGCATGTACCACCGGTGTTAATTCCAATTCATGAGTGGGATAGTCCATCTCATGTGTCTTCAGTTGTCTTCAAGCATACGTAATTACTTGTTCTCCTTGCATAAGCACACATCCCAAACCTAACCCAGACGCATCGGTGTATAAGATAAATGATTGTCCTGGGATTGGAATAGTCAAGATGGGAGCTGATATCAATCTAGCCTTCAATGTTTGGAAACACTCTTCACATTTATCAGTCTAAACAAACTTTTCTCCTTTCTTTGTTAGACTGGTGAGAGGTACGAAGATTCTAGATTAATCTTCCATATATCGTTGATAGTACACAGCTAAACCAAAGAAACTTCAAATTTTTGCAACATTCTTAGGTGCTTGCCACTTCATAATGGCTTCAATCTTGCTAGGATCCACTTTAATCCCTTCAGCTAATACAACATGGCCTAACAAAGTGACTTCATTTAGCCTGAACTCACACTTGGTAAATTTAGCGTACAGCTTCTCTTTTTTAGTCGTTGCAGAGAGGCTCTTAGATTTGTGATATGAGTTCTTTTGTCCTTGGAGTAGACTAATATGTCGTCAATAAATACAATGACTGACGTATCCAACATACCATGGAATACTCGATTCATGAGTTCCAAAAAAGTTACGGATGCATTAGTCAATCCAAAAGACATGACTAAAAATTCATAATGTCCATATTTGGTTCTGAATGTTGTCTTTGGAATATAACCTTCCTTAATCTTCAACTGATGATATATTGACCGAAGATCAATTTTGGAGAACACTTTGGCACCTTGCAACTGATCGAACAAGTCATCGATCCAAGGCAACGGGTATCAATTCTTTATTATAAGCTTATTCAATTCCAAATAATCTATACACAGTTGAACGCTACCATTCTTCTTTTTCACAAACAATACTGGCAGTCCCCATGGTGATATGCTAGTTCAAATATAACCCTTGTCTAGTAACTCTTCTAATTGTACCTTCAATTCCTTTTGTCACACCCCAATTCTGCACCATTCAGAACGGTGTGATGAACAATTAATAAACCAATGGTTCAACCAGGATCTCTAATAGGCCATATCCATTAAAAATAAAACCGCACATCCACAACCATAATCAGAATAAATATACAATAGCGGAAGTTTTATAGTAAATGAACTGAGAACTCTAACTGTAATAATCATAATTAAAATATCAAGTTATTGTTGTATCAACTGAGACATAAATAAATAAAATATCAATTACATCCCTTTATAAATTCAAATAAAATCCTAATATAATACGCATGAGTTGCACTCGCATGAGGGGTCATGCGTATCTACTAAGTCTTCGACTTCCATTGCAGCAACACGCGCATACACCGGAGCACTCATATAATCTTCAACTGTAATACCTGCATCATCAACTAAAAATATTCAACGTCGAGAGGGTGAGTACACATCATGGCTCAGTGAGCAAACAAAACAATGCAACAAACATATGCAGACATTCAATTCATATCCTTGGTCTAGTAAATAAGTTTGCAATGTGCTATAAAAAGGATAGGTGGCCAAAGGTCACGTTTATTGACGCCGCACCTCTATACACGAGTGTGTGAAGCTGCCTAAAGGTACCATTTATTATCGTTCCACATGCACCCACCATGGCCAATGTACACACAAAGGTCACGTTTACTGCTGTACCCGTTGCCCATACCAACACGTAAGCCCCTGCTGGCGAGGGCTCGTAAACTAGGCTCGTAACTAACCAATCCTAATGCCAATCAGTGTATCCAAGGCCTCACCCCAGCATCCCACAATACGTCCATAGAGATAGGGTTAAGGCCCCTTGGCAGAGTCAAAGACTACACGGTTCGAGACCACCTCCCCTCATACCCTACGACGTAATAGTTTCGCTAAAGTAATGGCGATACGACGATGTTAGTGGACAAGACTTGAGTTAGAGATAGAGCTAGAGTGCTGAGGCCCCACCTATGACACCTCCCCCTGATACTCGCCCCCATCAAGCACACAAACCACACACATACATCCACATGCCTATTCCTATCATCATCATCATCATCATGTCATAAACAATAATTTAAATATGCATGAACAGTAATAATAAAAATATTGGATGACATGTTGAATGCACATAACAAGCATAAACGCATAAAATCAATCATGGCATTGGACTCAAGAATAAAATAGTTTATTATTAACCAATTAGTTTAGGTCTTGTTTTCCTCACCTTTGCTTGATCGTAGGTCCTCTTTCAAGCTTTAAAATCAACTAAATATCAATATTATATCACTAGAAGACCTAATCAAGTCGATATAATTTAATTAGAATTAATTCTGATTTTAAAAAGCTTGCTGGTAACTGGGGGTCGATGTTACGGTCGGAGGTTCCATTGACCCTGGGTGCGACCACCCACAGTCTAGACTTCCCAAACACGGGGGGTCGATTGTTAGGGTCTGGTAGGGTCGATTGGCCATCAACCCCCTGTGCGACCCCCTGTGGCTTTAGTCAAATTTTCATCCTATGGTTCATTCCTTCGTGTTTGGGGTCCTATGGCTTGCTTCTACAATCCATTCCACACATGTTCTATGGTCTAGAACCGTAGTTCCTTCATTTATATGGTTTTCCATGAAAACCTAACCATGGATAGATGATTTAGGTTTCTCCTAGATCATTCCCTCTTCACTATCTATTCTAAGGTCTGTAGAATTACATGGAGATAATATCCATACCTGAGAATTAGGCTGGTTTCTCTGAAGCCTTCTCTTTGATCTTCTTTTCCACTTTCCTTCTCTTCTCTTTCTCTTCTCCTTCTCTTCTCTTTCTCTCAATCCAATTAGGGTTCTAAAAGGAGTGAAAGAGGCTTAGGGACGTCCTATTTATAGAGTAGAAACTCCCAAAATAAATCCCATTGAGATTAGGAAAGAATCCCATTGAAATTAGGAAAGTTCTTAATTCACAGTTTCTGTCGGCAGACTGGGGGTCGATGAGGGGGTCAGAGATCCCATCGACCCCTGGTTCTAAAATGTCTGACCCCCGGTTAAAAACTCAGGGTCTGACTTTCTATCTTGGGGGGTCTGACCCTGCCTAGCTGGGTGTGCGACCCTCCCCCTATTTTTAGTATTTTTGGGTCAGTTTAATAACTAGGATCGCGATCTCCCTCACGTACTTGATCCATTTGGCTCGACCATGATGGGTAAACCTGGTTTAAGGTGGTAAGACCGGGTTAGTTTGATACGGGTCTTACAACTCCCCCCTACTTACAAAAATTTCGTCCTTGAAATTGTACATACCTTCCGAGTCAAATAAATGAGGGTATTGCTTTCGCATAGCATTCTCTTCTTCCCATGTAATTTCTTTCATATCTCTACTTCTCCAGATGACCTTAACATAATAGATATCACGGTTGCATAGTCGTTGAACCTTTTGGCTGGTGATCTCAGTTGGTGTTACCTCAAATGTCAAATCATCAATCAAATCAGGTAAATCTACTGTCAGAACGTGCGTTGGATCCTTGACATACTTCTTCAATAAGGAAATATGAAATACATCATGCACACTTGACATAGATGGTGGTAGTGCTAACTGGTACGCCACTTTCCCACGCTTAGCTAGAATCTCATATGGCCCGACATATCTTGGACTTAATTTCCCTTTCTATCTGAACCGTTTCAATCCTCGCATAGGCGATACTTTTAAGAATATTTTATCACCCACGATGAATTCAAGGTCTCGGCGTCGAGTATCTGCATATTGCTTCTGACGATTTTGAGCTGTTCTCACTCTTTCTTTGATAATGTCGACCACTCGACAAGTCTCTTCAAAAAATTCCGGTCCAACAATACTACATTCCCCAACTTCATTCCAAAACAAAGGAGTTCGACACTTTCGACCATACAGTGCTTCATAGGATGACATCTGTATAGTATCCTGATAGCTATTGTTATATGCGAACTCAATCAATGGTAACTTTTCATCCTATGATCCTTTAAAATCAATCACACATGCTCGAAGCATATCTTCTAGAATCTGAATTGTACGCTCTGACTATCCGTCTGTCTGCGGATGGAATGCGGTACTAAACTTCAATGTTGTACCCATAGCCTTTTGCAATCCTTCCCAAAACTTTGAAGTAAATCATGGATCTCTATCGGATATAATGCTTTTAGGTACACCGTGTAATTGCACAATGTTATCCACATACAGCATAGCTAACCTCTCTAGTGTATACCGAGGTCGTATCGATATAAAGCGAGCTGTTTTAGTCAGGTGGTCTACAATCACCCAAACTGTGTCAACTACTCGAGGAGTCAATGGTAATCCTGTGACGAAGTTCATAGTGATGCAGTCCCATTTCCATGCTGGTTCCGGTAACGGCTGTAACAGTCCTGCCGGTCTTTGTCGTTCGGCCTTTACTTTCTGACAATTTAGGCATTGAGATGCGAACTTAGCTACATTTTCTTTCATTCCTCTCCACCAATATAATTTCTTTAGATCATGATACATTTTTGTACTTCCAGGATGTATCGAATAGATGGTGGTATGGGCTTCTTTCATCAATCGGTGTCTAATGTCCAAGCTTTCTGTTTCGGGTACACATATTCTTCCTTTGTACTTCAGTACCTTTTCTTCGTCCAAGGTGAACTCAGGGTTAGTCCTACCTTTTTCAATGTCCTCTTGTATCGTTCTTAGGTAAGGGTCTGATTTGGTAGTTGTCTTTACTTCATCAACTATATCCGGTATAATCTTCAATGAGGCAAACATATATGAAAGCCGATGAATAAACCCTTGGTTGGCTGATCCATCTGGTGCATCTATCATAACCTGCTCATTACCGTGTTTGAATACCTTTCTGGTAGTATACATTGCGGCAGTTGTGCTAACCTCTCCCTGAGATTTTATCGTTGCCTTTCTACTCAATGCATCAGCTATTACATTAGCTTTTCCCGGATGATACTGGATATCACAATCATAGTCTTTCAATAGTTCCAGCCATCTTCTTTGTCTCATATTCAGCTCCTTCTGATTAAATAGATAAGTAAGACTTTTATGGTCTGATTTAATCTGAAACTTCTCCCCGTAGAGATAATGTCTCCATATTTTGACAGCATGTACTACTGGCACTAGTTCCAAATCATGTAGGATAGTTCTTCTCATGTGTCTTCAGTTGTCTTGAGGCATAAGCAATTACTTGTTCTCCTTCCATAAGTACACATCCTAATCCTAGTCCTGACGCATCGGTATACAAGATAAATGGTTGTCCTAGAATCGAGATGGTCAAGATTGGAGCTGATATCACTCTAGCCTTCAAGGTTTGGAAACTCTTCTTGCATTTATCCGTCCAAACATACTTCTCGCCCCTCTTAGTCAAACTGGTAAGAGGTACGGCAATTCGGGAATAGTCTTTCACAAATCGTCGATAATACCCAACTAGACCCAAGAACTTCTAATTTTTGCAACGCTCTTCGGTGCTTCCCACTTTACAATAGCCTCGATCTTGCTGGGATCTAGCAGATACTACATGGCCTAGGAATGCAACTTCCTTTAGCCAAAACTCACACTTTGTAAATTTGGCGTAGAGATTTTCCTTCCGTAGTCGTTGTAGAGTGGCGTTTAGATTCGTAACATGAGTTTCCTCGTCTTTGGAGTAGACTAGTATATCATCAATGAATACAATAACCGACGTATCCAACATGTCGTGGAAAACCCGGTTCATAAGTTCCATAAAGGTTGCTGGTGCGTTTGTCAATCCAAAAGACATGACCAAAAATTCATAATGTCCATATCTGGTCCTGAATGCTGTCTTGGGAATATCACCATCCTTAATCTTCGACTGATGGTAGCCTGACCGAAGATCGATCTTGGAGAACACTTTGGAGCCTTGCAACTGATCGTACATGTCATCGATTCGAGGCAATGGATAACGATTCTTGATTGTCAGTTTATTCAGTTCTTGGTAGTCTATACACAAGCGAACGCTACCGTCCTTCTTCTTCACGAATAATACTGGCACTCCCCATGGTGATATACTAGGGAGAATGTAACCCTTGTCCAGCAGTTCTTGTAGTTGTACTTTCAATTCCTTCAGTTCAGTAGGAGCCCTTCGATAAGGTGCTTTCAATACTGGTGTGGCTCCAGGTATAAGATCTATAACAAACTCTGTAGCTTGGTCGGGTAGTAATCCTGGTAATTCTTCAGGAAATATGTCTGGATAGTCCCGCACAACATCAATATCTTCCATTCGTGGTGCTTCCTTGGTAAGGTCGACCACAGATACTAATTACCCGACTGCTTCTTTCTCAATGCACTTCTTAGCCTTTAGCGCTGAGAGTATGAGCTTTTGTTTACGGGGAAGTTTGGTTCCCAAAATACTGAACTCTGCTCCTTCCTTGTCTTTAAATGTCAGCTTCTTTTTGGCATACAATAGGTTTGCAGAATGCCTAACTAACCAGTCCATTCCCAAGATGACGTCAAAGTCTGCCATCTCAAGTTGGATCAAGGTCGCATCCAAGGTCTTTTCACCAATAAGAACTCGACATGGTCCATAACCTTTTTCTAACTCCACTTCTAATCCCATAGGTGATCGTACAAGTAGTTTGTAGTCTAAGGATTTAAGGGATAGATTTAACTTCTTTCCAAACGTCACAGATATAAAGGAATGAGTAGCTCCTGAATCAAAGAGTACTCTGGCGAGAATGCCATTAATTAATCTGATAGTGGGATTGCCTGAAAATCATTGAACATGAGAGACAATCATTAAATACTTCATTCTCATATTTTAAAACCACTAACAATTGCAAATTTCAAAATTTTCAGATCATTCTGTCGAAAATGCTGTGTTTTCACTGCAGGGTCGATGGTGGGGGTCGATGGGTGTCCGACCCTCAGTCTGCGACCTTGGGAAATCACCCATTCTTCCCGAGAGCCGGGGGTCGATGGGGGAGGGGTTGGAGGATGTCCGACCCAGGTGCGACCCCTGGTTCTCTGTCAGATTCCCGAGAGTTGAGGGTCGATGCGGGGGTCGATGGGTGGGTCGATTGTTTTAATCGAATTTTCTGACCCCCGGACTAAAAATCTGATTTTTAAGTTCCCATTCAAAGTCCATCTCCCATTCTTTCTTCTCCGCTTCGACTCAACTCGTCCCTCTGAGTTGCTATAGTAACAACTCTGATCCGTTGGTGGTTTGCAATCCTTGTTTCGTCATCTACACCTCCGCTATAGGTATGTCTTCTACCTTTTCATGTTTTTAGGTTTCTTTACCTAGGTTTTTGTTCGTTTATCTTGTATTTTTCAAATTACACTTTTTCCAATCGTAAAAATTCAATTTTTATTGGGGGCTTTTGTTGTTGGTGACTCGAGAACGAAAGCCCTAAAAAATATTTGAGTTTCATCGGTTGGTTATCGAGTAACTGTCCGGACTGTGGACTGTACTCTGCTTTAATCATAGATATATATAAAACTTTGTTCTTCCTTTTGGTTGTATATAACTTTGTTTCTCATTTAATAAATGCATTATTCTCTTTTAGTTTAGTCTCAAACAACACAGATACTTATGGTGTGTTATTATTACATCTTTTAAATTTTTATCCTATCTCAGTTCACGAACTTTGGTGGAAGTATACGGTTTCACAGATAAAGCCTAAGATGCTCTGATACCAAGTTGTCACACCCCAATTCTACATCATTCAGAACGGTGTGATGAACTGCTAATAAACCAACGGTTCAACCAGGATCTCTAATAGGCCATATCCATTAAAAATAAAACCATGCACATCCACAACCATAATCAGAATAAATACACAGTAGCGGAAGTCTTATAGTAAATGAACTGAGAACTCTAACTGTAATAATCATAATTAAAATATAAAGTTATTTTTGTATCAACTAAGACATAAATAAATAAAATATCAATTACATCCCTTTATAAATTCAAATAAAATCCTAATAGAATACGCATGAGTTGCACTCGCATGAGGGGTCATGCGTATTTATTAAGTCTTCGACTTCCATTGTAGAAACACGCGCATACACCGGAGCACTCATATAATCTTCAACTGTAATACCTGCATCACCAACTAAAAATATTCGACGTCGAGAGGGTGAGCACACATCATGGCTCAGTGAGCAAACAAAACAATGCAACAAACATATGCATGCATTCAATTCATATCCTTGGTCTGGTAAATAAGTTTGCAATGTGCTATAGAAAGGATAGGTGGCCAAAGGTCACGTTTATTGATGCCGCACCTCTATACACGAGTGTGTGAAGCTGCCCAAAATTAACGTTTATGGTCGTGCCACATGCACCCACCATGGACAATGTACACACAAATGTCACGTTTATTGTTGTACCCATTGTCCATACCAACACGTAAGCCCCTGCTGGATAGGGCTCGCAAACTAGGCCCCAACTAACCAATCCTAATGCCTATCAGTGTATCCAAGGCCTCACCCCAGCATCACTCAATATGTCCATAGAGATAGGGCTAAGGCCCCCTGGCGGAGTCATAGACTACACGGTCCAAGACCACCTCCCCTCATACCCTACGACGTAATAGTTTCGCTAAGGTAATGGTGATACGACGATGTTAGTGGATAAGACTTGAGTTAGAGATAGAGCTAGAGTGCTGAGGCCCCGCCTATGACACTTCCCCTTGATACTCGCTCGCATCAAGCACACCAATCACACACATACATCCACATGCCTATTCCTATCATCATCATCATCATCTTGTCATAAACAATAATTTAAATATGCATGAACAGTAATAATAGAAATATTGGATGACATGTGGAATGCACATAACAAGCATACACGCATGTAATCAATCATGGCATTGGACTCACGAATAAAATAGTTTATTATTAACCGATTAGTTTAGGTCTTGTTCCCTCCGCTTTGCTTGATCGTAGGTCCTCTTTCAAGCTTTAAGAATCAACTAAATATCAATATTATATCATTAAATGACCTAATCAAGTCGATAGAATTTAATTAGAATTAATTCTGATTTTAAAAAGCATGCTGTTAACTGGGGGTCGATGCCAGGGTTGGAGGTTCCACCGACCCTGGGTGCGACCACCCACAGTCTGGACTTCCCGAATACTCGGGGTCGATTGTTAGGGTCTGGTAGGGTCGATTGGCCATCGACCCCCCATACGACCCCCTGTGGGTTTAGTCAAATTTTCATCCTACAGTACATTCCTTCGTTTTTGGGGTCCTATGGCTTGCTTCTACAATCCATTCCACACATGTTCTATGGTCTAAAACTGTAGTTCCTTCATCTATATGGTTTTTATGATCATCCCCATGGCTTTCTATGAAAACCATGGATGGATGATTTGTGTTTCTTCTAGATCATTCCCTCTTCACTATCTATTCTAAGGTCTGTAGAATTACATGGAGATAGTATCCATACCTGAGAATTAGGCTGATTTCTCTGAAGCCTTCTCTTTGATCTTCTTTTCCACTTTCCTTCTCTTCCCTTTCTCTTCTCCTTCTCTTCTCTTTCTCTCAATCCAATTAGGGTTCTAAAAGGAGTGAAAGAGGCTTAGGGACGTCCTATTTATAGAGTAAAAACTCCCAAAATAAGTCCCATTGAGATTAGGAAAGAATCCCATTGAAATTAGGAAAGTTCTTAATTCACGGTTTCTGTCGGCACACTGGGGGTCGATGAGGGGGTCGGAGTTCCCGTCGACCTTTGGTTCTAAAATGTCTGACCCTCGATTAAAAACTCAGGGTCTGACTTTCTATCTTGGGGGGTCCGACCCTGCCTAGCTGGGTGTGCGACCCTCCCCCTATTTTTAGTGTTTTTGGTTCAGTTTAATACCTGGGATCGTGATCTCCCTCATGTACTTGATCCATTTGGCTCGACCATGATGGGTAGACCTGGTTCAAGGTGGTAAGATCGGGTTAGTTTGATACGGGTCTTACACCTTCAGTTCAGTAGGAGCCATTTGATAGGGTGTTTTCAATACTGGTGTGGCTCCGGGTATAAGATCTAAAACGAACTTTGTCGCTCGATCAGGTGATAGTCATCGTAGTTCCTCATAAAATAGATCTAAAAATTTATGCACAACTTCAATATCCTCCACTCGTGGTGCTTTCTTGGTGAGGTCGACCACAGATACTAGATATCCAATTCCTCCTTTCTCGAGGCATTTTCTAGCCTTTAATGCAGAGAGAATGATTTTTCATTTATGGGGAAGTTTGGTTCCCACAAAACCAAACTCTGCTCCTTCCTTGTCTTTAAATGTTAGTTTCTTTTCCACACATAATAGGTTTGTAGAGTGCGGAGCTAACCAATCCATTCCCAAGATAACGTCAAAATCTATCATCTCGAGTTGAATTAAGGTTGCATCTAAAATCTTCTCGCCGATAAGAATTGGACATGGTCCATAACCTTTGTCTAGTTCCACTTCTAATCCCATAGGTGATCGTACAAGTAGTTTACAGTCTAAAGGTCTGAGGGGTAGATTTAATCTTTCAAAATGACATAGATATTAAAGAATGAGTAGCTCCAGAGTCAATGAGTACTCTGGCGGGTAAGCCATTAATAGGTACGATACCTGTGACCACATCAGGCGATGTGGCCGCATCCTCAGATTTAACTGCATAAATTTTTCCTTGCTATAGCTGCTTCCTTGGCTTAGGACACTCTCTTGAATAATGTCCTACTTGTTCACAATTGAAGCATTTGACTCTAGCATTACTTTGCTTCTGTTGGGAGTTGGGCTGTCGGAGTAGTCTTGGCTATAGCATTAAAGCCTTGAGTATGGAAGGGTTTAAATGTCTTTTGAGTTCCCTCCATTGTATGAGTTTCCATTGGGCCTCTTTATACCTCTGTTCTGAGCAAAATAACTTTCCCTCTGGCTTGAATCCAGTTCTCGAGCAATCTGTATAGCTTCATTATAAATCTTCTTTTCCAATCCCAATACATGCTCACGGATGATTCCCCTAAGTCCCATGACGAACCTTCGGGTTTTGGTATTTTCCTCCTGCATGCTAGAGGGAGCAAAAAAGAACAGTTCTTCATAACGCTGCTGATAAGCGTCTACTGACATTTGTCCTTGATACAGACTCAAGAACTCCTTTTCCATTTGGTCTCTGAAACTCCTGGAAAAAATACTTCTCGAAGAATGCTTCCTTATAGATAGCCCAGGTTAATTGGTCATGCTTTGTCAACAGATAACTTCGAGTAGATTTCCACCAATGGTCTGCATCACCTTTCAGCGTAAAAGTAACACATAATACTTTTTCCTCTTTATTTACAGTCATCATCATGAAATTTCTTTCCATCTCGTCGATCCAGTGAGCTGGCCACAAAGGATCTGACGGCTTGCCATTGAATTCCTTTAGCTTCATCTTCAGGAAACGCTCGATCATTCTAAAATGATCAAGCGGATATTGTACATAAGCTCCATACATAGGCGGCTGGTCCTGATGGTTACCTTGGATAAACCCGCCTTGTGGTGCTTCAGGGTTTTACACTTGGCCTTGCACTGCTGGTGTTTGCGGTGCTTGGGGTACAATGTTGCTACCACTAGGTGCCATACAAGCTTGTCCTGTAGGTAGAGATGTTGTGTTTGCAACTGGGAAAAGCAATTCCCATAGCAACTTGCATATTGTCTTGCATTTATTATATATGCTGCATTTTCTGTGCCAAATTCATCACCACAGTAGCCAAATCCGTAGGTGGTGCATGTAAGTTTGTTGGGTTGGTTTGGGTGTGAACATTCTGATGTGCAGCATTTTGAGCTCCAATATTTCCTTCCTGCCCTTGCTGACCTTCATTGTCGTTGGTCTCCATAGGTGGTGGAGATGGGTTTGCATTCTGTCTCCTTCTACTTACTCTACGCCCAGCCATTTAAACTCTTGATTGATGTGTTATTGGCAAAGCTACACAGGTAAGACAAAATAGAGTGGTGGAATTGGGTTAGTTTCACAATGGAAGGTGAGAGAAGAACAAAATTAATAGGCAAAAGTTCGAACAGAATCAAAATGCAGACAATAGTCAGTCATACGGTTGATGGCCTACGGTTACACGTTGTGCGACCATCAAATCCTTGCCAACTTACTGAGACCCTATGGTCGATCATACGGCCGATGGTTTTGGTCGAATTATGCGACCGTAAGTTTCAAAATCAGTTTTAAAACCTGTTTTTTTCGAGATTTTCCCTCTCATTTCCCTTTCTTCTTCCTACGGTCTCAACTCAACTCACCATCAGTGAGTTGCTACAGTATTAACCGTATGAATTTAGTGATTTTTCATCAGTCCACAATCTCCATTCCATTCCTCAAGGTATGTTCTCTACTCTTTCTCCTTTTTAAGCTTTCATACCTAGGTTTTGCTCCATTTATAGGGTTTTCTTCAAATTAATATTTTTCTCACTGTTAAAATTTGATTTTTATTGGGGGTTATTGCTATTGGCTACCTAATGGATGAAAGCCCTCAAGAAAATTCGAGTTTGATTAGTTAGTTTAGTAGAAACTTGAAAATTCTCATTTTTTACCTAAATTTTGGGTTTTTTCTCAAGTGTCAAAATTTCTTCAAATTTGACCTACCTAGTTTAAATTTCCAATTGCATGAGCCTTGCAGGATGGTTTGGGACCTATGTAACTCCTCCTTCCCAAATGTTTGGGTGAAAAATGAGGCTTTTTCCAATTCTATGTTGTTATGTTGTCAAATTTTCAAATTTATCTAACTTGTTTTTCTTATTTTCTTCTCTTGTAGTTATCATTGTTCGCGCTAAGGTTCCTCAAGTTCATGACCCACGACGCTTCCTATTTGTGGAAGCAGAAACACAATACCCTTGATTTAATCGAAAGAAGGTGGAAGGGGGTAAATGTGTTAACTTAGCCCATTTAGCCCTATTTGATCTAGAAAGGGCATTTGGTGATATGAGTTGGCTTCCAGTGATTTTGTACGAGCTTGCACTCTCCCGAACTTGGTCAAGCAGTTCTACTATCACCTTCAGGTGGAGGGTGACCTAGATGATGTTGACAGGGGTAGAGAGCTTCCGGTCACCAACTGGATGAAAAGGGGTTCTGATCTCTTTCAACTGTCAAGAGTTGGCTGATCTCCTAGGCATCTCAAATGATGGTTAGTTGGTTTACTGTGCACCCAGGGAGCCATAATTTCTGTCAATACAGGTGCGTTCAGAAATAGATAACCAGATCCTTCGGGATGACCACTGGGAGATGAAAGCAATCAACATGCATCTAGAGCCATGGGTCTACTGTAAGATTATCTAGCATAATCTTATTCCCGAGGGCAGACACTACGTGATGGTTTCACAGCTAACTCAGTACCTGCTGTACTGTAACTGTACTAGGCAACCTATCTGTTTCCCATATATTATTGTTCGGACTATGTAGAGAGCTACGTTGCCTAACTTGAGAGTTAACTTGCCCTATGGGTGACTGATCTCCACCCTACTCGCTCATCTACAGGTGGAACTTGTAGGTGAGAGGATCTTTGAGGACACATTCTTAGCCGACCTTGATTGGGAGGCCATCAGCAGGATGGGCATGAGAGAGGTACAGCTAGTGATGACAAGAGGAATGCTATGAGACGTCCTCTCACTCGAGTAGCAGTAGCCGATGCAGAGGCTACTGCAGCAGTAGTAGCAAAGGTACACGTGAGTGATGATGAGGAGGATGATGATCAGATGTACATGGATGTAGATGCCATCCCTCCCCCATCACCACAACATTCTACTGGAGCTGGCCCTTCTCGGGCTTCTCATTCAGCTGACCCTTTATGCCCACCACCAGATGACATGATGGGGCTATTACATGAGATTCGATAGGCTCAGTGAGTGACTCATTGGAGAGTAGGAGAGCTTCTAGATGCCCAGCGCTCTAGAGACCAGTGGGTAGCAGATTTGACAGCTAGTCTCCGAGCGACTCAGACTCAGGTGGCCTGGCTCGCGAGAGTATATGCTGAGGACTATGATAGAGATCGTGAGGCACCTCCTGCTCCAGCACCTCCAGCTCCATGATATCATTTTTTTTCTCATTTATTTTACAGAGTAACTGTCTGGATTTGTGGACCATACTCTGATTTGGGTGTATCTTGTCTTACTCCCATTTGGGTATATATATAAAATTGATTTCCCATTTACATAAGTATATTATTCTCTTTTGTAGTTTATGTCTCATACAACACAGGTGCTTATGGTGTGTTCTTATTATAGTTTTTAATTTTATCCTAACTCAGTTCATGACTCATATGGAAGTAGTTAGGTCAATGGGTAGAACCTGAGAGAGCTCTGATATCAAGTCATCACACCTCGATTTTGGTCTAACTCTATTAGTGTGATGACCAGCCAATAAACCAATGATTTAACCAGGATATCGTATAGATCGTACTCACCATATCAAACCACACACACATTTTAAAGTAATAATCAGAGATAATAATCAAATAAGTAAAACTCTTACAGATAATAAACTGAGAGTCTAATAGTGATAAATAAGTATTTAATCCAATTATCTCTAAACCACAAGACATAAAAATAAATAATCAATTACATTTCTGATGTTTAAATTATGACTAAACTTAAGCAAAAATACATTGGTTGCACTCGCATGATGAATCATGAGCATCTTCTCCATACGTCGACGCATCCATATATTCTTCAACAGTAAGACATGCATCATCAACTAAAAATATTCGACGTCGAAAGGGTGAGCACACTTCACAGCTCAGTGAGCAAACAAAATAATGCAACAAACATATGCAAGCATTCAATTCATATCATTGGTCTGGTTTGTAAGTTTACAATGTGCAATAGAAAGGTTTGGTGGCCCCCGTACCTCTATACCATCCCACATGCACCCTCCATGGAATAGAGATACAACTAAAGTGTCTGGATCAAACATCATCAACACTTCCCCTGATTCCCTACCCATACCAACACGTAAGCCCTTATTGGCGAGAGCTTACAAACTGGGCTCGCAACTAACCAATCCTAATGCCAAATAGTTTATCCAAGGCCTCACCCCAGCATCCCTCAATACGTCCGTAGAGGTAGAGCTAAGGCCCCCCGGTAGGGTCAAAGATCACCTCCCCTGATTCCCTACAACATAATAGTTCTACTAAGGTAATGGCGATACGACGATGTTAGTGGGCAAGACTTGAGTAGAGATAGAGCTAAAGTCTAGTGACGAGGTCGAAGACCACCATGCCACGTCCTCCCTCTGATCCTCGACTAGAATCCAATACACCAACCACACACATACATTCACATGCCTATTCCTAGCATCATCATCATCATCATGTTATAAATAAATGAAATTAAATATGCATGAACAATAATATCATAAATATCGGATGACATGTGAGATGCACATTACAAGCATAGAAGCATAGAATCAATCATGGCATTGGATTCAATAAAATAAACAGTTTGTTATTATCCAATTAGTTTAGGTCTTGTTTCCTCACCTATTAGCAATACTTGATCTCCTTTTAAGTCTTGAAATTCTCTTTCAATCATTTTGACAGCCTAAAAGTTATATAAATTTAAGTTAGGGTTCATATATAACATGTTACAATAGTAGAAAATCGATACAGAGCACTGATAGGTGTCTGATTGGTCCTATGGTCCACAGTCGATCCCCTATGGTCACATATGGTGTGACCGTAGCTGCGACCATATGATTCCTGAATCTTCCTGAATGCCTATGGTCAATCCTCTGGTCATGCTGGTCTTGCTATGGTTGACCGTAGCAGCGACCTTGAGATTTTTGGTCACAGACTACATGCAATTTGAGTTCTTCTTGACTCAAATCCTCTGGTCTTCAATTGGATTTATTCTAAGGTCATCATGTGGCCATCAGTAGTTGTTTCTTTTCAACCCTAATCATCAAACTCTCTCCTCATAGTTCTCCTTGGGATTTTCTCAAGGAAATCACATGGATCATAATAGGTTGATATTGCCCATTTTCCATAGAAGTCTTATTCCATAGAGTTTACATCTCCAGGGATTAGGTTCATACTTTTTTCTGTGATAGAGAGCCAATCTCTTCTCAACGAATTCCTCTCCTTAGCCTTTTCTTCTTCTCGTTCTCTTCCTTCTCTTCGCTTCTCTTTTTCTAGGGTTTACTAATGTTCTAAAAGAGGGAAAAAGGGCTGAGGGACGTCGTTTATATAGAGGAAAACTCTCCATATAAAGTCCTCTTTCAATTAAGAAAGTAATCCCTTAGTTTAGGAAATTTTCCAAAACTCGGAGTCTGATCTGTGGTCTCACAGTCGATGGCTACGGTCATAGAACCCATCAATCATAGGGTCAAAATCATCGACCGTGGGGTTCATGTTCTGAGATTTTTGTTTCCTTCCTTATGGTTGACCATACCTACCTAGGTATTCGACCATAGGTATGTTTTTAGTGTTCGTAACTCGATTCTCAAACCTGGTTTGTGATCCATCTTCAAATCATTGGTCCACTTGATCCAAAAATGATGGGAAGACCTAGCATGACATGGTTAGACTTGGTTAGTAGAGTGTGGGTCTTACACATATTGACTACAGATCCTCCAGATCTTACAAAGGAACTGACATTAGAAGTTGTGCTAGCTGAGATCACAAGTCGAATGGTACAACGACTCCAAAATTGGGATATCTTGTATGTCAAGTAACTTGGAGAAGCCAAGACATGAAAGAGATCACCTGAGAAGCTATAATGTGGAAAGAATATCCTCATTTGTTCGATTCAGATGGTAGGGAGTTGTATGACCAACAGTCCACAAACCCGGTCTAACATGGGTTATAGTATCGTGATAGGTCTCCTATCATAATCGATTCAGACGAGACAACTGAATGTCGAAGCCACACGTCAATGTATGAAAATTGTCCACTTTATACCTTATCCGGTTTAACTGGTTAGGCTTGTCCGATCATCGAGCACTACCACTAGACAATGCCACTGGACAACTTAAATTGTGTGTGTACTCAAGTTAGTTATGGGACCTACTTTCCAAAATCCTACATGGAGTCCTTCTGTATGTAGGAGAGTCTCTTAAAAGGAAACTCTTCTCTATATAAGGGCCTTCTCACTCAATTAGATCTCCCTATTTGCTCTTCTGAAATCTTAGAGCTTGGAAGAGATCTAAAAGAGAAGCTATGAAGGAGAAGAAGGCAGTGCAGAGGATTTTTAATGTGAGTTCACCATCGGTTTCCATCAACACCTTTACAAAACCTACAATAAGTCCTCAAACCTAATAGAAAGGATTGAATATGTATGGGACTAGGATCAGTACCATTAATGACTATTGACTGATCCCAATACGTTAAGGGATCTTGTTGTTTGAATGGTTCATAAGATGCAGTGATAATAATATTGTAGTAAACTAGGATTACAATAGAAGACCTAACCCTAATGTATTTCTAGCCATAGAACGGTGTATGATGAACCCTAGAATGAGTCAAGGGATCAACTTTGAAGAAGAGACAGACCGAGAAACAACCTGGATAGTGTCAACTGTATTCTTCGATGGCACATAAAGTGACACCGGTGAGTTGACTGGTGGCACATAGGGTGACACTAGTGACACTACCATTTATATTCGGAAAGCCCCTAAAAGTTGATCGAAGGGGGTATCCGGTATGGCTACTGTCAGACCGGACAATACCATCAGACAATGTCTTGTGGGACTTATCCACTCCAGACAGTGAATCCAAAGAAGAGTAAAATACCAGAATTTAACATAATTAAATTTTATTGTTTATTTAAGACTCGTAAGCAAGCAAGGTTAGTTTCTGTAGCCAAAAGGGTGTCAAACGTTACTCAACAGGTGGGGGACAGAACCCCAAACTAACTGGTTAATTATTCAATGAACCTTGCATGTTGTTTTCTGGTGTACTGTGCATTTAACATGTCATTTAATATTTGTTAATTATCATTCATGCATATTTATTTCTATTATTATGAGATTGAAGTTGAGCATGTGTTTGTTTAGTTGATGTGGTGAGTTGAAAGAGGTTGGAGCCTTAGACCATTCATTGCACCGACACTACTTTGTATTGTCATCTACCTTAGCATACTTGGTACAGGGCAGAGTATCAGGGCGAGTGTTGGCGGTATTGGTTGTAGCCTTACTGCTAGGCTCTAGCTCTATCTCTATCCCGTAGTGAGAAATGTTGGGGTAAGGCCATGGATACGCTTATAACGATTTGTTAGGATTGATTAGTGACAGATCCCCAATTTGTGAGCCCTCACCAGTAGGGGTACGTATTGTTATAAGGCAGAGAATCTGGGGGATGCTAGTGGTTTGGTTATAGCCTACCATTAGGCTCTAGCTCTACCTCTCTCTCATAGTGAGTAATGTAAGGAAACAACGGTTTTGGTTGGAGCCTCAACATTGGTTGTGCTCACACTCTCATATATGAAGGTGTGGTTGTAGCCTATCTTTACCATAGCACATTGTAAACTTTACCAGCCTGAAAGATTAAATGTATCCTCATGCATATTGCTTGTTGCATTGTTTTGTTTGTCACTAAGCTAAGTTGTGAGCTCACCCTATGATGTCGTTTTCCTTTTAATTGATGATGCAGGTTATAATGTGAAAGACTATATCAATACACCCTCCTATGGAGGACTGGCTACACTCAACGTGCATCCTGTGTAGAGTGTACATGACTCCTCATGCGAGTGTCTTTTTTGTGTTTATTTATAGATGGATGTAATAAGATATTATTTTATATGTTTTGGTCCTTTGGAATAATTGGATATTATAAAATTATCACATTAGACTCTTAGTTCATTTAATAAAGATTTCCACTATTATAGTTATATATTCTGATTGTTGGCTATTATGCATTGGTTTATGTTGTTGACACTGACTTCTGAGATCCTGATTTTAATCGTTGGTTCGTTGACGGTTCAATCACACTTCAGGTTCGACCAAATTGGGGTGTGACATCATAACCCCGATAACTGTGTCATGCCAGGTTTTCCCATCATTGCTGGACCAAGTGAACCGATCGTGTAAAGATGGATCACATAACCAGGTATAAATCAAGTTAAAATGCTCAAAAGTATATGTATGGTCGAGTACCTGGGTAGGTATGATCGACCATAAGATGGGAAACAAAGGTCACTGATCCAGGACCCTACAGTCGATGTTTTCGAAGTTTTTTATCCTATGGTTGACAGATTCTGCGATTGTAGGCCATTGATCGTGAGACCCCAAATCAGACTCTGAGTTGGAAATTTTCCTAATTCATGGGGGATTTCTATCCTAATGTTGGAAAACTCTATATGGAGAATTTTTCTCTATATAAAGGATGTCCCTCAACCCTTTTTCACACTTTTAGAACATTAGTAAACCCTTGAGGAAGAGAAGGAAAAGAAGGAGAAGAAGCAAAGACTAAGGATAAGGTTTTGCTGAGAAGATCTTAGCTCTCTACCATAAGCAAAGGTATGAACCTAATCTCTAAAGATGTAAATTCAATGGAATAAGGCTTCTATGGGGATTGGAGATGTCAAACCATTATAATCGATGTGATTCTTTGAGTAAATCCCAAGGCTAATCATGAGGGATGAGTTTGGTGATAATGGTTGATGAGAAACTACTAATGATGACCATAGGATAACCTTAGTATGAACCCAAGAGAAAAGCCAAGGAGTTAACCCAAGAAGAACTCGAATTGAATGTAGTTGGTGACCAGAAATCTCAAGGTCAGAGCTACAGTCAACCATAGGACGACTAGCATGATCAAAGTATCGACCATAGGCATTCAGGAAAAATTCAAAAACCATATGGTCACAGGTATGGTTGCATATGGTGCGATCGTAGGGTATCGACCGTAGGCAGTAAGGTCGACACAGTATGAGACCATAGGACCAATCAGACACCTATCAGTACTCTGTTTCAATTTTTAACTATTGTAATATGTTACATATGAATCCCAACTAAAATTTATATAACTTTTAGGTTATTAAATAGATTCAAAGAAAATTACAAGGCTTAAAAGGAGATCAAGTTTTGCTAACAGGTGAGGGAACAAGACCTAAATTAATTGACTAATGACAAGCTATTTTACTTATTGAGTCCAATGACATGATTGATTCTATGCTTGTATGGTTGTAATGTGCATCTCATATGTCATCCAATATTCCTACTATTACTGCTCATGTATATTTATTTCAGTCTATTTATAATATAATGATGATGATGATGATGCTAGGAATAGGCATGTGATTATGTGTGTGTGGTTAGTGTGCCTGATGCGAGTGGAGCATCAAGGGGAGGACGTGGCATGGTGGTCTTTGACCTGGTCACCAGACTCTAGCTCTATCTCTACTTAAGTCTTTTTTACTGACATCGTCGTATCGCCAGTACCTTAGCAGAATTATTACATCGTAGGGCATCAGGGGAGGTGGTCTCGAACTGTATAGTCTTTGACTCTGTCGAGGGGCCTTAGCTCTATCTCTATGGATGTATTAAGGGATACAGGGGTGAGGCCTTGGATACATTGGATGACATTTAGGATTGGTTAGTTGTGAACCTAGTTTGCAAGCCCTCGCCAATAGGGGCTTAGATGTTGGTATGGGTAGGGCATCAGGGGAAGTGTTGATTGTGTTTGATCCGTACTCTTTAGCTCTATCTCTATTCCATGGTGGGTGCATGTGGGACAGCAATGGTGTTTGATCCATTGGGCGGATTCACACACTTGTGTATAAAGGTTTTGGGGCCACCAAACCTTTCTATAGCATATTGCAAACTTAATAATCAGACCACAGATATGAATTGAATACATGCATATGTTTGTTGCATTGTTTTGTTTGCTCACTGAGCCATGATGTGTGCTCACCCTTTCGACATCGAATATTTTAGTTGATGATGCAGGTCCTACTATTGAAGATTATGTGAATGCGTCGACATATGGCCGCGTTGCGGTCATGGATGTTGAAGTTGTGGAAGATACGCATGATCCTTCATGCGAGTGCAACCCGTGTATTTTTTATTAGTTTAGTTATATTTGATTATTGGAACATGTAATGGGTTAATTACTTTTTTATCTTGAGTTTTGAAGATAATTGGATTAAATAATTATTTATCATGGTTAGATGCTCAGTTCATTACTTATAAAGACTTCCGTTTATTTGTTTATTATCTCTAATTAATATTGTGGAATGTATGTGTGGTTGATATGGTGGGTACTACTTAACGAAGATCCTGGTTGAACCCTTAGTTTATTGGCTATTCATCACACCATTCTGGTTAGTTCAGAATTAGGGTGTGACAACTTGGTATCAAAGCTCTCCCAGGTTCTACCCATTGACCTAACTACTTCTATGTGAGTCATGAACTGAGTTAGGATAAAATTAAAAACTATAATAAGAACACATCATAAGCACCTATGTTGTTTGAGACATAAATAAAGGGAATAATGCACCTATGTAAGGGAGAAAACAATATATTTTTCTTATTTTTATTCAGCATATATATATATATATGCTGAATAAAAATAAGAAAAATAAATATCCGAATCAGAGTACAGTCCATAAGCTGGACAGTTACTCTATAATATAAATGGCAATCATGGAGCTGGGGGTGCTAGGGGAGGAGGTGCCTCACGGTCTCTATCATAGTCCTTAGCATGCACTCTTGCAAGCCAGGCTACCTGAGTCTGGGTCGCTCAGAGACTAGCCGCCAGATCTACTACTTGTTGGTCGGTAGCATGCTGAGCCTCTTGAATCTCACTTAGTAGCACCATCATGTCATCTGATGGTGGGCCTAAAGGGCTAGCTGAGTGAGAAGTCCGAGAAGGACCAGCCCTAGTAGAATGTCTGGTGATGGAGGAGGTATGGCATCCACATCCATGTACATCTTATCATCATCCTCCTCATCATCACTCTCGTCTGTCTCTGCTGCTACTGTTGCTGCTGCCTCTGCATCTGCTGTTGCTACCCAAGTAAGTGGACATCTCATAGCATTCCTCTCGTCATTACTGACCTGTATCTCTCTCATGCCCATCCTACTGATGGCCTCCCAATCAAGGTCAGCTGAGAAGGTGTCCTCAAAAATCCTCTCATCCTCTAGGTTCACCTGTAGATGTGCGTGCAAGGTAGAGATCAGCTGTCTACAGGGCAAGTTACCTTTCGAGTCAGGCAACGTAGCTCTATGAATAGTCCGAAGGATAATATATGGGAGACAGACATGTTGCCTAGTACAGATACTATACAACAAATACTAAGTCATTTGAGAGACCATCTCGAAGTGTCCACCCTGAGGGATCAAATTATGCTGGATAATCTTACAGTAGACCCGTGGCTCTGGACACAGGTTAACCGCCTTCATTCCCCAGCAGTCATCCCAAAGAATCTTCTTGTCTATCTCTACACACACCTGTGTAGATAGGAACTTGGGCTCCCTTGGTGTACAGTAGACCAATTGTCCAACATTGGAAATGCCTAGGAGATTAGCTAACTCCTAACAGTTAAAAGAGATAGGAACCCCTTTCACCCAACTGGTAATCCGAAGCTCTCTACCCCTATCCACATCCTCTAGGTCACCCTCTACTTGAAGGTGATAGTAGAACTGCTTCACTAAATCTGAGTGGGTACAAGCCTAGTACAGGATCACTGGAAGCCAGCCCATATCACCAAATGCCCTCTCCACATCAAATAGGACTAACTGGGCCAGCTTCACACACCGACCCCTTTCAACTTTCTTCTGATCAAACCATGGATAGTGTACCTCAGCCTCAACGGATCGGTTACGATGCGGGTCATGGACTCGAGGAACCTTGGTGCAAACCATGATAACTGCAAGAGAAGAAAATAAGGAATACAAATTAAAAAATTTAAAAGTTGGGTAGCATAACGACGTAAAATGGGAAAAACCTCACTTTTTACCCAAACATTTGGGTAGGAGGACATACATAGGTCCCAAATCATCCTGCAAGGCTCATATAATGGAAAATTTTAACTAGGTAGATTTGATTTGAAGATTTGACATTTGGGAAAAACCCCAAAATTTAGGTCAAAACTAGGAATTTTCAAATTTTTACCAAACCAACCGATGAAACTCAAATTTTATTAAGGGCTTTTATCCATTGGATAGCCAATAGCAATAGCCCCCAACAAAAATCAAATTTTTATGGTAAAAAAGATATTAATTTGATGAAAACCCTATAAAGAGTGAAAACCTAGGTATGAAAGCTTAAAAAGGGAAAATAGTAGAGAACATACCTTGAGGAATGGAAGGAAGATTATCGATTGATGGAAAAATCACCAAGTTCATACGGTTGATACTATAGCAACCCAGTGGTGGCGAGTTGAGTTGAAACCATAGGAAGAAGAAAAAAGAAATGAGAGGGAAATCTCAGAAAATAGGTTTAAAAACCTGATTTTGAATCTTACGGTCAGATAATTTGACCAAAACATGCGACCATATGATCGACCAAAGGGTCCCGGGAAGTTGCCAGGGTTTTGATGGTCAAGGCTATTGATCGTATGACTGACTGTTGTCTACTTTTTGATTTTTCTCGAATTTTTGCTTGTTGATTTTGTTTCTTCTCTCGCTTTCCATTGTGAAACTAACCTAATACTACCATTCTATTTTGTCTCGTATGTATAGCCTTTCCAAGTAGCATTTATCCTGGAATTTAAATGGCTGGGCGTAGAGTTAGCCAAAGAAGATAAAATGCAAACCCACCTCCACCACCTATAGAGCCCAATGACAACAAAGGTCAGCAAGGACAAGAAGGAAATATTGGGAATCAAGGTACTATGCCTCAGGATGTTCACCCCCAAGCCAACCCAACCAACTTACCTGCACCAACTATGGATTTGGCTATTGTGGTGATAGATTTGGTACAGCAAAGTGCAACAGATATAGAAAATGCAAGCCAACATGCAAGCTGCTATGGGAATTGCTTCCTTAGTTGTAAACGCAATACCTCTACCTGCAGGGAAAGCTAGTACCCTACATGGTGGTAACAACACGGTACCCAAGCACCTCAAACGCCAGTGTTACAAGCTCAAGTGCAGAATACTGAGGCACCGCAAGGCGGACATAACCAGGGTAACTATCAGTACCAACCGCCTACATATGGAGCATACGCTTAGTATCAACTTGATCACTCTAGATTGATCGAATGTTTTCTGAAGATGAAGCCTAAGGAATTCAATGGAAAGCCGTCACATCCTTTGTTTCCAGCTCACTGGATCGACGAGATGGAAAGAAATTTTATGATGATGACTGTAAATAAGGAGGAGAAGGTATTATGTGCCACTTTTGTGCTAAAAGGTGATACGCACCATTGGTGGAAATCTACTCGAAATTATCTATTAACAAAGCACACCCAACTAACCTGGGCTATTTACAAGGAAGCTTTCTTCGAGAAGTATTTTCCCAGGAGTTTTAGAGACTAGATGGAAAATGAATTTTTGAGTCTATATCAGGGACAAATGTCTGTAGAAGCTTATCAGCAACATTATGAAGAGTTGTTCTTCTTTGCTCCCTCTAGCATGCAGGGGGAAGATACCAAAACCCGAAGGTTTGTCATGGGACTTAGGGGAAGCATCCATGAGCATGTACTGGGACTAGAAAAGAAGATTTATAATCATCGAGCCAGAGGGAGAGTTGTTTTTCTCAAAACAGGGGTATAAAGAGGCTGAATGGGAATACATTCAACGGAGGGAACTCAAGAACATTCAAACCCTTTCGTACTCAAGGCTTCAATGTTGCAGCCAAGACTACTGCAATAGTCCAACCTCAACATAAACAAAGTAATACTGGATTCAAATGCTTCAACTGCAATCAAGTAGGGCATTATTCAAGAGATTGTCCTAAGCCATGGAAGCAGCTATAGCAAGGAAAAGTGTATGCAATTACATCTGAGGATGCTGCCGCATCGCCTAATGTGGTCACATGTATGATTCAACCTTTTGTTTTGAAATACCATGTGTTAGCATGTAGACTAATTTAAATCAAATCACAGGTATCGTACCTATTAATGGCATACCCGTCAGAGTACTCTTTGACTCTGGGGCTACTCATTCTTTTATATCTGCGTCGTTTGCAAAGAAGTCAAGTCTACCCCTCAGGTCTTTAGATTGCAAACTACTTGTACAATCACCTATGGGATTAGAAGTAAAACTAGACCAAGTTTATGGACCATGTCCAGTTATTATCGGTGAGAAGATTATGGATGCAACCTTAATCTAACTTGAGATGGCAGACTTTGACGTTATCCTAGGGATGGACTGGTTATCCTAGCATTCTGTGAGTTTGATTTGTGCTGAGAAGAAGATATCATTTGAAGACAAGGAAGGCGTAGAGTTTAATTTTACGAGAACCAAACTTCCCATAAACGAAAATTCATTCTTTCAACATTAAAAACTACAAGATGTCTCGAGGAGGAGTTAGGTACCTAGTGTCCGTGGTCGACCTCACCAAGGAAGCACCATGAATGGAGGAAATTAAAGTTGTACGTGAATTTTTAGATGTATTTCCTGAGGAATTACCAGGATTGCCACCTAATCGAGTGACAGAGTTGGTTATAAACCTTATACCCAGAGCCGTACTAGTATCTAAAGCACCCTATCGAATGGCTTCTACTGAATTGAAGGAATTGAAGGTACAACTATAAGAATTACTGGACAAGGGTTTTATTCGACCTAGTATATCACCCTAGGGAGCACCAGTGCTATTCATAAAGAAAAAGGACAATAGCATTCGACTTTGTATAGATTATCAAGAATTGAACAAGCTCAAGATCAAGAAAGGTATCCGTTGCCTCGGATTGATGACTTATTTGACCAGTTGCAAGGTGCCAAAGTGTTCTCCAAAATTGATCTTCGATTGGGATACCATCAATTGAAGATTAAGGAAGTCGATATCCCGAAGACAGCTTTCAGAATCAGATATGGACATTAGAAATTTTTAGTTATGTCTTTTGGATTGACTAATGCACCTGTAACTTTTATAGAAGTTATGAATCGGGTATTCCATGATATGTTGGATACATCAATCATTGTATTCATTGATGACGTACTAGTCTACTCCAAGGACAAAGAAACTCATACCACAAATCTAAGAGCCGCTCTACAACGACTAAGAAAAGAAAAGCTTTACGATAAATTTACAAAGTGTAAATTCTGGCTAAATGAAGTTTCTTTCTTAGGCCATATTGTATCCCCTGAAAGAACAAAGTGGATCCCAGCAAGATTGAAGCCATTGTAAAATGGGAAGCACCTAAGAATGTTGCCGAAATCAAAAGTTTCTTAGGTTTAGCTGGCTATTATCGACGATTGGTAGAAGATTACTCTAGAATCGTAGTACCACTCACCAGTTTGACTAAGAAAGGAGAAAATTTTGTTTAGACAGATAAATGTGAAGAGTGTTTCCAAACATTGAAGACAAGATTAATATCAGCTCCCATCTTGACTAATTCGATTCTAGGAGAACCATTTATCTTGTACATCGATGCGTTTGGATTAGGTTTGGGATGTGTGCTCATGCAAGGAGAGAAAGTAATTGCGTATGCTTCCAGTCTATTAATGACACATGGGAAAAATTACCTAACTCATGACTTGGAACTAGCAGCAGTAGTACATGCTGTCAAGATATGGAGACATTATTCGTATGGAGAGAAATTTCAATTAAAACAGATCGTAAGAGTCTTACTCATCTTTTCAATCAGAAGGAGTTGAACATGAGATAGAGGAGATGGCTGGAATTGTTGAAGGATTATGATTGCAATATCCAGTTTCATCCTGGGAAGGCTAATGTAGTTGTCGATGCACTAAGTAAAAAAGCAATGACAAGAACTCAGGAAGAAGCTAATACCAATGCTGCAATGTGTGATGCCAAAAAAGTATTCAATTATGGCCACGAGTAGTTCGTGATCGATAAACCAGGTGATTCAACCGACCTAGGGTTTATTCATCAATTTTCAAACATGTTTGCTACATTGAAGATTATACCAGATCCGATTGATGAAGTAGAAGCAGCTATTCAATCAGACCCCTATCTGAAAACAGTGCAAGAAGACCTTGAAAAAGGTAGGACTACTCTTGACTTCACCTTGGACCTTGAAAGGGTACTACGATACAAAGGGAGAGTATGTGTCCCTGAAAGTGAAGACTCATATATTAGACATAGACTAATGAAGGAAGCCCACACCATCGCTTATTCAGTACATCCCGGGAGTACAAAGATGTATTATGATCTGAAGAAACTATACTGGTGGAAGGGAATGAAAGCAGATGTAGCTAAGTTTGTATCGCAATGCCTGAATTATCAGCAGGTAAAGGCTGAAAGGCAAAGGCCTATAGGTTTGTTGCAACCACTACCAGAACTAGCATGGAAATGAGACTGTATCACTATGGGCTTCGTCACTGGGTTACCTTTGACTTCCAGAGTAGTTGACGCAGTCTGGGTGATCGTAGATCATTTGACTAAGACAACTCGTTTCATAGCTATACGACCTCAATACACACTAGAGAGGTTAGCTAAGCTGTATGTGGATAATATTGTCAGATTACATGGTGTACCTGAAAGCATTGTTTTTGACAGAGACCCACGCTTTACCTCAAAGTTTTGGAAAGGATTATAGAAGGCTATGGATACAACATTGAAGTTTAGTACCGCATTCCATCCTGAGATAGACGGACAGTCAGAGCGCACCATTCAAATTTTAGAAGACATGCTCCGAGCTTGTGTAATTGATTTTAAGGGATCATGGGATGAGAAGTTAACATTGGTCGAGTTCACTGAGTTTGATTGGTGGTCCTACAGCCCGCCCGCTAGAACACCAGTCATTTTCTTGGGAGATACTACCTGAGTAAGCAACAGAGGGTTGATCGGCCATGGAAAGAACCAGAGAAAAGCAGAACACCAAAAGAAGAATATCCCAACTCGAAGATGATAGCAATCAAGGAAAGGCCACGATCACAACTGAGTGAATTCTACTGGAACTAATCAATGCTTTGATCCTCGTACGAAGAAGCTTCATATCTCTCGGCATGTTACATTCGTGGAGGATGACAACTATCAAGGTACAATACAAATGTCACCCTATGAAACACTTTATGGTAGAAAGTGTCGAACTCCTTTATTTTGGAGTAAAATTGGAGAGCTTAGTATTGTTGGACCAGAGTTTGTTGAAGAGACACAACGAGTGGTCGACATCATCAAGGAAAGAATTCGAACAGCTCAGAACTGTCAGAAGCAATATGCAGACAATCGACGAAGAGATCTTGAATTTACCAGAGGTGATAAGGTATTTCTAAAAATTTTCCTATGCGTAGTTTAAAAAGGTTCGGACAAAAGGGAAAGATGTTTCCCAGATATATTGGACCTTATGAAGTTCTAGCTAGACGTGGAAAAGTAGCATATCAGTTAGCACTACCACCATCAATGTCTAGTGTACATGATGTATTCCATGTCTCACAACTGAAGAAGTACGTTAGAGATCCAACACACGTGTTAACAACGGATCCACCGGATTTAACTGAGGACTTGACATTCGAAGTAGTACCTTTTGAAATTACTAACTGGAAGCTTCAACATCTTCGCAACCGTGACATCTACTATGTTAAAGTTACTTAGAGAAGCCAAAATATGGAAAATTACATGGGAAGAAGAAAACACTATGCAGAAGGAATATCCTCACCTGTTCGACTCGGAAGGTATGTGCAAATTTTGAGGATGAAATTTATATAAGGGGGAGAATTATAAGACCCACACTCTACTAACATGGTCTAACCATGTCGTGCCAGATCTTCCCATCATTGTTGGACCAAGTGGACCGACCGTGTGAAGATGGATCACAAAACCAAGTATCAATCGAGTTAAAATGCTCAAAAGTATATGTATGGTCGAATACCTGGGTAGGTATGATCGACCATAAGATGGGAAACAAAGGTCACTGATCCAGGACCCTATGGTCGATGTTTTTGAAGTTTTCAACCCTATGGTCGATGGATTCTACCACCGTAGGCCATCGACCATGAGTCCCCAGAGCTGACTCCGAGTTGAAAACTTTTCTAATTCAAGGGGGATTTCTTTCCTAATGTTGGAGGACTCTATATGAAGAATTTTTCTCTATATAAAGGACATCCCTCTACCCTTTTTTACTCCTTTAGAACATTAGTAAACCCTAAAGGAAGAGAAGGAAAAAAGGAGAAGAAGAGAAGACTAAGGAGAAGGTTTTGCTCAGAAGATCTTAGCTCTCTACCACAGGCAAAGGTATGAACCTAATCTTTGAAGATGTAAATTCTATGGAATAACGCTTTTATGGGGGATTGGAGATGTCAAACCATTATGATCCATGTGATTCCTTGAGTAAATCCCAAGGCTAATCATGAGGGGTGAGTTTGGTGATAATGGTTGATGAGAAACTACTAATGATGACCATAGGATAACCTTAGTATGAACCCAAGAGAAAAGCTGAGGAGTTGACCCAAGAAGAACTCGAATTGATTGTAGTTAGTGACCAGAAGTCTTAAGGTCACAGCTACGATCGACCATAGCATGACCAGCATGATCAAAGTATCGACCATAGGCATTCAGAAAGATTTCAGAAACCATTTGGTCACAGGTACGATCGCATATGGTGCGATCGTAGGGTATCGACCATAGGCAGTAACGTTGACACAGTATGTGACCATAGGACCAATCAGACACCTATCAGTGCTCTGTTTTGATTTTGGACTACTGTAACATGTTACCTATGAATCCCAACTTAAATTAATATAACTTTTAGGTTATTAAATCAATTCAAAGAAAATTACAAGGCCTAGGAGATCAACTTTTGCTAACAGGTGAGGGAACAAGACCTAAATTAATTGGCTAATAACAAGCTGTTTTACTTATTGAGTCCAATGTCATGATTGATTCTATGCTTGTATGCTTGTAATGTGCATCTCACATGTCATCCAATATTCTTGCTATTATTGTTCATGTATATTTATTTCTATCTATTTATAATATAATGATGATGATGATGCTAGGAATAGGCATATGATTATGTGTGTGTGGTTAGTGTGCCTGATGCAAGTGGAGCATCAAGGGTAGGACGTGGCATGGTGGTCTTTGACCTGATCACTAGACTCCAGCTCTATCTCTACTAAAGTCTTATTCACTGACATCGTCGTATCGCCATTACCTTAGCAGCACTATTACGTCGTAGGGCATTAGGGGAGGTGGTCTCGGACCATGTAGGCTTTGACTCTATCGGGGGGCCTTAGCTCTATCTCTATGGACGTATTAAGGGATATTGAGGTGAGGCCTTGGATACACTAGATGACATTTAGGATTGGTTAATTGCAAACCTAGTTTACAAGCCCTTGTCAATAGGGGCTTAGGTGTTGGTATGGGTAGGGCATCAGGGGTAGTGTTGATTGTGTTTGATCCGTACTCTTTAGCCCTATCTCTCTTCCATGGTGGGTGCATGTGGGATGGCAATGGTGTTTGATCCATTGGGCGGATTCACACACTTGTTTATAGAGGTGCGGGGGCCACCAAACCTTTCTATAGCCTATTGGAAACTTAATAATCAGACCGCAGATATGAATTGAATGCATGCATATGTTTGTTGCATTGTTTTGTTTGCTCACTGAGCCATGATGTGTGCTCACCCTTTCGACGTCGAATAATTTAGTTGATGATGCAGGTCCTACTATTGAAGATTATGTGAATGCACCAACGTATGGACGCATTGCGGTCATGGATGTTGAAGCTGTGGAAGATACGCATGATCCTTCATGCGAGTGCAACCAGTGTATTTTTTATTAGTTTAGTTATATTTGATTATTAGAACATGTAATGGGTTGATTACTTTTATGTCTTGAATTTTGGAGATAATTGGATTAAATAATTATTTATCATGGTTAGATGCTCAGTTCATTATTTATAAAGACTTCTGCTTATTTATTTATTATCTCTGATTATTACTGTGGAATATTGTTGATATGGTGGGTACTACCGAACAAAGATCTTAGTTGAACCATTGATTTATTGGTGGTTCATCACACCATTCGTGGACCTATGTATTTAGTTTAGTGATGTATTTTCATAACAACAATAACTATGTATGATTTGATAGTGTGGGGGTGGGGGTGTGTGGCATCCTGTCTATATCTAGTACCGCGAGGCATTGTGAACTATTGGGGTGCAGCCTTGCTTAGGATCATATATATGATCTACCATGTATGATGGTTTGTGTTACACGTAAACTCACAAACCACATTGAAGGAATCACAAGGCTAGTTAAGTGAAACAATCCAAAAATAGTAAATTTTGTTGTATGGTCAACTACCTGAACTTGTGTGGACGACCAGTCAATTTAAGAAGTTAGACCAGTTAGATTTTAGTTAAGTGCTCACACACTTTGCTTTGTGAGGTCCATGGATTCTGTGACCACAGAGTCGACCACACAAACCCAAATCTGACTCTTTGATTTGGAAACTTTTCAAAATTAACGAGATCTCTTTCCTAGTTGAGAGAGGCCTCTATATGGAGGTTTTCCCTCTATATAGAGGATGTCCCTTAGCCTCTCTCACTCTTTTCGGATCAATTCTAAACCCTAAAACTAAGTGAGAAGGAGAAGGAGAAAGAAAAGAAGAAGAAGAAGGAGGCTTGGAAAAGAAGATCTACAAAAGTGCTTGCTAATGGGTTCCATTCCTCTACAGCAAGGAACCTAAGGTAGGAGACTCACCTCTGTAGATGATTGGAAGAGTCGGATTAGACTCACCATCACCATATTAGTTAGTGGAACCTAAAAGCTTGGGACTAAGATCATGAGATCTCCCAACTAATTCAAAGGAAATCATAGAATTGGATTAGGGATGTTTGTTAATGGAAATTGAAAAGGTATAAAGGCCATAGAATAACCCAAGGAGGTATTCCAATAATGAACCAAAGGTTAGACTGAGGAAGACCCACGAACACAACCAGTAAATTATGTGGTTGCTTCACTGGTCAACCATAAAATGACCAATGAGTTGACCACAGACTCTCAGGAAGATTACCTAGGGTTGTGTGGTCACATCAGTGGTCGCACAACCCATCGACTACACAATCGACCACACATTGTGTGGTCGATATATACCTACGACCACTGCATCGACCACTTAGTTGCAGAAAACCTATTTTAAGGCTAGACTAGATTTTAGACTATTGTAACCTAATACCATCAAACCCTAATTTAAATTCTTGCATTGTCTAGGTTGTTAACTAGTACAAGTTAACTTCCAAAGCTTGGAAGAGATTGATACTACGATCAAAGGTGAGGAAACAATACCTAAACTAACTGAATAATAACAAGCTATTGTCTTTCTTTTAATTGTCTAACGGTATGATTAATGCCATGCTTATATGATTGTAATGTGCATCTCATATGTCATCCAATATTACTGTTATTCATGTTCATGTATATTTATTTTATTATTTTACTCTATTGTTGATGATGATAGGAATATGTATGTGTTTGTGAGTGTGGTTGGTGTACTATGTGGGGAGGGGTGTGTGATCCCTAAACCATGCATCACATTGATATCATTGTATCACTGTTACCTTAGCAGAATTAGTATGTCGTAGGGCATCAGGGGGGTGCTGGAACACCGTGTGGTCTTTGACCCTACCGTGGAACCCTAGCTCTATCTAGGGGTGAAACAGGGTCGGGTTGGGCCGGGTATCTACAAACCCTACCCTACCCAAGAATTATTCATGTTAACCTAAACCCTTCCCTACCCTATCAGGATAGTACATAATCTCAACCCTTACCCTACCCTAGTAGGGTACTACCAAACCCTACCCTATCTTGATTTACCCTGATTAGGCCAGGCTGGGCCGGGTTTACCCTGATTGAAGCTGAATCAGGGTAAAAACAATAACTAGCTAAAAGGAACAGCAAAGCATCGATCAAAAATAGAAATATTTTCATGTTTTAATAACAAACAAATATTTTTTGTTTTCATGTTTCTAATAGAAAACAAAGTTCTTACTGCTTACTAGAGATCATGAAGTGAATAAAAAGAAAAAATAAAATAAAAATGCCAAACATTATGTTACTGCATCCAAAAGCACATTGATAAGGAAAAAGCAAATTCAATTCAAAATTTAACAAAATCACCGAATATTAAATCATTAAAAAAATCATAGTGCTTATAGAGACGGACTAGCAGCTGTAAAACTCTTAAAACCACCAGGTGCAGATAGCCCTTCCAAGCTCCTGGACCATGTATAGAACCCAACAACCCATTCAAGGTGCTGGTGTAAGCAAGATTAAACATTCCTGAGGAAGGTGGATCAGATTGGCCAAGAATACCCATGGAATGGACGGTAAAGACCTTGATCTTGCCACCCAAAGAGACAAAATTGAGGGCATTTTGGAGATTCTACATCGCCGGTAGGAGCAGAAACATGAGTGTATCGTCGGTAGAAACACTTGGACCCCTCCAAGCCCCTTCACTAGCCCTAATACCAATTACTGAACCCACCCAAAAAATTATAAAACAAGCAATACATTCAAGCTAAAGCCATTACAATGCAAAGATCAGAAGAATGGTCTAAAAAATCTATAAACCTCCAACGAACAGAATGGTCTAAAAAAATTAAACTTAACAAAGATAGTTGAGGGGGGGGGGGGGGGGGGGGGAGAGAGAGAGAGAACCTATAAACCCCCAAGAACATATTGGCCTAATCGATAACGAGATAGAGAGAGAGAGAAAGAGAAAAAAGAGAGAAAGAGAAAGAGAAGTACTACCTGAAGTCAGGCCATTGACAAAGAGGAAGAAGAAGACTCAATGGGGCTGAGACGATGAGTGGCTCCTTGTACAGTGTGACTGTGGCTAGGAGAAAGAGAGAGTGAGAGACGAATGGAGTTGAGGAGATAAGATTAGGGATTAGGGTTTAGAATCTGATTTTTGAAATATATATATATATATATATATATATATATATATATATATATATATATATATATATATATATATATATTTAGAAGACAAGGTCGGGTAGGGTTGGGCTGGGCTCTACCCAAGCCTCAACCTTAACCCTCCCTTACCCTGACAGGGTAAAAATTACCCTGTACCCTGATTGGGCCTTGTCAGGGTATAGGCTGGGTTAGGCCCTAACCATGTTTAGGGCGGTTCTGGGCTGGCTCAGGTCGTTAGGGTAAAACTTTCACCCCAAGATTTATCCCTATGGAAGTATTGAGGGATGTTGGGGTAAGGCCTTGGATACATATGGATGACATCTACGATTAGTTAGTTACGACCCCAGTTTACAAGGCCTCGCCAGTAGGGCCATATGTACTGGTATAGGTAGGGCATCAGGGAATGTATTAGCAGTGTGTAATCTGGATACTTTAGCTCTATCTCTATTTTACGGTAGCTATATGTGGGACTACAATGGTGTTTAATCCATTGGGTAGACTCACACACTAGTGTATAAAGGTGCGATGGCTGCCAATCCTTTCTATAACACAATTGCAAACTTAAACTAGACCAAAGATATAAATTGAATGCATGCATATGTTTATGCATTGTTTTGTTTACTCACTGAGCTACGTTGTGTGCTCATCCCTCGACATTGAATATTTTAGTTGATGATGTAGGTCATATAGTGGAAGACTATATAGAGGCACCATGGAATGGACACATGGCAGTGGTGAATACACATGCTATGGAAGACGAGCATGACTCTTCGTGCGAGTATTTCCAGTGTGTTTATTCTTAGGTTTATTTCTATTTTGGATATGGGACCTGTAATAGATTATATACTTATGTTTTGAATTTGTTTGGAGATAATTGGATTATTTAATTATTTATCATGTTAGACACTCAGTTCAGTATTTATAAAGACTTTCACTATTTATGATACTATCTCTGATTGTGTTGTGGAATGTATTTGGTTTGAGTTGCTGGCAGGGTCTTTACGAGATCTTAGCTTGAACCGTTGGTTCTTATGATGATTCATCACACTACTAGTTAGTCCAGAATTGGGGTGTGGTAACTAGGTATCAGAGCTGTAAAGCTTTGCCAATCATACTGAATACAGCCACAAGAGTTTATGAATTGAGTTAGGTAAAAAAATAAAAGCTTTAATATAAACCCACCATAAACACAGTGTTGTTTGAGACAGAAAATAAATAAGACCATAATGCACATAATGTAAAGGTGAAACAAGAGTATATACATATTACCTACCTAAAAAAAAGAGTATATACATATACAGATGACCTGAAATAACAGTAAAATGATGTGTTCTAATATGAAAAACAGAGTACAGTCCACAAGCCGGACAATTACTCTGCAAATATAAACATCAAATGAACATGTATCCATAACAGAAAGAAAATGAGATATATCCCTGAGATAGAAGAGTAGAAGGAGGAGTTACCTCTCTATCCCTATCATAATCCTCTACGTATACCCCCGTAAGCCAAGCTACCTACACCTGGGTAGCATGGAGACTCTTTACAAGATCTGCTACCTGTTGATCTATAGCACGCTGAGCATCTTGGATCTCTCGAAGGAGCACTATCATATCATCTAGTGGAGGGCACGAGGGACCAGCCAAGGGGGTAGTATGAGAAGGGCCAGGTCCAGTGGTATGTTGTGGTGAAGGAGCGGGGATGTCTTCTATAGCTAGAAACATCCGATCCTCATCATCATCATCATCATCACCCTCTGCGGCGGGTACAACTCGAAGTTGAGGATGGTTCATCGCTTTCCATTCCTCATCACTGACTTGTACATTTTGCATCTCCATTCTGTAGATGGCCTCCCAATCAAGGTCCACAAAGACTATCTCCTCAAAAATCTTCTCACCCTCCATGTTTACTTGAAGATGATTGAGGATGGTAGGGATCATACGCCCATAGAGTAGGTTACCCTTTAGGCCGAGCATCATGGCTCGATGCATGGTGCGAATGATGATGCAAGGTAGGCATACTGGTCACCTAGTGCAAATATAGTATAAGAGATACTAAGTGAGCTGAGACACCATATGGTAGTGCCCACTTTGCGGCACCAGGTTGTGTTGAATAATCTTGCAATAAACTTGGGGCTCAGGACGGAGGTTTATCGCTTTCATCTCCCAACGATCACTCCGTAAGATCTGGTTGCTTACCTCTGTACGGATAGTCTCTGTCAAGAACTTGCATTCTTTTGGGGCCCAATAGACCAATGGACCATCATTGAAGATACCTAGGATGTCTACCAACTATTGACTATTGAATGAGATAGGAACCCCTTTCACCCAACTAGTGATCCTGAGGTCCCTACCTCTATCTAAGTCCTTTGGATCACCTTCCAGCTAAAGATTGTAGTAAAATTGTTTCACCAGGTCCAAAAAAGTAAACCCCTGGTTGTATCACTGGGAGCCAACCCATAATGCGGAATGTGTTCTCGATATCGAAGAGGGCAAGGCTGGGCAAATCCACAAACCGTCCCACTTCCACCTTCTTGTCCCGAAACCAAGGATACCTTACCTCAGCTTCAGTAGACCTGAAGCAGACGACATCATGACCTCAAGGAACCTTGGTATGAACCATGTTTTTTGCAAGAAATACAAACCAATAAACAAGTTGTTAGTTATTGAAATTTCAAGAAAATTTCGACGTTATAACGGCGTAGTTGGCCCAAAGCCTCATTTTCGCTTAATTTTTTTAGACTAAAGGACTTACGTCAAGGGAAAGACAATTATACATGCCAAACAATATTATACAACCAAGGAATTGAATCAAATTCGAGGAATTTCAATGAAATTTACAATTGAATTTCAATGAAATTTACAATTTTGAGAAAACCCCAAATTTTAAGGCAAAACTCGACTTTTTGTTATTCCCTCCAAACCAACCAACGAAATCCCAAATAACTTGACAACTGCTTTATATCATGCCCAATAATGATTCTAAGAAATAAAAATATCATTTTTACAGTCAAATAAAATTCAATTTGATAAAACGAGGAAAAGAAGATCTATAATAAAGCAGTACCGATTGCTCGAGTTTTGGAGTCAAGTCAGAAGACAAGCTATTTTGCTCAAAACATGGGTATTAAGAGGCCTAACAGAAACTCATTCAATGGAGGGAACTCGAAGACCTTCAAACCATTTTAGACACACTGCTTCAATGCTGCAACCAAGACTACCCAGCCAGCTCAACCTCAACAAAAGGAAGGCAATGCTGGAGTTAAATGCTTCAACTATAAACAAATAGGGCACTATTCAAGGGACTACCCAAAACCAAGAAAGCAGTTACAACAAAGAGAATTTTTCACTGTAACTTCTGAGGATGCTGCATCACCAAATGTGGTCACAGGTATGACCTGACCTTTTATTTTACAATACATTGTGCGAGCATATAGACTAAACTAGGTAAAATCATAAGTATCATACCTATAGTTGGCATATCCGGTAGAGTACTTTTTGACTCTGGAGCCACCCACTCTTTTGTATCCATGTCTTTTGGAAAGAAATTATATGTGCCCCTTAAACTTTTAGACTTTAAGCTATTAGTGTAGTAGCCTATGGGATTAGAAGAAAAATTAGTCAAAGGTTATGAACCATGCCCAATTCTTATTGGGGGACAAGCTATGGACGCAAACCAAATTCAACATGAGATGGCAGACTTTGATGTCATCTTAGGAATGGACTGGTTATCTCAGCACTCCGCAAGTTTACTGTATGTTGAAAAGAAATTAACCTTTAAGCATCGGGATGGTGCAGAATTTAACTTTTCGGGAACCAAACTTCCTTGTAAATGGATGCTTATCCTCTCTACACTTAAGGCAAAGAGAGGTCTCGAAAAGGGTAGAGTCAGATATCTAGTATCTATGGTGGACACCACCAAAGAAATACCACAGATGAAAGATATTAAGGTTGTGTAAGAATTTCTAGAAGTTTTTCCAGATGATTTACCTGGGTTGCCACCTAATCGAGCAACTGAGTTCGTCATAGACCTCTTACCCTGAGCTGCACCTCTGTCTAAGGCACCCTATCAAATGGATCTTAGTGAATTAAAGGTTCAACTACAGGAGTTATTAGACAAAGGCTTTATCCAACAAAGTATATCACCATGGGGAGCGTCTGTATTGTTCGTGAAGAAGAAGGACTGTCACACCCCAATTCTAGACTCACCAGTGGTGTGATGAACTGTTATGAAACCAACGGTTCAAACCAGAATCTCGTATAGGCCGTACCCCTCCAATTACACCAGATACATTCCTCAAGCATAATCAGAGAAAATAAATAATAGTAGAAGTCTTTATTACTAATGAACTGAGTATCTAACAGTGATAATAAATAATTAAATCCGATTATTCCCAAGTAATCCAAGACATAATCATAAAATAATCAATTACATGTTTTGGTAATCAAGAATAACTAAACTAATAAAAAAAACACATTGATTGCACTCGCATAACGGTTCATGCGCTTCCTCCATAACTTTTTCGTCCATGAACGCTACGTGTCCATATTTCGACGCATTCACATAATCTTCAACAATAAGACCTGCATCAACAACTAAAAATATTTGACGTCGAAAGGATGAGCACAAATCACGGCTCAGTAAGCAAACAAAACAATATGCAAACATATGCATGTTTGATCTGGTTTCTAAGTTTGCAATGTGCTATAGAAAGGTTTGGCGGCCACCGCACCTCTATACAAGAGTGTGTGAATCCTCCCAATGGATCAAACACCATTGCCATCCACAAGCATCCACCATGGAATAGAGGTAGAGCTAAAGAGTCTGGATCATACACCGCCAACACTTTCCTTGATGCCCTACCCATTCCAACACGTAAGCCCCTATTGGCAAGGGATTGCAAACTGGACTCGCAATTAACCAATCCTAATGCCATCCAATATATCTAAGGCCTCACCCCAGCATCCCTCAATACGTCCATAGAGATAGAGTTAAGGCCCCCCGATAGAGTCAAAGACCATACGGTTTAAAACCACCACCCATGATGCCCGATGACATAATAGTTCTGCTAAGGTAATTGGTGATATGACGTTGTCAGTGGATAGGAATTGAGTAGAGATAGAGCTAGATTCTGGTGACCAGACTGAACCATAATGCCACACGTCCTCCCCCTGATGCTCCACTAGCATCCAACACACTAACCACATACATAATCACATGCCTATTCCTAGCATCATCATCATCAACATGTTATAAATAAACAAAAATAAATATGCATGAGCAGAAATAGCAGTAATATTGGATGACATGTGAGATGCACATTACAAACATACAATCATGGAATCTTTCATTATATTTGACAAATAAAATAAAATAGTTTATTATTATCCATTTAGTTTAGGTCTTGTTTCCTTACCTTTAACGGTGTTTGATCTCCTCCAAGCTTTGTAAATCACTTTTTGAACCGATTGGAAACCTAAGAAATTTATGGATTCTAAGTCAGGGTTCAAGTTCATCAGGCTACAATAGTCAGAAGTTTAGTCTAAAGTCAAATAGACTTTCAGAAACTATGTGGTCGTAGGTGTGGCTGCACCTGTGGTCTCAATTTTTATGACCACAGGGTGTGTGGTCGATACGTGTGGTCGCATATCATGCGACCACACATGCGACCATGCCCTCTCTGGGACCTTCTCGAGAGCTTGTGGTCGATCATGTGAGCCTCATGTGGTCGATTATAGCTGCGACCATACGAGTTTTGGTCTACTTTCACTCTCAGTCTAACCCCTTCATGATTTAATTCCTTCGTTTATCATTAGGGTCCTTCCTATGATTGATCTATGGCCTTAAAATCATAATTTTACATAATTATTTACCCTAACCTACTCTCCATGGATCTCTTTTGAGTTTTTATCCACGAGTCTCATGATTTGAGATCCTACTTTGATTCAACATCTCAACTACGATGGAAGATCCAATTCTAGATGTTCTACTACTACAGAGAAAGGTTCCATACCTAAAACTTGCTAGAGAACTAAAGCCTTCTCTGCAACTCTTCTTCCTAGCCTTCCTCTTCAAATCTCATTCTCTTTCTCCTTCTCTCTCTCTCTTTCAATTTAGGTTCCAAAAGAGTAGGAGAGACTATGGGACGTCCTTAATATAGAGGAAAACTCTCAATATAAGGTCTTAATCTAGCTAGGAAAGAGATCCCTTAGTTTTGAAAAGTTTTAAAAACTCAGAGCTGTCATACCATTGTGTGGTCGCACGTGTGGTTGTTGAATACATCGACCACACATCCCAAATATGCGACCATACGTAGTTTTTTGAGTGGTCTCATTTTTCCCTAGGTGTGGTCTACCATACATACTCAGGTATGCGACCACACACTCTTAATTAGCTAATTTTGGGTCCATTTACGTACCTAGCCTTGTGGTTCCTTCATGCACTTGGTTCGCTTGCTCCGATTATGATAGGAAAACCTGATACGACATGGTAAGACCGGGTTAGTAGAGTGCTGGTCTCACAAGGACGGTAGTGTTTGACTGTGTATAGACTATCGAGAATTGAACAAGCTAATGATCAAGAATTGATACCCGTTACCTCATATCGATGACTTATTTGATCAGTTGTAAGGTGCAAAGGTGTTTTCCAAAATTAGTCTACGGTCTAGATATCATCAATTAAAGATTAAGGATAGCGATATTCCAAAGACAGCATTTAGAACCAGGTATGGACACTATGAGTTCCTGGTCTTGTCCTTCAGACTAACCAATGCACCAGCGTCTTTTATGGAACTCACGAATTCAGTGTTCCATGACATGTTGGACACATCGGTCATAGTTTTTATAGACAACATATTGATTATTCCAAGGATGAAGGGACTCCTACGACAGACCTTAGAGCAGCCTTACAACAGCTGAAAAAGGAGAAGCTTTATTCCAAATTCAAGAAATGTGAGTTCTAGTTGAACAAAGTACAATTATTATGTCACGTAGTGTCATCGGAAGGAGTTAAAGTGGACCCCAGTACAATATAAGCAATTGTAAAGTGGAAAGCACCTAAGAATGTTGCCGAGATTAGAAGTTTCTTGGGGTTAGCTAGTTATTAGAGACGATTTATGGGAAATTACTCCAGAATTATCGTACCTTAAGCTAACTAGGATAAGGGAGAAGTTCATTTGATCTGATAAATGTGAGAAGTGCTTCCAGACCTTGAATTCAAAGTTGATATCGGTGCCCATCTTAACCATTCTGGTACTAGGGTAGCCATTTACCCTATATACTGATGCCTCTAAATTGGGTCTAAGGAGCGTGCTGGTGCAAGGAGAATAAGTAATTGCTTATGCCTCAAGATAATTGAAGGAAAATGAGAAGAACTACCCTACTTATGACTCGGAACTAGAAACGGTGATTTATGCAATTAAAACTTGGAGACATTACTTTTATGGAGAAAATTTCCAAATTAAGTCAGATCATAAGAGTCTTACTCATCTCTTTAACTAGAAGGAGTTGAACATGAGACATCGAATGGTTAGAGTTGTTGAAGGACTGTGACTGTGATATTCAATATCATCCTGGAAAGGTTAACGTAGTGGCTATGCATTGACTGGAAAAGGGGTATTGAAGCTGGGCAAAGGACATAGCACAAACACTGCATTAAGCCTTACAACTACAACGTCTAATGGGGACAAAGAGCAATACCAAATTGAACCTCCTGATGGCCCATTAGAGCAAGATCTTGTCCATAAGTTAACACTCCAGTTCACCGCATTGAAGATTCTACCTAACCTAACGGAGGAGGTGAAAACAGCAATCCTACAGGATCCTTACCGAAGGACTGTTCAAGAAGACCCAAAAAAGGGCAAGCTGAATCCTGATTTTACTTTGGATATGAAAGGAGTACTGAGATACAGAGGAAGAATGTGTATACCTGAAAGTAAAGACTCAGACCTCAGAGATAGGATAATGACAGAGGCACATTCCGCTCCTTATTCGATACATCCTGAAAGTATGAAAATGTACCATGATATGAATAAATTATGTTGGTGGTGAGGAATGAAACCAAACATGGCTAAATACATGTTCCAGTGTTTGAACTGTCAGCAAGTAAAGGCTGAAGATATAGACCGGTAGGCTTTCTACAACCCTTATCAGAGCCAGCATAGAAGTAAGACTGCATTACTATGGACTTCGTCACTGGATTACCAATGCCTCCTAGGTCCGTTGATGTAGTTTGGGTGATTGTCGATCGTCTTACTAAGACAACTCGTTTCATTGTTATACAATTTCAGTATACCTTGGATCGGTAGCCAAGCTGTATGTGGATAATATTGTTTGATTACATGGTATACCGAAGAGCATTATGTCAGACCAAGATCCACACTTTAATTTAAACTTTTAGGAGGGATTACAGAAGGCTATGGGAACAACATTGAAGTTCAGTACCGCATTTCACCCTTAGACTAACGAGCAATCAGAGCGAACCATTCAAATTCTAGAAGATATGCTCCGTTCTTGTGCTATTGACTTTAAGGGGGCTTGGGATGAAAAGTTATCATAATTAGTTTGCTTATACCAATAGTTACCAGGCTACTAACAGATGTCACCATACGAAGCATAGTATGGTAAGAAGTGCCGCACTCCTCTGTTTTAGAATGAAGCTCGAATGCAAAGAATAGTAGGACCATAGTTTGTTGATGAAACTTTGTTAAGTAATCAACATAATCATGGAAAGAGTTAAGACAGCTGAAAATCATCAAAAATAGTATGCGGATGACCAATGCCGAGACCTTGAGTTCGCTGTGGGAGACAAGGTATTCTTGAAGATATCCCCTATGCGTGGTTTGAAACCTTTCGGTAAGAATGGAAAATTGTGTCCCAAATACATTGGAATTTATGAGATTTTGGTGAGATGTGGGAAGGTAGCGTATCAGCTTGCGCTACTACCATCTATGTCTGGTGTACATGATTTATTCCATATTTCACTACTGAAGACGTACATCAGAGGTCCAATGCATGTTTTGAATTTAGATCAATCGGATTTGACTGAGGACCTAATGTTTGAAGTAGTACCATTTGAGATCACTAGTCGAAAGGTTCAACGTCTTCACAACCATGACATTCATTATGTTAAGATTACCTAGAGAAGCCAAGATGTGGAAGAGATAACGTGGGAAGAAGAGAATGCTATGCAAAAATAATATACTCACCTATTTGACTCGGAAGGTATGGATAAATTTCAAGGATGAAATTTATTTAAAGGGAGAGTTATAAAACCCACACTCTACTAACTGGATTTAACCGTGTCATGCCAGGTCTTTCCATTGTTACCAGTTCGAGTGAACCAACTAGATCAACCGTATGAATGAACCACAAGGCTATCTAAGTAAAACAATCCAAAAATAGTGAATTTTAGTTGTGTGGTCGACTACCTAAACTTGTATGCTCGACCAGTCAATTTAAGAAGTGAGACCAGTCAAATTTTAATTGAGTGGTCACACACTCTGCTTTGTGTGGTCGATGGATTTTGCAACCACAGAGTCGACCACACAAACCTAGATATGACTCTGTGATTTGAAAAATTTCCAAAATTAAGGAAATTTTTTTCTAGTTGAGAAAGGACTCTATATGAAGGTTTTTTCTCTATATAAAAGACGTCCCGTAGCCTCTCTCAATCTTTTGGGATCAATTCTAAACCCTAAAACTAAAAGAGAAGGAGAAGGAAAAAGAAAAGAAGAAGGAGAAGGAGGCTTGGAGAAGAAGATTTACAAAATTGCTTGCAAATGGGTTCCATTCCTCTACAGTAATGAACCTAAGGTAAGAGACTCACCTCTGCAGATGATTGGAAGAGTTGGATTAGACTCACCATCACCATATTATTGAGTGGAACCTAAAAGCTTGGGACTAAGATCATGAGATCTTCCAACTAATTAAAAGGAAATCATAGAATTGGATTAGGGATGTTTGTTAATGGAAATTGAAAAGGTTTAAAGGCCATAGAATAACCCTAGGAGGAGTTCCAATAATGAACCAAGGTTAAACTGAGGAAGACCCACGAACATAACAAGTAAATTATGTGGTTGCATCACTGGTCGACCACAGAGTAACCAGTGAGTAGACCACAGACGCTCAGGAAGATTACCCCGGGTTGTGAAGCCGCATCAGTGGTCACACAACCCATCAATCACATAGTCGACCACCCAATGTATGGTCAATATATACCTGCGACCACTGCATTGACCACTCAGTTGCAGAAACCCTATTTTGAGGCCAGCCTAGATTTTAGACTATTGTAACCTAATACCATCAAACCCTAATTTAAATTCTTGCATTGTCTAGTTTGTTAACTAGTACAAATTAACATCCAAAGCTTGGAAGAAAAGACCTAAACTAACTAGATAATAACAAACTATTGTATTTCTTTTAATTTTCCAACGCTATGATTAATGCCATGTTTGTATGATTGTAATGTACATTTCACATGTCATCCAATATTACTGTTATTCCTGTTCATGCATATTTATTTTCCTGTTTACTCTATTATTAATGATAAGAATAGGCATGTGTTTATGAGTGTGGTTGGTGTGATGTATGGAGAGGGGTGTGTGATCCCTAAATCATGCATCACATTGACATCGTCGTATCGTTGTTACCTTAGCAAAACTAGTACGTCGTAGGGCATCAAGGGGGTGTTCGCTAACCGTGTAGTCTTTGACTCTATCGAGGAACGCTAGCTCTATCCCTATGGACGTATTGAGAGATGCTGGAGTAAGGCCTTAGATACATATGGATGACATCTAGAATTGGTTAGTTACGAGCCCAGTTTGCAAGCAGTCGCCAATAGGGGCATACGTACTGGTATAGGTAAATCAGGGGAAGTATTGGCAGTGTATGATCTGGATACTTTAGCTCTATCTCTATTCCATGGTGGGTGCATGTGGGATAGCAATGGTTTTTGATACATTGGGAGGATTTATACACTCGTGTATAGAGGTGCAGTGACCGCCAATCCTTTCTATAGCACAGTTGCAAAGTTAAACCAAACCAAAGATATAAATTGAATGCTTGCATATGTTTATGCATTATTTTGTTTACTCAGTGAGCTATATTATGTGCTCACCCCTAGACGTTAAATATTTTAATTGATGAGGTAGGTCCTACAGTGGAAGACTATATGGAGGAGCCATCGTATGGATAAGTGGGGGCGATGAATACACATGTTGTGGAAGTTGAGCACGACTCTTCATGCAAATGTTTCTAGTATGTTTACTCTTAGGTTTATTTCTATTTTGGATATGGGATATGTAATAGATTATTTACTTATGTCTTGAGTTTGTTTGGAGATAATTGGATTATTTAATTATTTATCATGTTAGACACTCAGTTCAATATTTATAAAGACTTTCGTTATTTATGATATTATCTCTGATTATGTTGTGGAATATTTGGTTTGAGTTGTTGGCACGATCTTTACGAGATCCTGACTTGAACCGTTGGTTCTTATAACAGTTCATCACACTACTGATTAGTCCAGATTTGTGGTGTGACAACCAGTACCTTAGTGAGGGCATGATGAACCATGGGAGTGGGGACTCGGGGACCTCTACTAGGGTACAGCCTTAGTGGCGCACACATACCATATTGTTTGATTGGTTTGGGTATGTTTAGTGATGATTGTGACTATTGTGCTTGCTGTGTTGTCACACCCCAATTTCTGATCAAACCAAAAGTTTGATGAACCGTCAAAAAACTAACGGTTCAACTAGGTTCTCATAACAACTGTGCCAACATCCAAACCAAATAAAAATTTCATACATAATCAGAGATAATAATAGTAGATAGCAGAAGTCTTTATAAATACTGAACTGAGTATCTACATGATAAAATAAATAATTAAACCAATTATCTCTAAATAACTCAAAATATACTTAAATAATCTATTACAAGTTCCCATAAATCTCAAACAGAAAATAACTAAGAACTCCATAACTTGAGCATTCATTGCCACCATGTGTTCGTACGACAGCTCCTCCATATAATGTTCAATAGTAAGACCTACATCATCAACTAAAAATATTCAACGTCGAAGGGTGAGCACACCTCACGGCTCAGTGAGCAAATGAAACAATGTGCACACATATGCATGCATTTAATTCATATATTTGGTCTGGTTTTAAGTTTGCAACTATGCTATAAAAAGGATTGGCAGGAACAGCACCTCTATATACTAGTGTGTGAATCCACCCAATGGATCATACACCATTTCTGTCCCACATAAACCCACCATGGAATAGAGATAGAGCTAAAGTGTCCAGATTACACACTACCAACACTTCCCCTGATATCCTACCTATACCAATATGTAAGCCCCTACTGGCAAAGGCTTACAAAATGGGCTCTCAACTAACCAATCCTAATGTCATTCATATGTATCAAAGGCCTTACCCCAGCATCCCTCAATACATCCATAGAGATAGAGTTACGGCTCCTCCGCAGAGTCAAAGACCACATGGTCTACAAACACCCCCCTGATGCCCAACGACGTACTAGTTCTACTAAGGTAACATCGATACGACAATGTCAATGTGAAGTATGTTTTAGGTATCACACACCCCTCCCCATACAGCACACCAACCACACTCACAAACACATGCCTATTCCTATCATCATCTACAATAAGATAAAAATAATAAAGTAAATATGCAAGAACAGGAATAGCAATAATATTAGATGACATGTGAGATGCACATTACAATCATACAAGTATGGTATCAATCATGACATTGGACACAATAAAAGAAAAGTATTTTATTATTATCTAATTAGTTTAGGTCTTGTTCCCTCACCTTAGATCGTAGTATTATGTAAGACCCGTATTATCGTAAACTAATTAGATAATAACAAACTATTTTATTTTTATTAATGTCCAATGACATGATTGATTCTATGCTTGTATGCTTGTAATGTGCATCTCATATGTCATCCAATATTCCTACTATTACTGTTCATGCATATTTAATTCTATTTATTTATAACATGATGATGATGATGTCAGGAATAGGCATGTGAATGTATGTGTGTGGTTGGTATGTTGGATGCGAGTGGAGCATCAGGGGGAGGACATGGCATGATGGTCTTCGACCTCGTCACCAGACTCTAGTTTTATCTCTACTCAAGTCTTTCCCACTAATATTGTTGTATTGCCATTACCTTAGCAGAACTATTATGTCGTAGGACATCAGGGGAGGTGTTCTCAGACCGTGTGGTCTCTGACTCTATCGAGGGGCCTTAGCCCTATCTCTATGGACATATTGAGGGATGCTGGGGTGAGGCCTTGGATACACTATATGGCATTAGGATTGGTTAGTTGCGAGCCCAGTTTGCAAGCCCTCACCAATAAGGGCTTACATGTTGGTATGGGTAGGGCATCAGGGGAAGTATTGGTGGTGTTTGATCTGACACTTTAGCTCTATCTCTATTCCATGGTGGGTACATGTGGGACGGCAATGGTGTTTGATCCATTGGACAGATTCACACACTCGTGTATAGAGATGCGGTGGCCACCAAACCTTTCTATAGCACATTGCAAACTTATAAACCAGACCAAAGATATGAATTGAATGCATGCATATGTTTGTTGCATTGTTTTGTTTGCTCACTGAGCCGTGATGTGTGCTCACCCTTTCAACGTCGAATATTTTTAGTTCTTGATGCAGGTCCTACTATTGAAGAATATATGAATGCGCTGATGTATGGACACGTTATTGCGATGGATGTAGAAGCTGAAGAAGATGCGCATGATTCATCGTGCGAGTGCAACTCATGTGTTTTTTATTATCTTAGTTGTTTAGTTATTGGAACATATAATTGATTATTTTACTTTATTTTATGTCTTATGGTATATTGAAGATAATTGGATACTTAATTATGCTACCACTGTCAGATACTCAGTTCATTAGTATTAAAGATTTTCGCTATCGTATGTTTACTCTGAATTTGCTTGTGGGATGTATCTGGTTTAATCGAATGGGCACGGCCGATACGAGATCTTGGTTGAACCGTTGGTCTATGGACGGTTCATCACACCATTCTAGTTGGTTCAAAATTGGGGTGTGACAACTTGGTATTAAAGCTCTCAGGCTCTGCTCTATTAAACCAAAATACTACCACAAGGATCGTTAACTGAGTTAGGATAAATTAAAAGATGTAACAAAAACACACCATAAGCACCTGTGTTGTATGAGACATAAACTAAGAAAGAGAATAATGCACATATGTAAATGGGAAACTAATGTTATATATAGAAAAGGTACATCCAAATCAGAGTACGGTCCACAACCAAGACAGTTACTCTGTAATATAAAAAGGAAAAAGAAATAAATGGAATCATGAAGCTGGGGGTGCTGGAGGAGGAGGTGCCTCACGATCTCGGTCATAGTCCTTAACATATACTCTTGCAAGCCAAGCTACCTAAGTTTGGGTCACCTGGAGACTAGCCACCAAATTTGTACACTGAGCCTCTCGAATCTCACGTAATAGCCTCATCATGTCATCTGGTGGTGGGCGCAAAGGACCAGCTGAGTGAGAAGGAGCCTGAGATGGACCAGCTCTAGTGGAATGTTGTGGTGATGGAGGAGGTATAGCACCCACATCCATGTACATTCGATCATCATCCTCCTCTTCATCACTCTCTATGCCTCTACTTCTACCTCTGCTGCTACTGCTGCCACCTCTGCATCTGCTATAGCTACCCAAGTGAGAGGATGTCTCATAGTGTTTCTCTCCTCGTCACTGACCTACACATCTTGCATCCCCATCCTGTAGATGGCCTCCCAATCAAGGTCAGTTGAAAAATTATCCTCGTGAATCCTCTTATAGACCAAGTCTACCTGCAAGTGAGTGAGTAGAGTGGTCATCAAACGCCCATAGGGTAGGTTACCCACTAGACCAGGAGTCGTGGCATGGTGCATGGTCCTAATAATGATATAAGGAAGGCAAATAGTCTGCCTAGTGCAGATGCAATACAGAAGGTATTGGGTCAACTGTGAAACCTCCTCATAGTGTCCACTCTGGGGAATCAACTTGTGCTGAATGATCTTGCAATACACTCGGGGCTCTTGGATGTAGGTTAATTGCCTTCATCTGCCAGCGATCATCCCGAAGAATCTGGTTATCTATTTCTGTGTGCATTCGCACTGATAGGAACTGGGGTTCCTAGGGTGCACAGTATACCAAGGGACTATCATTTGAGATACCCAAGATATTAGCCAACTCCTAGCAGTTAAATGAAACCTTTACCCCTTTAACTAAACTGGTAATCTTGAGCTCTCCACCCCTATTTATATCCTCTGGGTCACCTTCCACCTGTAAATTATAGTAAAACTGTTTCACCAACTCAGGACAGGTGCAACCCTCATACAGAATCACAACTAGCCAGTCCATATCACCAAATGCTCTCTCCACATCAAATAGGGCTAGGCTGGCCAAGTTGACAAAACGACCCCCTTTCACCTTCTTGTGCTCGTACCAGGGATACTGTGCCTCTGTTTCAATGGACCTGAAGCGATAGGGATCGTGAACTCTACAGACTTTAGTGCGAGCCATGTTATCTGCAAGTGCATGGACCAACAAGCAACATATCAAATATAGTGAAAATTCAAAATTTTGGCATTATGACGGCTTGATTGGCCAAAAGCCTCACTTTTCACCCAAACATTTGGGCAGGAGGACTTACATAGATCCCACCCCATCCTACAAGTTTCATACAATTGAAAATTTAAACTAGCTGGGTCGAATTTGAAGAAATTTTGACAATTGGGAAAAACCCCAAAATTTAGGTCAAAAATGGGAATTTTTAAGTTTCTATTAAACTAACCGATGAAACTTGAATTTTCTTGAGGGCTTTCATTCATTGGGTGGCCAATAGTAATAACCCCCAATAAAAATCAAATTTTTATGGTCATAAAATATTAATTTGAAGAAAGCCCTAAAAATAGAGCAAAACCTAGGTATGAAAGCTTAAAAAGGAGAATGAGTAGGGAACATACCTAGAGGAATGGAATGTAGGTTGTAGGCCGATAAAAGAATTACCAAATTCATACGGTTGACACTATAGCAACTTAGTGGTGGCGAGTTGAGTTGTGAATAGTACAAGACAAAAGTGAAAATAAGAAAAAGGCTCCAAATCAAAATTTAAAAACCTGATTTGGTGTCGGGTGGTCTTAGAACTCGACCAAAAATGTGACCCCACGATCGACCATAGGCTCTCGGTGAGCTGACAGGGTTTGTGTGGTCGCAACCCTGTGGTCGCATATAGTGCGACCCCACGATCGACCCCACAATGAAAATGCCCTGTTTTTACTGAATGACTTTAAAATTGAAACTTTGTCTTGTTTATTTAGAAATTAACATTAGATCATCGTATATTATGCATGCCTCATATGTTTCCTTGATTTTCAGACACTACCACCGCCGAAGATAGGAAATGGCTGGCGGTAGAGTAAGTAGAAGGAGACAGAATGTCAACCCATCTCCACCACCTATAGAGACCAATGACAATGAAGGTCAGCAAGGACAGAAAGGAAATATTGGAACTCAACATGCTACACCTCAGAATGTGCACACCCAAGCCAACCCAACTAACTTACTTGTACCACCTATGGATTTGGCTACTGTGGTGAAGAATTTGGCATAGCAAATGCAGCATATACAGCAAATGCAAGCCAACATGCACGCTGCATTGGGAGTTGCTTTCCCAGTTGCAAACACAACATCTCTACCTACAAGACAAGCTAGTACTGCACCTGGTGGTAGCAACACTGTACCCCAAGCACCGCAAATACCAGTAGTACAAGGCCAAGTACCAAATCCTAAAGCACCGCAAGACGGGTACAACCAAGGTAACTATCAGTATTAGTCGCCTTTGTATGGGTATATGCTCAGTATCAGCTTGATCACTCCAGACTGATCGAGCATTTCCTAAAGTTGAAGCCAAAGGAATACAGGCAAACCATCAAATCCGTTGTGGCCAGCTCACTAGATCAACAAAATGGAAAGAAACTTTATGATGATGACTATATTGAAGAAGAGAAGGCATTATGTGCCACATTTATGTTGAAAGGTGACGCACACCACTAGTGGAAATCAATTAGAAGTTATCTGTTAACAAAGCATGCCCAACTGACATAGGTTATTTATAAAGAAGCTTTCTTCGAGAAGTATTTTCCAAGGAGATTCAGAGATCAAATGGAAAACGAGTTTCTGAGTCTGTATCAGTGACAGATGATTATAGATGCATATTAACAACATTATGAAGAATTATTTTTCTTTAATCCCTCTAGAATGCAGGAGGAAAATACCAAAACCCAAAGGTTTGTCATGGGACTTAGGGGAAGCATCCATGAGCATGTATTGGGACTGGAAAAGAAGATTATAATAATGCTGTATAGATTGCTTGAGTACTGGAATTGAGCCAGAGGAAAAGTTATTTTGCTCAGAACATGGGCATTAAAAGGCCTAATGGAAATACATATAACGGAGGAAACACCAAGACATTCAAACCCTTTCGTACTTAAGGCTTTAATGCTGTAGCAAAGACTACCCCAACAGCCCAACCTCAACAGAAGCAAAGCAATGTTGGAGTCAAATGCTTCAATTGTGATCAAGTAGGACATTATTTAATGGAGTATCCTAAGCCAAGGAAAAAACTACAACTAGGAAAGGTTTATGCAGTTACTTCTAAGGATGTTGCCACATCACCTGATGTGGTCACAGGTATGACCTGAACTGTTCATTTTGTACTACCTTGTGTAAGCATGTAGACTAAATTAAATCAAATTACAGGTATCGTACCTATTAATGGCTTATCTGCCAGAGTACTCTTTCACTCGGGAGCTACTCATTCTTTATATCTGTGTCTTTTGGATAGAAGTTAAATCTACCCTTCAGACCTTTAGACCTCAAACTACTTGTACGATCACTTATGGGGTTAGAAGTTGATCTAGACAAAGGTTATGGACCATGTCCAGCTCTTATAAATGAGAAAATTTTGAAGGCAGCCTTAATCCAACTCGAGATGGCAGACTTTGATGTTATCTTGGGAATGGATTGATTAGCTCGACACTCTGTAAACTTATTATGTGCGGAAAAGAAACTAACATTTAAAGACAAGGAAGGAGCAGAGTTTAGTTTTGCGAGAACCAAACTTCTTCATAAATGAAAAATTATTCTCTCTACATTAAAGGCTAAAAACTGCCTCGAGAAATGAGGAATTGGGTATCTAGTATCTATGGTCAACCTCACCAAGGAAGCACCATGAATGGAGGATATTGAAGTTGTACATGATTTTTCGGATGTATTTCCTGAGAAACTACCAGAACTACCACCCGATCGAGCAACAGAGTTCGTTATAGATCTTATGCCCGGAGCCGGACCAGTATCGAAAGCACCTTATCGAATGGCTCCTACTGAACTGAAGGAACTGAAGGTACAGTTACAGGAATTACTGGACAAGGGTTATATCAGACCCACCATATCACCATGGGGAGCACCAGTATTGTTCTTGAAAAAGAAAGACGATAGCGTTCGACTGTGTATAGACTATCGAGAATTAAATAAGCTTACAATCAAGAATCGATACCCGTTGCCTTAGATTGATGACTTGTTCGATCAGTTGCAAGGTGCCAAAGTGTTCTCCAAAATTGATCTTTGGTCAGGATGCCATCAGTTGAAGATTAAGGAAGGTGATATTCTTAAGACAGCATTCAGAACTAGATATGGACATTATGAATTTTTAGTCATGTCTTTTGGATTGACTAATGCACCAACAATTTTTATGAAACTCATGAATTGGGTTTTTCATGATATGTTGGATACATCAGTTATTGTATTTATTGATGACATACTAGTCTACTCCAAGGACAAAGAAACTCATATCACAAATCTAAGAGCCGCTTTGCAGTGACTAAGAAAAGAGAAACTTTACCCAAACTTTACTAAGTGTGAATTTTGGTTGAACAAAGTCACTTTCTTAGGCCATGTTGTATCCACTGAAGGAATTAAAGTGGATCCTAGTAAGATTGAAGCCATCATGAAATGGGAAGCACCTAAGAATGTTGCCAAAATTAGAAGTTTCTTAGGTTTAGATGGGTATTATCGACGATTCGTGGAAGATTACTCTAGAATCACCGTACCTCTCACCAGTTTGACAAAGAAAGGAGAAAAGTTTGTTTGGACCGACAAATGTGAAGAGTGTTTCCAAACATTGAAGGCTAGATTGATATTAGCTCCCATCTTGACTATTCTGATTCCAAGATAACCATTTACCTTGTACACTGATGTGTTTGGGTTAGGTTTGGGATGTGTGCTTATGCAAGGAGAACAAGTATTTACGTATGCCTCAAGACAATTGAAGACACATGAGAAGAACTATCCCACTCATGACTTGAAATTAGCAGTGGTGGAACATGCTGTCAAGATATGGAGACATTATTTGTAGGGAGAGAAATTTTAGATTAAATCAGATTATAAGAGTTTGACTCATCTTTTTAATCAGAATGAGTTGAACATGAGACAGAGAAGATGGCTAGAATTACTGAAGGATTATGATTATGATATCCAGTATCATCTAGGAAAAACTAATGTAGTTGCTGACGCACTAAGCAGGAAAGCTATGACAGAATCCCAAGAAGAAGTTAGTGCAAATGCTGTAGTGTGTGTCACAGGAAGAGTATTTAATTATGATAATGAACAGTTCGTGATTGATATTCCGAATGAATCAACTGACCAAGGGTTTATTCATCTATTCTCAAACATGTTTGCTACATTGAAGATTTTACCTGATCTATTAGACAAAGTGAAAGCAGCTATTAAATCAGACCCTTATCTGAGAACAGTGCAAGAAGACCTTGAAAAAGGTAGGATTACTCCTGAGTTCACCTTGGACATTGAAAAGGTACTAAGATACAATGGAAGGGTATGTGTTCCTGAAAATGAAGACTTGGATATTAGACACAAACTAATGAAGGAAGCTCACACTACTGCTTATTCGGTACACCCTGGAAGCACGAAGATGTATCATGATTTGAAGAAACTATATTGGTGGAGAGGAATGAAAGCGGATGAAGTTAAATTTGTGTCTCAATGCCTGAATTGTCAACAGGTAAAGGCTGAAAGGCAACCTACGTGATTGTGATGGAACTTGGATGACACTAAGAGGGGGGGTGAATCAGTGTGAAAACTTTTTCCCTGATATTTCTTTGCTGCCCAGTGTTGTTGATGAAACACACTGTCACACACACAAGCGTATGCAAATCAACCTCGCTACCACTCAGTGGCCAGCTCTACCAGATTTGCACACCCATCCTGCAGTTCATTCTACGCACTTCACAAAATACAGAATTAAAGCATTCTACAACATAGAACGGTTACGTGGTTCACCACCACAGTGTGTGATGGCTAATCCATGGAGTAATGCCCAATGGGCTTTGTATCTACTCAATACTAAACTTTTAGCCCTTTACAGGACAAGGATACTCACCCTATGTTTTCTTAGCATTGAACTAAGAGGGAAAACACTGCCAAGGTTTAGGCTATACCAGCCAGTGTCTAGCACCCACTGAACACAAATCAAAATGATAGATTATGGGGCTTATAGTAATGCCCTACAATAAAAACCCCACTTCCAAGGCATTCAATATTCTTTTAGCCTAAGCTAGCATACAATAAACTCCCATACTAAGTAGGCATTTAAATATCTCAACCTACTCTAGCATACACGACATTAAATCAATAGATAACAAAGGAGTTGAGAAAATCTCACAACCGAGGCTTTCAGGTGGCCGACAGCTACTTTGGAGATCCACACTGCTCTCAATAAGCTTCAACAACATCCACCAATAACTAGACTTGATTTTCCAAGCATATCTTTACATACAAGCACCATTCTCTCTCTTACCACTGCACAACCACCATTCATGCGCAAAAAGGTTCGGAGATGGGGAGAACATCATGAATAAGAGATGGAGATGTTTTTCTTAACATACAAAGCTCCAAAACATTGAAAAAACTCCTTCAACACTCTCTTTCATCAAAAACCTGTTTTCTTCTTTTTGGCCAGCCTTCATATGATTCTCAATTGATAGAGAAATAAAAACCTAGCTCGGAGCAATTTGGATCGTCATATTTGGCCTCCAGATGGCCGAGTTATGACAAAAACAAGTTCGGCCAATAGAATAATTTGAAATGGCATCTTTAAATTTCATTTGACAGAGCCGCGAAGCACCGAAGCCGCGCCACTGCTGACTTGGCAGGCGCGGTGTCGAGTTGCCATTTGTCTAATCCGGCATCTTCTTCATTCACCATTGGATCTGCAGCAATAAAGCGGGAATGACTTAGAGCCGACGGATCTGGTCAGATCACGTCAGGTTTGATCGGCTTATATTTCTGCCGTTGGATTGAGATCAAGGTCGTCATCGTACCGTAAGTGCGCCACACACAATCAAGTTTCCATCACCATGCACTGTGGAACACCGTTTTAACTTGCACCGACCCAATCAGAGTGTGCGCGCAAGAATCACGACGCAACTTCTGCTCCACACCTAAGCCCACTTCCATACCGTCCATGAGATCTGAATTCAAAGAGTGTGGCTTCATCTTGGCCATTGACTAACTACCCAAAACACCTCTGAAACCAAAAAATATGGCCTCTATAACCATCTTGAGTTTGTTAAACTCTGCGCCAGAGACTGATTTCTAGAGAGCTTTTCTCTCTCCTAGAAATCAGTCGAACATGTGATATGAATGGGTGGGCTTGTGCGGGAGAGGCATGCTTGAGGGGAGGCCAGCACGCGGGTCATGCCATGCGTGCCAGCATGTGCGGCGGCCATGGCATGTGGCATGCCTTGCTGCGGCTTGCGGCATGGCATGTTGCTTGCTGCTGTTGCTGCTGCTGGCCGAACTTGGCTAGGACATGTTGGCCTTGGCTGCGGGGCTGGCGCCCATGGTGACGTGCCACCTCAACATTGTGGGTCCCACCATCAAATTTCTCTCTCCTCTTTCTCTCTCTTATAAGAATTGACAAATGCAACACAATCATAAACATATTGCCTGTATCACTGTCGTATTGCCTGTATCACTGTCATATTGCCTGTATCACTGCCAGCTTGCCAGTGGGGCCCGTAGATACTCTTTCTTAGCAAACTTTGTCTAGTTAGTCCATGTTGCCAACAATTACAATACAAAGGCCAACAATCTCCCCCTTTAGAATTATTGGCAACTATTCAATCCACCATGAGATCTTTCTCCCCCTTTGACAACAAGAACAAAGGGATTAGCCACATAGGAGTGCCCACCGCATCTTTCCAATCCTATGGGTGCTCCAAAAACATTAACTCCACACCATATCAACACAAAAAAAATAAAATGACTCCCCCTGAGGCCGACATAGGGAGCAAGGGGAATATATCAATTACACACTGCTCCCCCTCACACCAAGCTCCTCAATGCTTGGGGAGGATAACCACTCCCAACTTCTGTCTCAAAAACACAAATTGTTCCCTGGGAAGTGGTTTTGTGAAGATGTATGCCGTATGCTCTAATGTAGGAATGAACTCCAACTGAACTTCTCCTTCTGTCACCTTCTCTCTCAAGAAATGATACCGAATGGCTATGTGCTTCGTCCTAGAGTGCATAACTGGGTTCTTGGAGATATTTATGGCACTAATGTTGTCACAGAACATTGAAATAGGCTTGTCTGACTGAATGCCTAAATCCTTCAACATTTGCTTCATCCACAAAACTTGTGTGCAACAAGAAGTCTGCCTCTGCTGTAGACAATGAGACTGACTCTTGCTTTTTACTATGCCAAGCCACCAAATTTCTACCTTGATAGAAGGCACCTCCACTAGTGCTCTTCCTATCATCAATACAGCCTGCTCAATCTGCATCTGAGTAGGATGACTACCAAATCCTTGCTTTTTGCATACCAGAGACCATACTCCATTGTCCCCTTTAAGTATCTGAGGATCCTCTTCACAGCTACCACATGTGTCTCCTTTGGGCCAGCTTGAAATCTAGCTACCATGCACACAAACTATAGAATATCTTGCCTTGTAGCAGTCAAGTAAAGCAGACTTCCAATCATTGACCTATACATAGTATGGTCAACTGGTGGAGAGTCATCATCTTTACTCAACTAGCAACAAGTCATCATAGGTGTGCTCACTGGTGTGCAATCCTTCATTGTGAACTTTTTCAACATCTCTTTCACATACTTGGTCTGAGATAAAAAGAACCCATCTTTCAACTGACTGATCTGCAGACCCAAAAAATAAGAAAGTTCACCAATCACGGACATTTCAAACTCATCCTGCATTCTCTAAGGAAAATCCTTACATGACTCATCCTTGTGGCCTGCAAAAATGATGTCGTCTCCATACACTACCACAACTATTTGACTGCCATCAACAAACTTCACATACAGGTTGCTATCTACCAGTCCTTTCTTGAAACCCAACTGACAGAGGTAAGTGTCCAGCCTTGAATACCATGCTCTTGGTGCCTGCTTCAACCCATATAATGTTTTTTTCAGTCTACAAACAAGTGTAGGGTCCTTACTCCGTTGGAACCCTTCTGGTTGTTCTATATACACCTCTTCTTTTAAATCACCATTTAAGAAGGCTGATTTAACATCCATCTGGTAAACCTTGAAGTTTTTGTGTACAGTAAATGCAAGAAACATCTTGATGGCTTCCAACCTGGCCACAAGAGCAAATGTTTCTTCAAAATCAATGCCCTCAACCTGAGCATATCCTGTACAAACCAATCTGGCCTTGTTTCTGACAATTTGGCCATCTTCATTGAGTTTGTTCCTGTAGACCCATTTAGTGCCAATAACATTCCTATCTGTAGGCCTTGGCACTAATTCCCAAGTTTTATTTTTCTCTATTTGATCCAACTCTTCATTCATTGCCTTGAGCCAACTAGCATCTTCACATGCCTCTGCAACTGATTTTGGTTCAATGTAAGATAACAAAGTAAACATTTGTTTTGGTTGTCTCACTTTTCTTGTTTGCATACCAGCTGAGGGATCACCAAGAATCAATGGTTCAGGATGATTCTTTTTTACTCTGCTTGAGCCACTTTTGTTCTGCCTATCTTCCTCAGAATCTGACTGCTCTTCTTTTTCTTCTATATCAACCACTGCTCTCTATTCTGGCACATTTGTTACATTTTGTTCATTTTTTGTTTCACTGTCATTCTTCTCACTGTCCAAATCTTTAAAAATAGGAGGATCACTGTTTGACTCTATAGTTGAATTTTTGTGCTCATCAACTCTCACATCTGCACTCTCAACGATTTTACCAAGCTTCTTGTTGTAACATTTAAATGCTTTGCTCGAGGTGGAGTAGCCAAGAAAAATTCCTTCATCTACCCTACCATCAAACTTCCCTAAATTATGATTGGTGTTTTTGATATAACATTTACTACCAAACACCTTGAAGTGCTTTCTATGGCCTTTTTACCAAACCATAATTCATAGGGAGTCTTGTCTTCATGTTGTCTCAACATACACCTGATCTGAACATATACTGCTGTATGCACTGCTTCCCTCTAGAATTTCTTCCCCATGTCATTTTCTGTCAACATAGTCCTGGCCATCTCTTGAATAGTTCTATTATTTCTTTCAGCAATACCATTCTGTTGTGGTGTTCTAGGAGCTGAAGTCTGTCTCTTGATGCCATTCTCAGAACAAAAATCTGTAAAATTAATCTAGGTGTATTCTCCTCCCCTGTCAGACCTCAAACACTTAATTTTCTTTCCTGTCTCATTTTCAACTTGAGTTTTGAAAATTTTATACTTTGCAAGAGCCTCTGACTTATTTTTTAAGAACATCACCCAAGTCATCCTAGAGTAGTCATCTATGAATAAAATAAAGTACCTCTCTCCTGAGATGCTCTATGTTCTCACTGGCCCACATAGATCTGTATGAACAATCTCAAGTGGTTGAATAAAATGGTAATCTTTTGGTTTAAATGATACTCTTGTCTACTTCCCTTTTTGACAAGATGCACATATGCCATTAGTGGGCTTCTTCAAAGAAGGGATATCTCTCACAGCATTTTTATTGGAAATCTTTATTAAATTTTCAAATCCAATATGCCCTAATCTTTTGTGCCATAGCCATGTTTCTTCTTCTTGGCTCAACATGCAATTTTCTTGAAAATCTTCAGACAATGTATAAAGATTTTCTAACGTTCTCTTTCCAGTTGCCATCAATTTACCACTGTCAGTTCTTCGAATCTCACATCCTTGATCACTAAAAATTAATCTGTGGCCCCTATCACAAAGCTGACTAACACTCAATAGATTATGTTTCAAACCTGAAACATAGAGAACCTCATGAGATTTTACCTTCCCATTGTTGAGACTAATGCTTCCTTTCCCAATGATCTTTGCACCAATATCATTACCAAACCTGACTGAGCCTCCTTCATAATGTTGAAGTTTCTGAAGCCTCTTACTATCTCCTGTCATGTGACTCGAACATCTACTGTCAAAAATCTATGGTGTAAAACTGTTTTGTGCCTTGAAAGCTATCTGTACAACCAAAGAGCTATTTTTCTGAACCCAAACTCTCTTATTTGATTTTGATATTTCATCTTACTTCTGTCTTGGAATCTTGCTTATAATTCTGTCATACTGTCTCTGTGAAGGTGGCATAGGGGGAAAGATGGTTCTACAGTTCCTTGCTATATGCCCAAAATTGTTACAGTTATAGCACTCAACAAAATTTTCTTCAAGGGGAGCAAACTGATTTCTACTTTCAAATCTAACTTCTCTCAGATTGAATTTGCAGGTAGCTATTTTGTGACCATAGGTATTGCATTTATAACAATAACCCTGAAAATAAGATCTTGGCCTAGAAGGAGCCACGTACCTGATTTATCTCTGTGATGCACTGGGATAATTTCTTCCATAGATGTTAGTCTTCTCCACTCTCCTACGTTGCCTTGCATTATTAGTCAGTGGAGTAGGAACATGATTTTCTTTTTGTTCATAAACCATAGCAGCCTTGCCCTTTCCACTCTCTTTCACAAAAGAGATGGGACCTTTTCTATTTGGTTTTGCATTATTTGAAGTCTCTCCCTTATCAAAACCAAGACCAAATTTTACATTGAAATGTCTTTGAGAATTTATAATCCCATCTAGCTTGCTGTTACTAGGATGCATTTTAGTGTTGCTTGGCTCATCAGGTTTGTTCAATTTTTACTGTCTTTCAAACTCTTCTATTTCATACTCAGTCACCTTTGCTTTTAACAAAATAAATTCCTTCTCAAGCTCTTCAAATTTACTCATCACAGGGGCTTGTATTTCAAGTTGAGCTCTCAAACCTGTATTCTTAGCCATTAGTTTGTAGTAGTCTGTAGATACCTGTCCAAGTTGAGTCTTGAGATCTTCAATAATTTTCTTGAAATCTACAACTTGAATTCTCAAATCTTGAATTACCTTTTTCTACTTTTTCACTTCTTGTGAGGCAAGCTTATTATATTTCCTTTTTTTCTTGAGTTCCTTCATAGCTGTAGCAAATTCTTCCTCAAAATTCACCTCACCTTCTTCATCATCACCAGAGCTTGAAATTTCATTCCCTTTTTCTTCTTCACTACTAGAGATAGATTCCACAATGCCTTCTTCATTGCTTTTTGAGGAGAATTTTTCTTTATCTGTGTTCTTCTCTTTGATCTTCAATGTAAACCATGAACAAAGCCTCACTAGGCTCATCTTCTGAGATTTCATCAGAGTCATCATCTGTGGTTTCAGTGCTTCTCTAAGAGATAAAACTCTTTCTGTTGGACCTGTTTTTCTTGAAGTTGTAGTTTTTCTTTCCTTTAAACTTATTTTTCCTATCATCTTCATCATCACTGTCAAACTTACTCTTCATTGGGCACTTTGTAGTGAAGTGTCCAACTTTACCACAATTGAAGCATTTGAATGGAAGCTTGTTCTTATACTTTCCTGTACCCTTTTTCAATTTCCTAGTGAAATGAGTTGTGGCCTCATCTTCACTTTCTTCCTCATTTTGTTTTTCAGAAATTTTCAGCTTCTTCATAGCCTTGAAAGCTAACTGCTTGTCACTAGTGGTTCCTGGATCAACCCTCATCTCAAAAGCTGTTAAGGCTCCATGAATCTCATCAATAGTAACCTGTTCCAAGTCCTTGGTCTCTTCAAGAGCAGATACTTTTGACTCAAATTTTGGAGTGAGAGACCTTAAAATTTTTTGACAAACAATATGACCTTTTAAGTCTTCACCAAGTCCTCTAATGGAATTGACCACTTCATTAACCCTGTTCATGTATTGATCAATGGTCTCATCCTCATTCATCTTTAGATTCTCAAACTGACCTCTAAATGTTTACAGCTTGACAGTCTTGATCTTCTTATCTCCTTCATATATGTTGATCAGTCTATCCCATACTTCCTTTGTTGTCTTGTAGTCCATGATTTTAGCTAGTTCACTAATTGTCAGTTCCCCTTGAATGGCATTGAGAGCCTTTCTATTATTCTCAAAATTCTTCATGTCTACTGCAGTGGGAGCATTTGTGTCATGTGGTGTGTAGCCATTTTCCACAGAAGCCCAAACATCAAAACCAAGAGATCCTACATAGACCCCCATTCTCCTTTTCCAATAAACAAAATCCGTCCCATCAAATAATGGGGGCTTGTTTAAACCTTTTCCTGGTGCCATATCTTTATTTTGATCTTCTCAGTTGCTGATTAAGCTGTCACTGACCTGGTGCTCTGATACTAATTGATGGACCTTGGATGACACTGAGAGGGCGGGGTGAATCAGTATGAAAACGTTTTCCCTGATATTTCATTGCTGCCCAGTTTTATTGATGAAACAAATTGTCACACACACAAACGTATGCAAATCAACCTCGCTACCACTCACTGGCCAGGTCTACCAGATTTACACACCCATCTTGCAGATCATTCCACGCACTTCACAAAATACAGAATCAAAGCATTCCACAACACAGAACGGTTGCGTGGTTCACCACCATAGTGTGTGATGGCTAATCCATGGAGTAATGCTCAATGGGCTCTGTATCTACTTAATACTAAACTTTTAGCCCTTTATAAGACAAGGATACTCACCCTATGTTTTCTCAGCATTGAACTAAGAGGGAAAACACTGCCAAGGTTCAAGCTATACCAGCCAGTGTCTAGTACCCACTGAACACAGATCAAAATGATAGGTTATGGGGCTTATAGTGATGCCCTACAATAAAAACTCCACTACCAAGGCATTCAATATTCTTTTAGCCTAAGCTAGCATACAATAAACTCCCATACTAAGTAGGAATTTAAATATCTCAACCTACTCTAGCATACATGACATTAAATCAATAGATAACAAATGAGTTGAGAAAATCTCACAACCGAGGATTTCAGGTGGCCGACAGCTACTTTGGAGATCCACACTGCTCTCAATAAGCTTCAACAACATCCACCATTAACTAGACTTGATTCTCCAAGCATATCTTTACATACAAGCACCATTCTCTCTCTTCCCACAGCACAACCACCATTCATGTGCAACAAACGTTCGGAGATGGAGAGAACATCATGAATCAGAGATGGAGAGGTTTTTTTTAACATACCAAGCTCCAAAACATTGAAAAAACTCCTTCAACACTCTCTTTCATCATAAACCTATTTTTTTCTTTTCGACCGGCCTTCATATGATTCTCAATTGATAGAAAAATAAAATCCTAGCTCGAAGCAATTTGGATTGTCACACCCCAATTCCACATTGTTCAGAATGGTGTGATGAACCGCCAAATAACCAACGGTTCAACCAGGATCTCTAATAGGCTATCCCCGCGTTATCCAAACTTTACACGCATCCACAATCATAATCAGAGTAATATACAATAACGGAAAATTTATAAATAATATGAACTGAGAACTAGAATGATACCCATAAATAATAGCAAATTATTATGTGTTTAACTAAGACATAAATATTTAAATACCAAATACATGTCTTATAAATCCAATAAAGAAACCTACAAAAATATCTAATCGAATACACACGAGTTGCACTCGCAAAAGGAGTCGTGTGTATCGTCTTCAGCTCCAACTTCCATAGCTGCTACAGTTCCATACGCTGACGCGTTCATATAATCTTCGACTGTATAACCTGCATCATCAACTAAAAATATTCGACGTCGAGGGGTGAGCACACAACACGGCTTAGTGAGTAGCCAAAACAATGCAACATTACATATGCATGCAAAAAGTCAAATTATATCTTTGGTCTTGGTTTATAGTTTGCAATGTGCAATAGAAAGGTTGGGTGGTCAAAGGTTAACGTTTATTGACACCGCCTCTATACACAGGGTGTGGAAGCCCGCCCGAAGGTTAACGTTTATCGTCGTCCCCATCCACCCTACCATAACATTATACAACAAAGGTTAACGTTTATTGCTATATAATGCTATACCAACACGTAAGCCCCCGTTAGCGAGGGCTTGCAAACGGGCTCGCTGCTAACCAATCCTAATGCCAAACAAGATATCCAAGGCCTCACCCCCAGGTCCCTCGGAACATCCATAGAGATAGAGCTAAGGCCCCCGGTAGAGTCGGAGACTACAAGGACCGAAACCACCTCCCCCTGATACTCTACGACATAATAGTTCTGCCAAGGTAATGGCGATACGACGATGCCAATGCACAAGACTTGAGTTAGAGATAGAGTTAAAGTGCTGAGACCTACCAAAGGTTAACGTTTATTGACGTTCTCATCACACCTCCCCGATACTCGCCGCATCAAGCACATCAACCACACATACAAGCACATGCCTATTCCTATCATCATCATCATCATCATGTTATAAAACAATAAAGTAAATATGCATGAACAAGTAATAGAAATATTGGATGGCATGCTGTATGCACATTACAAACATATTCGCATAGAATCAAACATGGCATAGGACTCAAGAAATAGAAAACAGTTTATTATTAACCAGTTTAGTTTGGGGTTAAGGTTCCTCACCTTAGCTTGCTAATAGATACTTTTCCAAGCTTTAAAATCACCTTTATAACGTAATTATATTGCTAGCAAACCTAACAAAGTCGATAGAATTTAATTAGAATTAATTCAGAATTTAAAAACCATTCTGTCAACTGAGGGTCGATGCTAGGGTCGATGGGTTCGGTGCGACCCTTGGTGCACTCTGGTCCAATTTCCACTTTTAATCCATTCATCGTGTTTGGGGTCCTGTGGCTTGCTTCCTACATTCATTCAACAGTCACTCCATGGTCTAGAACCATGTATAATCCATCTAGATAGCTTTCGTGCATCCTCCTACGGTTTTCCATGGAAGCCTAACCATGGATGGATGGTTTGAGTTTCTCCAAAATTCTACACTCAACCATATCTAACCTAAGGTCTGTAGAAACTCATGAAATTAGTATCCATACCTGAGAAGATTACTTTTCTCTGCAATTTCTTCTCCTTTTTGCTAGATTCTCTTCCTTGCCTCTCTTCTACCTCCTTTCCTTCTTCTCTCTTTCTCTCAATTCAATTAGGGTTGTGAAAGGAGTGAAAGTGGCTTAGGGACGTCCTTTAAATAGACTAGGAATGTCCTATAATAATCCCATTGAGATTTGGAAAGAATCCCAATCGAAAATTAGGAAATTTCCTAATTTCAATTTTCGTCGAAATCGGGGGGTCGATGGGAGGGTCGATGATCCCGTCGACCCTAGGGTTTTAAGCTGTCCGACCCTCCCCTTCAAAACCGAGGGTCCGACTTTCTGTTTTGGGAGGTCCGACCCGCTTCACTTGGGTGTGCGACCCTCCCCTAGAATTAAGTGTTTTGGGGTCGATTTCGTACCTGGGATCTCGATCTCCTTCATGCCCTTGGTCCATTTGACTCGACCATGATGGGTAAACTTGGTTCAAGATGGTAAGACCGGGTTAAATTGACACGGGTCTTACAACTCCCCCCAACTTATAAAAATAAATCATCGGCGGTTCCGCAAATCTACAAATAACACATGTGTTGGGTCTTTGACATACTTCTTCAATAAGGATATGTGAAATACGTCATGCACACTTGACATAGATGGTGGTAGTGCTACTTTCCCAGGCTTAGCCAGAATCTCATATGGTACAACATATCTTGGACTTAGTTTTCCTTTCTGTCCGAACCTCTTCAATCCTCGCATAGGCGATACTTTCAAAATACTTTTCGCCTACGGCGAACTCTAGATCTCTTCGTCGAGTATCCGTGATTGCTTCCGACGGTTCCGAGCTACTCTTACTCTTTTCCTTGATGATGTCGACCACTCGACAAGTCTCTTCAACAAATTCTGGTCCAACAATACTACGTTCTCCAACTTCATTCCAAAACAAGGGAGTTCGACACTTCCCGCCATACAGGGCTTCATAAGGTGACATCCGTATAGTAGCCCATAGCCGTTATTGTAAGCGAACTCGATCAATGGTAACTTTTCGTCCCTTGATCCCTTGAAATCAATCACACATGCTCGTAGCATATCTTCTAAAATCTGAATTGTACGCTCCGACTTTCCGTCATGCTGTGGGTGGAATGCAGTGCTGAACTTCAATGTTGTGCCCATGGCCTTTTGCAGTCTTTCCCAAAATTTGGAAGTAAATCGTGGATCTCTATCAGACACAATGCTTTCTGGGACACCATGTAACCGAACAATATTATCCACATACAGCTTTGCTAACCTCTCCAGTGTATACCGGGGTCGTATCGTATGAAGCGAGCTGTCTTAGTCAGACGGTCCACAATCACCCAAACTGCGTCAACTACTCGAGGAGTCAATGGTAGTCCTGTGATGAAGTCCATAGTGATGCAATCCCATTTCCATGCTGGTTCCGATAATGGTTGTAACAGTCCTCGCGGGTCTTTGTCGTTCCGCCTTTACCTTCCGACAATTTAGGCATTGAGACACGAACTTAGCTACATCCGCTTTCATTCCCCTCCACCAATACAGTTTCTTTAGATCATGATACATTTTTGTGCTTCCAGGGATGTATCGAGTAGATGGTGGTATGGGCTTCCTTCATCAGTCGGTGTCTAATGTCCATATTTTCTATTTCAGGTACACATATTCTCCCTTTATATTTCAGCACCTTCTCGGTATCTAAGGTGAACTCAGAGTTAGTCCTACCTTTCTCCATATCTTCTTGTACTGTTCTTAGATAAGGATCTGCTTTGATAGCTGTCTTCACTTCGTCCACTATATCCGGTATAATCTTCAATGTCGCGAATATATTCAAAAACCGATGAATAAACCCTTGGCTAGCTGATTCATCCGTTGCATCGATCACATACTGCTCGTTACCGTGATTGAATACCATCCCGGTAGTACACTTGGCAGTTGTGCTAGTTTCTCCTTGAGATTTTATCATTGCTTTTCCGCTCAATGCATCCGCTACTACGTTCGCTTTTCTGGATGATACCGGATATCACAATCATAGTCTTTCAATAGTTCCAGCCATCTTCTTTTGTCTCATATTTAACTACTTCTGATTAAATAGATACGTAGGGCTTTTATGGTCCGACTTAATCTAAAATTTTTCTCCGTATAGGTAGTGTCTCCATATCTTGACAGCATGTACTACTGCCGCTAACTCCAAATCATGAGTGGGGTAATTTTTCTCATGTACTTTCAATTGTCTCGATGCATATGCGACTACTTGTTCTCCTTGCATAAGCACACATCCTAATCCCAATCCCGATGCATCAGTGTATAAGGTAAATGTCTGTCCTGGAACGGAATGGTTAAAATTGGAGTGGATATCAATCTGGTCTTCGGTTTGAAAGCTCTTTTCACACTTATCCGTCCATACGAACTTTTCTCCTTTCTTGGTCAAACTGGTGAGAGGTACGGCAATCTGAGAATAGTCCTCTACGAATCTCCGATAATAACCAGCTAGACCCAGAAAACTTCTAATTTCTGAAACACTCTTTGGTGCTTCCTACTTCACAATAGCCTTGATTTTACTGGGGTCCACTTTGATTCCTTCCGCGGATACTACATGGCCTAGAAAGGCGACTTCACTTAGCCAAAACTCACACTTTGAAAATTTGGCGTATAACTTATCTTTCCTTAAACACTATAGGGCTGTGTTTAGGTTCTTGACATGGGTTTCCTTGTCCTTGGAGTATACCAATATGTCATCAATAAATACTATCACCGACGTGTCCAACATATCGTGGAAAACTCGGTTCATAAGTTCAATGAAAGTTGCCGGTGCATTAGTTAGTCCGGGGGACATCACTAGGAACTCATAATGTCCGTATCTTGTCCCGAAAGCTGTCTTCGAATGTCACCTTCTTTAATCTTCGTTGATGATAGCCTCGATCAAGATCGATCTTCGAAAATACCTTCGCTCCTTGTAACTGATCGAACAAGTCATCGATCCTGGGTAGTGGGTATCGATTATTGATGGTCAGTTTATTCAACTCTCGATAGTCGATGCATAATCGAACACTACCATCCTTCTTCTTTACGAACAACACCGGTGCTCCCCATGGAGATATACTGGGTCTAATATAACCCTTATCCAGCAGTTCTTGTAATTTCACTTTTAATTCCTTTAGTTCTGTAGGAGCCATTCTATAAGGTGCTTTTGATACCGGTGCGGCTCCAAGATGACATCAAAGTCTGCCATCTCAAGTTGTATTAAGGTTGAATCCAAGGTCTGCTCTCCAATGAGAACTGGACATGGTCCATAACCTTTCTCGAATTCCACTTCTAATCCCATCGGTGACCGTACAAGTAATTTGTAGTCTAATGTTTTGATGGGAAGATTGGTCTTCTTTCCAAACGACACGATATAAATGAATGAGTAGCTCCTGAATCAAAGAGTACTGCGGGTACGCCATTGATAGGTACGATACCCGTGATCCGTTTTTACTTAGTCTACATACTCAATCGGGTAATTACAATCTTAAAGTTTCGGTCATACTGTGACCACATCAAGCGATGCGGCTGCATCCTCCGATGTAACAGCATATACCCGTCCTTGATGTAACGCTTCTTGGGTTTTGGGCACTCTCTTGCCATATGCCCCGGTTGGTTGCGGTTATAACACTTCGGGGCTTCGAATTTGGCTTTGGCTGTGGTTGAGCTGCTGCAGAGACTTTGGTGTAGTTGCAAAATTCTGAGGACGAAAAGGTTTATACGTCCTATTATTGCTTCCGTTATAAGAATTCCCAGCTGGCCTTTTTATGCCTTTGTTTTGAGTGAAATAACTCTCTTTTCGGCCTCGATTCAATCACTCGAGCGATCCCGACAGCTTCATTATATATGTTCTTCTCTAATCCCAAACATGTTCCCTTATACTTCCTCTTAGTCCCGCGACAAATCTACGGGTTTTTGTATCTTCTTCTTGCATACTCGGTGGTGCGAAGAAAAACAGCTCTTCATAACGTTGTTGGTACGCATCCACCGACATCCGTCCCCCGATAAAGACTCGGGAACTCCTTCTCCATCGAATCTCCTAAGCTTCCGTGGAAAATATTTCTCAAAGAAAGCTTCTTTATATATAGCCCAAGTCGTAGGGGCGTGTTAGTCAATAGATAGGCCCTGGTCGATTTCCACCAATGATGTGTTGCCTTTGAGCATGAAGGTGGCACACAATACTTTCTCCTCTTTAGTAATAGTCATCATAAGAAAATTTCTTTCCATCTCGTCTATCCAAAGTGTGCTGGCCAAAGTGGATCGACGGCTTGCCATTGAATTCTCTTGGCTTCATTTTCAAAAATCTCTACTAGTCGGAGTGATCCTTGATTTTGGTATACCCCAAACATAGGGGTGGATACCGATAATTCCCTTGGGCTGCTTCGGGACTTGCACCGGAATTGGTGCAGCTGGTTGTTGAGGTGTCGTTGAGCTGGTGGTTACCCACCGGTGCTGCACTAGCTTGCCCAGGCATGGTCGCAGCTGAAGTGGCTTGAAACATAACTCCCATCGCAACCTCGCATTTGAGTTTGTGCATGTTGCATTTGTTGTAGCTGTTGAGCCGATTCATCACCACCGTTGTTAGCTCGTGGTGGTGGTGGCAAATTCGTAGGGTTTGCCGGCTCGGGATTACCCCGTGCATAATTGTTCTCTTGACTAGTCTCGTCCGCCGTGGTGGTGGTGGGAAGACATATTTACTTTTGAGATGGGTGGTGCCTGAAAATCATCAAAATCAGTGAGAATCATTTATACTTCATGTAGGCACACTAACCGATATAAAATTTGAATCCTCAATTCATTCTGAAAAAAAAAATACTGTCTTTTCTATGTAGGGTCGATGGTGAGGGTCGATGGAATGTCCGACCCTTAGTATCCGACCCTGGGGATGTCCTGTTCTTCCCGAGAGCTAAGGGTCGATATGAGGGTCGATGGGTGTCTGACCCTCAGTCCGACCCTTGAATTTCTGTCAGATTCCCAAGAGGCGAGGGTCGATTGGAGGGTCGATCCGAGAGTCGATGGTGTCAGTCGCTTTGTCCGACCCTCGGACCAAAAATCAGAATTTTAAGATCCGATTCTGAGTCAATTCTCACTATTCTTCCTCCGTTTCGACTCGTCTCTACTCTCCGAGTTGCTACAGCGTTACTTCACTATTGTGGATCGTTCTTACTCCGAGTTTCGACATCCACATCACCTCTACAGGTATAATTTCCCAACTTTCCCTGTTTTTAGGTTTTTATTTCTAGGTTTTTACTCATTTAGCTCGTCTTTTCCAAATTAAACTTTTTCCAATCGTAAAAATTCTATTTTTATTGGGGGCTTTTGTTATTGGGGTCTTGAGGAACGAAAGCCCTCAGAAATTTTCCAGTTTCATCGGTTGGTTATCGAGAAACTTAGATTTTTCTCTTTTTACCCTAATTTATCAAAATTTTTAATTTTTCTTCAATTACTTCCAATTGGACATCGTCACTTAAAATTTCCTTCTGCATGCGGGTTGTAGGATATGTCTAAACCTTCGTAGGTCCTTATGCCCACTTGTATGGCAAGAAATGGGGCTTTATGGTCGAGTTACGTCGTTATTTACTCAAATTTTGGATTTTTATCCTCCTAACTCCTTATTTCTTTTCTCTTTCTTATTTTGCAGATACTATGGCCCGTACCAAAGTGCCAAGATTGCGTGATCCACTTCACTTCCGTTCGAATGAAGCTGAGGCACAAGATATGCCGACTATGCCCGTAAGAAAGTGGAAGGGGTCGCATGGTGAACTTGGCTGAGCTAGCCTTGTTCAATGTAGAGGGAGCATTCGGTGACATGGGGTGGCTACGTGTCATCACATACGACGCTGCTCATGTCTAGACTTGGTGCGCCTATTGTAATCTCCGTGGTGGGGGATTACAATGATGTCGAGCGTGGTCGGAGTTACGCATCACTAGCTACGTCAAAGGGGTGCACATCTCCTTTGATTATCGGAAGCTGGCCGATCTGTTGGGCATTGCCTATGATGGCCCTATGGTGTACTTGTGCGCCGGAGAGCCACGTTGTTGAGATGGAGATGAGAGCTGAGATCGACAATCGGTGCTCCGCCCCGATAGATGGCAGATGAGAGCTTGCTACTTGCGTCCATCTCCACGAGTCTTCGCAAGATTATCCAAAGATAATCTGATTCCGCCAGTGGGGCACTATGAGAGGGTGTCTCGGCTGACCCAGTCTTGATCTATAGCATATGCACTCGACAGTGGTCCGCCTTCCTTACATCATCATGCGGACGATGATCAGGCCACATTGTCCGATCATAGGGGTAATCTACCCTATGGACGCATGATTACAAGTGCTACCGACCCGCTTGGGGGTGGATCCGGTTGATGAGAAGATCCGGGAGAAGACCTTCTTGTCGTCTCTAGATTGGGAGGCCATCTCGCAAGATGGGGCTACGAGATGCGGAGGTTAGTGATGAGGAGAGGAACGCGATGGTGCGCCCTCACACTCGGGTTGAGATGGCTGATGCTGAGGCTGCTGCTAGGGCTCATGGGGATCCGGTCGACGATGATCGCTTATATATGGATGAAGATGCGATACCACCGCCATCACCTACGCATGAGGATCGGGCTGGGTACTTCGCCGCGGCGGCTTCGTACCCGAGACCAGTCCTTCTCATGATGCTGATCCTTCACGACCACCTTCCGATATGATGGAGATGTTGCGCGAGATCGAGAGACTCAGCGCAGATCGGGCCTAAGGATGGAGGATTTGCTAGATGCTCACGCATGAGAGTGGATGAGCTGTTGGCTGCTCAGCACACATCCGACGCGCGGATAGGTGAGCTCATGGAGATCCAAGTGCGACCGACGGGAGAGTAGCCGATCTCACAGCCTAGTCTACAGACGACCCGGACTCAGATAGCCCGGTTGACTAGAGTCTATCCCGAGGACTACGACAGAGATCGTGAGGCACCGCCTCCTCCTTCGCCTCCAGCTTCCCCCGATTGTACTTTACTTTTCTTGTACTACGAGTAACTATCCGGTTGTGGACTGTACTCGCTTTAGCGATGTATATACATTTTGTTTCTCTTACTCATTGTATATAACTGGTTTTCTCTTTAATAGATGCATTATTCTCTTTTTAATTCGGTTTCAATCATCACTTGTGCTTACAATGCGTTTGTATTAAAGCTTTTAATTTATCCTATCTCAGCCACAATGGTCTTGAATGTGTGTCGGCGGGGGCAAGGCCCGAGATGCTCGATACCAAGTTGTCACACCCCAATTCCGCATTGTTCGAATGGTGTGATGAACCACCAAATAACCAACGGTTCAACCAGATCTCTAATAGGCTATCCCCGCATTATCCAAACTTTACACGCATCCACAATCATAATCGAGTAATACACAATAGCGAAAAATTTATAAATAATATAAACCGAGAACAAGAATGATACCCATAAATAATAGCAAATTATTCCGTGTTTAACTAAGACATAAATATTTAAATACCAAATACATGTCTTATAAATCCAATAAAGAAACCTACAAAAATATCTAATCGAATACACACGAGTTGCACTCGCAAAAGGAGTCGTGTGTATCGTCTTTGCTCCAACTTCCATAGCTGCTAAAGTTTCATAAGCCGACGATTCATATAATCTTCGACCGTATAACCTGCATCATCAACTAAAAATATTCGACGTCGAGGGGTGAGCACACAACACGGCTCGATGAGTAGCCAAAACAATGCAACATTACATATGCATGCAAAAAGTCAATTCATATCTTTAGTCTTGGTTTATAGTTTTCAATATGCAATAGAAAGGTTGGGTGGTCAAAGGTTAACGTTTATTGACACCGCCTCAATACACAGGGGGTGGAAGCCCGCCCGAAGGTTAACGTTTATCGTCGTCCCCATCCACCCTACCATAACATTATACAACAAAGGTTAACGTTTATTGCTATATAATGCTATACCAACACGTAAGCCCCTGTTAGCGAGGGCTTGCAAACGGGGCTCGCGCAACCAATCCTAATGCCAAACAGGTATCCAAGGCCTCACCGCAAAGATCCCTCGAACATCCATAGAGATAGAGCTAAGGCCCCCCGGTAGAGTCGGAGACTACAAGTACCGAGACCACCTCCCCGATACTCTACGACATAATAGTTCCCGCTAAGGTAATGGCGATACGACGATGCCAATGCACAAGACTTGAGTTAGAGATAGAGCTAAAGTGCTGAGACCCGCCAAAGGTTAACGTTTATTGACGTTCTCATCACACCTCCCCCGATACTCGCCGCATCAAGCACATCAACCACACACATACAAGCACATGCCTATTCCTATCATCATCATCATCATCATGTTATGAACAATAAAGTAAATATGCATGAACAAGTAATAGAAATATTGGATGGCATGCTGTATGCACATTACAAACATATTCGCATAGATCAAACATGGCATAGGACTCAAGAAATAGAAAATAGTTTATTATTAACCAGTTTAGTTTGGGGTTAAGGTTCCTCACCTTAGCTTACTAATAGATACTTTTCCAAGATTTAAAATCACCTTTATAACGTAATTATATTGCTAGCAAACCTAACAAAGTCGATAGAATTTAATTAGAATTAATTCAGAATTTAAAAACCATTCTGTCAACTGAGGGTCGATGCTAGGGTCGATGCTAGGGTCGATGGGTCTATCGACCCTCCCTCCATTTTGAACTTCCCGAATGCCGAGGGTCGATGGTCGAAACACCTAGGGTCGGATGGTCTATCGACCCTCGGCGACCCTTGGTGCACTCTGGTCCAATTTCCACTTTTAATCCATTCTTCGTGTTTGGGGTCCTGTGGCTTGCTTCCTACATTCATTCAACAGTCAGTCCATGGTCTAGAACCATGTATAATCCATCTAGATAGCTTTCGTGCATCCTCCTACGGTTTTCCATGGAAGCCTAACCATGGTTGGATGGTTTGGGTTTCTCCGAAATCCTACACTCAACCATATCTAACCTAAGGTTTGTAGAAACTCATGGAATTAGTATCCATACCTGAGAAGATTACTTTTCTCTGCAATTTCTTCTCCTTTTTGCTAGATTCTCTTCCTTGCCTCTCTTCTTCCTCCTTTCCTTCTCTATTTCTCTCAATTCAATTAGGGTTGTGAAAGGAGTGAAAGTGGCTTCGGGACGTCCTTTAAATAAACTAGGAATGTCCTATAATAATCCCTTTGAGATTTGGAAAGAATCCCAATCGAAAATTAGGAAATTTCCTAATTTCAGTTTTCGTCAGAAACCGAGGGTCGATGGGAGGGTCGATGATCCCGTCGACCCTAGGGTCTTAAGCTGTCCGACCCTCCCTTCAAAACTGAGAGTCTGACTTTCTGTTTTGGGAGGTCCGACCCTGCTTCACTGGGTGTGCGATCCTCCCCTAGAATTAAGTGTTTTTGGGTCGATTTCATACCTGGGATCTCGATCTCCTTCATGCCCTTGGTCCATTTGACTCGACCATGATGGGTAAACCTGGTTCAAGATGGTAAGACCGGGTTAAATTGACACGGGTCTTACATGGATTGTCAGATTTGGCCTCCAGATGGCCGAGTTATGACAAAAACAAGTTCGGCCAATAGAATAATTTGAAATGGCATCTTTAAATTTCATTTGATGCAGCCGTGAAGCAATGAAGCTGCACCGCCACTGACATGGCAGGCGCGGTGTCGAGTTGCCATTGGTCTGATCCGGCATCTTCTTCATTCACCGTTGGATCTACAGCAATAAAGCGAGAATGACTTAGAGCCGATGGATCTGGTCAGATCACGTCAGGTTTGATCGGCTTATATTTCTGCCGTTGGATTGAGGTTAAGGTCTCCATCGAATCGTAAGTGAGCCACACACAATCAAGGTTCCATCACCATGCACTGTGGAACACCGTTTTAACTTGCGCCGACCCAATCAGAGTGCGCGCGCAAGAATCACGACGGAACTTCTGCACCACACCTAAGCCCGCTTCCATACCGTCCATGAGATCCAAATTTGAAGAGCGTGGCTTCATCTTGGCCATTGATATGGACTCTTTGCTTTTACGAACTACCCAAAATACCCTTGAAACCAAAAAATATGGCCTCTATATCCATCTTGAGTTTGTTAAACTCTGCACCAGAGACTGATTTCCAGAGAGCTTTTCTCTCTCCTAGAAATCAGTCGAACATGTGATATGCATGGGTGGGCTTGTGCAGGAGAGGCATGCAAGAGGGGACGCCAGTGCGCGGGTCATGCCATGCGCACCAGCATGCGCGGGGGCCATGGCATGTGGGTTGCCTTGCTGTGGCTTGCGGCATGGCATGTTGCTTGTTGCTATTGCTACTGCTGGCTGAGCTTGGCTTGGCCCTGCTGGCCTTGGCTGCAGGGCTGGCTGCCATGGTGATGTGCCACCTCAACATTGTTGGTCCCACCATCAAATTTCTCTCTCTTCTTTCTCTCTCTTTTAAGAATCGACAAATGCGACACAATCATAAACATATTTCCTGTATCACTGCTGTATTGCCTGTATCACTGTCATATCGCCTGTATCACTGCCAGCTTGCCAGTGGGCCCTGTAGATACTCTTTCTCAGCAAACTTGGTCTAGTTAGTCCATGTTGCCAATAATTACAATACAAAGGCCAATAGATTGTTGTAGCCATTGCCAGAATCAGCATGAAAATGGGACTGCATCACTATGGACTTCATCTCCGGGTTACCATTGACTCCCCGAGTAGTTAACGTAGTCTGGGTGATTGTAGATCGTTTTACTAAGACAGCTAGTTTCATAGCTATACGACCTCAGTATACCCTAAGGAGGTTAGATAAGCTATATGTGGATAATATTGTCAGATTACATGGTGTACCTAAAAGCATCATATCTGACAGAGACCCATGTTTTACCTCAAGGTTTTGGAAAGGATTACAGAAGGCTATGGGTACAACGTTGAAGTTTAGTACTGCATTCCATCCTCAGACCGATGGCAGTCAGAACGTTACATTCAAATTTTAGAAGATATGCTCCGAGCTTACGTAATTGATTTCAAAGGATCATGGGATGAGAAATTACCATTGATTGAGTTTGCTTATAACAACAGCTATCAAGCGACTATACTGATGTCACCCTATGAAGCACTGTATGGTAGGAAATGTCGAACTCCTTTATTTTGAAACAAAGTTGGAAAACGGAGTATTGTTGAATCAAAGTTTATTGAAGAGACTTGTCGAGTGGTCGACATTATCAAGGAAAGAGTCCAAACAGCTCAGAACTGTTAGAAGCAATATGTAGATAATTGATGCAGAGATCTCGAATTCACCATAGGTGATAAGGTATTTCTAAAAATATCTCATATGCGTGGTTTGAAAAGGTTCAGACAGAAGGGAAAGTTGTGTCCTAGATATATTGGACCTTATAAAGTTCTAGCTAGACGTGGGAAGGTAGCGTATCAGTTAGCACTACCCCCATTCATGTCAAATGTGCATGATGTATTTCATATCTCATTACTGAAGAAGTACATTCGAGATCCAACACACATCCTAACAACGGATCCACCGGGTCTAACTGATGATTTGACATTCGAAGTAGCACCAGTCAAAATTACCAGTCGGAAGGTTCAACGTCTACGCAACCATGACATTTACTATGTTAAAGTTACTTGGAGGAGCCAAAACATGGAAGAGATAACATGGGAAGAAGAGAATGCTATGTGAAAGTAATATCCTCACCTTTTTTTTACTTGAAAGCTATGTGCAAATTTTGAGGACAAAATTTATATACGAGGGGGGGAGTTGTAAGACCCGTATCATACTAACTCGGTCTTACCACCTTGTATTAGGTCTTACTATCACCAAGCGGACCAAACGCGTGAAGAAACCACAAGGCTAGGTATGTAATTCGAATCATAAATCATCTAATTGGGACGTGTGGTCGCATACCTAAATAGGTGTGGTCGACCACACCTCAAAATAGTGAGACCATAGGAGTGTAGGACGTGTGGTCGTAGATTTGGGACATGTGGTCGACGGATCCTACGACCCCACGTGCGACCATACGATGTCAAACTGACTCCGTGATTAGAAAACCTTCCTAATCTGAAGGGGGTTCATTCCTAATCAAAGTAGGACTCTATATGGAGGGTTTTCCTCTATATATAGGACGTCCCTTAGCCTCTTTCATTCTTTTAGAACTCAAACTGAAAGAGAGAGAAAGAAAGGAGGTTGAAGAAAAAGAGAATTGAAGAGAAAGACTAAGAGGAGGAATTTCAGAGAGAGCTCTGACTCTTCAGCAAGTTTAAGGTATGAAAACATCACCTACATTAGTTGAATGCCTAGAATAGATCATGGAGGATGCATTAATTTAATGTAGGATCTCAACCATGAGACCCAAAGATGAAAACTCAAAGGAAATTCATGAATAGTAGGTTGGAGTAGATGATTGTGAAAAATACTAAATTAAGGCCATAAATCAATCATAGGAAGGACCCTAATGATAGTTCAAGGAATCAAATCATGAAGGTATTAGACTGACAATGAAATTCGACCAAACACTCATGTGGTCGCAGCTATGGTCGACTATACGAGGCACATGTGTCGACCACATGCCCTCAGGAAGCTTCCAGGGAGGGTGTGGTCGCATGTGTGTGGTCACATGATATGCGACCACACGTATCAACCACACACCCTGTTGTCATAGAAACTGAGACCACAGATGCAGCCACACCTGTGACCACTCAGCTTCTAGTGGTCTGATTGATTCCAGATGGGATATTTAAATATTTTAATTAATAAATATAAACTAACTTAAAATCCAAAAATTTATTAGGTTTTCAAGTGGTCCAAAAGTGATTTACAAAGCTTGGAAGAGGAACAACCAACGATCAAAGGTGAGGGAACAAGACCTAAACTAATTGGATAATAATAAACTATTTTATTTTTATTGATGTCCAATGCCATAATTGATTCTATGCTTGTATGCTTGTAATGTGCATCTCACATGTCATATAATATTCTTATTATTACTGTTCATGTATATTTAATTCCATTTATTTATAACATGATGATGATGATGATGCTAGGAATAGGCATGTGAATGTATGTATATGGTTGGTGTATTGGATGCTAATCGAACATTAGGGGGAGGACATGGCATGGTGGTCTTTGACCTCATCACCAGACTCTAGCTCTATCTCTACTCAACTCTTGCCCACTAACATCATCGTATCACCATTACCTTAGCAGAACTATTACATCGTAGGGCATCAGGGGAGGTGGTCTTAGACCGTGTAGTTCTGACTCTGTCGGGGGGCCTTAGCTCTATCTCTATGGATGTATTGAGGGATGCTAGGGTGAGGCCTTGGATACACTATATGGTATTAGGATTGGTTAGTTGCGAGCCTAGTTTGTAAGCCTTCACCAATAGGGACTTACGTGGTGGTATGGGTAGGGCATCAGGGGAAGTGTTGGTTGTGTTTGATCCGAACACTTTAGCTCTATCTCTATTCCATGATCCCGGGAACAGATCCAGTGGAGACGGGGTAGGGCCGGGCCAAGGGAGCAGATGTAGGAGCTGCTTCGGCAGCGCGGGGGCGCATGTGGGACGGTAATGGTGTTTGATCCATTGGGAGGATTCACACACTCATGTATAGAGGTGCGGCGGCCACCAAACCTTTCTATAATACATTGAAAACTTATAAACCAGACCAAAGATATGAATTGAATGCATGCATATGTTCCTTGCATTGTTTTGTTTGCTTACTGAGCCATGATGTGTGCTCACCCTTTTGACATCGAATATTTTTAGTTCTTAATGCAGGTCCTACTGTTGAAGAATATATGAATGCATTGATGTATGGACACGTTTCTGCGTTGGACGTAGAAGCTGAAGAAGATGCACATGATTCGTCGTACGAGTGCAACTCATGTGTTTTTTATTAGCTTAGTTGTTTAGTTATTGGAACATGTAATTGATTATTTTACTTTATTTTATGTCTTGAGGTATATTGGAGATAATTGGATACTTAATTATACTATCACTGTCAGATACTCAGTTCATTAGTATTAAAGACTTCCGCTATCGTTTATTTACTCTGAATTTGCTTATGGGATGTATCTAGTTTAATCGAATGGGCACAGCCTATCCGAGATCCTGGTTGAACTGTTGGTCTATGGATGGTTCATCACACAATTCTGGTTGGTTCATAATTGGGGTGTGACATATTAACTCTCTTCCAAGCTTTGGAAATTCACTTGACAACCTAAGAAATTCATGAATTTAGATTAGGGTTCGATGGTATTAGGTTACAATAGTCTAAAATCTAGTTTGGCCTCAAAATAGGCTACCTGATTTGTGTGGTCGTACATCCTGCTTCTATTGATGTGGCCACACGACCCTATATCTTTTCAAGAGTCTATGGTTGCCACATAACTTACAGGTTATGTTCGAAGGTCTTTCTCAGTGTATCCCTTGGTTTACCTTTGTAGTACCTTCTAGGGTCTCTCTATGGCCTTGTTTATGGGTTTTCCATACCTAATCCATGGTTTCTCCTTGAGATTGTTCGAGAGATTACATGATCTCGATCGCAGTACTAAGTTCAAATCATTAATTTACTGTGGGGAGATCAATTCTAACCATCCTATACCTATAGAGATAGGCTGTAGAGAAAAATGATAAGCTTCTCTGCAAAACTTCCTCTCTAAGTCTCCTTCTTCTCTTCTTCTCCTTCTCTTTCTCTTCTCTCTTAGGTTTAGAGTTTTAGATTTACTTCTAAGGGAGTATGAGAGGCTATGGGACGTCCTCTATATGGAGAAAAAATCTCCAAATGGAGCCCTCTCAACAAGGACCAAGATCCTCTAAACTTGTAAAGTTTTTAATCTCAGTGTCAGTTATAAATTTATATGGCTACATGTGTGGTCACAGACCCATTGACCACACAAGGCCAAAGGTGCTACTAGCCAAAAGTGCTACCACACAACTAAAATTTGACTAACCTCACTTTCTCACTGTGTGGTCAGCCACACAAGATAGTTTGTGCTTCCATTCAATTTAATTACACTATTTTTGGGTTAAATCACTCACCTAGCCTTGTGTATCCTTCATACGATTGGTCCACTCGAACCGCTTATGATGGGAAGATTGACACGACACTATTGAACCTGGTTAGTGGAGTATGGGTCTTACATGTGTAGTGGCTATGTGCCACGGCTGACACCTTAGCAGGGGCATAGTGGTCCATTGGAGTAGTGTCGAGGATCTCTATTAGGGTGCAGCCCCCTTTTTCATTTCATGTTTCACATGCATAATTCATCACCCATGGTCGCTGACTTGTGCTTTACTAAGGGGAAATACTAAGAGAGGAGAGGTTCAGGTGCATAGGGGGGAGCCACGAGCATAGTCCAAGGAGGTAAAGTTAGGACAGATTCTCGCTAGGGTATAGGCAAGACCATGGTAGCGTATACACTTATTTGCCACATAAACAACGATTGTTTACTTAATTGCATCAATGTAATGTTGTATTAAGATTGCATTAATACTCGACTTCTTGTTGAGCTGGGATGGGAGCTTACCCCTTGATATTGAAACCTTTTTCAACTGACATGGTGGAACCCGCACTGGAAGAGGATGTCTCTACTAGCGAGGGCTGTCCCTGTGATGGCTGTGTCTACAAGACCTGATCTAATGCCTAGTTTAGTCCACTTGATATCCATTTTTAGATGATAGTTTGGTCTATCTACAGCGGTCTACTCAGATTTACTCTTAGACATTGTGTATTGGATATATGTACTACGATAATACTTGTGGAACTTGTTTTGTAGAGCATAAAAAACTTATGTATGCTATGACAACTTTAGTCGGTATCTGTTCCCTATTATATGATTCCGCTACAACTACTCTAATTTGATTATTGATTATTATGGTTATTATTCATGTAGACTGTGGGATTTGTTTGGTAGATCATTTTGGTTGTCAGTAGCTGGATGGTTCAGGTTGTCTTGTGGATGACCTAGATATCACGCTCGATTCCCAGAATGGGCTGTGACAACACTGGTATCAGAGCACAACCACTATGATTCTAACAGACTTCCCCTGCATGAGCATTTCCATGTGTCTGTACAAGTGCCTAGGATAATTAAAAGCTATCTATGAACCAACAAGTAGTAAGTAAGACAAACAATAAGTTAGGTTACACCACATTACAGAAACGTAAGAAAGACAATAAGGCAGAATATGAATTAAGAACAAAGAGAGTATAAATATATATATATATATATCCGATTTATAAATTACAAAATTAGGATGCGGCCCACAACCCGGGCAGTTATCCCATATACAACCATTTGATCAAAGAAAAGAAAAAAGCATAAGTATAATTAACCTATAAGTAAACAAATCACAAGACAAAATGGATACACTCCACACCCTGGACAGTTACCTTATGTACAATGATGTCATAAAAAAATGAGCGAGATAAAGAAAATCTAGACTTAAGAGGCTAAGATCCACTTGGTGAGGCAGATGGCAGAGGTCCACTTTGTGGGGCAAGTGGAGGAAAGGGCCTATGTCAAACATAACTGTGCAAGTGGCCATCAGTGATCATAGCATCACAAATGAAACCTATGTCGGGCTTTATAGATTCAATCCTTGTCACCAGCTCTTTCTGGCCCTCATTTAGCTTTTCAGTCAGCCTTTCTAATTCCTTCTGCATAAGTTGTAGCACACTGAGCAACTGGCCCATGTCTCTGGCTGGTCTCGAACGCCACACAGCTGGGGGTACCTCTCGAACTCAAGGAGCTATTTCCACTTCCATGTGGTTACTACTCTCACTATCATCATTGTCTCCGCTGTCGTCCATGCTACTCTCACTATCGTCAGATTCACCCTCTACCTCATCACTAGTGGAAGGTTGGGGTACCTCATCCATAACCCAAATCCCATAACTGGTGGCCACATCAGCCTCAGTACCAGCCCTAGCTATCGCTACTACAGTGCTTATCGAGGGTTGTGCTACCCTAAGTGGCCTGGGACGTGCCTCAAGCATTGGGTCAGACATGACGGTCCCTACGAGCTGCATCCAATATATAGAGTCCCAATTGATGTTTGATAACTTGGGGCCGTTATCAATAAACTCATCCTTGAAACTCACCCAAACCGGTCAAAAATGTGCATCATAGTCCAACCATATGGGAACTTGCCCTACTTGGGCAGATGTAGGAAGGTGTGGACGATGGGGCATAATATAAGATAAGGAAGGCAAAATGGGTCTTTCTTGACCAAACGGTACGTCACAAACAAGCAGAACTGGTTCAGTTCCTCCTTGTGACCCACTCGGATAGGATGTTGTGCTGCACTATCCTACTAAACACTATAGAAATAGGTTTCAAATCTGGCTCTTTGTTTCCTTAAACCTTCCCCAAATACTTTGCCTGTATAAGCTCCTACTTGATGGCCAAAAGCACATCCTCTGTGATACCCAAAGACTCTTTGGGAGCCTCGTAGTGACAATCCCCATCGATAGAAACCTCTAGGATAGCCGGAAAGTTGGTGATAGTCAGCATAATATCAATGCCTTTGACCCGGCTAGTGAGTATCCACTCCCCTGTGTCCTCATCAGTCATGTACCCCAAGTTGCAATAAAAGTAGTGCACCAAGTTGGGGTACACATCATCCCGAATGTGCATGGCTGGAGTCTAGCCAAACTAATCAAACACCTCTTGGATATAAAAACAGGCCAGCTCACCAAAATCAATGTAGCGACCTGCCTCCACCTTAGTGGTACCTAACCAACCCTAGTTCTGGCTCTCCTGGTAAAAGTGGAACTAAAAAGAGTCATAGCCCTGCACTGAAGCGGTAGTGTCTTTCCTGAGAGCCATAGTACCTAGGGGAAAAGAGAAATTATAAGTTAGAGGTGCCAACCAATCATAAAAATAAAAAAAATAAAAATAAAAAAGGCAATAAGAAAGCATGATAAGAAGAATTAGTACTACAGTCAAAATAGCTAGAAGATTTATAATGAAGTTAACGGATGACTCAAGTGCCCCCACAGGAGGGTAGTCACAAGTGATAGTCAGCTATGGAAGTTGTGCTTATTAATGGGCATAAGCCATATAACGTCCAACAGTGCAAGTGGATAAAAACCCACTATCCAAGGTAAGGAGTCTCTGACCCACCCAGGCCCATTGCTTATAAATTGGGGGTCAGAAAGGGAAAGGAGTTACTTCTAGGGTGGATCTACCAAGGATTTCAAGTCTACTTGAGCTAGTGCCCAAATAACACAACAGGTATACAATGGTGGGGCCAAGTTGAGCATACCTATGGCCATAACCCAAATGCAATTCACGTCCTATGGTTACCCTCACTCTAATGGGTAGACCACCAGGGGCCAATAATACAGCTACAAATGAGAGTTGATTGTAGTCGATAGGGTCATTAATGAAAATGAGTGATCTAGTAATAAGAGATAAAGATAGACTAGGCCTACTGGTCACACAATGAATGGCCAACAAGGGGACCAATGCTATATCAAAGGTCAAACTAAGTAGACGCACATGAAGGTGACTCAGGGGCATTGGGGAATTTCAACTCATGCCCTATGGACACCCCCCCCACTCAAAAGGAGTAGACCTTAGAGGCCATCAGACCTCAAGAATCAATAGCCTTGGTTACCCTATTATTGAAGGTGACTGGGAATAGAACGGTGGTTGATGGGAAAGCAATGCCAATGTGGTGATGTAATTCCACCAAATAATGTTGGATTGCAATTGAAGTTAGGTCCGGTGAAGGGCATAGACAAGTTGCTGACTCCAATCAGCAGAAACCCGAAGTCTCTAGGCTAGGCACCCAATTGATGGGTAATTTTATGTAGGGGTTATGGTCTTAGTCTAAGACATGGTGAGTGCATGGGGTGCCCATAAGTGGCTAGACCCAACACTTGCGCATGGCCAGCACCGTATTAGGTCACAGGGTATAGCCCGGTATAGTTCAATTTCTTGACTATGTGCAACCAAGCCAACACTATTTGGCCCAAAAATGGGATGGACCGTATGTGTTGGCAACAAGCAACGACTTCCAGTGGACCACATGGGCAATGCTTGAGGCCCTGGCAAGGCAATTGGGGTTAGACGGCTCCGCCAACTACATTGATGGGATCCTAATCTAGATGAGGGCTCATGGATTCCCTCAGTTACTAGGGAACAAGGATACACCATGTCCCTTTCCATTTTAGTGAATGACCATACCAAAAAATCTAGACAAGGAAATCCATTAAAGAAAAGGAGAAAAGAAAGTGAAGAATACCTGATTTGTTGACTTGGAAGAGAGGAAAATGAGTTTAGATCGCCAAAAAATCTAGCAAAGGGGATAGGATTCTTTGCCGAAGCTCTAGGGAAAACTATTCTCAGGCCTCCGCTTGAAGGATTGATGGTTCAAATGAGGACCCACATGCCCTTTTATAAGACTGAAAAATTAACAGAACCGGAGGACCAGTCACTTAAAATTGTCTCTGGATCAATCCTCCAGTTAGGCCAAAAGTTACATCCCTTGGAATTTTGGCGCCCAAATAATCGAGGCACAAGGACAACTGGCGGATCGTTCCTCCAAATGGGTCCTTCGACAATAATTAGGTTTAAATATAGCGGAGGCTTATCAAGATGATTTATCATCCGTCTCTACCTCCATTTCACTCTCAGGAAGTGTTACCTGATAACAATCTGATAATCCGGATGGTTTTATAACCGGATGCATGGGCATCCGTCTGACCATCTCCCTTACCCCCAGAAGGGTTAAGGCATTAACCACAAGCTATGCCGGATGATCCTGCCCCCTGTACATACGGTTGGTATCCTTATAAACTGGGGGTACCCCACTCAGATAGTATGTCGACCGGCTGGTGCATACCGGATGGTGTATCACCTAGTTGTTGCAGCCATTTCACCACTAGTTGACGTATGTGTCTCGCAAGATTAGGGGATTTATTACTCCAATTCTTTCATACTTATATATGTCGTTATGACGTTGTTTCCCTTAGATTATAAGGGTAAATTTTGGCTTTAACATTGGGTGTGCAAATTTTCTCTTCTCTAGATTCACCCAAGGCTAGCCAAGATGTCACCATCCAAGCACTTTAATGCGAAGCCAACCTCCAAGGTGCTTGCACCAGGGAATGAATTAAAAGAGCATCGGCATGTCATTGCCAATGTGTTGGTAAATCACTCACACACTGCAACCAATAAGCCTATTAAGTTAAGTGGGGAGCTACCACCTTTCTCCCCCTTTGTCGGAGTCAACCAGGACACCGCATAAAATATCATGGTTAATTTCCAACAGCTGAACCCAGAACGATTTACTAAAACACATGAAAACTTCTCCCAACCCTGGGATTGGATTCGAATCATGGAGGAGACTATCAGCAATCTCTGCTGTTCTAATGCATAGAAAATCATGTGCGCCACCTACTAACTTGAGGGCATGCCTTATGAATGGTGGCAAAGCAGTCAACCCGTGCTTCTACAGCATCATGGGGAGATAACTTGGGAGATATTCTGAGAAGCATTCTTGACTAACTGCGATCTACAACTAAGAGAGCCTGGTCTTAAACTATGTAAAGCCATGTGAAGGGCCCGAGTAGGTCTGACTGCATGTAAAGGTTTTGCTGAGATAAGGGTGTACAATCAAGGTACTCATCTTGGGAAAAGTAGCAATTTGGAGCCCCACAAGCGAGGTAAGTTCTTAACTATGAGTACGCTTGGTGAAATCCTAAAATACAGAAATTCACAACATTGTTGCCTTGATATAGTTGAATATTTTCATCATGCGTAAGGAATTTGAACTTTGCCTCCGACAAGTATTCCAATTCCTTAAGTTCAAAACTCATTATACGACCCATCACACATTGAAAAATTTGGGACATAATTATGTTGGCTATCACACCCTATTCCTGACGTATCGGTACTATGGAATGTAATAGAATCTCCACATCCTATTAAGGCATTGGAAATCCCCTTCTAGGATCATGTTTCATAGGATACATAAATACCAATCCATAACGCTACCCATACAAGGTATTAATTAAACCTATTCAGAGTAATTACAAAAAAACATATATTTCTAAATAAATCAACAGAAGTCTTATCTCAGTTTAAAAGTAGCTGATGTCTATAATTTATGAGAGAAATATTCAAAATATTATTCCAAGTAAAAGTGTTTCCATAAGTTTAAGTATTATTGAAAGATTTGGACAACACGTCCCCAGTTAAATAGTTTATTTAAACACTAGAAGTATTATGAAAGAATGTTCACACCTCTCCATAGACACAGTCGTCGTACTTGCAACTAGAGCTATTGACATCTTCGTCGCTATCACCATCAACATCCTCTACACTAGATGGACAGTACCTCAGAGTATCAATGTAGTCACTAATGGTTAGACCTGCATCAATTAAAATATTGTGTGCATATGGGGTAAGCTCAACCACCGAGTTTAGCAAGGAAATCAGACATGCAACAAACAAAATACATGTAATTAACAACTACGATCTGGTAAATAACTATAGGTGCTAGCTCAAGACAACCCACACATGGAGTCTCCAAGCAGACGGGTCATCCCCATCAAAATAAATACCGCCTCACTCAGTATACAGTACCATCCCCCATGTATGGGTCCGTCGTTTTGGTCCACATAATCGCAACTCATCCCAAGCCCGTATTACACCAGCCACTTGAGGAGGTGATAATCCCACCAATCAAATCACCTGCCCATCCACACCATGTCGGGTATGGGGAGCATCATAGCTATATTCATACCACGCTTTATTGAACCCATGCCACTACATAACCCCCTAATGGCTAGGGGTATAGTTATACGGGTAATTAAATATTCAACTAGCCATGTCCACCTAATTAGCCATATTACTGGATTGTAATTTTGCCAAGCTTCCGACCCCGTCCAAGCCCCCATAGAGGTGCTCACCATCATTGGTGTATGAGGATCTCATCTAAGATATCATTAGAGGTGTTGATCCTTAGAGTTCTATAGATATTATGAAATCGAAGACATCGAAGGAGTTTGAAATTTTTACCAATAGATCACTCTCCATCATAGTTTCCTTTTCCTTCTTCTTCTGCAATATGCATCAGAGTTTTCTCCCTTTATCTTTCTGCTTTCTTCCTTCTTCTTGGATCTCTCCTTTTTCTTCTTTCTCCCAAAACATGTCAGACCTCTTCTCTCTTGTTTCGGTTAGTCCAGGTGATAGAATGGAAATGAAGATAGAGTATGGACTAATCCAAACTCGATTCACATTTGGGGTTGGATAAGATTCTCTAACAAGGTAAGTGGAGTATTTTCTCCCTCCTTTTAAATTTAAAAATGTATCTAGTCACCTCATTGAGATTGGTTCCCAATCTTATGCAAATCGCAAGTCCCATACTGGGTTGGTCAAAGACAACCCAAACCATTGGAGATATGGTCTTCGATCCATCCTCGTGGTCCATTGTTGGGTTGAAAATCAACCATGGTCAAACATAGACCAAAACCCTTTGGTTTAGGTGTTGGTAGACTATGTTTTCAAGTCTTAGTCAAGCCTGGGGCTTGCAAACCAAAAACCAGACTGTCGACTAAGTACTGCTAATTGTGCATCCTCACGTCATTTCACCATGCAGCTGATGTCCATACGTACGACCAAAATGGAGTGTAAACTCCTTTGCAAGGTGTAGGATCATGTCTACCTTTCTTTCATTGTGTTTTGCCTACTTTGGCCATGTCATACCGACCCGTTCATTTTGGTAAAACCTGCTATAAGCCAAAATTTCCAACTCGGGAAAGAAATTTGGGTATGGGTCTTACATTGACAGTGTAGCTCAAATTTTAGTATTGTAACTATGACGTGTGGGCAACCATTACACTTTTATGCTCTAATGTCAACCCATCATGAGGGAAATTCCAAGATGAATGCTCACCCAAGGAGGGTGAATTACTTATGACAAGAGAAACGGATGTATGGGGGATGAGTAAGATAGTAAGATTAGTGACCACCCCACTGTTACGTATGAGAAGTATGTCAATGGTAGAAGTAGGTGAAATGTAATACCTGATTGAGTGTAGAAATCATGAAAGCCCAAAACCCTAGGCAAAACCATCATACAAATGCCCCCACTGGGAAGATAACTGACATAAGCTTGGTTTGATATGTACCAATAACCTCATGTAAGAGAAAAGGAAATTTGGTACACAAGCCACTATAATGAGTTATATATAGAGGCTAAGGGGAATAGTAAGAACAAAAAATTTAAGGGAGCTGTGGGTTTGGATATCTGTTTTAGTACTCACATCTCTTATTGAAAGTTTTAAAGACAGGCATAGGCTAAAGGGTAATGGAAAACTAAAGGATTAGGAAATCCCATGTGCAAGGACTTGATACATGTAGGTGCATTTGCTTGAGTAACTTTATGGGGAGAAAATCACATGATACCGAATATGATGGAATTGTGCAAAACTATGAAGGTTGGAAATATATACATATTGTTGCTGAGATTTGATAACCTATATGGATAATTGTTAAGTTGAGCACCTCGAAGATTCTAAATGATGAGCTCCTACTAATGAATAAGGAATGTTGTTAGGTAATGGATCGCCCTCACCTCCCTACCCCCTCACATTTGAGGGTCAAAACTCGCAAAATGGAAACCTCAGGCATCGAAAAAGACCAAAGTGCATCATCGCTGCATTTGTGTCAGGACACTCGAGATATTACGACAATAATAGATGAGGTCACTAATATGACTCACAAGTGACATTTTGAATTCTAGCAAAGGACGATAGAAGCATTAGTAGGGGCCATGCGTAGTGGTGTCACCCCTATATTGGTCTTCACCGAGGTATCAGACTTATTGGGGTGCCTTACCCAAAGCCTCCAAGAGTGCATAGGGGAGTGCCACAATTAAGAAATCCAGCAAAGACCTCAAGGTGAAGTATTAATATACCCAAGAATAGTCAAAAAAAGCCAAGAGGGCCCTAGACGAAGAAAAACCACAGGAAGTGCCAAAGATGCCACTGTTTGGGAATGATAAACTTCTAGTGGGACTGCCGCCTGCCGTGACTGAAACCCTAACCACCCAGTAAGGAATGTCAGAGATGTTATTAGTGTGGAAGCCGAAAGCACCTAATGTGGAATTGTATGCTACCCACTATAGAGGAGCTGTCATCACAGTCCACTCTGGAAAATCGAGTGTCAACCTTTGTGGCCACCAGAATACATCCAAGATTTCTAATAATAATGATTACAAAATAAATCCCATAGTTCTACACAAGCAATATCCAATGATAATCAAGAAAACAATAATAACATAGTGGAAGAATTTAGTATTGATAGATGCAACTAATGATATCGTACCTCATAATATGTATCAGCTTATGAATTACAAACCATTAGTTCTACCAAAATATTCTATATCAAATATACATGTAATTGAACCAAAAAGAGTAAATCTGAGACAAGTGTTTTGATAGACATCTTCACCAACCAATAAAAAGAATCATAATGTATCCAGGAGGTGAAAAGTAAGGGTAGGGCTACGTCACGAGTAGACGCAGTCACTGTAGGTACAGCCCTCACTGTGCTCTCCACCAACATCATCAACTCCGATGACCACGTTCTTCAAAGGGGACTCCATAAAATCTACAACAGAATAGTCATCTATAGATGAATTTGAAAAAGAGTATCTATATGAGGGTGCGCTCATGTAAGATACCTACGTGCAAATTTTGAGGACAAAATTTCTTTAAGGGTGGTGGAGTTGTAAGACCTGCACGTCACGAACCCAGTCTAACCTTACATTCTCGTGTCATGACTGGTTTTCCCATCATAACCGGCTCAAGTGAACCAATTGTATAAAGAAACCACAAGATAAGGTAAGCAACAAGTCAAATTTAGTAGGTGTGGTTGACTGTTTAAGATTGTATGGAAGCAACCAATCAAAAAATAAAAACCAGTAAAGTTTGGTTGTGTGGTGGCAGTTTTGAGGGGTGTGGTCAACCACACATGAGACCACACGATGTGTGGTCACATATTTTGGACGTGTGGTCGATGGATTCTGCGACCATACGTGAGACCACACAATGCTTAACAGACTCTGTGTTTAGGAAACATTCCTAATTTGAGGAGGACTCTTTCCTAATTAAAGTGGGACTCTATATGGAGGTTTTTCTCTATATAAAGGACGTCCCTTAGCCTCTCTCACTCTTTTAGAACCCAAATTGAAACTATAAGCCTAAGAGGAAAAGAGAGAGAGGAAGAGAAGGAAAAGAAGGAGATTTGGAGAAGAAGACTGAGAGGAAGGTTTTACAAGAGAAGGTTCTAGCTCCCTATAGCAAGCTTAAGGTATGGACTTGACTCTGTAGGCTAGATCAGATAAGATAGGTTCCTTTTATCAAGTTGATGTGTTGAATCTAATGTAACAATTTTGGTTATGGAATTTCTAATGAAAACCATAAGAGAATAGGTTAGGGATAATGGTTAATGAAAAACTGTAAATAATGGCCATAGGATAACTATACGATGAACACAAGTGATGAGCCGAGGAATTGACTCAAGAAGAATTCGAATTGAATATGAAAACTGACCAAACATCATGTGGTCGTAGCTTGTGGTCGACCACAGGGTAACTAGAGGGTCGACCACAGCTATTCGGGAAGTTTTCAGGAAAGGTGTGGTCGCAGGGTGTGGTTGCATTTTGTGGTCGCATAAAATGCAACCACTAGGGTCGACCACATAGTGTGTGGTTGCATATATTCCGACCAAAGGTTCGACCACACGTGCGACTACACGATAACAGCTAGCATATTTTGAGACCAAACAAGGGTTTTGAATACTGTAACTTGGTAAACTTGAACCCTAACTTACATACATTAATTATTTAAGTTCTCAATGGATTCAAAGTGACTTCCAAAGTTTGGGAAAGGGACAAACATCGATCAAAGGTGAGGGAACAAGACCTAAACTAATTGATTAATAACAAATTATTTTATTTTATTGTGTCCAATGCAATGATTGATTCTATGCTTGTATGCTTGTAATGTGCATCTCACATGTCATCTAATATTATTGTTATTACTTCCCATGCATATTTACTTTTATCTATTTATAACATAATGATGATGATGCAAGGAATAGGCATATGATTGTATGTGTGTGGATAGTGTGTTCGATGAAAGTGGAGCATCAAGGGGAGGACGTAACATTATGATTTATCCTAGTCACCAGACTCTAGCTCTATCCCTACTCAAGTCTTTCCTACTGACATCATTGTATCACCATTATCTTAGCAGAACTATTACGTCATAGGGCATCAGGGGAGGTGGTCTCAGACCGTGTGGTCTTTGACTCTACCGGGGGGCCTTTGCTCCATCTCAATGGACGTATTGAGGGATGTTGGGGTGAGGCCTTGGATAGATTGGATGATATTAGGATTGGTTAGTTGCGAGCCTAGTTTGCAAGCCCTCGCCAATAGGGGCTTATGTGTTGATATGGGTAGGGCTTCAGGGGAAGTGTTGGCGATGTGTGATTCGAACACTTTAGCTCTATCTCTATTCCATGGTGGGTGCATGTGGGATGGCAATGGTGTTTGATCCATTAGACGGATTCACACATTCATATATAGAGGTGCGGGGGCCTCCAAACCATTCTATAGCATATTGTAAACTTAAAAACCAGACCAAAGATATGAATTGAATGCATGCATTTGTTTGTTGCATTGTTTTGTTCACTCACTGAGCTCAAGTTAGAGAGCTGACCCTCGTGCACGTAATTCTTTTTAGTTTATGGTGTTGCAGGTGTTACTGTTGAAGATTATATCTATGCGCCAATGTATGGACAAGTGGCGGCTATGGATATGCAAGCTGTTGAGGACGAATAAAACTCTTCAAGCAACTGTTTCAACTCTGATTACGCTTAGTGGTTGATTATTGTATTTTGATACTTGTAATATGTATTAAATATGTTTTGGTTACTTGGAGATAACTTGTTAAATATTTATTTATCATGTTAAACCTCAGTTCATATTAATAAGACTTTCGCCATTTATTTATTTACTCTGATTATTATTGTGAAATGTGTATTTGGTTTGGATTATTGGCATGGTCTTACTAGATCCTAGTTTGAACAGTTGGTTCTTATGACGGTTCATCACACCACTGGTTAGTCTAGAATTGGGGTGTGACAACTCACATCCCAACTCAATGAGAAATCTAGTATCAATGCATGCAACATATAACATAAGATGACATGAAATATAATTTATTTTTATATTAGGTCTCAAGTTTGTGTTTCTACATCCTAGGTGAAGATAGAAGTTGATAGATGACCCCAGGCCATCAAACCACTTCTACAAGCAAACTCCTCCTTTTTGGACACCAATCCTTCTAGGGCTCATCACCTCCCATCATAGACTCCTTATATGCCAGCTACCATACACCCATAAGTCATTAACTCCTGCTAGGGTCACCCAACCTTCGAAAGTACAAAGCTATGCCAATATCTTGACCCCTACTAGAAAAGCATAGGAAACAGGGAATGGCACCACCTATGTAAATTATGTACATTCATTTCAATTTGACTACCTACCAACAGAAGTCCCTGAATCACCACTCCACTAGCATGTCGACAAAACCATCATGACTTACACTAGAAAAGATCCCCGGTTCACTACTCCCATAGATCACCGCACCCCTACTAGTAAGTTTATATTCCAACATGTTCTACATGCCCAAGATTTAATACATCACACGAACCATCATACATGGTTGCAATCCAACATGACCCATGCACCCGCACTCCTATGCGTCATACGAGCCACCATACATGGTTGCATATATCTTTATTAAATAATAAAACTATACCACAATGGCAATCCCCAGCTCATCACTCACATTGATCACTGTGCCCTCACTAAGGTATAGCGTAATCAACATGGCCCGTGTATTGTGCTCCAACATGCCACACGTCCATCATACCCAATCAGCTAATCATAACATACATAGTTGTTATATGCAATGCATGCACATACATAGCAGTAATCAAAAGCATACAATTAATTACAACCTAAGCATGTTACTAAGCATAAATAGACATGTGCAAATGTCCTAAGTCTACGAACTAGACCCCTCACCTGATTGCACAAAGAGTGCAGTAGTAAACCAAAGCCAAATTAAAGGTTTCAACTATTTCCCTTGTCAATCACCTATTTAAGAACATAAGGTTTCATTAATTGGTTTCATAGCTTTTAAATCAATATGGGCAAGCCTTACATGTCTATACACGGGTCCCAAGGCAAGCTAGGAACCCAACGGTTGGTCTTTCTAATCATTACTAGGTAAACTGGTCCAAATAAACTAAATTGGAGGATGAAACTAGGTGATGGTTCCTCTGGTAGTTCATCCGGTTAACACTTAAAAAGATTTCCACATCAACAGAACTGGAGGGACAATTGGATGGTCAAGCATCCGGCATACCATCCGGCTCATAGCACTGTCATCACAGTGGAGTTCTAGTAGGTCTTTCAGAGGCCTTGTCATGTGGTATATCATCCAGTACTACCTTTGCTTAGTATTAAGACTAAACGGAGGGTCTAGGTCAATCGGACCCACCAAGTAATTGGTTGGATAACCGAGAGGATAATTAGAGGATCGTGCCTCTGGGAGGGTCCTCCGGTTGGTCCTTGGTCATTTAGTCAAGGCACTTACCTTGGCGGAGCCTTGGTTTAAGTCTACCTGGAGGAATAGTCATAACCAAGCCTCTGGTTATGCCTCTGGTTATGCCTCTGGTTCAGACCCAGAAACCAGGTCATGAACAGAGCTTTGGTCTCCAAGCTTGGGAACTTGTTTCCCACTTCATGGCTTACTAAATGGTTAGTGGGAATCATTCTTCCACCCTTAATGTGACTCAAGGGAGTCATCTAAAGCTCCATTTAACTCCATTAATGGAGTAGGTGAACCAAACATAGGTTTTCTAGGTCATTAATGGTGGTCACCATTAATGGTGCTTACCACCAAGGTTTCTTGTCTTAAACACCAAACAAAGAGAGGAGGTTCATTGAACTTACCTCTAAGGGGATTGAGGCTAAGGCTTGGAGCTTTAAGTTCCAAGTTCTTCTTCCTCTTCTCTTCTTTCTCCACTCTCACTCTCCCATGGTTCCAAGAAAAAGAAAAGGAGGAGTGACCCTCCTTTTTATAGAAATCAGGGAGAGAGAAAGTCCCAATCTCGTGATCAACAGGTTGTCGATAATCAGATGGTACACCATCCGATTGATCATCTGGTTAGGCTAAAATATGGCCTTTCACTTAGGCAGTTGGCCCGGATGTTTTGGGATGCACATCCATTCCACCTAAGGTCTACTAGGGCACCTTACCCTACCAAATATAAGTAGTGAAGACTCACCTAAGGTTCGAATACCATCATTGGGTCCACATCAGGTGCTCCATCAGTCGATGTATTGAGACCTGGCATAAAAGGAATCGGGTTAGTAAGGGATTCCGGGTGAGAGTCTCACAGTTGTCACCTAACTCTGAGGTACTCATTACCTATCTCTCTTGTGGAATGGTGGGGCATGAGGCTCAAGACTGCTAGATGTTTTGAGAATGTTATGCCCTAACTTGAGCCCAAACTTCACACTGGTTCGTGGAAGTTTTTGGAATCAGGTAAGCATTAAACTTCCATGACTAATAAAAATGATTATTGATGTATACTAATTTTGTAAAGTTGCAATGCATTGTATGCACCCATAGGTATGGAATAAAAACTAATGAGCAAGCCTTTAATTCCATTAATTTTGGGGACCAAATTCTTATAAATTAAGGGTATTATAAGACCCACACCCAAAATCCTCACCAATTCAGATACCACTGTGTCGGGTCTTACTGTGCCAATACATGGCACCCCTAACCTTGTCACTTAAGGGTAGTATTGGGTCAAACCCTAAGATCACCTAATAAAGGTGGAGAGTATAGTGGAGAGAATTCAATGACCTAAGAAGTGTCCCCACCAACATAAGCCCATCAAACCAAGCCTAGGGCTCTTTTTAGTCTCAACCAGATGCTCTGTCGGATTATGCACCACCCGGTTGTCCCCATCCGGTTCAAGTCAAAGTGTCACAATCTCTCTCCTTGGGATTTTATAAATAAGGAGTCCCACTCCTTATTTCTCTTCTTGGTCAAGTGAGTGAGTAAGAGAGTGCTTAAGAAGGGAAGTTAGAACTCAAAGCTTGGAGCTCAAGCTTGCTTCTCTACTTGAGGTAGGTTCCACTCACTCTTCTCGTTTCCTATTGTGTTAAATGCAAAGGCCATGTGGTGGTCACCCCCACCATTGTGATCTTCATTAATGGAGTTCGGTTGCAAACCAAGAAAGCTAGGTTACCTTCCCTCTCCCTAAATGGAGATGTTAATGGGATCTAAATGACTCCCATTTAGTATAATAATGATGGGAAAGTGTTTCCCACCAAGTAAAAGAATACAAATGTCATGGGGAGCCAAAACTCCCCAATATGGAAACCAACACTGGTTTGTGCTTGGTTTCTGGGCATGAACCGGAGGACCAAACTGAAGGCATGGTCTTAACCTTACCTCCAAATAGTTAGGTGCTCTCCTTTTGGTAAGGCAAATGCCTTGTTGGAAAACTGACCTAGGTGCTAACCGAAGGATCCCAATCAAAGACACCCATCCGAGGGCATGACCCTCCGGGTGAGTCCTTCCTGTTGTCCATGGGTTCGATTGACCCTAACCTCCAGATAAGCTTAAGTATGAGCCAGAGGCATTGCCGAATGGATCATCACCTGGCTAAGCCTCAGATAATCCTTTGGAAACCTCTTGTATGACAAAGTATATAACCAGATGGTGAACCGGATGATAGATCATACAATTCTACCCTCCAATTAAGATAAATGAGAATTTGTATAAGTGTTAACCAGATGGTAATTCTGGAAGGTACATCATCCAGAAGTATCATCTGGTTCAGGCCCTGGATCCACATCGTCTCCTCCCAGTGGTCTGGGAGGACAGTGGCAACCCTCTTCGGATGGTTGCCACGTGGCTCTCGGTGAATCTGAGACCCACGTCCGAGCCGACACCCAGCCGACAAGTCAAGCCGACTGGGGGGTATCTGCTCGGACGTAGGTCTTGGATTCATCGAGAGCCACATGGCAACCATCCGAGGAAGGTTGCCACCATCCTCCCAGAATGACTGGGAGGAGACGATGTGAATCCAGTAGCCTAGCTGGGACCCCTAGAGGACCACCCATTGGGCTCCTAGCTTGTCTTGGAACCCATGCATGGACACCTAGGACCTATCCATGCTGGTTAAAAGATGTTCACTATTCTAATGTAATCATCTAATTAAATAGGTAAATTGACATGGGTAATAGATGAAGTCTTCTACCAGCTTCCAGGTTCTACAACACCATTGGTGTCTACAGGTGAGGCTCGTGAAGGGTCAAGTCCGTAGAGTTTGAGCAAGTGATGTATGCATTTAGTTTAATGATTATAACATGTCATTTAATAACTGTTGTATGAACATGCATTTGCATAAGAACAACTATGTATGATTTGATAGTGTGTGTGATTGGGTATGGTGGTTTGTATGGTGCACGAGTACCCAGGGGAGGGTGACGATTGGCATACGGACCACATCTATAGTGCTAATACCTTAACAGAGACACAGTGAACCATGGGAGTGAGGAGTCGGGGATCTCTGCTAAGGTGCAGCCTTGCTTAGGATCATGTATATGATCTACCATGTATGATTGTTCGTGTAACATGTGAACTCATGAACCATGTTTGAACTATTAGTACCTTAGTAGGGGCACAACAAAGCATGGGAGTGGGGAGTTGAGGGACCTCTGCTAGGGTACAGTCTTACTTACTATGCCCATACGCCATATTGTTTGATTAGTTTGGGTATGTTTAGTAATGATTATGACTATTGCGCTTGCTGTGTGGTGGCCATGTGCCATAGCTGACACCTTAGTGGGGGCACGGTGGTCCATTGGAGTGGTTTCGAGGATCTCTGTTGGGGTGCAGCCCACTTTTTCATTTCATGTTTCACATGCATCATTTATCACCCATGGTTGCATGACATGTGCTTTAATGAGAGAAAATACTAGGAGAGGGGAGGTTCAGGTGCTTAAGGGGGTGCCACAAGCATATGTTCAGGGGGGAGCCACGAGCATAGTCCAGGGAGAGTAAGGTTAGAATAGATCCTCGCTAGGGTACAAGCAAGACCATGGTAGCATACACACTTGATTGCCACATCACAATAATTGTTTACTTAATTGCATCAATGTAATGTTGTGTTAGGGTTGCATTGATACTCGACTTCTCACTAAGCTAGGATGGAAGATCACCCTCGATATCAAAACCTTTTTAGCTTTTGATGCAAGTACCTCTCCTGTAGCTGACATGGTGGAACCTGTACTAGTAGAGGATGTCTCCACTAGCGAGGGCTTCCCCGATGACCACAATACTACTTGTGAAACTTGTTTTGTAGAGCATAACTGTAATAGTCCTGCCAGGAAATAGGTTCGGATTGGTGGCCGGGTCATAACCTCAATCAAGAATACAAAAACCTGCTTAAAAAATCTTGGTATAAATTTTTTTATAACATAAACCATTCATCATTCTGACGTAAAACAACAGAAGTATTTTACATAGACAAAATATAAAATCTGGTGGCTGGGTATAACTCTTTATAAATCATTACTAATAAAATTTAAAAACATTAACAAGTCTCATAATTGAATATCCAATAGTGTGCCAAAGGGGTGATCAGCTCCCCACTTGGACTTTCATTGCTATCCATATCATCCTTGCCTCCACTTTATTTATCTATAAAACATGATCAACAACTTGGGTGAGCCAAAGCTCAGTGAGTAAAAATTTACCCTTGCAAGAATACATATTACTGCTCTAATACCAACTCTGTAACACCCTCAACTACAGGCATCAATTGATAGATTGGTGATCCAACAAGCTATTAATATCCTCCATAATATACTCATGCATAGAAAAACCTGATAAAATTTTTCACTTTCGCTTGATTGCAAACCATTCTAATACATCACAAAAATATAGATCCAATAAGTATCACAATAGAAAGCTTAATTATAACAACTTCTGGCGGCTGTACAAAAAACTTACAAGTTATTTAATTACAAAATTTACAGCCACATACAAAAAGATTAAACACAAAATCATCATGTAAGTCCATAGCTACCAAGGGGTGACGAAATCCCACTTGGTCTCTCACATAGCAGCAACCTCATCTTTTCTATCACTATCTTCATCTGTAAAAATATCAACATGTGAAAGGGTGAGCCAAAGCTCAGTGAAGAAAACCTATCCTGGTATGTCACACCCTAATTTTGGACTAACCAATGGTGTAATGAACCATCTTGAAAACCAATGGTTCAATCCAGGATCTCGTATAGGCTATGCCAACTTAATCAAAAACACATCCTACAGTGACAATCAGAGATAACTGAGTAAATAGCGAAAGTCTTATTAATAATGAACTGGAGTCTACATGATAAATAATTAAATGATCCAGTTATCTCCAATTAACCAAAACATAATTAATATATATTACAAGTATCAAAATACGAAAGTTAAATACTAAGCGTAACCATGGTGGAAATACTCGCTTGACGAGTCATAATCATCCTCTACAGTCCCACATCCATAGCCGCCATTTATCCATACGTTGACGTATTCATATGATCTTCAACGGTAACACCTGCAACATCAGAAACTAAAAAGAATTACGTGCACAAGGGTCAGTTCTCCAACTGGAGCTCAGTGAGTTAACAAAACAATGGAACAAACATATGCATGCATTCAATTCATATCTTTGTTCTGGTTTATAAGTTTGCAATGTGCTATAGAAAGGTTTGGTGGCCCCCACACCTCTATACACGAGGTGTGAATCCACCCAATGGATCAAACATCATTATCATCCCACATGCACCCACCATAGAATAGAGATAGAGCTAAAGTGTCCAGATCAAACACCGCCAACACTTCCCCTGATGCCCTACCCATACCAACATATAAGCCCCTAATGGCTAGGGCTTACAAACTGCACTCACAACTAACCAATCCTAATGCCATACGGTGTAACCAAGGTCTCACCCCGGCATCTCTCAATACGTCCATAGAGATAGAGCTAAGGCCCCCCGGCAGAGTCAGAGACCATACGGTCCGAGACCACCTCCCTTGATGCCGTATGACGTAATAGTTCTACTAAGGTAATGGTGATACGACAATGTTAATGGGTAAGACTTGAATAGAGATAGAGCTAGAGTCTGGTGACCAGGTCAAAGATCACCATCCTACATCCTCCCCCTCATGCTCCACTCGCATCCAACACACTAACCACATATATATAATGACATGCATATTCCTAGCATTATCATCATCATCATATTATAAATAGACATAAATAAATATGCATTAGCAGTAATAACAAGAATATTGAATGACATGTGAGATGCACACTACAAGCATACAAGCATAGAATCATTCATGGCATTGGACATAAATAAATAAACAGTTTCTTATTATCTAATTAGTTTAGGTCTTGTTCCCTCACCTGTTAGCAATACTCGATCTCCTTCTAAGCCTTGCAATTCTCTTTCAGTCAATTTAACAACCTAAAAGTTAAATGATTTAAGTTAGGGTTCATATGTAACATGTTACAGTAGTCGAAAATCAAAACGGAGCACTAATAGGTGTCTGATTGGTCATATGGTCTCATACTGTGTCGACCTTACTGCCTACGGTCGATACCCTGTCGCATATGGTGCGATCGTAAATGCGACCATATGATTCCTGAATCTTTCTGAATGCCTATGGTTGATCCTCTAGTCATGCTGGTCATGCTATGGTCGATCGTAGCTGCAACCTTGAGATTTTTGGTTACAGACTACATGCAATTCGAGGTTTTTCTGGGCCAAATCCTCTGATCTTCAATTGGATTTATTCTAAGGTCATCCTATGGCCATCATTAGTAGTTTCTTATCAACCCTAATCATCAAACTCTCTCCTCATAGTTCTCCTTGGGATTTTCTCAAGGAATCATAATAGGTTGACATTGCCTATTTTCCATAGAAGTCTTATTCTATAGAGTTTACATCTCCAGGGATTAGGTTAATACCTTTGCCTGTGATAGAGGGCCAATCTCTTCTCAGCAAGATCCTCTCCTTAGCCTTTTCTTCTTCTCCTTCTCTTCTTTCTCTTCCTTTTCTTCCCTTCTCTTTCTCTAGGATTTACTAATGTTATAAAAGAGTGAAAAAGGGCTAAGGGACGTCCTTTATATAGAGAAAAACTCTCCATATAGAATCCTCTTTCAATTAGGAAAGAAATCACTTAGTTTAGGAAAGTTTCCAAAACTCAGAGTCTGATCTAGGGTCTCAAGGTCGATGGCTATGGTCGCAGAACCCGTCGACTGTTGGGTCGAAATCATCGACCGTGGGGTCTTGGATTTGTGATCTTCATTCTTACCACATGGTCGATGGTACCTACCCAGGTATGCAGCCATATGCATACAGTTTTGGGTGTTGAGTTGATTTTTATACCTGGTTTGTGATCCATCTTCACACGATCGCTCCACTTGGTCCAGCTATGATGGGAAGACCTGGCACGACATGGTTTGACCAAGTTAGTGGAGTGCGGGTCTTACATGGTAGATTTACATACAAACACTTCACTTACATTACATAGGCTGCAAGTAGATTACTAAGCAATTTCTTGTAACATTACAACATATGAAAATCATAAAACATGTCCACTTAAAGCTAATACATTCACATATGTCACATAATCATCACATTAGAGTCATTATTTTTCAGCAATATACTTTTTTCTTATTCTCTTATGTATTTTAACTTTTTCCATGTCAACATAGGTTGTTTGTGCTCACCTGATTTACTACATATCTTACCCATTCTTGTTTTCTATTTTCCATTCTTAGATGATGTATGAGCTCACCGAGTATAAATACGTCTCTTGCTCAAAATACCCCATTGGCTAGCTTACTTGGTGGCATCACACACAAGACTGTTGCTACGCCAATGGCTTTTCATTTTTCATGTCTCCATAGGCTCTTGGGCTCATCGGGTTTACTACATATCTTGTCCATTCTTATATTTTATTTTCATTCTTAGGCGGTGTATGAGCTCACCTAGTATAAATATGTATCTTGCTCAAAACACCCCATTGGCTAGCTCATTTGGTGGCATCACACACAAGACTGTGCTACATCAATGATTACCTTTCATCACCATTTAGGCATAATTTTTTATCTGTTAATCCATTCTATGTATTGAGCTCACCGTGTATAGGTACGTATCTTGCTCAAATATATTGTTGACACCCTGTCCAGACAGTGCAGTAAATGTTGTCATTGTTGGAAACCTTAGCAGAGAAAGTGATATGGAGGAGAGAGAGTGGGGACCAGGTGGGTCCCACTTTGGGTAAGCTTAGTGCACAGCAAGCAGGCCGAGTGCACAGGCAGGCAGCCGCGCGCACAACACTAGCCGAGTGCACATCAAGCAGGCCGAGTGCACAGTAGGCAGCCGCGCGCACAGCAATAGCCGCGTGCACAGCACCAGCCGAGTGCACAGCAGGCAGCCGTTCGCACAGCACTAGCCGCACGGACAGCATCAGCGGCGCGCACAGCAGGTAGTCGCGCACACAGCACCAGCCGTGCTATGCGCAGCAGCATGTCGTGCGTAGCAGCATGCCGCGCGTAGCAGTCATGCGCATCGTGTCATGCTGCAAGGCTTGCTCGGCAGCACAGCGTAGTGCAAGCACTGCGCGCGGGCGCCGCAAGCCTGCGCAGGGTCCTTCGGCTTGCTCACAAGCTGTTCGACGAAATGCCACAGAGAAGAAAAAGGTCCGAACCTTACTGGAAAAAAATTGACTTACAGGGCATGACCACACATTCACAGGGGTATTTTGGTCATTTTGAAAAGAGCATATTCCGTATGGGAGGCTTGGATCGAGCCATGACAACGAGATTCCAAATTGAGGGCTGTCAAAAATGCGGGACTCGGTGTAGCGTCAGATTTGCGCAATGATTCTTGCGCGTGGCTTCTTAGTGGCTGGAAGCAAGTTTAAGTAGTGGTCTGTGCCGCACGGGAGTGGATCCCTGATTCGGTGGAGCGCACACATGTTGAGCATGCGCCGAAGATGCGCATCTGAAGGTCAATATGGACTCCGATCACGCCTGACGCGTTTAGGCCGATCGGAGGGACCAGAGCAAATCCCGCCACTCCTTGACCGATCCAGCGGTCTGTATTCTCGGTCGTCCGATGTCGGATCGAGGCCCATAATATACCAAACTGAAGGATTTTCAAAGTGTGAGACTTGGGGAGTGGTTAGAGCTCGAAGAGAAAGCCTCAAATGGTGATTTTAAAGGAAACCCTCCATTGAAGCTTCTCCAAGAGAGAGAAAAACTCCTACTGGCAGAGTGAGCCCATGAAAGCTTTGCTGAAGCCTGTAAAGAGTGAGTGGACCAGCTGTGAGCTTCCTATGGAGTTGTTCTAGTGAAGAACAAGCTGTAGAGTCCAAGACGAAGCCGAGATGCTTGGATAGTGAAACTTGCATCAGTAGTGAGCAAGTTCTGGAGGTAAATTCGCACACAAACTCTATGTACTATATTTATGCTATATGGGAAGGGTTTGTAATCAATTGATATACATATTGTATAACCTGTCAAGTGGGTGCTTGACTGGAGTTGGGGTTGTTGCCTAGGACACAGTTGTAGCTATGTGAATGCGGTTGATGTTGTAGCATCGGGGTTGTTGGAGCAACCGTATCATTTATGTTATGTATTGGATATATACGAAACCTTGGTTAGGGTATTGCCCCCGTGGAGTAGCCATCACAGTGTGTGATTGGTGAACCACGTTATATTGTGTGTCCCATGCATGTGCTTGTGATTGTGCATTAGAAGTCTGTGGCGCCGCAGTGCGGGTGTACACACTTGGCAGGCCAAGCCCCTGGTATGGATACCTGTAGGTGTGTGGTTGGTGTGTGCATGAAATGTGCTTGACAGTTTGTTTGTGAGAGAGTCTGAAGAAATCAGCTCAAGGCAGCATTGCACAATTGATCAACAGCTCCTGGTAGCCCTTGCATAGTATCAGGCAATAATCAGACTAGTGAAAATGATTATTAGTAGTGATTCAACCCCCCCCCCCTCTCAGTGTCAACCTAGGAATAACAATTGGTATCAGAACTGAGTTCCCAAGGGAAGAAGACTGACAGCTTTGGGTACAGATAAGATTGAGACTGAGATATGGCTACAAATGAAGAACATCATGGGCACAGTAGAATTCCGATGTTTGATTGCTCCAACTATAGCATATGAAAAGTCAGAATGGAGGCTTACCTGATTGCACAAGGATATGGGGTATGGCTAGCAGTGAAGAATGGGTACAGGCACTCAACTGAAGATATCAGTGATGCTGTTGAGATGAAGAAGAGAGAAAATAAAGCTAATGCTGTCACAGCACTTCTAGCCACACTTTCAAGTAATGAACTTACTAGAGTGATCAGTTGTCCAACATCAAAGGAGATATGGGACAAGCTACAGAGTGTTCATGAAGGAGACAGAAAAATCAAGGAGGCTAAATTGCAGATACTGAGATCTCAATTTGAAAGCCTGAGAATGAGTGAAGGTGAGACAATTGAGTTTTACCTGAACAGAGTAAACAAGATCACCAATGCAATCAGAGCATTGGGTGAAGAGTTAAAAGAGATTCATGTGGTCAAGAAGGTGTTAAGGACACTTCCAAAATTGTATAATGCCAAGGTGTCAGCCCTTGAAGAAATTACCACTTTGGATACTTTGACCATAGATGAACTGCATGATATCTTGACTACCTATGAGATAAGAATGCTTGAGCCAGTGCCAGCTAAGAAGGAAGCCGCTTTTGAAGCCTTTAAAAAATTAAGAATGAAGGAACCAGTGGAAAGCTCAAAAGCCAATGCAGAGGAGGACACAGATGATTCAGATGATGAGCTCATAGCCTATCTGGCTAACAAACTCAAGAAGAGATCTGAGAAGTTCAAAAACAAGTCTTCAATGAGATGTTTTAACTGTGGTGGCTTAGGACACTTTGCCTCTAAGTGCCAGAAAAAGGGTAGAGTGTATGACTTTGATGAAGAAGAGTCTAAAAGAAGCCAAGAAAAGAAAGGAAAGAAGAAATTCATTCCAAGAAAGAGAAGTTATCTGTCAAAGCATGATGACCTCTTAAACGTCGTACGGTAGGGTGGTCGTAGATCAGGCTGGTTGTAAATCAGCGCTACCGCGCTTTACTAATAGGGGCGCGCTAGCGCGCGAATCCCTTGCTTGGTTACTCTATAAGGGCGTGCGCCTTACTCTAGTAGGGCCCTTTAGTTAGGAGTAGGGCTGTTGCTTGGTTACTCTAAGGGGCAAGAATCAACTCCCTGAGCGCCCGTTCCTCTCCCTCTCGAAGATCTGATGAGTCTGAAGATGAAAATGATGATGATATTCTCTTTATGGCAAGACTGGAAGAGACTCCTACAGGGAGTGATACAACAAAAAGGAAAGGTGATGGTGTTAAGAAAAGATTTGAAGAAGATGACAGTCCAGATCTTGAAGCAGAGTTGCTTTCTGCACTTACTGAGCTCAAGACAGAAAGAAAGAAGAACAAAAACTTGAATGAACAACTCAACCAAGCAAAGGAGATAAATGGTGAAATTATGGAGACTCTCAGGAAAGCAAAAATAATTGCTGATGAGCTCGACAGTGATCTTACACAAAAGACTTCTGAGTGTAAGAAGCTTGAGGAAGTAATTGTAAGACTTATGGCAGATCTGGCCAAGTCTACAAAAATAAAAAATTATGCTGAAGCTACTACAAAAGTCCCTCATGTAACCATTCTGAACTCAAAAGATAAGAATGTTAGGTTACAAGAAGATGAAGAAAGTAGTAGTTCTGAAAATGAAGACAAGGACGAAGACAACATCCTTGATGAGATTCTGAGTTACCAGAGATCCTCTCATATTAAATCTAGACTTAGATATACTGAGAAGCTATCTGAGTAGATAAAAGAAAAGGGCTCTGCAAGTAATCCCATTATGTTTGTGAAGGAAAAGCAGAAGGAACCACCAGCTATGAGAGCTACTAAAGGCAAGAATGATGAAGAGAGCTTCAAGACAGTCAAGCAAGGCAAACAGAGAAAACAAAGTCAGTTTCAGAGGAATGGTTAGTTTCAGAGAAACAGACAGGTACAGGGAATCAGATTCAGAGGATACTGTTATGGCTCTAATGCCTATAGACATCGAGTGGCAGAATGTAGAAGGCAACAAAGACCTCCAGTGTTCATTGACAGAAACAGATTTGCTCCTCTTGCCGATGAGAGAGTAATATGCTACAGATGTGAGAGACTTGAACATATAGCCAGAAACTGCAAGACAATCCTTCCATCTTAAAGGAAAGCTAAGAGGAAGAAAAGAAAAGATCCTCTAAGAAAACCAATTAAGAGAGAAAAAGAAAATGAAATGGTGAGAAATACAAGAAAGCCAATTACAGTGAAAGACAAGGCCACATGGGTGGAAAAATCACAGAAGAAAGGGAACAATTCTTTGTTGGTGTAAGCAGCACTTAAAGCAAACAAAGGAAAACAATCTCCATGGATTCTTGATAGTGGATGCTCAACACATATGACTGGCAACAAAGAAAAATTCACAAGCCTTGATGTTGCAGAAGGAGGAACTGTGAAGTTTGGAAATAATGAAGGTGCTAGAGTTGAAGGAAGAGGTTCAGTGAACTTTAACAATGGGAAGATAAAGTCCCACAATGTTTTGTATGTTAATGGGCTAAAACATAATCTACTCAGTGTGAGTCAGATATGTGATCAAGGACATGAGATTACTTTCAACAATGAAGGTTTTGTTGTTCACAGGGTTGGAATAGGAAAGGCGTAGGCTGGCGGTGAAAGAACAATTGAAAATCTATATGTGTTGGACAGATGCCATCAAAAAGTGCATAATAACTCAAGAAGATGAAAATTGGTTGTGGCATAGAAGAATGGGACACATTCACTTCAAAAATCTGACTAAAATTAGCAAGGAGCAAGCAGTGAGAGATCTTCTCCATCATAAAGACTCCAGAGAGCCATGTATGTGGTTCATGTCAGAAGGGCAAGCAGGCAAGAGCTACTTATAAATCAAAGGAATACCATTCAAGTAAACCACTTGACTTGATACACACAGACTTGTGTGGACCTATGAGAACACAAGCCATAGGAGGTGAGAGATACTTCATTCTGTTTATAGATGAGTATTCTAGAATGACCTGGGTGATGTTTCTGAAGGACAAAACTGAAGCTCTTGACAAGTTCAAAGCATTCAAGAAGAGAGTTGAAAATGAGACTGGAAATACAATTAAGTGTTTAAGGTCTGATCAAGGCAAAGAATTTACCTGGAGTGAATTCTCAAACTTCTGCAGTGAAAGTGGGATTAGAATTCAACACTTAGCATAACACCTCAGCAAAATGGAGTGGTTGAAAGGAAGAATAGAACAGTGCAAGAAATGGCTAGAACTATGATGGCATAGAATAACACGACAAAGCATTTCTGGAGAGAAGGTATCTATAGTGCAGTGCATATCACTAATAGATGTCTTATAAGGCCTCATGAGAACAAAACACCTTATGAATTGTGGTTTGGGAGGAAAGCTACAGTGAAGTATCTCAAGGTCTTTGGTTCAAAGTGCTACATCAAGCGAAAGGAAGAAAATCTAGGCAAATTTGATGACAGAGCTGATGAAGGCATATTCCTTGGTTACTCCTTCAAAAGTAAGGCATACAGGTGCTACAACAAGAGACTAGGAAGAATTGTTGAGAGCTCAGATGTGAAGGTTGATAAGAATATTTTAAAAGGGGACTGAACCAAAAGGGTCCATTCTTGAAGAACTTGATGAAGATGACACTCTAACAGTTGACAAAGGGCAACAGGATGAAGAAGAATCTGAAGTACAAGAGATTCATACTGAAGTGCAGAGAGATGGCAGACTAAAAGATAACAAATGGTTGAAAATTCATTCTAATCATTAAGTGATAGGAGATCCAAATGCAGGCATTGAAACCAGAAGGATGAAAGCTACCACTTATTCATTATTGTCTGAGATAGAGCCTAAAACTGTTCATGAGGCTAGCAATGATGAATTTTGGTTGAAAGCTATGAATGATGAGCTTGACCAAATTGAAAGAAACAACACTTGGGAGCTAGTTCCTAAACTAGCAGACAAGAACGTGATTGGCACAAAGTGGGTTTTCAAGAACAAATTAAATGAATAAGGCCAGGTTGTGAGAAACAAGGCCAGGCTTTTATTCAAAGGATTTGCTCAAGTAGAAGGGATTGATTTTGATGAGACTTTTGCACCTGTGGCAAGGCTGGAGTCTATCAGAATGTTCTTAGCATTAGCTGTGCACAGAGAGAGGATTCAAGGTTTATCAAATGGATGTGAAATCTGCATTCCTGAATGGAAATCTAGAAGAGGAAGTGTACACTGAGCAACCTGAAGGGTTCCAACTCAGCAATGATGAAGATATGGTCTACAAATTGAAGAAGGCTCTATATGGGTTGAAGCAAGCTCCAAGAGCTTGGTATGAAAGGCTTGATACATATCTACATAAGTTGGGTCTACGAAGCGGAGTTGTGGACAACAACCTATATGTCATGACAGAAGACAGCAGTCAACTAGTTATTGTGGTCTATGTGGATGACATCATCTTTGGGGGGCACTGTGAGAAGCTCTGCAAGCAGTTTGCTGAAAGGATGAGAATAGAGTTTGAGATGTCTATGCTTGGAGAGATGTCCTACTTTTTGGGGCTACAAATTCATCAAAGAGAAAATGGCATCTTCATCTCTCAAATGAAGTATACCAAGGAGATGTTGAAGAAATTTGTGATGGAGGACTGAAAACCAGTGGGGACACCAATGACAGTGAATATCAAGCTGAGTTCAGAAGATGATTCTCCAATAGTTGATCAGACATTGTATGGGCCAATGATTGGCAGTTTACTGTATTTGACAGCTTCAAGACCTGATATTCTGCAAGCAGTATGCCTGGTGGCCAGATTTCAAGTGTGTCTAAAGGAGACTCATCTGATGGCAGTGAAGAGAATACTCAAATATCTGAAAGGCACAACAGACTATGGTTTGTGGTATCCAAAGATTGGAAGTTTCATTCTGACAACATTTTTAGATGCAGACTGGGCTGGTAGCATTGATGACAGAAAGAGCACTAGTGGTGGTGCATTCTTTTTGGGAGAGAGCTTAGTAGCATGGCACAGCAAGAAATAGGAGTCTGTCTCCTTATCTACAGCAGAGGCAGAGTACATTGCAGTAGTAGCTACATGCACTCAGGTAATCTGGATGAAAAGACAGATGTCAGACTTCAGTATTATCTGTGAAGAACCAGTGGTCATCAAATGTGATAACATGAGTGCCATCAACATATCCCAGAATCCTGTGCAACACTCAAGGACCAAGCATATTGACATCAGATATCATTATTTGAAGGAGAAAGTGCTTGAAGGGGAAGTAAGATTGGATTTTGTTCCTACAACAGATCAAGTGGAAGACTTCTTCACCAAGGCTTTTCCAAAAGACTCTTTTGAGAAACTAAGAGCTCAGCTAGGAGTAGTGACTTTGAGCACATTGTAGATGGCAGATATGTAGGGGGAGTTGTTGACTACATAGCATCATCTTTCATTTGTAGGATTGGAAAGATGCGGTGGGCACTCCTATAGGTGAGGCTATGTAGGGGGAGTTGATATAAAGGGGGAGCTCATTCAGCCTTTGGGACATGTTGTCAAAGGGGGAGAAGATGGCATGGAGGGGGAGTTTTGTTGCCAACAATTCCAAAGGGGGAGATTGTTGACACCCTGTCCAGACAGTGCAGTAAGTGTTGTCATTGTTGGCAACCTTAGCAGAGAAAGTGATATGGAGGAGAGAGAGTGGGGACCAGGTGGGTCCCACTTTGGGTAGCCGAGTGCACAGCAAGCAGGCCGAGTGTACAGGTAGGCAGCCGCACGCACAGCACTAGCTGAGTGCACAGCAGGCAGCCGCGCGCATAGCAATAGCCGTGCGCACAGCACTAGTCGAGTGCACAGTAAGCAGGTCGAGTACACAGCAGGCAGCCGCACGCACAGCAATAGCCGCAGCGCCAGGGCAGCGCACAGCGCGCCGCACAAGACCGCCGCGCCGCACGCATCAGTCAGCCGCCGCGCGCACAGCACTAACCGTTCGTAGCAGCATGCCACGCACAGCAGTCATGCGCATCGTGTCATGCCACAAGGCTTGCTCGGCAGCACAGCGCAGCGCAAGCATCGCGCGCACGCGCCGCAAGCCTACACAGGGTCCTTCGGCTTATGCACAAGCTGTTCGACGAAATGCCGCAGAGAAGAAAAAGGTCCGAACCTTACTGGAAAAAAATCGACTTACAGGGCATTACCACACATTCACAGGGGTATTTTGATCATTTTGAAAAGAGCATATTCGGTATGGGAGGCTTGGATCGAGCCACGACAGCGGGATTTCAAATGGAGGGCTGTCAAAAATGCGGGACTCGGTGTAGCGTCAGATTCGCGCAATGATTCTTGCGCGTGGCTTCTGAGTGGCTGGAAGCAAGTTTAAGTGGTGGTCTACGGCGCACGGGAGTGGATCCCTGATTCGGTGGAGCGCGCACATGTTGAGCATGCACCGAAGATGCGCATCTGAAGGTCAGTATGGACTCCGATCGCGCCTGACGCGATGAGGCCGATCGGAGGGACCGGAGCAAATCCTACCACTCCTTGACCGATCCAGCGGTCTGTATTTGGAGATTATGTCTCCGCCAATCAAGACTCGACAGCAGCGTACGGTGGGTCAGAGGCGGACGCGCTATGGTGCATCGCGGTGCACGGAATTAGGGAGAAAGATTCCTTTTGGAATAATCTCACTGGCCGACCTTCTTTTGATGATATCTCGGCCGTCCGATGTCGGATCGAGGCCCATAATATACCAAACTGAAGGATTTTCGAAGTGTGAGACTTGGGGAGTGGTTAGAGCTCGAAGAAAAGGCCTAAAATGGCGATTTTGAAGGAAACCCTCCATTGAAGCTTCTCCAAGAGAGAGAGAGACTCCTACTGGCAGAGTGAGCCCATGAAAGCTTTCCTGAAGCCTGTAAAGAGTGAGTGGACCAGCTGTGAGCTTCCTATGGAGTTGTTCTGGTGAAGAACAAGCTGTGGAGTCCAAGACAAAGCCAAGATGCTTGGACAGTGAAACTTGCATCAGTAGTGAGAAAGTTCGGGAGGTAAACTCGCACACAAACTCTATGTACTATATCTGTGCTATATGGGAAGGGTTTGTAATCAATTGATATACATATTGTATAACCTGTCAAGTGGGTGCTTGACTGGAGTTGGGGTTGATGCCTAGGACACAATTGTAGCTGTGTGAATGCGGTTGATGTTGTAGCATTGGGGTTGTTAGAGCAACCGTAGCATTTCTATTGTGTATTGGGTATATACGAAACCCTGGTTAGGGTATTGCCCCATGGAGTAGCCATCACAGTGTGTGATTGGTGAACCACATTATATTGTGTGTCCCATGCATGTGCTTATGATTGTGCATTAGAAGTCTGTATGCTGCAGGTCTGGGTGTACACACTTGGCAGGCCAAGCCCCTGGTATGGATACCTGTGGGTGTGTGGTTGGTGTGTGCACGAAATGTGTTTGACAGTTTGTTTGTAAGAGAGTCTAAAGAACTCAGCTCAAGGCAGCATTGCACAATTAATCAACATCTCCTGGCAGCCCTTGCATAGTATCAGGCCATAATCAGAAAAGTGAAAATGATTATTAGTAGTCACTGATTCACCCCCCCCCCTCTCAGTGTCAACCTGGGAATAACATATATGCCAATGGCTAACTCACTTGGTGGAGTTACACACAAGACTGTTGCAACACCATTGGTACCATATTAAATATAATCTTATTAGTCATTATCATCTTTCTTACTTCTTTGAACATGTCAAAATAGTGCTTTGGGCTCACCAAGTTTAAATACGTATCTTGCCCTTACATATTCCATTGGTTTGCTCACCTGGTGACGTTACACACAAGACTGTTGCTTTACTAATGGTGTCTTCCATGCCTTTCATTCATCACATGAGTTGTTTCAATTATTGCATTTCACATTCTTATTCACATAAGCATTTATTCTTCATAATTCTCTTATCTATCATTAATTTAGATATACATTTACCATACGACTGATAATTCATATTTCATCAAACCATATCATAGATTTATCACCAGAACATAAGCATGTTACATCACAGGTCATTAATCACATGTTCTACTATACTGTTACTTTATTACATAAAGATACCAATACTAAGTTATATTGAACTTATAAGTAGATAGCAGTACACCATAGCACCAATCATCATAGCTTAGTACAAAACAAGTACACATTATAACCACAATAGTCTACTATAGGGGAAGGAGTTCCTCACCTTAGCTTTTTAAATTTTGTTGTCCAAGAACAGCTCAATTTGTTCCTTCTTAATTAGTTTTCCCCAAGTCCTTCGATGTCACCTTACATACCATTGCATTCAAAAATCATTAGGTGAGCAAAAGATCATAAACATCTCTCAAAAGATCCTTATTAAAAGGAATCTCAACACATCAACATACAACTTCCTAATAAATAGCTTTGATGTACAATGAACCTTTGACTCTATTGTGAATCGTTTGGAAATTAAAAATCCCATGAAAAACCTCAAACCTTGGGCCACACATGCCCTACATAATCTTCATGGTTCCTGACAAGAAAATCCCATCAAAAACCAACCATAAAGGGCCAAATAACCAGTCTATTAAAACTACTGATACCCAGATTTTTTTTTTCATGCATTTGTATTGATTTTAACATGAACTTTGGGTAGCATGGAGTCCAAATTTGGATGCATTTTTCAGTACAATACGTGCTCCTTTCAGATAAATTTCCAACGCATCAGGAATCATCGAATTCCAATCTGTTTATGGGAAGTAATGGCCTTCGGACTGAACAACGATTATGCTGCCAGTCCATGACGGGTTAACCCAAAACGGGTTGGATCATATAAGGTCATCTTCAACCTTGGTTCAAACCTCCATTAATGAACTTTACAAGGTCTGCAACTCCTTAATCTGAATATGAACTAAATCATTTTCTCATCATTTAGAGCATCATAAAGTTCATTTACATCAATTATATCTAACCATTTCCATGGTTATCAATTTCTTTAAGAAACATAAAATTTCTACAAAATTACTAATTTTACATGAATTTCTCACTAACATTAACTCTTAAACAACTGAAAGACCATGTAATCATCATTATTAGAGATATAGAACATTCTTAAACTTGATCTCAACACCATCTTCTCTAATTTCATTGCATGCATGAAACAAAATTTCCATTACGACAAGGGAATATGATGAATAAATTTATTGTATCACCCCTAATCTCAGGAACACCTTACACCATTGTTTATTCCATCATGAAATTCAATAAATTAGTTCATAGGAGAGCTGGAACTTACCTTACAACTCAATTGCTGATCACCAATACTCAAAAATCTCTGAATCACCTACAAGATTACAATTTCTTCATCACAAACCCAAATTTTCTGTAACTTTCTTGCTTTTTCTCTTTAGTTTCCTTTAACTTCAAGCTTGCTGGAAATCCTTCCTCTATCACAATAATATCTCCAGAACTTTACTTTTTTAACTAATGAACAATCATTCTTGGACATTGACTCTTAAGAACTAAGAGTTTTCTCCATCAACACAAAGAGAAACACTCACTCCCTCTCATACATTTTTAGCCCAAGCAATAAGAGTAAAAACTTGCTTTTCTTTTTGCTTTTATCATTTTCCATCAATTTCTTTATTTCTAAGTACTTCTTGTTTATGAAATCTCCATTTTATCCCTATCATATACCCAATGCATGGTTGAGCAGTCTATACCTCATGGAAATCCATAAAAAGTAAAATGACCATCAAACCCTTCTAATATTCTATTGCATAAACATGCATGAACTCTTATTTTTACCCTTTTAGGTACCCTTTTGATTTAGGGACCCAAAATACCCTTTCACTTTTCTAATAATTACATAATACCACAACCAATAGTAATCATTTGCAAATAAGCTCATCCAATAGTGGGCTACTACCTTAACTTCAATGATGACTCATCATCCACTAACTATTACAGTCCAATGATTGTTCTCCTTAGTGGATGACTCATCAATCCACTAATATACTTTACCCATACTTATTTTCTTTATAAATAAATTCCACTAATAGTGGGTTATCACATCGTTGTGGGTCCCACACATAAAATGCTTATACAAAATAAAGCCTCTCTATTTGTCTCTTTTGAGATTTGAACAATAGACCCATGGGTATTGTGAGGACAAAGATGGTTGGATTTGGATGTCGCCACCTAGATTAAAGTCTAGGACCTCAAAAATGTGAAATCTCAGCCCTAGGTAAGACTTCAATTGACTCATATCCCTTAGATTGGATTTTTGGTCCATCAGAGATTGGGTAAGCATCAGGTTATGATTATGGGAAGGGATTAGGCACCCAAACCACCCAATCAAAATCGGTCTCCTATACCTTTCTATGCTAGACTCTATCTATTAAACTGAACCAAACCAAGTGGTTTGATATCATCGAACCAAATCTAGATCCACCAGATTGCCTATGTATCACGGATTTCTTCCAAAAATCAGGTTTCCATCGTAGTTTAGGTGTGATTAAAGTTTATGACTGTGATTTATGCTTGTGCATGATTAAGTTCATTGTTCAAGTTGAAGGTTAAGCTTGAAAGGATGAAAAACCCTATGGGTTAGGATATGGATAATCCATACGAACTGATAGATAGTCCTACTGGATCTAAGAATGGATAACCCTTTTCGGGTCTGAATGTGGATAACCCTATTTGGGTTAGAATATGGATAACCCTTTCTGGGTCAAAATGTGGATAACCCTTTCTGGGTCAAAATATGAATAAATATCCTAGTGGATCTATGGATAGTTCGAGTAGACTAAGGTATGGATCCGAATTTGAGATTATCCCAAATGGCCTACGTATCCTAGGGTTTGCCCTAGGAATCAGAATCCACGTAGTTCAAAAGGATGGGATAACCTGTTCTAGGTTAGGGATTTTGAACCTATTCTAAGTTTTAGGATTGAGAACTTATTCTAGGTTTAGGATTTAGAACCTATTCTATGTTTAGGATTTAGAACCTATTCTAGGTTGAAATATGCTGAAGGGCAGAGATCGTCCTGAACTTCCCTTTCATCCTAAGCTCTAATTTTGGAAGGTTTGGTAAAGCATCTCTTTCTTTGTTAAGATTTTTTATTATTTTCCATTATACCTTTGCCAAGAATGTGGGTGCCTAAATGCACGTCCCTACACCTAGATTGTCTTCTAGAATTGTGCATATATGGTAGTTCAACTAGGGTGTTGCATAAATTAAATTATTGCCAAAATAAATTATTCATCTAAATATGGCATATAATGCATTTATGGCAAGAAATACACATATAGCAAGATTGTTCCAATATGGCATGTGTTGAAAATAAGACAAGAACCTATATGGAAAGATCTAGTATGCTAATCTAAGCATGGCAAGACCTAACATGGCAAGAAAACAATATATGCATATATATGTCAAATATGGCAAGCACCAAACATAGAATGCAAATATGGCAACAAAAAATATCATGAATCATCCAAATAAAGTAAGATCTTGTATGCTATCTTCTAAGCATGTTAAGATCTAAGAGTTGTATTTTTATGCATGGAAAGGTTAAAAATAGCAAGATATCAAAATAGGCATACGTATAAATATGGAAAGCACCAATTATAGCATGTGTATACATGGTAAGAAATATCCATCATACCAAATATAGAAACAACACATGAAAAACCAATAATGACAAGTAATCTAGAGATTGTTATGCCAAATATTGCAAAAAATAATGTTAGCATACTATGCATGAGACATTGAATGAAAACAGCAAAGCACTTTCTGTGTACTTTATAAATCAGCTTGTAACCCTACTTCCAGGAAGTCAAATGAAGCACAAAATATATCAAGTTAAGGCTAATTCAATTAACTACATTTTCACTGAAAGGATGTATCCCAAATTCTAGGTCTAAACCTATGAGAAAGCTCACCCAAATTTGGGCTTCAATTCTGACAGAGTCTATTTCAGGCTCTATTGGGTCATGGTAAACTGATGCACATAGGGCTTTTCATGTCCAAATGGACTCCAACTTATATGAGATCGAAGTAGACTCAGAGATCTACAATTTCTCTAGAGGGGTCAAAACCTAACAAAAGGGCCAAGTGGGTCAAAAAAACACCCACAATGACAAGTCAATGCACTATCCATAATCATTCCAGATTCAGACCATTTTTATTTTAAAATTCATATTCAATTCAATATTCAATAAAAATTTAATCCACAGTAGTTTACATGATTTTTTCATGGCCTTCCCAGATTTAAATGAATCCGAATTTTTTTGGGGTTCTTTCTAACTCATAGATGAGTCTAGGGTAAAATTTTGAGGGCCATTGGATTGATTTTGATATATTGTAACCGAAACCCTAATTCGAGTTCTAGATATGGCATTTAAAATCTGGTGTTCAACTTATGGATTTATTTGGCTAAGCAACCCTCCATGGATGGAGCTCAGTTTTGAACCAGAAGAGTCTCGTATCATGTAGAATGAGGGAAAAAATCCTAAACATGACAAAATCATGATAAAGATTGATCAAACATGTATCATCAATGTAAATCACATACGATAACCTATCATTGCCTATTCAATCATTCATATTCATCAAAGATAATTATTAGGACATGAGTTTAGGTTTCTTACCTCGTCCTAAATATGGGTGAATCCTTTGTTGCAGCTTGCTTGAAGAGACTAATGATGGTGAGTGCTCTTCCTTTTCTTTTCTTCTCTCTCCTCTTCTTTGCTCCTTTCTTTTCTTCTTCCTCTTCTTCATCTCGGCTTCTTCTCTTCTTTTTTTTTTTCTTCCTCTTCTTCTTCTAGGCTTCCTCTCCTTTTTCTTCTTCTTTTTTTCTTCCTTTTCTTCTTTTCGGCTTCCTCTCCTTTTCCCCTTTTCTTTTTCTTCTTCTTCTTCTTCTCGGCTTCCTCTCCTTTTCCCCTTTTCTTTTTTTTCTTCTTGCTCTTCTTCCTCTCGACATCCTCTCTTTTTTTTCCTTTTCTTTTTCCCTTTTCTTTTTTCCTTCCTCTTCTTCTTCTCAGCTTCCTCTCCTTTTCCCCTTTTCTTTTTTTTTCTTCCTCTTCTTCTTCTCGGCTTCCTCTCCTTTTTACCTTTTCTTTTTTCCTTCCTCTTCTTCTTCTCGGCTTCCTCTCCTTTTCCCCTTTTCTTTTTTTCTTTTTCTCTCTCTCTCTCGGCTTTTATCTTCTCTCCCTCTTCTCCCACTCAATCTCTCTCTCACTCCCCAAAACAAAAAAAAATCCCCTCCTTCCTCACGTCTTCTCTCCTTCTTTCCTTCTTTTTTTTTCCTTCTTCTCCCTCTCCATCCATCCGTCTCTCTCTCCTTCCCTTTTTCTCTTGGTCGGCCAGCCCTTTTCTTGCCTTAATCTTCTTATTTCCTTTCTAATCCATCACCTTTCCAATCTTATTCCATCTAGTCGACACATGGCTGTCATCCTTCCTACATATATAGATATATCACACTTTACATATATAATGTATAATGCATATAATATATAGTATAATATATATAATAAAATATACAAAATATAGTATAATGCTAATATGCATGCACATGGGCTGATCTGATTTGGTCTAGACTGGTTTGACATGGCCAGGCTGAGTTGGACTAAGTTGGGTTGAGCTGGGTTAGGCCAAAATTGGTTATCTTTCATAGGCCATTTCCGTCGTCATTCGACAAGGAATTTTTCGATAAACTCTACCCTAAATTTTTCATGTTCACTTTGTAGAACACTAAAAATAAGGACTATTAGAGCTTGAATCACCTCATTTGGAAATAAAATGGCCAACTTATGATTTTCTGAACTTTAAATAGGCCAATTTACGATAATTCGGCTAACAACTCCGTTTGGGATCCTTTGGAGACCTCTGCCTAAAATTCTTTACATCCACTTTGTAGAGCACTAAAAATGAAACATATTAGAACTAAAATCAACTAATTTGGATGTAGGGTGACCAAAATATAAATTTCCAAAGATTAAACGACCATTTCAACATGTAATTTTGCATGGGACCCTTCGGAGATTTTTGTACCGAATTTTTCATGTCCACTTTGCAGATCACCAAAATGAAGAATAATGGCCCTTGAATCATCTGAATTGGAAGTAGAATGGTAAAATATGAACCATTGAAGTTCTATCAATAATTCTGCATAAAAGCTTGCATGGGACCCATTGGTGACCTCTACCCAGGATTTTCTACATCCACTTTGAAAAGGACTATAAAAAAGGAATATTGGTACTTGAATCATATGATTCTGATATCGGATGATCAAGATATGATGATTTGAAGTTCAACGATAATTTATGCATGCATCCTACGATAATTACATAAATGCCCCTACACCTTCAAACTGACTACAACTGTGATACCTTCCTTGTTTGATGTCAGAATTGGATGATTATGGTCTCAATTTGAAGGTAATTTCACGACCTATACATCCAAGTAGGTAATAGCCCATGACTCTACTGTGGGGCTCATTAAAGAATCACAAACCCTTGAATTGAAAGTCAAAAATATGGATTCACTTATGCTGGGAATGGCAAAAATGGGGTACTTACAGATGCCCCTCTTTAGCCGAGATTGTTACCAATTGAAGGCTAAAGATAAAAGAACCACATTTTTTATATGAGTAAGATTACTTAATGGGCTGCACTTAGGGTAATTTGTCCTAAACTGCCTACATATTCTAAAGGTGTCCTAGAAATCAAGCTCAGAATGTAGTTCGACTGTCAAGAATGTTTGCTCTTTTTGGTGATTCTTCTTCTTGTATGAAGCTAGGCTATGAATACAAGGTTCATTTGTAGGCTGGGAACCTCTTCTTGCTGAGGTGGGACTCATGATGCAAGGTACGCGCGGGCTTGAACCCAACTTAATCCATTTGTAGGCTGATAAACCTCTTTTTATACGAAGCTAAGCTATGAATACAAGGCTCATTTGTCAACTGGGAACCTCTTCTTGCTCAGGTGGGACTCATGATGCAAGGTACGCGTGGGCTTGAACCCGACTTGATCCATTTGTTAGCTGATAAACCTCTTTTTGTACGAAGTTAGGCTGTGAATACAAGGCTCATTTGTAGGTTGGGAACCTCTTCTTGCTGAAATGGGACTCATGATGCAAGGTACGCGCATGCTTGAACCTGACTTGATCCATTTGTAGGCTGATAAACCTCTTCTTGTATGAAGCTAGGCTATGAATACAAGGCTGGTTGCACGATCTTGGGCCCGACTTTTGATTTGTCTGGATGAAAGAGTTATTGTCTTTTCTTTTGACTAAACTGAGGCTCTTTAGATTTGCCACTTTGGGTTGAGTACCTGCACTTGTCAGAACATTGAAAATTGCATAGAGCATGTTATAATGATCATTTCTAATGGGGTGGGGAAACAAATGTTTCTTTGTTGAATTTAAAGAGACATAGTTCATGAGACACACTAGAATTCAAAACCCTAAAATGCTATTGGTTTCTTGACTGATGCAACTCTAGGTAGTGTTTGAACATTTTGATTATTCCATCACAAGCAATGGTATCAACCAGATCTAATGTCAAGTTTCTAGGAGGTTCACAATCAGTCACTTCTTTGCTGGTGCTTGTTGGGATATTGAATTGTTGAGGTAGCCTTGTTGGGGAATAGAATGAAGTATGAGTCAACCCCATGAACCGAACATGTAAACTATTCTCTGTATTTGTAACAACCCGCTCCTGCTTCCACCAAGTGCATTTCCATTTGATATCTGCTGTGGTTATTTCTTTGAGGCGGCTGAACCATTCTGTGTCCATTTGATAGGCCATAGGATCTGCTCTTTTTGCCAATTGGTAGGGGTTAAGGGTCGTTGCTTTATATTCCTCAACCAATCCTAACCTTTCTGTTAACCAAATTTGAAGTAGGTATGGTGACCCACTCAAATTGTCCAGCTCGAACTGATCTTGATGAGTTGCCATGAAGTCAAGGCCCTTTAATGTCTCGGCTAAAACTGTACGAATGATGTCAAAACCTTGTCTCACATGTTTGATGAGATCTATTATGATTGGAGATTATGTATCTGTGCAACTTCGTAGCAATAGCCGGGCTATGCTACAATAGAGGTAAACATGACTTCTCTGATCCTGTGCTTCTTTCCCTTGGGACTTGTATGAGCATATGATTTGATCATGTGCTTTATCTGTAGTCGTTGATCCTGTACAAAACGACACATTTCTTTCTTGTCCCAGCTAAAAAAATCTTGTATCTCTTGCTTGTAATCTTTTCTTGGAGATGGTTTGAAAATCTTCTGCTTAGGTGTGTGCAGGAGGCAAGCTCTGAATTCTTCCACATTTGGGCATAACTCAACTTCTCCCATCCTGAAGACATGAACTATTGGATCCCAGCATCGAGCGACTGCTTTCAAGAGATCTGAGCATAATTTTATCGTTGTCAACTGAGGAAGTGCATCGAGTTAATGCTTTCGCAGGAAAGAGCAATCTTATGTGAACTCAACATGCCAGCTCTAGTTTTTTAGTGCCTTATCCATCTTTGCAATTTTGTTCGACAGATCGATGGATTGTCTGCCTTATGGGTATGACATGTAAGAGTCCCGACATACAAAATAGAGGTTATATATTGAATCATTGGAATTATCTTAAATTGTAGTTGTTTAGATATATTGAAATGCCCTTAATAGATTACATATGAAATGTACACATATGCATGACTCGGTTTGGATTTTAAGTACTTAAATCTATAGACATGATGAGCAAAAGTGCAGGTTCAAATGGGACTGACAAGAAACTGTTCAGGTGGGTCTGCCGTCTAGAGGAGTTTGTGGTTATTTATGTAGAATGGGCTTATCTTACCAAGAAGACCCCATTTATCAGTTTGAGAAAGGAAGGGCCAATTGGAATCTTGGGACGCCGTCGGATGTAATGAACGACAGATAAGTGTTCCAGCCAGATATTTATTTTATAATTTCTCAGATTGATATACTCATGAGAGTTTATATCACATGAAATGAAAGATGGGCTTTGATGTGTAACTCTTGGGAAATCTGTTGGATAGATGGACGGATGAGAGAGTTTAGCCAAAAAAATAGGAAATTCTTTCTTTGATTATGATCATAAGATGAGCCATCCCTGGGTGAAAGGTGTTCTACCCCATTGGAGAATCCAGTCAACCATGTCGGTAAGTTCTTCAAATGATTGATGCCCATTGTTGGTGTCAGCAGGTAAGAGAGAGGCCTTCTACACCGTCTATTTTTTTATTTTTTTTGAAGAGTGTAGAGGCTACTCATAATATCTCTTCACTTGATCCAAATTGATCAAGTATTGTAAGTCAATGCCTTCTATGTCGACCACTCGAATAGCTTTTCCAGGTAAGATCTCTTTAACCATGAACGGTCCACTCCAATTAGGGCGAAACTTGCCCCTAGGATCATGGACAGGTGCTCTTTGCTCTTTCAATACTAGGTCCCTGACTGTCAAGTGACGAATATACACCTTTTTGTTAAAGGTTTCTACCATTATTTGTTGGTAGATTTTACATTATCGACTGCCTTCATTCTTCTTTCATCAATGAAGTTCAGTTCATCATATTTGGATTGCAACCATTCAGTTTCTGAAATCTTACATTCCATCAAGACTCTCAGTGATGGCACCTCTATTTTTACTAGGAGGACTGCTTCCATACCATATATTAGTGAATAAGGTGTTTCCCCAGTGCATGTTCTTATGGATGTTCTGTATGCCCAGAGTGCATAAGGTAGTTTGTCTGCCCAGTCAACATTAGTCTCTGTCATCTTCTGGAGAATAACCTTGACATTTTTATTGGCCGCCTCTACTGCCCCATTTGTCTATGGACAATAAGGAGAAGACCAGTACCTTTTGATGTGGAACTTCTCACATAATTCTTGGAATCTCCCTCTGAAGTATTTTCCTTGATCTGAGATTATAGAATGAAACATCCCATGCCAGCATACGATGTACTCTTGTAGAAATTTAGCCACTTTGTTTGCTGTGTACTTGGCATATGACTGTGCCTCTACCCATTTTGTAAAATAATCAATGGCAACCAAGATGAATTCAAGCCCATTTGAGGCTTTAGGATGAACCTTTCTGATCACATCTATGCCCCAGGTTGAGAAGGGCCATGGAGAACTAAGAGTATGCAACTCTGCTGGAGGCACGTGTATAAAATTAGCATGGATTTGGCACTTGTGACATTTCCTTACAAACTCTGCACACTCTGCTTCCATTGTGTTCCCTTGGGGAGTAGTCAAATTCAATTTGCATGAACTTTCGAGACAAGGTTGTTGCACATTGTTGGTAAGGTACCAGCTTTTCGTTTTTGGTTTTCCATTCCCCTCTAACTTGGTAGATAACAATTGATGAGTCACCATAGACCTTTAATCTGCAGACCACAATGACCAAGGCTGCTTCTAGTCTCATGATACATGCTTCGTACTCTGCAATGATGTTTGTGCAGTCAAAGTCTAATCTGAATGAAAATGGCACAAATGCCCCTTCTGGATCTATGAATAAGAGGCCGGCCCCGTATCCCATATGATTTGCTGCTCCATCAAAGAACATTATCCATGTATCGTTCTTCCCCTCCTCTTGAGTTGTGTGGACTTCTTCATCTGGGAATACATCTTCCAGATGTCTGAGGTTATCTTCAACCGGTAGAGCTGATAGATGTTCTGCAATTACACTCCCCTTGATAAACTTTTGCGTAGTGTATGTGATGTCGAATTTGGACAACAACAATAACCACTTAGCCAACCTTCCTATCAAAGCTGGTTTTGCGAATAGATACTTCAGGGGGTCCATTCTGGAAATGAGTATGACCTTGTAGGATAACATATAATGCCTTAGTCTCTTTGTTATCCAGACCAGAGCTGTGCATGTCTTCTCCAGCTGTGTATAGTTGGCTTCGTAGCCTGTGAATTTCTTACTCAAGTAGTATACTGCTTTTTCTGTCTTTCCATCTGTTTCATGCTAGGATATCATTGATCCCATAGAATTCTCTAGTACTGACAAGTAGAGGAGTAGTGGTCTTCCTGGCACTGGTGGGGCTAAGACTGGTGGGTTCAACAGATAGGTCTTGATTTGTCGAAAGCCATCTGACATTGAGGGTTCCAATATTTTGGCTGGTCTTTTCGGAGTAGCTTGAAAATTGGTTCACATGTTGCCGTGAGATGTGCGATAAATCGGTTGATGTACTAAAGTCTTCCCAAGAAACCTCTTACTTCATTTTCTGTTTGAGGAGATGGCATTTTAGAGATGGCTTTTATCTTGGCTAGATCAATTTCGATTCCTTTTTGGCTGACCATAAAGCCTAGCATTTTTCCTGCTATTACCTCAAATGCACATTTTGGGGGTTGAGCCTTAGTTTATATTGCTTGATCCTCTCAAAGAACTTCCTAAGCACCAGGATGTGACCTTCTCTCGTAATTGACTTTACAATCATATCATCTACATACACCTCTACCTCCTTATGGACCAGGTCGTGCAAGATTGTAGTAGCTATTCTTTGATAAGTTGCCCCAGTATTCTTCAACCCAAATGGCATCACAGTATAACAATAGGTACCCCAATCTGTTATGAAGGCGGTTTTCTCCCTGTCTTCAGGTGCCATCTTTATCTGATTATACCCTAAGAATCCATCCATGAAGGACAAAAGAGCATGATTTGCAGTGTTATCCACTAAGATGTCTATCTTTGGTAATGGAAAGTCATCTTTGGGGCTAGCCTTATTCAGGTTTCTATAATCGATGCACACCCTCAGTCTTCCATCCTTTTAGGTACGATGACCATATTTGCTAGCCACTCTAGGTACTTCGTGAGCTCTAAGAATCCTGCGTCAAACTGCTTCATGATATCTTCTTTAACCTTGAGGGTCCATTCAGGCCTTAACCGCCTCAGCTTCTGCTTATATGGCCTTGCATCTGAGACCAAAGGTATCTTATGCTATACAATTTCAGGGTCTATGCCGAGCATATCCTCATAAGACCATGAAAACAGTTATAGGAACTCCATCAGTAATTATGTCATTTGTTTGGCTTCTTCTTCTGTCAAGGTAGCATCGATCTTTATCTCTCGAGGTTGCTCTACTGAGCCAAGGTTAATTATTTTGAAGTCTTCGCTGACAGGTTGAGCCTTCTTCTCCTCCGAGGCTTGGATGGATTGTAATATTTCAGGAGATGGTTCATCATTCTCATCATTTTCAAAGTTAGAGTTAGAAAGAGAAGGAAAGGAAGAAGTAGACGCAGTATAATTCAAAACATCATCTTTATTCATGTTCAAAAGCAGAGGTACAGAGAAAAAGTTTCCTTGTAGAACAAACTCAAAACTTGAAAAGGACTCAATCTTATCTAAAGACCTAAGGACCCTAGGCTCAGACATAGTCATAATATGTGGATTATGTCACACCCCAATTCCGACTGAACCAGAAGTGTGAGTGAACCGCCTCCAAACCATGGCTTACACTAGGATCTCAATAGACCGTGTCAACAAACCATTCCAAGCAATCTAACATAATCAGAGAGTAATAATTAGCAGCAGAAATAAATAGATAAATGAACTGAGCTCTATATTATAAATAAAATAATTATCCAAATTATGCCATCATTCACAAACTTAAATAATAAATTATTACAATGTACTGTTATAAAATAAACTGTCTCTACAGGAACACACAGAATGAGCACTCGCATGAGGCGTCATGCTCGTCCTCTACTGCCTGTGTGTCAATGGCAGCAACTGTACCGTATACTGGGGCAGCCATAAAGTCATCAACTGTATACCCTGCATCAAAATCTAAAAAGAAAGAATATATATTCGGATGAGCTCACAACTTAGCTCAGTAAGGTAAAAGACCAATGAAACATACAAAATGCATGAGATAACATTACAATTGGGTCAGGTATAACTTGTAAAATGCTATGGTAAGGATTGGCGGCCACCGCACCTCCATGCACGAGAGTGTGAGCATACCCAACAGTCAGGCTAAAATCCACACTACTGGTATTGTCACACCCCAATTCTGTACTATTCAAAATGGTGTGATGAACGGCTAATAAACCAACGGTTCAACCAGGATCTCGAGTATGCTATATCCGTGTTATCTAAACTCCATACATCCATAATCATAATCAGAGTAAATACAAAATAGCGAAAGTCTTATAATAAAATGAACTGAGAATCTATGTGATATTAAAATTTAAAAAGCAAATTATTCTGTGTCAACTGAGACATAAATATTTAAATACCAAATACATGTCTTTAATAAATCCAAATTAATAAACCAAAAATCTATCGAATACACATGAGCTCGCGAGAGGCGCCATGTGTATCCACTTAAATATTTAAATACCAAAGTACACTCCCGTCTTTAATAAATCTAAATACTTAAGGTAAACCCATAAAAAAAATATATTCGACAGGGTGAGCACACATCATGGCTCATGCAGCAAACAAAACAATGCAACAATACATATGCATGCAATCAATTTATATCTTTGGTCTGGTTTATAGTTTGCACTGTGCTATAGAAAGGATAAGTGGCCGCCGCACCTTTATACACGAGTGTGTGGAAACGCCCAATGAAAACGGCACCGTCGCCCCATAAGCACCTAGAATGGCACAATATACACCCCATGAAGAACGGTCATGGCTGTACCCGGTTGATACCATACCAACAAATAAACCCCTACTGGCTAGGGTTGCAAACTGGGCTCGTAACTAACCAATCCTAATGCCAAAAAGTGTATCCAAGGCCTCACCCCAACATCCCTCAGAACATCCATAGAGATAGAGCTAAGGCCCCCCGGTAGAGTCAGAGACTACAAGGACCGAGACCACCTCCCCTGATACTCTATGACCTAATAGTTCTGCTAAGGTAATGGCGATACGACGACATCAATGGACATGACTTGAGTAGACAATGGCACAATATACACCCCATGAAGAACGGTCATGGTTGTACCGGTTGATACCATTCCTACCCGCACCATATACACTGGCCAAACACAAACATTCACATGCCTATTCCTATCATCATCATCATCATCATGTTATCACAGTAAAATAAATATGCATGAACAAATAATAGAAATATTGGATGACATGTTGAATGCACATACAAGCATACACGCATAGAACCAATATGGCATTGGACTCAAGAAATAAAATAGTTTATTATTAACCAGTTAATTTAGGTCTTGTTCCCTCACCTTAGCTTGTTAATAGATCCTCTTCCAAGCTTTAGAATCACCTTTATAATGTTATTATATTACTAGAAGACCTAACAAAGTCGATAGAATTTAATTAGAATTAATTTCAAATTTAAAAACCATTCTGTTAACTGAGGGTCGGAGTTAGGGTCGGAGTCATGATCGACCCTGGGTGCGACCCTCCCCAATCTGGACTTCCCAAACACTGAGGGTCGATCCTCAGGATCACCTAGGGCCGGATGGTCATCGACCCTCTGTGCGACCCTCGGTGGATCTTGGTCAATTTCCCTCCTTTTAGTCCATTCTTTGTGTTTGGGGTCCTATGGCTTTCTCCTACAGTCCATTCAATATTCATTCCATGGTCTAGAACCATGAATCATCCACCTATATAGCTTTCACGTAATCTCCCATAGTTTTCTATGGAAACCTAACCATGGATTGATGGTTTGGGTTTCTCCAAGATTATACTTTCATCATTACCTAACCCAAGGTCTGTAGAAACGCATGGAATTAGTATCCATACCTAAGAAGAATACTCCTTCTCTGCAACTCTTCTCGTTTTGGCTAAATTCTCTTCCTTGCTTCTCTTCTTCTTCTCTTCCTTCTCTTCTCTTTCTCTCAATTCAATTAGGGTTGTGAAAGGAGTGAAAGAGGCTTAGGAATGTCCTTTAAATAGAGTAGGAACATCCTAAAATAAGTCCCTTTGAGATTAGGAAAGAATCCAAATCGAAAATTAGGAAATTTCCTAATTTCAGTTTCGGCGGCAACTGAGGGTCGATGGGAGGGTCGATGATCCCGTCGACCCTAGGTTTCTAAGTTGTCCGACCCTCCCTTCAAAACTGAGGGTCTAACTTTCTGTCTTGGGGGGTCCGACCCTCCTTAGCTGGGTATGCGACCCATCCCCTAATTTATGTGTTTTTGGGTCGATTTAATACCTGGGATCTCGATCTCCTTCACGCCCTTGGTCCATTTGACTCGATCATGATGGGTAAACCTGGTTCAAGGTGATAAGACCGGGTTAGATTGACACGGGTCTTACAGCTATTGCCCCACATCACTCACTCCGAAGAGATAGAGCTAGAGTCTGGTGGTCAGGCTACAATCCACACTACCGCGTCCTCCCCCTGATACCCTACACCGTACCAATACCTAAACCCCTATTGGTAAGGGCTTGCAAGTGGGTTCCGTTTCTAACCAGTCCTATATGTCAATACAGTATCTATGGCCCTACCCCAGTACAACTCCCTACGACATAGAGATAGGGCTCAAGTCTGGTGGGCAGGCTGAACCACAATCCCATGTCCTCCCCCTGATACCCTATTCGCACCAAGCCTGCTAAGGTAGACGACAATACGAAAGGCGTTAGTGTGAGGATATATCCAGGGCTCCACTCCCCTTCACATTCCACACACTAACTAAAAACATACACATGCCTAAAAAAAACATCCTAGCATACGAATATGCATGAATAGATAATAATAATATAAATAACTAAAATGGCATATGAAATGCACAAACATCAGACAATAAACACATATACAAAAATAATCACAACCATTTACTGTTATTTGGCCCTACATGATCATACTCATAGGTTAGAATTAAATTATTAGGGTTACAGTTGGTCAGAACCAAGTTTGGCCAAGCAAACAGGCTTCGATAAGCATACCGATCTCGGCACTGGTCTCAGTAGAGTGAGACCGGTATGTCCTGCGGTATATACCGGTCTCACTCTGAGCGAGACTGGTATGCACCTATGGTATATATCGCAGGACATTATAGTCCAGCTGGTATGTCCTGTGGTATATACCGCAGGACCATACCGCTCGACTTTGGTCTAACCGGTATGTCCGGTGGTATACACCGCAGGACCAATACCAAAGGACTTATTGTCCAGCGGTTAGGTCCAGTGGTATGGGTCCGAGAGCCCGATCTCGGATCTCCCACCCCCGATGGTCATCGGCTTGGTTTCTAGAGTTTTTCTTAAACCATTCTAAAGTCCAAATACTCGTTTAGCCTTCTAGGTTTCAACTATGACGTTGCAGATTACATGGCAACCCCTTTGGGTAAACAGAATTATCATAACAACTTTAATTTGGGATTGTTCTACTAACGGAAAGGGTGAATTGTTGTATATTGGGACTCCTATCTTGATCTTCATCGGTGAGCATCATCACTTAATCATCATCGAACAAATTGCTAATGTCGATCATCTTTGCCTCAGATTTTTGCTCCTTGCTCTGCTCTTAGATCTTGGCTTGCTCGAGCTCTTCCCTGTCAAAAGTACAATCATGAAATATTTCAAACCCGGGTACTTGATTTTAAAGGTGGGCATTGAACCAAGGTTTTGGAAATCCACAATAGATGTTATTTTCTCCTTCTTTAACAAAATACCCATTGAGGGTCTTCGAAAACTAAATGTTTTGTACATTGTACAACCCCTCAGATATTGCTTGATAGACTGTTTCATCTGTCCTGTGGGGTCGCTAGACCCCACTAGCTCTGTCTGATGCTTATATTGTGGTGCTACCATACCGACTACTATGTTTGTATTTCATCCTCTCGAGCTTCCAAAATCTATCGTCAGATCCCCTCTCCTTTTGCTTGATTACTTTCAGATCCCCTTCGGTGGGGGTATACCCCAGTCCAAATCTATAGGATCTAGCTCAGTTGTGGCTAGGATGTTGTCGACCTGGAACCCTCTGAGAGAGAAGTCTTGCCTAGTATTCCCTTGTGACTCTTCACCATTCTGTCCAGTGGCCAATGTGTTCATGGCTGCAGAGTCCGCGTGTATTGTCACAATGGTACCCTTGTGGATGAATTTAACCTTCTGATACAAGGTAGATGCCACTGCATTGGCCTGACAGATCCAAGGCCTTCCTAGAAGCATGCTGAATGAGGCTGAAATGTCGATGACTTGGAACTCTGTTTCAAATTCAGCCGGTCCTACCTGAATTGGCACTGTGAAGACACCCAATACAGCCCTTCTAGTATTGTCATATTCTTTATTGGTCATATTTGAAAGTTTCAATTCTGATTCGTTGAAGCCTAGATGCTTAAAGGTACGAAAAGAGAATACCTTCAAATCTGACCCATTATCAACTAGGGCTTGGAAAATGCTCTTGCCTCGACATCCGATGGTAATGTGTAGAGCCTGTATATGATCCTTACCTCCTCGAGGGAGATTGGCATCTCCAAAGACAATTGTATTAATGGCATATCTACCTCCTACTAGCATAGCTAGTTCTTCTCCATCCATTGAAACTGGGACTTGAATGCTTGCTAGAGATCTCAGTATTGAATCCCTGTGGACCTTGGAAGCCATTGGAAGCTCCCAAATGGACATGTTGGTGTGTGTCTTTTGTAATTCTTTTAATACAGGATTTAGAGGCTCTGGTTGGTTGGCAAGCCCTTTACCTTTTTCTCTCACGGGTTGGGACAGATCATTTATCATCAGGTGAGATGGTTTGTAGTTCTTCTCTATTCTGGTTTCTGCTATTTCTTGCTCATCTTCCAGGAATACGAACTCCATCTCAAGGAAACGGTTGGTAACTTGATATATCTCTGCTTCCTCATCTGAAAGGTAGATGATGAATGGTTCTTCTTCTTCTTCCTACTGTGCTTGTGCTATTGGGTATGATGAATCTTCAGGGAAATAAAAATCATACTCTTCTAATTCTTCTTGATGGCTACCCAACATGTTTACTTCGTCACTAGATGTGACAACCATACTGCTTACTCCTATGGGTATTTCTATGACAAGAGTAAAGTCCAAGGGGTCAACTCCCCATTTTATGAAATTGACACTGTGGTGAGGAAGGGGATTATTTGCCACTGACACTTGCCTGGGCTGGACCTTAAATTTACCAGAATCGAATAGATCCTGTATGGCATGCCTTAATGTGTAGCAATTGTTTGTGTCGTGCCCATGTTGATTGTGGTACTTACAGAACAGGTCCATACAAAAATTCAGTGGAAGAGGACTTGGAGGCGGATGAGGGTCAAGCACTGTCAATTTCTTGGCTTGTATTAATTTGTCTAGAGCCTTGGATCGGGTCATCCCCAAATCCGTGAACTGTCTCCTTGGTCTTACATGTGGTGGTGGGGTATAACTCGAACTTCCCAAGATCGAAGGCTCAGAATTGGTATTAGCTACTTGCTTTACTGATTAATTCCCTGAATTTCTTGGTAGGTATGCCCTTCTATTCGAAGCCCCTTTCGACCTTTATGTCTTTCCTGGTAATATGTCTCCCCGAGTTATGGCGTCCTCTACTTGTTGTATCACACCCCAATTCTGCTGTTCAGAATGGTGTGATGAACTGCTAATAAACCAACGGTTCAACCATGTTCTCAAATAGGCTGTGTCCGTTTGCTTAAACCATACACATCCACAACAATAATCAGAGTAAATACACAATAGCGGAAGTCTTAAATATTAAATGAACTGAGAATCTAAATGTGATAAAATAAATAATTTAACCAATTATTTCCAAAAGGACTAAGACATAAACTTAAATAATTAATTCGAATACAATGTTTGTATAATACGAATAAAATTCTACTCAAAAACACAGGAGTTGCACTCGCATGTCGAATCATGCGACTCCATCATCACTTCAGCGTCCATCGCCGCAGCTTGTCCATACATAGGAGCCTTCATGTAGTCTTCAACCGTGGTACCTGCATCATCAACTAAAATATTTGACGTCGAAAGGGAGAGCACACATCACGGCTCAGTAAGAAAACAAAACAATGCAACAAACATATGCATGCATTCAATTCATATCTGTGGTATGGTTTATAAGTTTACAATGTACTATAGAAATGTTCGGAGGCCGCCTCACCTCTATACACGAGTGTGTGAAGCCACCCAATGAATATCGGCATTGTCGTCCCACATGCACCCACCATGGAAATAGTGTACCCAATGGGTATCGGCATTACTGTACCACATGCTCCCATACCAACACGTAAGCCCCTATTGGTGAAGGCTTGTAAACTGGGCTTGCAACTAACCAATCCTAATGTCAAACAGTGTATCCAACGCCTCACCCCAGCATCCCTCAATACGTCCATAGAGATAGAGCTAAGGCCCCCCGGTAGAGTCAGAGACTACACGGTCTGAGACCACCTCCCCTGATGCCCTACGACGTAATAGCTCTGCTAAAGTAATGGTGATACAACGATGTTAATGGACAAGACTTGAGTAGAGATAGAGCTAGATTCTGGTGACTAGGATAAGCCATAGTGTCACATCATCCCCCTGATGCCCCACTCGCATCAAATACCCTAACCACACACAAACATTCACATGCCTATTCCTAACATCATTATCATCATCATGTTATAAATAAATGAAATTAAATATGCATGAACAGTAATAGCAGAAATATTAGATGACATGTTAAATGCACAATACACACATATACATATAGAATCAATCATGGTATAGGACTCAATAAGCAAAAATAACTTTTTATTATCCAATTAGTTTACGTCTTGTTCCTTCACCTTTGATTGAGTGTAGATCCTTGTTCAAGCTCTAAGAATCACTTTTAAATTACTAGGAAAACCTAACAAGTCGATAGATTCTAATTAGAATTAATTCCAACACATTTAGACTAGCTGAAATCATAGGGTCGCAGGTAGGGTAGCACCTAGGGTCGGTTACCTAATCGACCCTAGGGTGTAGGGTCGGACATGGGGTCGGTTATCCATCGACCCTATGTGCGACCACACCCTCCCTGGGACTTCCCGAGGGCATGTGATCGATCCTGTGGTCTTGTAGGTCCATTCTAAGATTGTTCTATGGCTCATAACTATGTTTTTTACAAACTTTCCATTGTCTATGATGATTACTTCCATGGATTCCTTTGAAACTCATCCATGGATAGATGATTTGGGTTTCTCCTAATCCTAACTCTTCATATTCCATTCTAGGCTCTTAATTTATGAAGGGAATTAAACTCATACCTAAAGTTAGCTAAGATTCAGAGGTTTCTCTGAAGTTCTTCCTCTTCCTTAGTCTTTTCTTCAATTTTTCTTCTCTTCTTCTCTTCCTTCTCCTTCTCTTTCTCCCACTTTCATTTAGGGTTCTAAAAGGAGTGAAAGTGGCTAAGGAATGTCCTATTTATAGAGGAAAACCATCCAAAATAAGTCTCATCGATATTAGGAAAGGACCCCTTGAAATTTGGAAAGTTTCCTCTTTTACGATTTCAGTCTGTCATCATAGGGTCCCACGTAGGGTCGCAGGACCCGTCGACCCTATGGTTCTCAAGTCATCCGACCCTACGACTGAAAAGTCATGGGTTGGACTTCTTTTGAGGTGGGTTCGACCCTACCTATTTAGGCATGCGACCCTACCCTCATATTTACTATTTTTGGGTCAAATTCATACCTGGTTTTGTGATTTCCTTCACGCACTTGGTCCACTTGGCTCGACCATGATAGGTAGACCTGGTACAAGGTGGTAAGGCCGATTAGTTTCATACGAGTCTTACAACCCCCCCCCCCCTTCTTATTAAAAATTTCATCCTTGAAATTGGTACATACCTTTCGAGTCGAAAAGATGAGGGTATTGCTTTCGCATAGCATTCTCTTCTTCCCATGTGATTTCTTCTATATCTCGGCTTCTCCAGGTGACCTTAACATAATAGATATCATGGTTGCATAGTCGTTGAACCTTTCATCTGGTGATTTCAGTTGGTGCTACTTTAAATGTCGAATCGTCAGTCAAATCAGGTGGATCCACTGTCAAAACGTGTGTTGGGTCCCTAACATACTTTTTCAATAATGAAACATGGAATACATCATGCACGTTTGACCTAAACGGTGATAGTGCTAGTTGATAAGCCACCTTTCCACATTTAGCTAGAATCTCATATGGCCCGACATATCTCGGACTAAGCTTCCCTTTTTGTCCGAACCATTTTAAACCTCGCATAGGTGATACTTTCAAGAATACCTTATCACCTACGGCAAATTCAAGGTCTCGGCGTCGAGTATTATCTGCATACTGTTTCTGACGATTATGAGCCGTTCTTACTCTTTCCTTGATAATGTCAACTACTCGACATGTCTCTTCAACAAATTATGGTCCAACAATACTACGTTCTCCAATTTCATTCCAAAACACCAGAGTTCGACACTTCCTACCACACAGTGCTTTATAGGGTGACATCTGTATAGTAGCCTGATAGTTGTTGTTATAAGCGAACTCGATCAATGGTAGTTTTTCATCCCATTATCCTTTAAAATCAATTACACAGGCTCGAAGCATATCTTCTAAAATCTGAATGGTACACTCCAATTGTCCGTCTGTCTGAGGATGGAATGCAGTACTAAACTTCAATGTTGTACCCATAGCCTTTTGCAATCCTTCCCAAAACTTTGAAGTAAATCGTGGATCTCTGTTGGACACAATGCTTTCAGGTACACTGTGTAGTCTGACAATATTATCTACATACAACTTAGCTAACCTCTCCAGTGTATACTGAGGTCGTATAGCTATAAATCGAGCTGTTTTAGTCAAACGGTCTACAATCACCCAAACCGCGTCAACTACTCGGGGAGTCAATGGTAACCCGGTGACGAAGTCCATAGTGATGCAGTCCCATTTCCATGCTGGTTCTGGTAGCGGCTGTAACAGTCCTGCAGGTCTTTGCCTTTCAACCTTTACTCTCTGACAGTTTAGGCATTGAGATACAAATTTAGCTACATCTGTTTTCATTTCTCTCCACCAATATAATTTCTTTAAATCATTATACATTTTTATATTTCCAGGATGTATCGATAGGCAATGATGTGAGCTTCTTTCATTAATCGGTGTCTAATGTCCAAATTTTCTGTTTCAGGAACACATACTCTTTCTTTGTACTTCAGTACCTTTTCATCGTCCAAGGCAAAATCAGGGATAGTCCTACCTTTTTCAATGTCCTCTTGCACCATTCTTAGATAAGGGTCTGATTTTATAGTGGCTTTCACTTCATCTATTATATCAGGTACAATCTTTAGTGTTGCAAACATATTTGAAATCCGATGAACAAACCCTTGGTTGGTTGATTCCCCTGGTGCTTCTATCACAAATTGTTCATTACCAAGATTGAATACTTTACCTGTAGCACACATTGCTGCGGTCGTGTTAACCCCCTCTCGGGATTTTGTCATTGCTTTTTTACTCAGTGCATCAGCAACTACATTAGCTTTCCCTGGATGATACTGGATATCACAATCATAATCTTTCAATATTTTTAGCCATCTTCTTTGTCTCATATTCAACTCCTTCTGATTAAAGAGATAAGTGAGACTCTTATGATCTGATTTAATCTGAAATTTTTCTCCATACAAATAATGTCTCCATATTTTTATAGCATGTACTACTGCTGCTAACTCCAAGTCATGAGTGGGATAGTTCTTTTCATGTGTTTTCAGTTGTCTTGAAGCATAAGCAACTACTTGTTCTCCTTGCATAAGTACACATCCTAAACCCAATCTAGATGCATCAGTGTATAAAACAAATGGTTGTCCTGGAATAGGAATAGTCAAGATGGGAGCAGATATCAATCTTGCCTTCAATGTTTGGAAACTATTCTCACATTTGTCAGTCCAAATAAACTTCTCTCCTTTCTTAGTCAAATTGGTGAGCGGTACAATGATCCTGGAGTACTGTTCCATGAATCGTTGGTAATACCCAGATAGACCTAGAAAACTTCTAATTTCTACAACACTCTTCGGTGCTTCCCACTTCACAATGGCCTCAATCTTGCTAGAGTCCACTTTAATTCCTTCAGCAGATACAACATGGCCTAAGAAAACGACTTCATTTAGCCAAAACTCACACTTTGTAAATTTGGCATAAAGCTTTTCTTTCCGTAATCACTGTAAAGCGGCTCTTAGATTCATAATATGAGTTTCCTTGTCCTTGGAGTAGACCAATATATCATCAATAAATACAATGACCAACGTATCCAACATATCATGGAATACCCGATTCATAAGTTCCATAAAAGTTACTGGTGCATTAGTCAATCCAAAAGACATGATCAAAAATTCATAATGTCCATATCTCGTCCTGAATGCTGTCTTGGGAATATCATCGTCCTTAATCTTCAACTGATGGTATCCTGACCGAAGATCGATCTTGGAGAACACCTTGGCACCTTGCAACTGATCGAATAAGTCATCGTCCGAGGCAATGGGTATCGATTCTTGATTATCAGCTTATTCAGTTCCCGGTAGTCTATACACAATCGAACACTACCGTCCTTCTTCTTTACGAATAATATTGGCGCTCCCCATGGTGATATGCTAGGTCTGATGTAACCCTTATCCAGTAGTTCCTGTAACTGTATTTTTAATTCCTTCAATTCAGTAGGAGCCATTTGATAGGGTGCTTTAGAGACTGTTGCGGCTCCGGGTATCAGATCTATAACAAACTCTGTAGCTCGATCGGGTGGTAGTCCTGGTAGTTCTTTAGGAAATATATCTGGAAAGTCACGCACGACATCAATATCCTCTATTCGTGGTGCTTCCTTGGTGAGGTCGACCACTGAGACTAGTTACCCAACTCCTCCTTTCTCGAGGCATTTCCTAGCCTTTAATGCAGAGAGGATGAGTTTTCGTTTACGGGAAAGTTTTGTTCCCACAAAACTAAACTCCGCTCCTTCCTTGTCTTTAAATGTCAGCTTCTTTTCCGCACATAATAGATTTGCAGAATGCCAAGCTAACCAGTCCATTCCCAAGATGACGTCAAAGTCTGCCATCTCAAGTTGAATCAAGGTTGCATCCAAAGTCTTCTCGTCAATAAGAACTGGACATGGCCCATAACCTTTTTCTAATGTTACTTCTAATCCCATAGGCGATCGTACAAGCAGTTTGTAGTCTAAAGATTTGAGGGGTAGATTTAGCTTCTTTCTAAATGACACAGATATAAAAGAATGAGTAGCTCCCGAATCAAAGAGTACTCTGGTAGGAATGCCATTAATAGGTACGATACCTGTGATTTGTTTAATTTAGTCTACATGCTCATACAATGTAACATAATTTAAAAGGTTCAGGTCATACCTATGACCACATCAGGCGATGCAGCAGCATCCTCGGATGTAAATCATAAACTCTTCCTTGTTGTAGCTGCTTTCTGGGCTTAGTGCACTCTCTTAAAATATGTCCCACTTGATTGAAGTTAAAACATCTTATTCCTTCATTACTTTGCTTTGATTGCGATGGGGCTACTGAAGTAGTCTTGGCTGCAGCATTAAAGCCTTGAGTACGGAAGGGTCTAAATGTCTTGGTGTTCCCTCCGTTATAAGAATTCCCATTAGGCCTTTTTATACCCCTATTTTGAGCAAAGTAGCTCTCTTTCTGGCTCGACTCTATCACTCGAGCAATTTGTACAGCTTCATTGTAGACTTTCTTTTCCAAGCCCAGAACATGCTCACGGATGCTCCCCTTGAGTCCCATGACGAACCTTCGGGTCTTTGTGTTTTCCTCTTGCTTGCTGGCGGGTGTAAAGAAGAACAGCTCCTCATAATACTGTTGATATGCATCCACAGTCATTTACCCCTGATACAAACTTAGGAACTCTCTCTCCATAGAATCTCTGAAAATTCTAGGGAAGTACTTCTCAAAGAATGCCTCTTTATATATACCCCAGGTCAATTGGGTGTGCTTGGTTAACATATATGTCCTGGTAGACTTCTACCAATGGTGTGCATCGCCCTTTAGCATAAATGTGGCGCACAACACTTTCTCCTCCTCATTCACTGTCATCATCATAAAATTTCATTCCATTTCATCAACCTAGTGTGCTGGCCACAAAGGATCTACTGGCTTGCCATTAAATTCTTTGTGCTTCATCTTTAGAAAACGTTCGACCAGTCTGGAGTGGTCCAGCTGATACGAAGCATAAGCCCCATACATAGGTGGTTGGTACTAATAACCACCTTGAGCTACTTCAGGGTTCTACACTTGAGCCTGCATGATTGGTGTTTGAGGTGCATGGGGTACCGTGTTACTTCCCCCTAGTACTGTGCTTGCCTATCCTACTGGCATCGGTGTCGTATGTGCAGCTGAAAAATCCATGCCTATGGTAGCTTGCATATTAAATTGTACCTGTTGTATTTGCTTCAGCTGTTGTGCCAAGTTCATTACCGTCGTAGCCAGATCTGTAGGTAGGGCTGGCAAGTTAGTAGGATTTTTCTGGCCATTAGCCACGGGTGGTGCCATATTCAGATTCTCCTGTGTCTCAGGATGTATATGGCTGTCTTCCTCCATAGGTGGTAGTGGTGGAATAGAGTTACGGCTTTGTCTGGTCACTCTTCGCCCAGCCATTTAATGTTCTGATGATGGTAGTGTTTGTAAACAATCATAGCACATGTGAGGCAATTAGTATAAGTTGTTCTTCAGTCAAACATCCAACTAATCAATATAAATTTTAAATTTTTTAGATTTTCTGACAAAATACTATATTTTCCATCGTAGGTCGATGGTAGGGTTGGTCTTTATGCGACCCCAGGGTATGCGACCGTGAGAATCACTATCAGCTTACCGAGAGCCTAGGGTCGATGTTAGGGTCGGTGGTTGTTCGACCCTAGCTCCGACCCCTAGTTTTCTGTCAGATCACTGAGAGGCTAGGGTCGATGGTAGGGTCGGTAATTGTCCAACCCTAGGTCCGACCCCTAGTTCTCTGTTAGATCACCGAGAGGCTTGGGTCGATGGTAGGGTCTAACGTAGGGTCGGATGTTTTGGTCGAATTATGCGACCCTACGACCCAGAATTAAGTTTTTAAACCCAATTTTGGATTCATTTTCCATTCTTTCTCCTCTCTTCCAACTCAACCCATTTCTCTGAATTGCTACACTATCGACCCTTACCTGTTTAGTGATCATATCTTCCACCGTTCATGACTCCCACTCCTTCTCTTCAGGTATGCTCTCTTACTGTTTCTCGTTTTTAAAGCTTTCTAACTTGGTTTTTGTCCATTTACATCGTTTTCTTCAAATTAAATTTTTTCTAACTGTAAAAATTTAATTTTATTGGGGGCTTTTTCTATTGGTCACCCAATGGACGAAAGCCCTCAAAAATATTCGAGTTTCATCGATTGGTTATCGAGAAACTTGAAATTTTCCATTTTAGACCTCATTTTTGAGATTTTTCAAATTTATTGAAATTTCTTCAAATTCGATCTTTTAAACTTATATTTCCAACTGTATGAGACATGCAGGATGATTTAGAAACTATGTAAGTCCTCCTGCCCAAGTGTATGGGTGAAAAGTGAGGCTTTTGACCAATTTATGCCATTATAATGCCGAAATTTTAGATTTTTCATCTTTACTGATTTATTATCAGTTTTCTTTGTTTTGGTAGATAATATGGCTCGTACCAAAGTTCCTAGAACTCATGACCCAGTTCGTTTTCGCTCCAACGAGGCCGAAGCTCAGTATGCTTGCTATGAGCGTAAGAAGGTAGAGGGGGGTCACTGTGTAGACTTGGCTAGTCTAGCCTTGTTCAACATAGAGGGGGCATTTGGTGACATGGGCTGGCTCCTTGTGATCACCTATGATGCATGCACCCATCCGGATTTTGTGAGACAGTTCTATTGCAATCTCTAGGTAGTCGGGGATCGCAATGACACAGAGAGGGGTAGGGAGCTCAGGATTATGAGCTACGTTAAAGGGGTAGAGGTTTCCTTTGACTGCCAGCAATTGGCTGATCTTCTGGGCATATCAAATGATGGCCCTTTGGTGTACTGTGCTCCCAGGGAGCCCCAGTTTCTTTCCTTGGAGATGCGTACTGAGATTGACAGTCAGCTTATCAGAGATGATCGCTGGGAGATGAAAGCGATCAACCTACGTCCAGAGCCATGGGTGTACTGCAAGATCATCCAACACAACCTGATACCCCAGAGTGGACACTATGAGAGGATCTCCCAATTGACTCAATACTTCCTCTACTGCATCTGCACTCGACAACCTGTCTGCCTCCCTTATATTATCCTAAGGACGATGATCCATGCTACACTGCCTGGTCAGATAGGCAACCTGCCCTACGGGCGTCTGGTCACTACTCTGCTCACCCGCCTATGTGTTCATTTAGTGGATGAGAGGATTCAGGAGAAGACCTTCTCATCGGTGCTCGATTGGGAGGCCATCTGTAGGATGGGCATGCGGGATGCTCAGGTCAGTGATGATGAGAGGAACGATCTGGTGCTTCCTCGTACTCGAATAGAAATAGCAGACTCTGAGGCGGCTGCAGCAGCAGTAGCCGGAGCAGGGGTCTATGGGGGTGATGCTGAAGATGAGGATCGCATGTATATGGATGTCGACGCTATACCTCCTCTATCACCTCCACATTCTACTAGAGCTGGTCCATCTCGGGCTTCTTCACACATGGCTGGTCCTTCACACCCACCATCTGATGATATGATGGGGTTACTGCGTGAGATCAGAGAGGCTCAGCGTGTAATGGACTTGAGAGTGGGAGTGCTTTTAGATGCTCAGCGCACGACAGATAGGAGAGTGGGTGAGCTCCTAGATGCTCAGCGTCCGTCCGATCAGCAGATGACTGAGTTGATAGCTAGTCTCCAGACGACCCAGAATCAGGTAGCCTGGTTGACTAGAGTGTATGCTGAGGACTATGATAGAGATCGTGAGGCACTTCCTCCTCCATCATCTCCAGCTCCATGATATCTATTTTCTTTTTCTTTTTCTTTTTGTACTACAGAGTAACTGTTCGGGTTGTGGACTGTACTCCGCTTTGGATATGTATATAAACGTGCTCTTGACTTGATGTATATAAAACTAGTTTCTCCTTTTATATATGCATTATTCTCTTTTTTAAATTTTGTCACAAACAACACAGGTGCTTATAGTGTGTTCTTATTAAAGCTTTTAAATTTTATCCTAACTCGGTTTATGAACTTTGTGGAAATATACTGGTTTAATAAACAGGGCTTGAGAGCTCTGATACCAAGTTGTCACACCCCAATTTTGCACTATTCAGAAGGGTGTAATGAACCGCTAATAAATCAATGGTTCAACTAGGAACTCAAATAGGTTGTGTCTGTTTGCTTAAACCATATACATCCACAACAATAATCAGAGTAAATACACAATAGCGGAAGTCTTAAATATTAAATGAACTGAGAATCTAAATGTGATAAAATAAATAATTTAATCAATTATTTCCAAAAGGACTAAGACATAAACTTAAATAATTAATTCGAATACATTGTTTGTATAATCCAAATAAAATTCTAATAAAAAACAAAAGAGTTGCACTCGCATGTCGAATCATGCGACTCCATCATCACTTCAGTGTCCATCGCCGCAGCTTGTCCATACATAGGAGCATTCATGTAGTCTTCAATCGTGGTACCTGCATCATCAACTAAAATATTTGACATCGAAAGGGTGAGCACAAATCACGGCTCAGTGAGCAAACAAAATAATGCAACAAACATATGCATGCATTCAATTCATATCTGTGGTATGGTTTATAAGTTTGCAATGTGCTATAGAAAGGTTCGGAGGCCGCCTCACCACCATACACGAGTGTGTGAAGCCGCCCAATGAATATCGGCATGCCATCCCACATGCACCCACCATGGAAATAGTGTACCCAATGGGTATTGGCATTGTTGTACCACATGCTCCCATACCAACATGTAAGCCCCTATTGGCGAGGGCGTGCAAACTGGGCTCGCAACTAACCAATCCTAATGTCAAACAATGTATCCAAAGCCTTACCCCAGCATCCCTCAATACGTCCATAGAGATAGAGCAAAGCCCCCCCCCCCCCCCCGCAGAGTTAGAGACTACATGGTCTGAGACCAGCTCCCCTAATGCCCTATGACGTAATAGCTTTGGTAAAATAATGGCGATACGATGATGTTAGTGGACAAGACTTGAGTAGAGATTGAGATAGAGTCTGGTGATCAGGATAAACCACAGTGTCACGTCCTCCCCTGATGCCCCACTCGCATCAAATATAGTAACCACACACAAACATTCACATGCCTATTCCTAACATCACTATCATCATCATGTTATAAATAAATGAAATTAAATATGCATGAACAGTAATAGCAGGAATATTGGATGGCATGTTAAATGCACAATACACACATACACACATAGAATCAATCATGGTATAGGACTCAATAAGCAAAAATAGCTTTTTATTATCCAATTAGTTTAGGTTTTGTTCCCTCACCTTTGATTGAGTGTAGATCCTCGTTCAAGCTTTAAGAATCACTTTTAAATCACTAAGAAAACCTAACAAGTCAATAAATTCTAATTAGAATTAATTCCAACAAATTTAGACTAGCTAAAATCATATGGTCGCAGGTAGGGTAGCACCTAGGGTCGGTTACCCAATCGACCCTAGGGTGTAGGGTGGACATGGGGTCGGTTATCCATCGACCCTATGTCCGTCCACACCCTCCCTAGGACTTCCCAAGGGCATATGATCGATCCTGTGGTCTTGTAGGTCTATTCTAAGATTGTTCTATGGCTCAGAACTATGATTTTTACACACTTTCCATTGCCTATGATGATTACTTCCATTGATTCCTTTGAAACTCATCCATGGATAGATGATTTGGGTTTCTCCTAATCCTAACTTCTTCATATTCCATTCTAGGCTCTTAATTTATGAAGGGAATTAGACTCATACCTGAAGTTGGCTGAGATTCAGAGGTTTCTCTGAAGTTCCTCCTCTTCCTTAGTCTTTTCTTTAATTTTCCTTCTCTTCTTCTCTTCATTCTCCTTCTCTTTCTCTCACTTTCAATTAGGGTTCTAAAAGGAGTGAAAGAGGCTAAGGAACGTCCTATTTATAGAGGAAAATCCTCCAAAATAAGTCCCATTGAGATTAGGAAAGGACCCCTTGAAATTAGAAAAGTTTCCTAATTTACGGTTTCTCATCATAGGGTCGTACGTAGGGTCGCAGGACCCGTCAACCCTATGGTTCTCAAGTCATCCGACCTTATGACTGAAAAGTCATGGGTTGGACTTCTTTTAAGGTGGGATTGACCCTACCTGTTTAGGCATGCGACCCTACCCTCATATTTACTATTTTTGGGTCAAATTCATACCTGGTTTTGTGATTTCCTTCACGCACTTGGTCCACTTGACTCAACCATTATAGGTAGACCTGGTATAAGGTGGTAAGACCAGTTAGTTTAATACGGGTCTTACATGTTATCCTACAACGACGAGCCCTTTGAATAATAGGATGGCCTGGCCGAAGATGTATGTCTTATATGGCCCACTTAAGCCTCTCATCATTATCTGTGCCTGATCTCTCTCAGAAGGTCGATCCCAAAGTTTTGCTGCTACACTTCTGAACCGAGTTAAATAGGCCATGAATGTCTCTCCCTATGCTTGGACCATGGTTTCTAATTGCCTACGGTGCGTCTCTATCTCTGTGTTGTAGGAATAGAAACTAATAAATCCTTTAGTGATGTCTGACCATGAATGTATCTATGATGGGTTCAAATTCATCAACCATCGATGAGCCCCACCCGTGAGTGAGAATTGGAATCCTTATCCTAACTGCTCATCAGTATACCCTTCGCCTTGCTTCAATAAGCCCGTGAATGATCTTAAGTGGGTCCTGGGGTCTCCTGTCCCATCAAATTTCTCAGTGTTCCGTTTAAACTTGGGAGGCAGCTTAGTTTCTAGAAAGAAGCATAATCCTTCAGAATCAATGATTTGACTTTCTACTCCTTTCATGCCCCTCAGTATTTTTTTCACTTGATTCAGCCTATCACCATATGGGCTGTCTTCTTCCTTCAATTTCTTGGTTATAGGGTCGCCTGAAGGATTGACTGTTTCTGGGTCTGACACCCTCCATATCTTCAAATGCTGGGTTTGTGAAGAATTTGACATAGCATGGTTAGGGGTACCCAGTCCTTGTGGGGATGCCATATTCATCCTTTCAGAGGTTGACCCTTGAGCCTGCAATTGCAATTGTATGTCCCTTACTGCGGTAGCTATCACCCCCATGGTCTCATCCATCTTTTCCATCCTGGCATCCATAGTGATCGGGACTTGGATTGATCCATCAGTCAATGAATCAGTTGATGTGGTTGAAGTTGACTAACTGGCTCTGGTGTGTACACACTAGACAACCTCCCAGTGATGGGATCCCTTATCCACGAGGTAGAAATGGTTGTGGTTTAGGCTTACTCTTCGAATGGTACCAGAAAAGAAGTCACATGCACAATTAAGGATGACTCAACTAAACAAAGTTAGCTCCCTCATAAGGGCGACCGGGTAAACATTATCCAAGTCAATTTAGTTGAATTTGGTTAAGCCATGTGTTTGGTCTTGGGACCTCATGATTTTAAAAATGGATAATCAATGGTACCAAAGTCTGGCCACTTGGGTTATCGAATTCAATGAAATTGAAATGGATATATTAATATGTTGTCCTTATTAGGGATGGTTAGAAAAAGTGGTTTATGGAGGAACAAACTAGTAAATTTCTTCTTGACCATGGTATCTATGTCTTGACAGGGATCTTATGCTCGTCTTTTGAAATTGACGTGTTAACGATGAGAGGTTTGACACATCGAGCTTACTTAATGGAGGGTGTATAGTGACCGTCCACTATGACGTGGAACAGGTGTATACATACCTCATACTCCCAGTGGGTGAGAGTTTAAGATGCTCATTGTGTAGATTCTAATATGTTGACCAATCAAGGACAAAAACGGGCAGAAATTCAACGTCTCGAACATGGATGTCATGGTTAAGCATATTTTACTGGGTTGGTTCAGGGATGAACCAAAAATAACAAACATTGGGCTACAATCTAGGTTAGGATAGAAAAGGCCACCTTGACAAGGATGGGATAACCAATCACCGAATGCACGATGAATAATGGGCCCCAAATCCCTTTATATACTATGTTGCAAGAATCAAGCGACATGGAGTAGCATAACGCATTCTTAGGCGGACCCAAGAAATGCTCATTAGAGGCTGCTCATCGGTCGTGATCTCACTAAGTATAGGCCAAGGTTGTGTGTTTCGCCTAGCGGGCTACCCCATATGCATAGGACCTGGTTCGGCTACTCGCATGAATGTGTGACTGAACCCATTCCCCCCAAAATAATATTATACAAGCATAAATATAGTATCCTAAAAGCTAGCATCCAATTCACGCAAGGAAAGTTTTTATTTAGGAGTCTGACATTTATATCCCCTGTGAAGTCGTCACAATGAGGAAAAAGATGGTTGGATTTAGAAGTCGCCACCTAGATGAAGGTAAAGGACCTCAGAAATGCTAAATCTCACCCCGAGGTAAGACTTCGATTGACTTAGACACTTAAATTGGATTTTTGGTCCATCAGAGATTGGGTAAGCATCAGGTTACAATTATGGGAATGGGTTAGGCACCCAAACTTCCTGATCAAAATCGGTTTCCTATACCTTTCCTATGCTAGACTCTATCTATTAAATTGAACCAAATCAAGTGGTTTGATATCATTGAACCGAATCTGGATCCACCAGATTCCCTACGTATCAAGGATTTCTTCTAAAAATCAGGTTCACCATCGTAGTTCAGGTGTGATTAAAGTTTATGGCTGTGATTTATGCTTGTGCATGATTAAGTTCATTGTTTAAGTTGAAGTTTATGCTTGAAAGGATGAAAAACCCTATGGGTTAGGATATGGATAGTCCATACGAACTAATAGATAGTCCTAGAGAATCTAAGAATGGATAACCCTTTTCGGGTCTGAATGTGGATAACCTTATTTGGGTTAGAATATGGATAACCCTTTCTGGGTCAAAATGTGGATAACCCTTTCTGGATTGAAATATGGATAAATATTCTAGTAGATCTATAGATAGTCCGAGTGGACTAAGGTGTGGATCCAAATTTGGGATTATCCCAAATAGCCTACATATCCTAGGGTTTGCCCTAGGAATCAGAATCAACGTAGTTTGAAAGGATGGGATAACCTGTTCTAGGTTAGGGATTTAGAACATTTTCTAAGTTTTAGGATTGAGAACTTATTCTAGGTATAGGATTTAAAACCTATTCAAGGTTTAGAATTTAGAACCTATTCTAGGTTGAAATATACTGAGGGGCAGAGATCGTCTTGAACTACCCTTTCATCCTAAGCTCTAATTTTGGAAGGTTTGGTAAAGCATTATCTTTCTTTGTTAAGATTTTTTAATATTTCCCATTATACCCTTCCCAAGAATGTGGGTGCCTAAATGCACGTCCCCACGCCTAGATTGTCTTCTAGAAGTGTGCATATATGAAAATTCAACTAAGGTGTTGCATAAATTAAATTATTGCCAAAATAAGTTATTCATCTAAATATGGCATATAATGTATTTATGGCAAGAAATACACATATACCAAGATTATTGAAAATCTCCCCAATATGGCATGTGTTGGAAATAAGGCAAGAATCTATATGGCAAGATCTAGTATGCTAATCCAAGCATGGTTAGACCTAACATGACAAGAAATCAATATACACATCTATATGTCAAATATGGCAAGCACCAAACATAAATTCAAATATGGCAAAATAAATATCATGAATCATCCAAATAAGGTAAGATCTTGTACGCTATCTTTTAAGTATGATAAGATCTTAGAATGGCATTTTTATGCATGGAATGGCTAAAAATAGCAAGATATCACAATTGGCATATGTATAAATATGGCAAGCACCAATTATAACATGTGTATATATGGTAAGAAATATCCATCATACCAAATATAGAAACAACACATGAAAATCCAATAATGGCAAGTAATCTAGAGATTGTTATGTCAAATATTGTAAAAAATAATGTTAGCAAAGTAGTCATGACACATTGAATGAAAACAGCAAAGCACATTCTGTGTACTTTATAAATCTGCTTGTAACCCTATTTCCTGGAAATCAAATGAAGCACAAAATATATCAAGTTAAGGCTAATTCAATTAACTACATTTTCTCTGAAAGGATGTTTCCCAAATTCTGGGTTTAAACCTATTAGAAAGCTCACCCAAATTTGGGCTTCAATTCTAACAAAGTCTATTCCAGGCTCTATTGGGTCATGGTAAACAAATGCACAGAGGGCTTTTCATGTCCAAATGGACCCCAACTTATATGAGATCAAAGTAGACTCAGAGATCTACAATTTCTCTAGAGGGGTCAAAACCTAACAAAAAGGCCAAGTGGGTAAAAAAAACACCCACAATGACAAGTCAATGCACTATCCATAATCATTCCAGATTCAGACCATTTTTATTTTAAAATTCATATTCAATTCAATATTCAATAAAAATTTAATCCACAGCAGTTTACATCATTTTTTCATGGCCTTCCCAGATTTAAATGAATCCGAATTTTTTTGGGGTTCTTTCTGACTCATAGATGAGTCTATGGTAAAATTTTGAGGGCCATTGGATTGATTTTGATATATTGTAACCGAAACCCAAATTTGAGTTCTAGATCTGGCGTTTAAACTCTGGGGTTCCACTCATGGATTTATTTGGCTAAGCAACCCTCTAATGATGGAGCTCAGTTTTGGACCAGAAGAGTCTCGTATCATGTAGAATGAGGGAAAAAGTCATAGACAAGGCAAAATCATGGCAAAGGTTGATCAAACATGTGTCATCAATGTAAATCACATACTATAACCTATCATGGCCTACTCAATCATTCATATTCATCAAAGATAATTATTGGGACATGTGTTTAGGTTTCTTACCTCGTCCTAAAGATGGGTGAATCCTTTGTTGCAGCTTGCTTGAAGAGAATGATGATGGTGAGTGCTCTTCCATTTCTTTTCTTCTTTCTCCTCTTCTTTGCTCCTTTCTTTTCTTCTTCCTCTTCTTCTTCTCGGCTTCCTCTCTTTTTTTTTTCTTTCTCTTCTTCTTCTCGGCTTCCTCTCCTTTTTCTTCTTCCTTTTTTCTTCCTCTTCTTCTCGGCTTCCTCTCCTTTTTCCCTTTTCTTTTTTTCTTCCTCTTCTTCTTCTCAGCTTCCTCTCTTTTCCCCTTTTCTTTTTTTTTCTTCCTCTTCTTCTTCTCGGCTTCCTCTCCTTTTTGCCTTTTCTTTTATCTTTCCTCTTCCTCTTCTCGGCTTCCTCTCCTTTTCCCCTTTTCTTTTTTTTCTTCATCTTCTTCTTCTCAGCTTCCTCTCCTTTTTCCCTTTTCTTTTTTCCTTCCTCTTCTTCTTCTCGGCTTCCTCTCCTTTTCCCCCTTTCTTTTTTTTTCTTTTTCTTTCTCTCTTGGCTTTTATCTTCTCTCCCTCTTCTCCCACCCAATCTCTCTCTCACTCCCCAAAACAAAAAAAAATCCCCTCCTTCCTCACGTCTTCTCTCCTTATTTCTTTTTCTTCTTCTTTCCTTCTTCTCCTTCTCCATCCGTCTATCTCTCTCTCTTTCTTTCCTTTTCTTCTTCTTTCCTTCTTCTCCACTCAATCTCTCTCTCAAAATAGAAAAAAAAATATCTTCCTTCCTCACGTCTTCTCTCCTTCTTTTCTTTTCATCTTCTTTCCTTCTTCTCCGTCTCCATCCATCCGTCTCTCTCTCCTTCCCTTTTTCTCTTGGTTAGCCAACCCTTTTCTTGCCTTAATCTTCTTCTTTCCTTTCTAATCCATCACCTTTCCAATCCTGTTCCTTCTAGTCAACACATGGCTGTCATCCTTCCTTCATATATAGATATATCACACTTTACATATTTGATGTATAATGCATATAATATATAGTATAATATATATAATAAAATATGCAAAATATAGTATAATGCATAATATGCATGCACATGGGCTGATCTAATTTGGTCTAGACTGGTTTGACTTGTATCGGGCTGAGTTGGACTATGTTGGGTTGAGCTGGGTTAGGCCAAAATTGGTTCTCTCTATCATTTCATAGGCCATTTCTGCCGCCATTCTGCATGGAATTTTTTGACAGCCTCTACCTCAAATTATCCACATTCATTTTGTAGAACACTTAAAATGAAGAATATTGGAGCTTGAATCACTTCATTTGGAAATAAAATGGCCGACTTATGAATTTCTGAAGTTTAAATAAGCCAATTTACGATAATTTGGCTAACAACTCCGCATGGGATCCTTTGGAGACCTCTGCCTAAAATCCTTTACGTCTACTTTGTAGAGCACTAAAAATGGAACATATTGAAACTGAAATCAACGGATTTAGATGTAGGGTGACCAAAATTTAAATTTCCAAAGATTAAACGACCATTTGAACATGTAATTTTGCATGGGACCCTTTGGAGATTTTTGTACTGAATTTTTCACGTCCACTTTGTTGAACACCAAAAATGAAGAATAATGGCCCTAGAATCATCTAAATCGGACGTAGAACGGTAATGATATGAACCATTGAAGTTTTATCGATAATTCTGCATGAAAGCTTGCATGGGACCCATCGGTGACCTCTACCTGAGATTTTTTACGTCCACTTTGAAAAGGACTGAAAAAAAGGAATATTGGTACTTGAATCATATGATTCCGATATCGGTTGATCAAGATATGATGATTTGAAGTTCAACGACAATTTATGCATGCATCCTACGATAATTACATAAATGCCCCTACACCTTCAAACTGACTACAACTGTGATACCTTCCATGTTTAATGTCATAATTGGATGATTCTGGTCTCAATTTGAAGGTAATCTCACGACCTATACATCCAAGTAGGTAATAGCCCATGACCCTGCTGTGGGGCTCATTAAATAATCACAAACCCTTGAATTGAAACTCAAAAATATGGATTCACTTATGCGGGGAATGGCAAAAATGGGGTGCTTACAGGTATGCTTACATTATGATTCTAAAAGTAACCAGTAGTCTAGCATGTAATATCACATAATCATTTAACATATAAAATCATTTATGTCCTACCCATTCACTTCAAGTAAGCTTGCTTATAAATAAAATAATTAAATAATTATCATACTTGTCTTCATGGCTTTATAGCCGTCCTAATCTTAATCCCATAATTTGTAAACTTAAGAATATCAATAACAACTAGTTTGCAAAAAATAATTTAACTTTTTAGGCATGATGAAAATTACTAAAATACCTTTGTTACTCCCTTGAGCTTCCTTTACCTACCAAAACAAGGCAAAAGTGAGCAACTTAACAACCTGGCTAGGCCGGGGTGTTACAATCTTCCCCCTTTAAATAAATTTCATCCTCGAAATTTGATCATGCTTGAATACTTATTAACATCCACCAAAAAAATATAGATTCTCGAAAAATACCTCTATCATCCTTCTTTACTGGGGATCAATATAGTATCTTCATTCTTAGTTCATAATTTAAAATGAAGAATCAGTTCTTACACTTAAACTATAACCTGCTTCCATTTTTTTGTTTATGCTTATACACTTTTCAAATCTATATTTTACCTTATGTACTTGGGACTTTATAATAGCCCGCTACTTTCTCTAATATATCACGGCACTTGCCGATCTTTAAAATAAATCCATCACAAGACCTTTTCTAATTCACATTAATTTAATAATATTAACTTGAGAAAGGAAATCACAATTCTTGATCTCATGCCATAGCACTTTTAACAGTAGATGCATAGTCCATTATTTATATAATAGCCTCGAGCTATGTCTCCAAATATCAGCATAAAGTATCGAGTTCCTTACTAGCTTGCTTTTCATAATGTATCTTTATGTTCTTAACCTGACAAGAATTTTCTAGGAAATACCTAGATATCTAGAAACCTGGTTTTAATCTCCTTAACTCAATCACATCAGATCATCGCCCTAATAATTCACACATAACATACAAGTAGTTCCTTTGCTTGAACTTCCAAAACTTTTCAATAATTGATAGATACCAATTAGACACATCACATGTTATGCATTGACTAGGAACACATTATTATCATTAGTGTGGACTTAATTCTCATTTCTTAGCTCAACTAAAGCATACATTAATACACTTCACATCTTAAAGCATGTCCAATCTATTTTCATATTCAGATTAAGTAATAATTTATTTACATCATAGCCTTTATAGCAATATCAATCCTTAGAAGGCACCTCCTAGATGACATTGTCCTACTATATATTATTATAATATAGCATATGTAAGACCCGCACTCTACTAATTTGATCTTACCATGTCGTATCAGGTCTTCCTATTATGGTCAGACCAAGCAGACCAAGTGCATGAAGGAACCATAAGGCTAGGTACGTAAATCGAATCAAAATCAGCTAATTAAGAGTGTGTGGTTGCATATCTAAGCAGGTATGGTCGACCACACCTAAGTAAAATAAGACCACTTCATTTTGGGATGTGTGATAGCATATTTGGGTCGTGTGGTAGACGGATTCTGCGACCACAAGTGCAACCACATGATGATATGACCGACTTCGAGTTTTAAAATTTTCCAAAAACTACAGGATCTCTTTCCTAGTTAGATTAGGACCTTATATGGAGAGTTTTTCTCTATATTAAGGAAGTTCCATAGTCTCTTCTACTCTTTTAGAAACCAAATTGAAGGAGACAGAGAGAGAAAGAGGGGGAGAAAGAGAAGGAAATTTAAAGAAGAAGGCTAGGAGGAAGAGTTGCAGAGAAGGCTCTGGTTCCCTAACAAGCTTAAGGTATGGAACCATTCTCTGTAGTGGTAGGACATCTGGAATAGGGTCCTCCATCATAATTGAGATGTTGAATCAAGGTAAGATCTCAACCATGAGACCCATGGACAAAAACTCAAGAGAAATCCATAGAAAATAGGTTAGGGTAGAGAATTGTGTAAAAGTATGAAATTAAGGCCATAGATCAATCATAGAAAGGACCATATAAGCCAAGGCATCAAATCATGAAGGGATTGGACTGAGAGTAAAAGTCGACCAAAACTCGTGTAGTTGCAGCTCTGTTCGACCACACAAGGCACACAAGTTCAACCTCATGCTCTCGGGAAGGTCCTAGAGAGGGTATGGTAGCATGTGTGGTCGCATGATATGCGACCACACGTATCGACCACACACCCTATGGTCCTAAAAACTGAGACCATAGGTGTACCCACACCTGTGACCACTGAATTTTTTGAAGGCCGTTTGATTCTAGATTGGAATTCTGACTATTGTAGCTTTATGAACTTAAACCCTAACTTAGAATCCTTAAATTTCTTAGGTTTTCAAGTAGTTCAAAAGTGATTTACAAAGCTTGGAGAGGATTGAACATCATTAAAGGTGAGGGAACAAGACCTAAACTAATTGGCTAATAACAAGCTATTTTATATTATTGAGTCCAATGCAATGATTGTTTCTATGCTTGTTTGCTTATAATATGCATCTCACATGTCTTTTAATATTCTTGTTATTATTCCTCATGCATATTTATTTCTGTCTATTTATAACATGATGATGATGATGATGCTAGGAATAGGCATATGAATGTATGTGTGGTTAGTGTGTTGGATGCGAGTGGAGCATCAGAAGGAGGACGGGGCATTGTGGTTCAGTTGGGTCACTAGACTCTAGCTCTATCTCTACTCAATTTCTATCCATTGACATCGTCGTATCGCCATTACCTTAGTAGAACTATTATGTCGTAGGGCATCAGGGGAGGTGGTCTCAGACCTTATGGTCTTTGACTCTATCGGAGGGCCTTAGCTCTATCCCTATGGACGTATTGAGGGATGTGTAAGCACCCCATTTTTGCCACCCTCTGCATAAGTGAACCAATATGGCAGGTTTCTAGCCTTTAACCCAAAGATTTGTGATTCTCCACTGAACCTCACAACAGGGTCATGGCCTATTATCTACTTGGATGAATAGGTTGTGAAATTATCTTCGAAATGAGATCGGAATCATCAAATTCTGTCTTCAAACAAGGAAGATATCACAGTTTGAAAGTGCAGGGGCATTTACATAATTATCATATCATGCATGCATTATCATTCAAACTTCAAGACATCATATCTGGGTTATCTGATATCGGAATCAGATCATTCAAAGGCCAATATTCCTTATTTTCAGTCCTCTTCAAAGTGGACGTGAAAAATCCCGGGTAGAAGTCACCAGTGGGCCCCATGCAAGTTTTCATGCAAAATTATTGTTAGAACTTCAAAGCTTCATATCTTTTCCGTTCTACGTCAGATTCAGATGATTCCAAGGCCATTATTCTTCATTCTAATGTTCTACAAAGTGGACGTGAAAAATCCTGGGTAGAAGTCACCACTGGGCCCCATGATAACTTTCATGTAAATTATCGTTAGAACTTCAAAGCTTCATATCTTTTCTGTTCTACGTCGGATTCAAATGATTCCAAGGTCATTATTCTTCATTTATGATATTCTACAAAGTGGACGCGAAAAATCCTGGGTAGAAGTCTCCGAAGGGTCTCATGCAAAATTACACATGGAAATGGTCATTTAACCTTTGGAAATTCATATTTTGGTCATCCCATATCCAAATCAGGTGATTTCAGTTTCAATATGTTTCATTTTTAGTACTCTACAAAGTGGATGTAAAGAATTTCTAGTAGAAGTCTCTGAAGGATCCCATTCAGAATGGTCAACCAAATTATCAATAATTGGCCTGTTTAAACTTCAAAAATTCATAGGTTGGTCATTTTATTTCCAAATGAGTTGATTCAAGTTTCAATATTCTTCATTTTTAGTGTTCTACAAAGTGAACGCAGAAAATTGGGAATAGAAGTTATCGAGAAATTTCGTATGGAATAACAGCAGAAATGGCCCATGAAACGATAGAGACAGAAAACCCAATTAATGCCAGTCAATCCAGTCAACTCAGCTCAACCCAAGCCAATATTGGCTCAATCCAGTCAATCCTTGTCGATCCGGACCAATACATGTTGGCGCATATGCATATATTTCTTTATATATTATTATATAATGTATAATATATTATAATATATCATATAATATATGCACATGTTTTATATGTATATTATATCATATATGTTAATATATATATATATATAAAAGAAAAGAGGAAAGAGAATAAGAAGAAAGGATCCGAAAGGAGAAGAGGCATGAAGAGGCGTGAAAAGGGAAAGGAGAACAGGAGAAAAGAAGAAAGAGAATAAAAAGGAAAGAAATCCGAATGGAGAAGAGGAGAAAAGAAGAAAGAGAATAAGAAGGAAAGAAATCTGAAAGGAGAAGGAAAGAGGATCGAGAAGAGGAGAGAAAGAAGAGGGAGAAAATAAAAAAAAAGAAGAAAAAAACAGAAAAGGAAGGAGGATCGAGAAGAGGATAGAAAGAAGAGGGAGAAGAATAAAAAAAGAAGAAAAAACAGAAAAGGAAAACAAAATCGAGAGAAGAGGAGAGAGAGACAGAGCGGTGAAAGGAGATAAAAACAAAGAAGAAAAAAACAGAAAGGAGAGAAGACCGAAAGAAGAAATAAAGAGAGGAGGGCGGTGGAGAGAAACCGAAAGAAGAGAGAGAGAGAGAGAGAGAGAGAGAGAGAGAGAGAGAGAGAGAGAGGGAGAGAAAAAGAAAAGAATAAAATAAAGAGGAAGAAAAAATGACAAAAGGAAAGGAGAAGATCGGGAGAGAGAGAGGGCGTTAGAGAGGAGAGAGGGAGAGAAAAAGAAAAGAATAAAATAAAGAGGAAGAAAAAATGACAAAAGGAAAGGAGAAGATCGGGAGAGAGAGAGGGCGTTAGAGAGGAGAATAAAAAAAGAAAAAAAAGGAGAAGATCGGGAGAGAGAGAGGGCGTTAGAGAGGAGAATAAAAAAAATAAAAAAGAGGAAAAGGTGGGGGAGGACCAAGAGTTGAGAGAGAGGAAAAAAATAAAAAAAAAAAGGGAGAGAATCGAGAGAGGGAGAAAAAAAAGGGAAAGCTAAAGAGAGTGAGAACCGAAAAAAATAAAAAGAAAGAGGAAGAAGAATCGGAAAAAAGGAGAGGAGATCGAGGAGAAGAAGAGAAAAGGAAAAAGAGGAGCTGGAGGAGGGAGAGAAGAACCGAGATGAAGAAGGAGAAGAACTAAAGCTAGAGAGAAAGAGCAGAGAAAGAAGAGAGGTATGCATCCTACTCCACCTGTAATACCCTTGAAACTCTCCTTCCAACACCACTCAACCAACATCTCACTACCACACTAGCCATCTATCCACAACCACTAGCAGTTTCTCCCGCCTAAACCCAATACGCAAGACCACTTGTAACCCCAGCCAAGCCTTCACATACTATTACCCATTTGATCATCAATCGAACACCCCCACCTGTCCTTATAGATGCATGCATCCATCTACACCCTTCATCCCATGCTGCCACAGCACCCACCGAACATGATAACTCCCATCTGCACCACCTGTGATACTCGTATCCAAGCCCTTCAAACCATCGAAACATGATATGAAACCCTTGACCACCATGATCAAACCCCCTCTCTCCTTATTGATCTAAATCATGGAAATTTTTTATGAGACAGTTGATTCGATTGTACTAATGTGATTTTGATCATTGATCCTATCATATGTGTTGTTGATTTAATTTTGATTATTGGTTTAATTTGATCCCTTGATCTCCCGATCGGATCAATCCATGATCTGAACCACTCAATTTGAACAACTCATGATTTGAGCCGTTGATTTTCTAGATATGATGATATGATGCATGATTGATGAGATTTAGTTAGATCTAAATCATTAAAATCTAAAATCTGATGATATAATGCATTATGGGTGATTTAAATGAATCTAAATGGTTGGATTGCCATCATGAGTGATCTAAACTGTTGGATTGTCATGATATGTGATCAAAATGAATATGAATGGTTGGATTATCATTTTGAGTGATCTGAACCATTGGATTATCATCAGGAGTGATTTAAATGAATCTGAACGATTGGATTATCATTTTGAGTTATCTAAACCATTGGATTATCTTTATGGTTGGTTTAGATGGATATAAACCATTGGTTTAGGATTGGGATTATTTTAAATGAATCTGAACGGTTAGATTACCATCAATAGTGATTTATATCATTGAATTTTTCATTATGAGTGTTTTTAGATACACTGACTTGTTTAGATGCTTATTGCTATGATTGGATGATCACTGCCATGTTTAGATGATCACTGTCATGTTTGGATGCTCATTGCAATATTTGGATGACCATTGCCATGCTCATTGCCATATTTGGATGTTCATTACCATATTTGGATGCACATTGCCATATTTAGATGCTCACCGCCATGTTTGGATGCTCATTGCCATATTTGGATGTTCATTGCTATGTTTAAATGCTCACTGTCATATTAGGTCTTGCCATCCTTAGAAGATAGCATACTAGATCATGTCATATAGGCTCTTGCCTTATTTGCAATACATGCCATATTTGAGAGATTTTAAACAATCTTACTACATGTGAATTTCTTGCCATAAATGTTTTATATGCCATATTTAGATAGAATATTCTATTTTGGAAATAATTTAATTTATGTTGCACCTTAGTCGAACTGCCATATCTGTATACCTAGCAAACATATTAGGTGTGGAGACGTGCATTTAGGCACCCACATTCTTGGGAAGGGCATAATGGGGATAATAAAAACCTTAAAAAAAAGAAAAAATTGTTTTGCCAAACTTTCTGAAATTAGAACTTAGGTTGAAAAGGGTAATTTAGGACGATCTTGCCCCTCAGTAAACCCTAAACCTAGAACAGGTTCTCAACCCTAAACCTAGAATAGGTTCTCAACCCTAAACCTAGAATAGGTTCTAAACCCTAAACCTAGAACAGGTTCTCACATTCTAACATAGAACAGGTTATCATTACCCAAACTACGCGGATTCTGATTCCTAGGGCAAACCCTAGGATACGTAGACCATTTGGGAGAAACCCAAATTCAGATCCACATTTTAGTCCACTCGGACTATCCATAGATCTACTAGGATATTTATCCATATTTTGACCGAATAGGGTTATTCTTAGTCCACTTGGACTATCCATAGATCCACTAGGATACCTAACCATTTAAACCCAGAGCCCGAACTACGTGGATTCTGATTCCAAGGGCAAACCCTAGGATACGTAGGCCAGTTGGGAGAAACCCAAATTCGGATCCATACCTTAGTCCATTCGGACTATCCATAGATCCACTAAGATACCCATCCATTTCAACCCAGAGCCTGAACTACGTGGATTCTGATTCCTAGGGCGAACCCTAGGATACGTAGGCCATCTGGGAGAAATCCAAATTCGGATCCACACCTTAGTCCACTTGGACTATCCATAGATTCACTAGGATATTTACCCACATTTTAACTCAAATAGGGTTATCCACATTCCAACCTAGAATGGGTTATCCATATTTTGACCCAAATAGGGTTATTCTTAGATCCACTAGGACTATCTATCAGTCCACATGAACTATCAAAATCCTAACCCATAGGGTTTTCTCATCCATTCAAGCATAAACTTCAACTTGAACAAAGAACTTAATCATGCACAAGCATAAATCACAGCCATAAACTTTAATCACACCTGAACTACGATGGTGAACCTGATTTTCAGAATAATTCCATAATCGTAGGCAATCTGATGGATACAGATTCGGTTCAATGATATCAAACCACTTGGTTTGGTTTGGTTTAACAGATAGTGTCTAGCATAGGAAAGGTATAGGAGACCGATTTTGATCGGGCGGAGTGGGTGCCTAACCCCTTCCCATAACCATAACCTGACGCTTACCCAATCTCAGATGGACCATAAATCCAATCTAAGAGTCATGAGTCAATCGAAGTCTTACCTTGGGGTGATATTTCACATTTCTAAGGTCCTAGACCTTAATCTAGGTGGCGACTTCCAAGATTTTTCATCTTTGTCCTCACAGTGGCTACTTCACTGGGGATATAAATGTCAGACTCCTAAATGAAAACTTTCCTTGTATGAATTGGATGCTAGCTCTTAGGATATTATATTTATGCTTGTATAATATTGCTTTGGGGGGAATGGGTTCAGTCACACATTCGTGCGAGTAGCCGAACCGGGTCCCATGCATATGGGGCAGCCCGCTAGGCAAAACACACAACCTTGGCCTGTACTTTGTATGACCCCGACTGGTGAGCAGCCTCTAACGAGCGTTTCTTGGGTCCGCCCGAGAATGCGTTATGCTACTCCACGTCGCTTGGATCCTAGCAACATAGTATATAAAGGGATGGGGGCCCATTATTCATCGTGCATTCGGTGATAGGTTACCCCATCCTTGTCAAGGTGGCCTTTTCTGTCCTAACCCAGATTGTAGCCCAATGCTTGTTATTTTTTGGTTCATCCCTGAACCGACCCAGTAAAATCTGCTTAACCATGACATCCATGATCGAGACGTCGAAGTTCTGTCCATTTTTATCCTCGATTGGTCAGCATGTTAGAATCTACACAATGAGTATCTTGAACTCTCACCCACTGAGAGTATGAGGTATGTATACACCTGTTCTACATCATAGTAGACGGTCACTATACACCCTCCATTAAGTATGCTCGATGTGTCGAATCTCTCATTGTTAACACATCAATTTCAAAAGCAAATAGAAAATCCCTGTCAAGACATAGATACCATGGTCAAGAAGAAATTTACTAGTTTGTTCATCAATGAACCACTTTTGCTAACCATCCCTAATAAGGACGACGGATTAATATATCCATTTCAATTTCATCGAATTCGGTAATCTAATTGGCCAGACCTTGGTACCACTAATTATCCATTTTGGAATCATGAGGTCCCTAGACTGAACACATGGCTTAATCAAATTCAATTAAATTGACTTGGATAATGTTTATCCGATCACCCTTATGAAGGAGCTAACTCTTGTTTGGTTAAGTCATCCTTGATTGTGCATGTGACTTCTTTTACTCCTTTAGATGTCTAGAATCTTGATATTTCTCCATTGGGTTTCAATGCCTTTAAAAAAGAGAATCAATCTGCAACCATATCCACCCTTTTAGGGTGAGAGGCCCCTACAACTAAGGAATTGTCTTGATCTCCCACCTTGAGATCCATCCATGTTATCTTTTTAAATAAATCAATGGAAGTCATGAATCTAGATCTTGATTGAACATCAAATTTTGTAAGAAAGGAGGTGACCAGATTTGGGAACAAAATCAGTAACTCAACCAATCTGGTCCAATAGAGCATTCAGTTTAGGCAGCGACAAGCACCTATACCTGAAAAAGTTTACAATATTCCTGTACAGTTAGTCCTTGGGCCTACTCAAATATCATATTCTGTTCATCTCATAATTAAAGAGAGATTCAGTCCCTAGACAAATTCAATCATTGTTTTCAATGTACCTCAGAATTAAGGAAAGATTCAGCCCCTAGGCAAATCCAATCATAGTTCTCAATGTACCTCATAATTAAGGAATGATTCAGCCCCTAGGAAAATCCAATCACTGTTCTCAATGTACCTCAGAATTAAGGAAAGATTCAGCCCCTAGGCAAATCCAATCATAGTTCCCGATTCATCGCTGAATTAAGAAAAGATTCAACCCTTAGGAAAATCCAATCATAGTTCTCAATTCACCTCAAAATTAAGGAAAGATTCAGCCCCTAAGAAAATCCATTAACTGTTCTCAATTCATCTCAGAATTAAGGAAAGATTTAGTCCCTAGACAAATCAAATCACCATTCTCCATTCACCTCTGAATTAAGGAAAGATTTAGCCCCTAGGCAAATCCAATTATTATTCCCTATTCACCTTTGAATTAAGGAAAGATTCAGCCCCTAGGCAGATTCAAACACATCCAGTTCATCTCAGAAACAAAGAAATATTCAGCCCCAGATTCAACTACCATTTCTGGTTCATCTCAAAACTGAAGAAAGGTTCAGCCCCTAGGCAGGTCCAATCATCATTTTGGTTCATCCAGAATTAAGGAAAGATTCAGCCCCTAGGCAGATTCAATCACAACCAGTTCACCTCAGAATCAAAGAAATATACAGCCCCAGATTCAACCACCATTTTTGGTTCATCTCAGAACTGAAGAAAGGTTCAGCCCCTAGGTAGGTCCAATCATCATTTTGGTCATCCAGAATTAAGGAAAGATTCAGCCCCTAGGCAGATTCAATCACATCCAGTTCATTTCAGAATCAAAGAAATATTCAGCCCCTAGGCAGATTCAATCACATCCAGTTCATTTCAGAATCAAAGAAATATTCAGCCCCAGATTCAACCACCAATTTTTGGTTCATCTCAGAACTGAAGAAAGGTTCAGCCCCTAGGCAGGTCTAATCATCATTTCGATCATCCAGGATTAAGGAAAGATTCAGCCCCTAGGTAGATTCAATCACATCTAGTTCATCTCAGAATCAAAGAAATATTCAGCCCTAGATTCAACCACCATTTGTAGTTCATATCAGAACTGAAGAAAGGTTTAACCCCTAGGCAGGTTCAATCATCACTCCCAGATCATGTTAGAGTGGAGGAGACATTCAGCCCCTAGACATTTTCACCCTTCACCTCCTATTTAGGTTTCGGTTCATGACAGAATTAGGAAAAGTTCCATTCATCTGAATTCAATCAGCCATTAGGCTTATCCAACCATCAATTTTGGTTAGGGTTCTGATTCATGTCGGAACTAGGAAAAGTTCCATTCATCTGAATTCAATTAGCCACTAGGCTTATCCAACCATCAATTGTGGTTCAAGTTCTGATTCATATTGAAACTAAGAAAAGTTCCATTCATTTGAATTTATTTAGCCCCTAGGCTTGTCCAACCATTAACTTTGGTTCAGATTCTGATTCATATTAGAACTAAGAAGAGTTCCATTCATTTGAATTTAATTAGCCCCTAGGCTTGTCCAACCATCAACTCCAGTTCAGGTTTCGATTCATGTTGGAAATAAGAAAGGTTCCATTCATATGAACTCAATGTAAACATGAGTTAGTGTAAGACCCGTATCAAACTAACCCGGTCTTACCACCTTGAACCAGGTCTACCCATCATGGTCGAGCCAAATGGATCAAGTACGTGAGGGAGATCGCGATCCTAGATATTAAACTGACCCAAAAACACAAAAATAAGGGGCAGGGTCGCATACCCAGCAAGGCAGGGTCGGGCCCCCTAAGACAAAAAGTCAGACCCTGAGTTTTTAACCAGGGGTCGGACATTTTAGAACCAGGGGTTGACGGGATCTCTGACCCCCTGATCAACCCCCAGTCTGTCGACAGAAACCGTGAATTAGGAACTTTCCTAATTTCAATGGGATTCTTTCCTAATCTCAATGGGACTTATTTTGGGAGTTTCTACTCTATAAATAGGATGTCCCTAAGCCTCTTTCACTCCTTTTAGAACCCTAATTAGATTAAGAGAAAGAGAAGAGAAAGAGAAGAGAAGGAAAGTGGAGATGAAGATCAAAGAAAAGGTTTCACAGAACCAAGCCTAATTCTTAGGTATGGATACTATCTCCATGTAATTCTACAGACCTTAGAATAAACAGTGAAGAGGATATGATCTAGGAGAAACCCAAATCATCCATCCATGGTTAGGTTTTCATGGAAAACCATGGGGAAAACATAAAAGCCATAAAGGTGAATGAACTACGGTTCTAGACCATAGAACATGTGTGGAATGGATTGTAGAAGCAAGCCATAGGAGCCCAAACACGAAGAATGGACTGTAGGATGAGAATTTTGACTAAATCCACAGGGGGCCGCACGGGGGTCGATGGCCAATCGACCTTACCGGACCCTAACAATCGACCCTCAGTGTTCGGGAAGTCCAGAATCTGGGTGGTAGCACCCAGGGTCGATGGAACCTCCGACCCTGGCATCGACCCCCAGTTAACCACATACTTTTTAAAATCAAAATTAATTCTAATTAAATTCTATCGACTTGATTAGGTCTTCTAGTGATATAATATTGATATTTAGTTGATTCTTAAAGCTTGAAAAAGGACCTACGATCAAGCAAAGGTGAGGGAACAAGACCTAAACTAATTGGTTAATAATAAACTATTTTATTCTTGAGTCCAATGCCATGATTGATTCTATGTGTATATGCTTGTTTTGTGCATCCAACATGTCATCCAATATTTCTATTATTACTGTTCATGCATATTTAAATTATTGTTTATAACATGATGATGATGATGATGATAGGAATAGGCATGTGGATGTATGTGTGTGGTTGGTGTGCTTGATGCGAGCGAGTATCAGGGGGAGGTGTCATAGGTTGGGCCTCAGCACTCTAGCTCTATCTCTAACTCAAGTCTTGTCCATTGACATCGTCGTATCGCCATTACCTTAGCAGAACTATTACATCGTAGGGTATGAGGGGAGGTGGTCTCAGACCATGTAGTCTCTGACTCTGTCGGGGGGCCTTAGCCCTATCTCTATGGACGTATTGAGGGATGCTGGGGTGAGGCCTTGGATACACTGATTGGCATTAGGATTGGTTAGTTGCAAGCCTAGTTTGCGAGCCCTCGCCAGCAGGAGCTAACATGTTGGTATGGGCAACTGGTACAGCAATAAACGTGACCTTTGTGTGTACATTGTCCATGGTGGGTGCATGTAGGACGACAATAAGCGTTACCTTTGGACGGCTTCACACACTCGTGTATAGAGGTGCGGCGGCCACCTATCCTTTCTATAGCACATTACAAACTTATTTACCAGACCAAAGATATGAATTGAATGCATGCATATGTTTGTTGCATTGTTTTGTTTGCTCACTAAGCCATGATGTGTGCTCACCCTCTCGACGTCGAATATTTTTAGTTGATGATGCAGGTACCACTGTTGAAGATTATATGAGTGCTCCGGTATATGTGCGTATTGCTGCAATGGAAGTCAAAGACTTAATAAATACACATGACTCCTCATGCGAGTGCAACTCATGCGTATTCGATTAGATTTTTCATTGAAAGGGTTAATTACACAGACACTCCCTCTACTGTAGTGAAACTACATAGAACTACCCTACTTTTACAAAAGCTACACAGAATACCCCTCTAAAAATCCTATCATACAATCTCACCCATACCATTACTTTTAACTTAACGGCAGAGGGTCAAATTTTTTTAAGACAAAAATACCCTTACTAAGTGCATTTTTGAAAATGAAAAAGAAAATAAAAAAAAATCACAAAAAAATATAAAAATGAAATTGAAAATTTTGAAAGGTAAAAAAGTCTTTTTAGCATCTAAAAAGAATAAATCCTTTAAAAAAATTTGTCTAAAAGACACTTAGAAAGGGTATTTTTGTCTAAAAAAAAAGTTGACCTTCTGCCGTTAAGTTAAAAGTAATGGTGTGGGTGAGATTGTATGATAGGATTGTTAGAGGGGTATTCTGTGTAGCTTTTGTAAAAGCAGGGTAGTTCTATGTATTTTCACTACAGTAGAGGGGTGTCTGTGTAATTAATCCTTAAATTTATTAAGGAAATATAATTGATATTTTATTTACTTATGTCTCAGTTGATACAACATAATTTGATACTTTATTTATGATTATTACAATTAGATTCCTCATTTCATTTACTATAAGACTTCCGCTATTGTGTATTTATTCTGATTATGGTTGTGAATTTGCATGGTTTTATTTTTAATGGACATAGCCTATTAGAGTTCCTGGTTGAACCGTTGGTTTATTAACGGTTCATCACACTATTCTGAATAGTGTAGAATTGGGGTGTGATAACTTGGTATCAGAGCATCTCAGGCCTTGTCTGTGGAACCGTATACTTCTACAAAAGGTCATGAACTGAGATAGGATAAAAATTTAAAAGATGTAATAATAACACACCATAAGCATCTGTATTGTTTGAGACTAAACTGAAAGAGAATAATGCATCTATTAAATGAAAAACAAATTTATATACAACCAAAAGGAAGAACAAATGTTTATATATATATGATTAAAGCAAAGTACAGTCCACAGTCCGGACAGTTACTCTGAAGTACAAAAAGAAAGAAAAAAGAAATATATCAAGAAGCTGGAGGTGATGGGGGAGGCGGTGCCTCACGGTCTCTATCATAGTCCTCAGCATAGACTCTAGTCAACCAATCTATCTGAGTCTGGGTCGTCTGGAGACTAGCTGTGAGATCAGCCACCTGCTGGTCAGTCACCCACTGAGCATCCCTCAGCTCCCCCACCTGATGATCCGATACGTGCTGAGCAGCTAGAAGCTCTCCCATCCGCTGATCCGACACGCGCTGAGCAACCAGAAGCTCTCCCACCCACTGATCGGATAAGCGCTGAGCCTCTAGAAGCTCTCCCATCCTCAGGTCAGACATACGCTGAGCCTCTCGTATCTCGTGCAATATCCTCATCATGTCATCAGATAGAGAATACGAAGGACCAGCTGCATGCGAAGGACCAGCTGAAGAAGACGGACCAGCTCCAGTAGCATGAGTAGGTGATGGAGGAGGTATGGCATATACATCCATGTATAGCCGATCGTCATCATTCCCATGAACCCCTACTCCAACGGCTACTGCTGCTGCTGCCTCAACGTCATCCATCTCTACTCGAGTGCGAGGGCGCACCATCGCGTTCCTCTCCTCATCGCTGACCTGGGCATCCTGCATGCCCATCTTGCAAATAGCCTCCCAATCCAGAGGCGATGAGAAGGATTTCTCCTGAATCTTCTCATCTAATAAATCAAACCCCAGGCGGGTAAGCAAGGTAGTGATCATGAGTCCATAAGGAAGGTTACCAGTGTGACTGGGCAACGTGGCACTGATCATCGTCCGCATGATGATGTAAGGAAGGCAGACGGGCTGCCTAATGCATATGCAGTACAGCAGGTACTGGGTCAACTGGGAGACCCTCTCGTAGTGTCCACTCTGCGGGATCAGATTATGTTGAATGATCTTGCAGTATACCCGTGGATCTGAACGTAGATAACTCGCTTTCATCTCCTAGCGATCAGGTCTGATGAATTGACGATCGATCTCAGCCCTCATCTATAATGAAAAGAACTGGGGCTCTCCTGGAGCATAGAACACCAAGGGGCTAGCATAGGAAATGCCCAAAAAGTCGGCCAGCTACCGATAATCAAAGGAAACATCAACCCTCTTAACGTAACTGGTGATCCGAAGCTCACCACCACTCTCAACATCATTATAATCTCCCACCACCTGGAGATTATAGTAGAACTGGCGTACCAAGTCAGGATGGGTACATGCGTCATAGGTGATGACGGGGAGCCATCCCATATCACCAAAGGCCCCCTCCACATTGAACAAGGCTAAGCTAGCCAAGTCCACTTTGCGGCCGCCCTCTACCTTCTTGCGAGCGTAGTGGGCATACTGTGCCTCGGCTTTATTGGAACGGAAGTGAAGACGGTCGCGAACTCTGGGTACCTTGGTACAAGCCATAGTATCTGCAAATAAGAAAGAAAAACAAATAATGGATTAGTAGAGAGTAAAAATCCAAAATTTCGACATAATAACGACGTAAACTGGTCAAAAGCCTCACTTTTCACCCATACACGTGGGTAGGAGGACTTACATAGATCCTAAACTATCTTGTGAGACTCATACAGTCAAAAATTTGAACTAATTAGATTGAATTACAAGAAATTTCAAGAAATTCAAAATCTCGACAAAATTAGGGCAAAAAGAGTAAATTTCAAGTTTCTCGATAACCAACCGTTGAAACTCAAATATTTTTGAGGGCTTTCGTTCCTCGAGTCACCAACAACAAAAGCCCTCAATAAAAATCAAATTTTTACGGTTGGAAAAGTTTAATTTGAAAAATACTAGATATACAAGCAAAAACCTAGGTAAAGAAACCTAAAAACATGAAAAGGTAGAAGACATACCTGTAGCGGAGGTGTAGACGGCGAAACAAGGAGTGCAAACCACCAACGGATTGAAGTTGTTACTATAGCAACTCAGAGGGACGGGTTGAGTCGAAGCGGAGAAGAAAGAATGGGAAATGGACTTTGAATCGGAACTTAAAAATCAGATTTTTAGTCCGGGGGTCGGAAAATTCGATTAAAACAATTGACCCACCCATCGACCCCCGCATCGACCCTCGGTTCTTGGGAATCTGACAGAGAACCAAGGGTCGCACCCTTGGTCGGACATCCTCCAACCCCCCATTGACCCTCGGCTCTCGGGAAGAATGGGTGATTTCCCAGGGTCGCAGACTGAGGGTCGGACACCCATCGACCCCCACCATCGACCCTAAAGTGAAAATACAACATTTTTGACAGAACGATCTGAAAATTTTGAAATTTGCATTTGTTAGTGGTTTTAAAATATGAGAATGAAGTATTTAATGATTGTCTCTCGTGTTCAATGATTTCAGGCAATCCCACTATCAGATTAATTAATGGCGGGATGCAGAGTAACCAGACAGAGCCGTAACTCTATTCCACCACCACCACCTGTAGGGGAGAATAGCACACCCAAAAACATAGGGGAACATGAACACGGCACCATCCATCGTAAATGGGCAGACAAATCCTATAAATTTGTCAGCTCCACCTACAGACTTGGCCACAGTCGTAATGAACTTGGCCCAACAGCTGCAGCAAATGCAACAGGCACAACCCACTATACAAGCTGCCATAGGCATAACTCCTCCAGCTACACAGACACCTCCAATGCTAGCAGGACAGGCAAGCACAGCACCAGGGGGGAGTAACACAGTACCCCACGCACCTCAGACTCCTATCATGCAGGCTCAAGTATAAAATCCTGAGATAGTTCAAGGTGGATATCAATACCAACCACCTATGTATGGAGCGTATGTCCCGCAGCCACTAGACCACTCCAGACTGGTAGAGCGTTTTCTAAAACTGAAGCCCAGAGAATTTAATGGCAAGCCAGCAGATCCTTTATGGCCGGCACACTGGGTTGATGAAATGGAAAGAAATTTTTTGATGATGACACTAAATGAAGAAGAAAAAGTGTTGTGCGCCACCTTTATGCTGAAAGGAGATGCACACCATTGGTGGAGGTCCACCAGGACTTATGTATTAACAAAGCACGCCCAACTGACTTGGGATATTTATAAAGAGTCGTTCTTTGAGAAGTACTTTTCGAGAAGTTTCAGAGATTCTATAGAAAGAGAGTTCCTGAGTTTATATCAGGGGCAGATGACCGTGGATGCGTATCAGCAGCGTTATGAAGAGCTGCTCTTCTTTGCACCCACCAGTATGCAAGAGGAAACTGCAAAGACCCGAAGGTTCGTCATGGGACTTAGGGGAAGCATCCGCGAGCACGTTCTGGGACATGAAAAGAAAATCTATAATGAAGCGGCACAAATTGCTCGAGTTATAGAATCGAGCCAGAAAGAGAGTTATTTCATGCAAAACAGAGGTATCAAAAGGCCAGCTAGAAATTCTTTTAATGAAGGGAATAACAAGACATTCAAACCCTTCTGTGCTCAAGGCTATACCGCTGCAACCAAGACTACTCCCGTAGCTCAACAGCAACAAAAGCCAACTACTGAAGGGATAAAATATTTTAACTGCAACCAAGTGGGACATATAGCAAGGGAATGTCCTAAGCACAAGAAGCAGCTACATCAAGGACGAGTTTACGCGGTTACATCCGAGGATGCTGCCACATCGCCTGATGTGGTCACAGGTATGACTTACATTTTTAGTTAGTTGTATTACATTGTATGAGCATGTAGACTAAACTAAAATAAATCACAGGTATCGTACCTATTAATGGCATTCCCGTCAGAGTACTCTTTGATTCAGGAGCTACTCATTCCTTTATATTTGTGACGTTTGGAAAGAAGTTAAATCTACCCCTTAAATCCTTAGACTACAAACTACTTGTACGATCACCTATGGGATTAGAAGTGGAGTTAGAAAAAGGTTATGGACCATGTCCAGTTCTTATTGATGAAAAGACCTTGGATGCAACCTTGATCCAACTTGAGATGGCAGACTTTGACGTCATCTTGGGAATGGACTAGTTAGTTCGGCATTCTGCAAACCTATTGTGTGTCGAAAAGAAGCTGACATTTAAGGACAAGGAAGGAGCAGAGTTTAATTTTTTGGGAACCAAACTTTCGCGTAAACGAAAGCTCATACTCTCGGCGCTAAAGGCTAAGAAGTGCCTTGAGAAAGGAGCAGTCGGGTATTTAGTATCTGTGGTCGACCTTACCAAAGAAGCACCATGAATGGAAGATATTGATGTCGTGCAGGACTATCCAGACATATTTCCTGAAGAATTACCAGGATTACCACCCGACCGAGCTACAGAGTTTGTTATGGATCTTATACCTGGAGCCGCACCAGTATCGAAAGCACCTAATAGAATGGCTCCTACGGAACTGAAGGAATTGAAAGTACAACTACAAGAACTGTTGGACAAGGGTTACATTCGCCCTAGCATATTACCATGGGGAGCGCCAGTATTATTCGTGAAGAAGAAGGATGGTAGCATTCGATTGTGTATAGACTACCGAGAACTGAATAAACTGATAATCAAGAATCGGTATCCATTGCCTCGGATTGATGACCTATTCGATCAGTTGCAAGGTGCCAAAGTGTTCTCCAAGATCGATCTTCGGTCAGGCTACCATCAGCTGAAGATTAAGAATGGTGATATTCCCAAGACAACATTCAGGACCAGATATAGACATTATGAATTTTTTGTCTTGTCTTTTGGATTGACAAACGCACCAGCAACTTTTATGGAACTTATGAACCGGGTTTTCCACGACATGTTGGATACGTCAGTTATTGTATTCATTGATGATATATTAGTCTACGCCAAAGACGAGGAAACTCATGTTAAGAATCTAAACTCCGCTCTGCAGCTACTACGGAAGGAGAAGCTCTTCACCAAATTTTAAAAGTGTGAGTTTTGGCTAAAGGAAGTCACATTTCTAGGCCATGTAGTATCCGCTGAAGGAATTAAAGTGGATCCCAGCAAAATTGAGGCTATTGTAAAGTGGGAAGCACCGAAGAGCGTTGCAGAAATTAAAAGTTTCTTGGGTCTAGCTGGGTATTATCGACGATTTGTGGAAGACTATTCCTGAATTTCCGTACCTCTTACCAGTTTGACTAAGAAGGGCGAGAAGTTTGTTTGGACGGACAAATGTGAGAAGAGTTTCCAAACCTTGAAGGCTAGATTGATATCAGCTCCAATCTTGACCATCCCTATTCCAGGACAACCATTTATCTTGTACACCGATGCGTCAGGACTGGGATTAGGATGTGTACTTATGCATGGAGAACAAGCAATTGCTTATGCCTCAAGACAACTGAAGACACATGAGAAGAACTATCCCACTCATGATTTGGAACTAGCGGCAGTAGTACATGCTGTCAAAATATGGAGACATTATTTGTACGGAGAGAAATTTCAAATTAAATCAAACCATAAAAGTCTTACTTATCTATTTAATCAGAAGGAGCTAAATATGAGACAAAGAAGATGGCTAGAACTATTGAAAGACTATGATTATGATATCCAGTATCATCCGGGGAAAGCTAATGTAGTAGCCGATGCGTTGAGTAGAAAGGCAATGATAAAATCTCAGGGAGAGGTTAGCACAATTGTCGCAATGGGTACTACCGGAAAGGTATTCAAGCACGGTAATGAGCAGTTTGTGATAGACGCACCAGATGGATCAGCCAACCAAGGGTTTATTCATCGGTTTTCAAATATGTTCGCCGCATTGAAGATTATATCGGATATAGTTGATGAAGTAAAGACAGCTATCAAATCAGACCCTTACCTAAGAACGGTACAAGAGGACATCAAAAAAGGTAGGACTAACCCTGAGTTCACCTTGAACGAAGAAAAGGTACTGAAGTACAAAGGAAGAATATGTGTACCCGAAAGAGAAAACTTGGACATTAGACACCGATTGATGAAAGAAGCCCATACCACCATTTCTTCGATACATCCTGGAAGTACAAAAATATATCATGACCTAAAAAAATTATATTAATAGAGAGGAATGAAAGCAGATGTAGCTAAGTTCGTGTCTCAATGCCTAAATTATCAGAAAGTAAAGGTTGAACGACAAAGACCGGCAAGACTGTTACAGCCATTACCGGAACCAGCATGGAAATGGGACTGCATCACTATGGACTTCGTCACAGGATTACCTTTGACTCCTCGAGTAGTTGACGCGGTTTGGGTGATTGTAGACCGCCTGACTAAAACAGCTCGCTTTATACCGATACGACCTCAGTATACACTGGAGAGGTTAGCTAAGCTGTATGTGGATAACATTGTGCGATTACACAGTGTACATGAAAGCATTGTGTTCGATAGAGATCCACGATTTACTTCAATGTTTTGGGAAGGATTGCAAAAGGCTATGGAAACAACATTGAAGTTTAGTACCTGTTAGGAGGGAAAAGTCCCCTCCATTTAAAATCTTACACGTGTCAAGTTTCACCTTCGGAGCCTGAGCCCTCGGAGTATCTCACACTCGGTATCGTGTATTCGGCCTATCATGCATACGGCCTCTCGTGTGCCCGGCCTCTCGGGTAGCGCTCGGAGTTATAGTCCTACTCGGCTAAGGTTCTCAGTCGGAAGCCAGAGTCCCATTGTGATTATGCTCCCTCCGGGGAGTCCTTCTCTCAGTCTGATACGACACAGACTATTCTGGTCGGCCATTACTCACACGTTGACACGTGTCAGTCCCAGAGCTGACCGACCTAGCTTCCTTGGCTAAGGTTTCCGACTCCTACTCGAAGTCTACCACATGAGTGTCCCACAGAGCGACACGTGGTAATCCTTTTGGCAGTCTACTCCCCTGAGTCTTGGTACCTCCATGCTTCCTCAAAATCTATAAGTAGAGGCCATCCCTCAAGGTAAACCCTAAGTTACAAGCTATTATTATTCATCCCTCTCACACGCTCAAACTCTCTCATCGTCCCACTCTTTAAACTGGAGATTGCATTCTGCTATCTCTTGACTGTTTACCTTGGGAATCTAACTTAGGCATCTGAGTGTACCCGGTTGTCTCTTCTCTGTGATTGCAGGTCATTCAGAGCGCAGATCGACGGGCGATTTCCAATCGTAACAGTTTGGCGCCCACCGTGGGGCCTCTTTTGACTGAGTGAAGATTAGCACGTGAGAACTCTGATTTCGATGGCTCACAGAAGAACTCGAGCATGGGTGTCACGCGCCCCTTCTGAGACATCGGTGCATATGGGTAGTACCGAAAGCACGACGAGGGCAGACCGTGAGCATGCACCCGCACCAGTACCAGAACCTGCACCCGCACCGGAACCAGCACCAATACTACCGCCGGCGTTGGCGCCAGCTCTGAGCCACACGCCGTCGGTAACACCACCGCTGCCTCCTCCCCAATACGTCACTCGTCAGCAGTTTGATGAGCTAAAGCAGCAAATCGAGAAGCTTGCGAGAGTCTTGAGAGGAGCACGAGCAAGCAGTTCGACGGCAGGAGGGCAAAATCCTCTCCGGTACCGAATCTGCCACCAGAAGTCCCACCAGCGGTCCATCCGCCAAGGGCGAGGGCGGATCCTGCAAACGCCTTGCCACATAACCTCCCAGCAGATCGAGCTCCTGGACGGAGCGTGGTTGGGTCCGCCGCTCGGCATCCCCCACCGCCTCAACACCAGGCGCCAGTTGCGCCACCTCCGATGAGAGGCCCGGGGCTCTTCCTCGATGCCCTCCGCCGAGAAAGAGTTAACGAAGAAACACCAGGTTCTGACGCTCAGCCTCCAGACACGCCCCAGCCCGAGGTCGAGCGACGACTATTGGAGATAACCACTCGGCTTCAGCACGTGGAGCAAAACAGGGTAGTCCCGCCGAGAACGGCCTATACTGCAATTACGGCGCTCTTGGACGAGATTATGAGGGCACCCCCCTTGACAACTTCAAGATGCCGGCCTTGGATTCCTACAACGGGAGTACCGACCCAAAGCAGCATTTAGACGCATTCGTCTCCACAATGCTATTCTACCCTCTGAGCGACGGCCTCATTTGCCGGATGTTTCCTTCAACGCTCAGGGGGGCCGCTCGCACGTGGTTCAATAATCTCCCTGCGAAGAGCGTTACATCATTCGAACAATTATCGAACAAATTCTTGACGCACTTCCAAGCAAGCTGAGTGCGCAAGAAGACGTCGTACCATCTGTCAACGGTCAAACAGCAGAAGGACGAGTCCCTATGGGACTTCATCAAGCGCTTCAATAATGAGGTGCTTGAAATCAAGGACGTCGAGACCGCGGTGCACATGTCCAGCCTGTAGGCTGGTGTAACCGACCGTCAGCTTTGTTGGTCCCTTGCCAAAAAGCCACCGAAGAACCTGGACGACCTGCTCGCCAGATACGAGAAGTATGCCTCCGCAGAAGAGACGACAAGGACCCAGAAAAATAACACCGTGAACAATCTGAAGGTCGAACCAAAGCCTGCAGACAAGAAAAGGTCTGAGACGGCCGACCCGGCACCAAGCTCGGGAGACCCAAAGAAGCAAAAGTTCGGTAAAGATCAGACTTACCGGCACCCCTACAAGACGTTCGAGTATTACACTCCGCTGAACTCTTCGATAACGGAGATCCTCGAAGTAATCAAGAACGATCGGAACCTCCGACCGCTGCCAAAAGCACTCGGCAACGGGAGGAATAAGGATCACTCCCGTTTCTGTCACTTCCATCGCAACTACGACCATGAAACAGAAGAATGCAAGTACCTCAAAGGGGAAATTGAGGACCTCATCAGACGAGGATACTATGGTAACTTCGTTCGGCATGCAGACCGAGTACCGGCTCCCGCTCGAAGGGACCGTGGATTACCACCTCCACCTCCGAAAAACCCGCAGCCCAACAACTGCCGAGCGGACGTGGGCGATAATCAAAACGCCGCTCGAAGGGACGACAGAGACCCTGATGGTGGGCCGGCTCCCCCTAGACAGTGGGTCGGCGCCATCCAGTTTGGGACGATTAAAGGCTCATCTGGAGCACAAAAAGAAAGAGTGTCGGTAAAAGAAAGACTTGGGGGCCGACAGCATACCCAGTCCGGGTCCATCCCGTCTTGGTCGAAAACGGAAGGCCAGGGAAAAAGAAGAAGAAGGAAGTCCCACCCGGCTTCAAAGAGAAGAAAGGCCGAGCGGAGGTTTGTCGGCAGTCCTCTCCCAGAGGACCGACGGCGCACAGCAATGGGTTTGCGCATCCCTGGTGACAATGGGGTCTATACCATCACCAAGGGCCCCCAAGCCGAGGGCAAATCATTTCTCACAATCATAGGAGGACCCGCCGCCGGGAACACCTCCAACAGGTCGGCAAAAGCCTACTCGCGTCTGGTAGCCAAGAGAGAGTGGCCGTCGAAGAGAGCTTGAACTGGAGAAGTCATCACCTTCAGCGACGAAGATCTTGTCAACGTCGCGGTCACCCATGAGGATGCCCTTGTCTTCACGACCGGGATCGGACACTGTGATGTTGCAAAGTGCCTGGTAGACACCGGGAGCTCGGTGGACATTATATTTTACCATGCCTACCGGAGGATGCAGCTGACGGACGACCAGCTCCAATCCGTCACTTTCGACCTCATCAGCTTCTCTGGAGACCCAGTTACGGTTAAGGGGGGCATCCAATTGCCTGTCATCCTCGGCCAGAAGCCCAAACAGCGGCGGGTAATGGTTGAATTCATGGTGGTCGATCGACCATCCGCACACAACGTCATCCTCGGCCGACCTTCGCTGAACAAGCTGAAGGCGTGCATGTCCACCTACTACCTGGTGATGAAATCCCCGACCGAGGATGGAGTCGGAGAGTGCCGAACAGATCAAGACACTTCACAGAGGTGGTACGCCACCGAGCTGAAGAACAGTCAGTGGGCCTTGAAGACCGCACAGGTGAACATGGTGGATGTTCCCGATTGCGGACGATCAGCCAGAGAAGAGGTTCCAGGTCAGCTCCTTGCTGCCCGAGGAACAAAGGGAAGAGTTGATCGAATTTCTAAGGCAGAATCTAGATGTCTTCGCATAGTCGGCCTTTGAGATGCCGGGGATTCCTAGGGATGTCATCGAACACCACCTAACCATCAACCTTCAGCATCGGCCTGTGCGACAAAAGAAGAGAAGCTTTGCGCCCGCCCGGCAATCTTTCATTGACGAGGAGGTGCAGAAGCTACTAGCAGCCAACTTCATATGGGAGGTCGATTACCCAGACTAGTTGGCCAACGTTGTCATGGTGCCAAAGTCTAACGGCAAGTGGCGAATTTGCATAGACTTCACCGACCTCAACAAAGCCTGTCCAAAGGACAGCTACCCGCTGTCGCGCATTGATCAGCTGATAGATGCTACAGCCAGACACGAGCTACTAAGTTTCCTTGATGCGTACTCCGACTACAACCAAATAAAGATGCGAAAGGCTGAGGAGGAATGTACTTCCTTCGTCACAAATCAAGGGTTCTTCTGCTATATGGTCATGCCTTTTGGCCTCAAAAACGTAGGAGCCACCTATCAGAGGCTAGTCAACAAAGTCTTCAGACGACAGATTGGAAGAAACATGGAAGTGAATGTCGATGATTTCCTTGTTAAGATCCAGCAGGCCGACCACCACATGGTCGATCTCAGTGAAGCACTCCAGGTCCTCCGAAGACACAGTATGAAGCTCAACCCTACAAAATGTGCCTTCGGAGTCGGATCAGGAAAATTTTTGGGATTTATGGTCTCGTAGAGGGGTATTGAGGCAAATCCCTCAAAGATCAAGGCAATCATGGACATGGCGGCGCCGACCAGAGGCAAACATGTACAGGAGTTGAATGGCCAAATAGCCGCACTCGGTCGCTTCATGTCTAAGTCTGCCGAACGTTGCCTCCCCTTCTTCAAAACTCTGAAGGGAGCCGGGAAGCTCGAGTGGACCGAAGAGTGCCAGAGGGCTTTCGAAGACCTCAAGGCATACTTATCATGGCCTCCCCTGCTGGTGAAACCAAACCTGGGGGACAAGTTGCAGCTATATCTCGGAGTATCCGACCGCGCAGTCAGTGCTGTTCTTTTGAAAGATGAAGACAAGGTCCAACGGCCGAATTACTACGTCAGCAAAGTACTGCTTGACGCCGAGACCAGGTACAAGCCGATTGAGAAACTAACGCTTGCCCAAGTCACATCCGTGCGGAAGCTCCGATCGTACTTCCAGGCATATCCCATATCGGTGCTGACAAACACACCACTGAAGAAGGTGTTGTCGAAGCCCGATGTATATGGGCGACTCATCAATTGGGTGGTAGAGCTCGGTGAGTTTGACATAAAGTACGTCCCCAGAATGGCCATCAAAGCACAAGCCTTGGCGGACTTTATCGTCGAAAGTACCTTACCAGACCAAGACTTTGCAGAACCTCAGGTGGTACCGACTTCGGAGCAAGCCGAGGCCGCGTGGATCCTGAACTTTGACGGTTCCTCCATGGAAGATAAAGCAGGGAAAGGAGTAATTTTGAAAAGTCTAGAAGGATTTAAAATACGATCTGCTATCAGGTTCAGATTCAGAGCAACCAACAATGAGGCCGAGTACGAAGCTTTACTAGCCGAACTCGGATTGGCCAAAAGCCTAGCCGTCCGTCGGCTGATGATACAAGGCGACTCTCAGTTGGTCATTCACCAAGTACAAGGAGACTACGAGGCCAGACAGCCCAGAATGCAAAGTACCTCGAGAAGGTGAATTCGGCCATCGTGACCTTCCAGAGCATCAAGCTGCAATACGTCGGTCGCAAACAGAACACCGAAGCGGATGAGCTATCAAGATTATCCCTGGAAGACTGTACTATATAGGAGATCCTATACCCTACCGCTGCTAAGGTGCCTACGATCAGACGAGGCTGAGCGTGTTATGAAAGAAGTACATGAGGGTATATGCGGCCGACACCAGGGTGGACGATCACTTTTCCAAAAGATCCTCCGCCAAGGCTACCATTGGCCGAGAATGCACGACGACTGCATCGAGCTTGTCCGCAGGTGCGACAAGTGACAGTTCTATGCACCCATGCAGCATGCTCCGGCCGCTCCACTGCAGTCGATCACAAGTCCCCTCCCCTTTGCCATATGGGGTATGGACATCATGGGGCCCTTCCCCCAAGCCACTTATCAACGGAAATATGTCATCGTGGCAATTGATTACTTTACCAAATGGATTGAAGTCGAAGCCATAGCCAAGATCGACAGCTCCAAAGTGGAACAGTTCTTCAAACACTCGGTTATGTACAGGTTCGGCGTGCCGAGAGTCCTTGTGACTGACAACGGCACTCAGTTCTCCAGTGCATCCATCGCAAACTTTTGCGAAGAATTCCGAATAGACCATAGATTTGGGTCAGTCGGACATCCACAGACAAGCGGCCAGACCGAGGCTACCAATAAAACAATATTGTGCGGCCTGAAAAAGATGGTAGAAGACCAGAAAGAAAAGTGCGTGGATATGTTACCAAGTATCGTCTAGTACCAGCCAAACACCCACGGGAGAGACACCCTTTATGCTCGCCTTCGGCACGGAGGCAGTCGTCCCCGTTGAAGTCTTCCATCCCATGTTCCGGATGCTGAACTTCAACGAGCACACCAACTCTGAAGATCTACGGACGAACCTCGACAACCTCAAAGATGTAAGGGAATCGACAGCATTATGAATGGCAAGTTACCAGCAGGCGACAACCCGTCACTACGACAAGACAGTCCCACCAAAACAATTTAAGGTCGGAGATCTTGTCCTTAGAAAAACGGCAGTCTCTGATCCCACAAATCAAGGGAAGATGGCCAAGAACTGGGAAGGACCATATCGCGTGCTCAGAACAGGACGACCGGGCTCTTACAAGCTGACCACCATGGACGGTGAAGAAATTCCGAGGACATGGCATGCCACCAATCTTCGAAAATATTATCAATAATCCACAACTTTTTATTCATTTCAAAATGTCAATTTTTTTTCAAGCAAGTCTCAATTGTATACTGGACCCCCTGAGGGCCTCCGCTTAGTTCCTTTTAATACAAAACAGCACATATAGTTCAGCCAACTCACAGCAAGTCTTTCATAGCCGGTCCTTCCGGCCCAGCCCATCTCACCCAAGAGCAGGACGAACATCGCCCTCGGCCTACCTTCCTATCATGGTCTACAAGCAACCATCGTAGCATGAAGGTCACACCCATATCTTCCTACCACGGTCCACAAGCAGACCTCGGTAGCATGAAGACCATACTCGTACCTTCCTACCATGGTCCACAAGTAGACCATCGTAGCATGAAGGTCACACCCGTATCTTGCTACCACGGTCCACAAGCAGACCTCGATAGCATGAAGACAATACTCGTACATTCCTACCATGGTCCACAAGCAGACCATCGTAGCATGAAGGTCACAGTCGTATCTTCCTACCACGGTCCACAAGCAGACCTCGGTAGCTTGAAGACCATACTTGTACCTTCCTACCATGGTCCACAAGCAGGCCATGGTAGCATGAAGGTCACACCCGTATCTTCCTACTGCGGTCCACAAGCAGACCTCGGTAGCTTGAACACCATACTCGTACCTTCCTACCATGGTCCACAAGCAGGCCATGGTAGCATGAAGGTCACACCCATATCTTCCTATCGCGCATGAAGACCACACGGATTTCTGCCTACCACGGTCCATAGGCAGGCCATGGTAGCATGCAGACCATACTCGGATCTGCCTACCACGGTCCACACGTAGACTCTGGCAGCAAATAGCATCTACCTAACTATGTGATCGGGCATCAGTAGCCTGGCTGGGGCAAACCATACTCGTATCTCAAACATTGAGCTGCTCGGATATACCTAAGTGCTCTCGGCCAGCCAAAGCGCCAAGCCGAAAACACTTCCGGGGTCAGAGGCGGTTCAATGCCTTAGCCATTTTTCTAAGGAGTGCCCGTGGCCAGATTCGACATCGTTCGTTCTCGGACTGTACTACAAGCTAATAGCCCCAGCTACTTTAATTACTTAAGTGTTCTCGGCCTACCGAGGGCCGAACAAACAACACTTCCAGGAAAATCGCCGAACAGGTAACAAAATGCGAAAAAGGAATGGATATTTTATTGATAAAGGCCCTAGAAGGGCAGTGGTACAAATATACAGTTTAAAAAAAAAACAAAACAAAGAAGACAAAATATACAAGTGCTGCCTCTTCAAGGTCGATTCTCCTCAACGGCCAAGAGTGCTTGATCCTCGGATGGCGGTGCAAGGTCCGGGAGCTCCACGACCGGCGTCTGTGGCACTTCGTAAGGAGGAAGGTCGTTCTCGAGCATACGGTCAGCCTCCTTAGCTGTCGTCAGCTCCTCCAGGTCCTCAGCGACGAGCGGGGTCTCCACGGGTACCGAGGGCTCCAACCCATCAATCTGGGCGATAATCGGGATCTCCGACCAGTTTATCTTGAGGGCGCCCTTATCCGCTAGTTGTTCCCTCAAGTATCTGACCCCCCTCTCAAAGTATACGCAGGAGGCCTCTTCGACATCCTCTTCGTACTGAGCCGAAGACTTGTACTCGGCGACAGCTCCCAAGGCCTCCCGGTGAGCCTCCTCGGCCTTGTTCAACGCTTCTTTGGCAGCCCTAGCTTCTTCCTCGGACTTCTTAAGCCTCTCCTCCAGCACCAGCCTCGCCTGCTGCTCAGCCTGCAGATCTTCCTCGGTCTTCCGCCGCTTGTCCTTGGATGACCGAAGCTTTTCCTCGGACGAATGCACTCTCTTATGCTCTTCGTCAAGGGCGGCCTCGGCTTTGTCCAGCGATGCTCGGAGGGCGACCTTTTATGCAACGATGTCCTTAAACTCCGAGGATTTATTGGTTAGATTCTCATCGGTAGCCTTCAGAGCCTCGCGTAGGGTGATCTCTAAGACATCCTTCTCGTCCAGGTCGAGGAAGGCCCGAGCAGCCCGCTCGCTGACCTCAGCCAGAAGATTGCTCATCTGCACAAAAGGGACCACTCAGAAAATAACCATGAATAAAAAAAGAAAGAAAAGAAGACTTCAAATATTACCTGACTGCACACCGTGAATGCTCGTCTGTAGACGTCCTCGTTTGACAAGTCGGAGGTGAAGGCTATGTCCTCTGGGAGGCATCCCTCGGTGACTATGATTCTAGCCGCCCTTGTGCTCTTGAAGACCGAGTCCGTCGACTTCAGTCCGAGCGTAGGAGAGAAAGGTACCTTCGGAACCTCCTGCTTTTCACCCCTCTGGCGGGCCGTGTGCCCAGCTTCCTCCTTGGAGGCCCCAATGACCCCGATCAGATCAACCACCTTCGGGCTTTCGGTAACCCTCTTCACCGCAGGCGTCACCGTGCCCTTATCGGCCTTGGTTTCCTTCGCGGCGACCACCTGAAGGGGCTGGACTTCCTTCTTCGCAGCCGCCGCTGTTGTCTCCTCTTGACGGCCGAGCCTAGGGGCCGGCCTTGTCTTACATATATCGGTCGGAAGCTCCACGGCCGACTTTATTTTCTTCTTCGGTGGCTCCTCGGGCATGGGCCCCTTGCCCTTTGCCTCGGCCGTAGCCCTCGGTTCTTTCCGTGGAGGTGTGCCCTCCTGCCCGCCAGCCGGCTGAACCCCCTTTCGCGGCCTCGGCCGTCCGCTTGGCCAGGATTCGGGCAACGATCTTATCGTCTTTGAAGTTCACTGCAATGAGAAAATGGTTAACGACAACATCAAGACAGCAGCAGCACATAGTCTGACTCCTAAAATTATTAAACTCACCGAAGAGACCGTGCTCGGCCAACTGCACGAGATCCACAAGGTCGGAGAGGCGCACAGTCTTCCCGGCCATCATCTTGCATTGAGCCTTTCTCTCCTCCGTCGTCGGGAAGGGGACTTTGTTGAACCCCGTGGCGTCGACCACCAGCCAAACATTCGACAGAGGGAGGGCCGGGCCGTCCGCGGGAGGGCCCACGAAGAAAAATTTGTCCTTCCACCCGTGGATGGAGGAAGGCTTTTGGGCGATAGCCGGGAGCTTCTTTCCGCCCCTCTGGCTGAAAAAGTACCACCCGGTCATAGCCCGGGCCTCGGTCAGACTAGCCAACTGGAAGACCGACTGAAACAAGTTCAAGGTCGGAGTGTCACCCAGTCGGCGGATGAACAGGATGAAGGCAAATATGCATCGCCACCCGTTCGGAGCAAGCTGGGAGGGGGCGATGCGGTAGGCTTGAAGAATTTCTACAACTAATGGGTGAAGAGGAAACCGGAGCCCAGATTTCAGGGTGTGTTCATAGACACAAATCTCCGACGTGTTCACGATACAGGCCCGCTCATCGGAGGTTGGGAGCCGAACGCTGACATTCATCATTGGCTCTACGAGCTGGTATGCCCGGCAGACCGATAACAAAGCCGCTTCGGTTTTGATCTTACTCGGCACCTTCCATGTTGGGACGGTGTCGATTGCAGTTACTGACGGTTGGCCGCCTCTCTGACGAGAAGCCCGTTGAGCAGTGGGGCCCGCGGGGTGACCACGCTCTTCGGCCTCAGAGGAACTCTTCTCAAGTTCCTCCTCTGAAACCGAATTGGAAGCCTTGGAGGCAACGGACCATCCTTCCCTGGAGGAGGATGATTCCTCAGAAGAAGAAGTTCGGGAAAGGGCCATTTTCTCACTCACCCCCACTCTACCGGAAGAGGTAATACTATTGGAGGAAAAGCTACTAAGCATGAAAGAACGAGAAAGGAAATGTAAGGAGACTTACTGGTTGAAAGAAATTGAACTCCGACTGTCGAAGCAAAGCTCGAAAACAGGGATGTTCGTCTAGACTCCGAGTGCTTTGATGGAACTCCGGATGCAACTGAAGCAAATAGTTGAATGAACGAAATAGAAGAGTATTTATAGGTCTTGTGACCGTGAACCGTCTCTTCGGGTTCTGGACACGTGCTTCAACACCATTGGTCGTCGTCTGCTGCGCCGGACGCGACGTGACAATCTGACGAGCGGCAGTAAATGGTGCTCCTTCTCGAGGCACCCCGCCTCCTGGTGGCCGTCAGATCAAGGGTCGATCCACGTCAAATCAAAAGATCGACGGTCGAACATGTTTACGGAACCTGAGTTTAACATCTCGAGCCCCGCGCCTCAATCAATCGTGTAGACGGTTGTGCAAGGAGCACTCGGAGTCATTCAATGCAGCCATCAATCTTGCAATCGACCTCATAGGCGCAGGTTTTCTCAACGGCTAACTTGTTGCACTATCGAATCCGTTGCATCCGACAGCGCAAGGGGCATCTGTTAGGAGGGAAAAATCCCCTCCATTTAAAATCTTACACGTGTCAAGTTTCACCTTCGGAGCCTGAGCCCTCGGAGTATCTCGCGCTCGGTATCGTGTATTCGGCCTATCATGCATATGGCCTCTCGTGCGCCCGGCCTCTCGAGTAGCACTCGGAGTTATAGTCCTACTCGGCTACGGTTCTCAGTCGGAAGCCAGAGTCCCATTGTGATTATGCTACCTCCAGGGAGTCCTTCTCTCAGTCTGATACGACACCGACTATTCCGGTCGGCCATTACTCACACGTTGACATGTGTCAGTCCCAGAGCTGACCGACCTAGCTTCCTTGGCTAAGGTCTCCGACTCCTACTCGGAGTCTACCACATGAGTGTCCCATAGAGCGACACGTGGAAATCCTATTGGCAGTCAACTCCCCTGAGTCCTGGTACCTACATGCTTCTTCACAATCTATAAGTAGAGGCCATCCCTCAAGGTAAACCCTAAGTTACAAGCTATTATTATTCATCCCTCTCACACGCTCAAACTCTCTCATCGTCCCACTCTTTAAACTGGAGATTGCATTCTGCTATCTCTTGATTACTTACCTTGGGAATCTAACTTAGGCATCGGAGTGTACCCGGGGCTTAGGCGCCCAACTCCTTTGTCCCTTCTCTATGATTGCAGGTCATTCAGAGTGCGGATCGACGGGCAATTTCCTACCATAACAGTACCGCAATCCATCCGTAAACAGACGGACAGTCAGAGCGTACAATTCAGATTCTAGAAGATATGCTTCGAGCATGTGTGATTGATTTTAAAGGATCATGGGATGAAAAGTTACCATTGATTGAGTTCGCTTATAACAATAGCTTTCAGGCTACTATACAGATGTCACCCTATGAAACACTGTATGGCCGAAAGTGTCGAACTCTTTTGTTTTGGAATGAACTTGGGGAACGTAGTATTGTTGGACCGGAATTTGTTGAAGAGACTTATCGAGTGGTCGACATTATCAAGGTAAGAGTGAGAACAGCTCAGAATCGTCAGAAGCAATATGCAGATACCCGACGCCGAGACCTTGAATTCGTCATGGGTGATAAAGTATTCTTAAAAGTATCGCCTATGCGAGGATTAAAACGGTTTGGACAGAAAGGGAAACTAAGTCCAAGACATGTCGGGCCATATGAGATTCTAGCTAAGCATGGAGAAGTGGCGTACCAGTTAGCACTACCACCATCTATATCAAGTTTGCATGACGTATTTCATATTTCCTTAATGAAGAAGTATGTCAAGGATCCAACGCACGTTCTGACAGTAGATCTGCCTGATTTGACTGATGATTTGACATTTGAAGTAACACCAACTGAAATCACCAGCCGAAAGGTTCAACGACTACGCAACCGTGATATCTACTATGTTAAGGTCACCTGGAGAAGTAGAGATATGGAAGAAATTACATGGGAAGAAGAGAATGCGATGCGAAAACAATACCCTCATTTATTTGACTCAGAAGGTATGTACAATTTCGAGGACGAAATTTTTATAAGTAGGGGGGAGTTGTAAGACCCGTATCAAACTAACCCGGTCTTACCACCTTGAACCAGGTCTACCCATCATGGTCGAGCCAAAATGGATCAAGTACCTGAGGGAGATCGCAATCCCAGGTATTAAACTGACCTAAAAACACAAAAATAAGGGGGAGGGTTGCATACCCAGCAAGGCAGGGTCGGACCCCCCAAGACAAAAAGTCAGACCCTGAGTTTTTAACCAAGGGTTGGACATTTTAGAACCAGGGGTCAACATGATCTCCAACCCCCTCCAGTCTGTCGACAAAAACCGGGAATTAGGTACTTTCCTAATTTCAACGGGATTCTTTCCAATCTCAATGGGACTTATTTTGGGAGTTTCTACTCTATAAATAGGACGTCCCTAAGCCTCTTTTACTCCTTTTAGAATCCTAATTGGATTGAGAGAAAGAGAAGAGAAAGAGAAGAGAAGGAAAGTGGAGAAGAAGATCAAAGAGAAGGCTTCAAAGAACCAAGCCTAATTCTCAGGTATGGATACTATCTCCATGTAATTCTACAGACCTTAGAATAGATAGTGAAGAGGATATGATCTAGGAGAAACCCAAATCATCCATCCATGGTTAGGTTTTCATGAAAAACCATAGGAAAAATCATAAAATCCATAAAGGTGAATGAACTACGGTTCTAGACCATAGAACATGTGTGGAATGGATTGTAGAAGCAAGCCATAAGACCCTAAACACGAAGAATGGACTGTAGGATGAGAATTTTGACTAAACCCACAGGGGGTCGCACGGGGGGTCGATGGCCAATCGACCCTACCAGACCCTAACAATCGACCCCAGTATTCGGGAAGTCCAGAATCTGGGTGGTAGCACCCAGGGTCGATGAACCTTCGACCCTGGCATCGAACCCCAGTTAACAACATGCTTTTTAAAATCAAAATTAATTCTAATTAAATTCTATCGACTTGATTAGGTCTTATAGTGATATAATATTGATATTTAGTTGATTCTTAAAGCTTGAAAGAGGACCTACGATCAAGCAAAGGTGAGGGAAAAAGACCTAAACTAATTGGTTAATAATAAACTATTTTATTCTTGAGTCCAATGCCACGATTGATTCTATGCGTGTATGCTTGTTATGTGCATTCAGCATGTCATCAAATATTTTTATTATTATTGTTCATGCATATTTAAATTATTATTTATAACATGATGATGATGATGATGATTAGAATAGGCATGTGGATGTTTGTGTGTGGTTGGTGTGCTTGATGCGAACGAGTATCAGGGGGAGGTGTCATAGGCCGGGCCTCAACACTCTAGCTCTATCTTTAACTCAAGTCTTATCCACTGACATCGTCATATCGCCATTACCTTAGCAGAACTATTACATCATAGGGTATGAGGGGAGGTGGTCTCGGACCGTGTAGTCTCTGACTCTGTCGGGGGGCCTTAGCCCTATCTCTATGGACGTATTGAGGGATGCTGGGGTGAGGCCTTGGATACACTGATTGGCATTAGGATTGGTTAGTTGTAAGCCCAGTTTGTGAGCCCTTGCCAGCAGGGGCTTACATTTTGGTATGGGAAATTGGTACAACAATAAACGTGACCTTTGTGTGTACATTGTCCATGGTGGGTGCATGTGGGACGACAATAAACGTTACCGTTGGGCGGCTTCACACACTCGTGTATAGAGGTGCGGCGGCCACCTATCCTTTCTATAGCACATTGCAAACTTATTTACCAGACCAAAGATATGAATTGAATGCATCCATATGTTTGTTGCATTATTTTGTTTGCTCACTGAGCCATGATGTGTGCTCACCCTCTCGACGTCGAATATTTTTAGCTGATGATACAGGTACCACTGTTGAAGATTATATGAGTGCTTCGATGTACGTGCGTATTGCTACAATGGAATCCAAATACTTAGTGGATACGCATGACTCCTCATGCGAGTGCAACTCATGCGTATTCGATTAGATTTTTCATTTAAATTTATTAAGAAAATATAATTGATATTTTATCTACTCATGTCTCAATTGATACAACATAATTTGATACTTTATTTATGATTATTACAATTAGATTCCTCAGTTCATTTACTATAAGACTTCTGCTATTGTGTATTTATTTTGATTATGGTTGTAGATGTGCATGGTTTTATTTTTAATGGGCGTAGCCTATTAGAGATCCTGGTTGAACCGTTGGTTTATTAGCGGTTCATCACACTATTTAGAATGGTACAGAATTGGGGTGTGACAGTTAGCCTCTAGGTCTGTTCAACCATTACCTCTAGTCCATGTTCCATTTCATGAAGGAATCAAAGAGAATTTCAGTCATTTCAACTCAATCAATCCATCATCTCTGTCAATTAGAGTCCAATCCATGATTGTCTTCCTTGGCCTCTATCAATCGGAGCCCAACTAAAGCAATCCTTGCCTCTAGCAATTAGAGCCCAGTCCTTGACTATCAATCTTGATCTCTATCAATCAAAGATCAATTTAAAATCAACCTTGATTTGTATCAATCAGAGATCAATTCAAAATCAATCTTGATCTCTATCAATCAGAGACCAATTCAAAGTCAATCTTGATCTCTATCAATCAGAGACCAATTCAAAGTTAATCTTGATCTCTATCAATCAGAGACCAATTCAAAGTCAATCTTGATCTCTATCAATCAGAGACCAATTCAAAGTCAATCTTGATCTCTATCAATCAGAGACCAATTCAAAGCCAATCTTGATCTCTATCAATCAGAGACCAATTCAAAGTCAATCTCAATCTCTATCATTCAGAGACCAATTCAAAGTCAATATTGATCTCTATCAATCAGAGATCAATTCAAAGTCAATCTTGTCTCTATAAATCGGATATCGATTCAAAATCAATCCCTGGCTCTATCAGTTAGAGCCCGATCCATGTCTATCATAGCCCAGTGCTACAAGTTAGGATCGCTCGTCAGGAATGGAAAATGAGAAGCATTCCTTTTTGCCTGTTAATAAAGATCAGTTCCAGATTCTGGAGTCGTCAGAAACCATGAACCTTCAGCTATAATAGTGTTATCCCATCATGGGCATCTCTGCCCCATTGGCCAAGGAAATGCTAGAATCTAAAGAGTTGCCCTCATATTTTTCATTGTTCAAAGAGAGGGAAGGGAATTTTCCCGAGCAGTAGGGTAGATCAAAGAAGAGATCCAATATGCCCTAGGATAGGATAGGAACCAGAATCACGGCTAGGGAATGGTTCAGTGATGAAACCCTTAACCCCTGAACTAGGGCATGAACCAGATTGACCTTGGACCCAAATTGAGTGCGGTCCAATGAGGAAAGCTAATAACCCCTGAACTGGGGCATGAATCGGATTGACCTTGGGCCTGAATTGGGTATGGTTTAATGAGAAAAGCCAATGACCCCATAAACTAGGGCATGAACCAGATTGAACTTGGACCCAAATTAAGTGCGGTCCAATGAGGAAAGCCATTGAGCCCTAAGTTGGTCATGAACCGAATTGACCATGGGCCTGAATTAGGTATGGTTCAATGAGAAAAGCCCTTGAGCCCTAAGTAGGGCATGAACCAGAATGAACTTAGACCCAAATTGAGTGCGATCCAATGAGGAAAGCCATTATGCCCTAAACTGGGACATGGACCAAATTGACCTTAAACCCAAATTGAGAGTGGTTTAATGAAGAAATCCAATGAACCCCCCAATCCGAGGCATAAACTAGTCTAATCTTGGACTCAAAATGATGTAGTGTAATGGCGATACCCCTTGCTCCCCAAGCTGGGGCATAAGCTAGAATGATTTTAAACTCAACTAGAAGCGGTCCATTAATGAATCCATTGAACCCCAAACTGGGGCATGAACCAGAGTAACCTTGAGCTTAAAAAAGCAATAGTCCAGTTATGAATGGATCCCAAACTGAAAAAAAAAAGGGTAAGAATTGTATGGAACCCTGAAAGGTAGGCATCTTACACCTATTGATAAAGGGGCATGATGAATCCTACTGTTAGAGGTCTGAAGGAAGATTTAATCCCACAACGATTGAATGTGGTCATCGAAGGCGTTATGCCCAACTAGAGCCGCTTGGACGAACTAGTTGTTTCAACTTTCTATTATTGGTATTCGATAGGTCATCCATGTCTGGGTCCAAAATTGATATGCTTGTTGACAAGTCCAGCCCAATTTGCCCTGTAAGTAAAAAAAATCACCCCGTTTGGGATTTCAAACTCTGTGCTTTGTCTCTTCCTTACATTTCCACCCAGTTTCATACATCCTCCTATTCTATGTGCAGTCAACTCTGACTTTGAAGATGATTGAAATGATGAGCCATCTCTTGAACTTCTACGCCACCTGGCCTCTTGAGAAAGAAAGGTCCAACCCGTCTGGGAAAGCTTTAAATGATCAATCGGGAGACACAAGAGTAGTCTCATGAAACATGTATTGGAGAAGCTGCCATTTGTTCTACCTGTAAAAAGATTCCAAGGAAAGCATTAGATGGTAACAGATCATATCAACAGGTCATTCAATCAGTACAAATGAGTGGAGGACAGATGTGCCACCAAAAGGACAGAAATTTCAAAGTTCTTACAAAGTACATCATCTGCAAGAAAGATATACATGATGAATGATCAATCCCAAAGTCAAAGAATGAGGTCATTGGAATACCCACACCAAAAAAAAAAATTCAAGCCTATGTTTTATCTACACCAATAATGGGAAGGCAGTCACATCAGATAGAAGGTGATGATTAACTTCCAGAGGATAGCATACGGATTCACCATTCAGATAAAATCAGATCTAGATGAGCAGTCACAAATGCTCATAAAGTTTACAGAAGATCAGAGTACTAACTGGGGCAAAGATGTTCTATCTGATTGGAAATGTTTGGAAGAAGAAGATTCAAATCCAATATTGAAAGTCATGATCAACTTTGCGATCAAGTGAAGCACTGCATTATGTGGCCTCCACATCCAAAAAAAATAAAATAAAATAAAATAGCAAGATGTTGAATGGCATGGGAGCTCGACAGTAAGCCAATTGTCCCTCTCACTTCAAGAAGATGGTAGTTCCAACTAAAGCCTGAAAGCAAGTGCGATCGTTCTTCGAGATTCACAGCATGTTGGACCGGACTTTCGATTTTGGCCAATTACATCCCGCCTTTACAGTAGACGATCTCATCACTACTTCATCATCAGAGAAAGATTTCTCATCGGCAATAGACTCTCTCTTTCGTCTATCAATCTAACGGCCTTCCAAGGAGTCTCTATCACAAGCCCTTCTTTTGATTATCAATTTTTATGGCATTGTATCTCATGATCATGTCATCATCTTATGTACAAATTCATGAATCTGGCTGGAACTCTCATCTGTCGTTCATTACATCCGACGACTTCCCAAGGTTCCTATAAGCCCTTCATTTCTCAAGCCAATAAAATGGGATCTTCTTGGTAAGATAAGCCCATTCTACATAAACAACCAAACACTCTCCCAATGGTAGACCCATGTGGACAGTTTCACATCAGTCCTCTTGGACCTTCAACATCAATACTTGACAACAAACGTAAAGGTTTCAGGCCCAGATATGATCGTGATTGATTCGGCATCTTGATTTTGCTTGTTGAGACACGTGTTTCCATCTGAACATCTCCAAGAAAGGAAAACATAATTCGGCACCATTTTTAATTTGGGTGTGGGACTACATTTCCCTAAGGTCGCTTTTAGTGATGATTCAAATAGCTGCCCGCCTATCAATACGTGTAGGTGTCAACTTAAACAGTGGGGCAAGGCTACCCATTTGTCATGAAGTCATGCTGTTCCACTTCCCCTAAGGATTTCAGACCATTGGATAGGACCATAATTTTAGCAATATCCTCACCATATAAGGACTCTTTATTCAACCCAAGATAGGGTTTGTAAAAAAAATAAAAAAAAAAGAAACTTCAAAGAAAAAATGAAAAATGAAGGGAAGAAAAGCAACCTCAACTGGGAAAAGCAATCCAAGAAACCTCAATGGGCAACCCATAATACCTCAATGGGGATAGGCGACCTGGTGCAACCCTAAAGCATTGCCCTCACTGGCCCTACATAGAAAAATTCAGTGGTTCATGTAGACAAGTGTCATACCCAGTCTACCCTCCATAAGGAAAGGAACCCCTCTTGCTCTCCAGTGAATCATACTCAGAGGAGTTGAACAAACCATCGTCTGTTTGCCTTTTGGGCTCTATAGCATTGTCATTCAACAGAATTCTATCTTCAAATCCTTTTGTCATGAGAGCAAATTCTCATGGCCTGATTACGGATGTAGCCAAATTCATCAAATCATCAGCCCCTTCATTTTTGAAGATTCAAGAAGGGTTTATCTAAGAAGTCACTTTCTGCAATCAATCTGTCAATCTTCCCTTGACCTTGGAAGCATGGTTAAATTCTTGATGCAATCCAGATTCAACCAAGTTCTAACTGTGTTAAATTTCCCATTTCCTTCTATCTTGCCCCTAGCATACTATAGTAGTGGTCTATCACAACATGCAGACACTGGGACATAGATATATCCTATGTAGAGGAATTAAACTTGATCATGAGCATTACATCTAGGATCCATTTGTCTAGTCTGAAGTCACTGACTTTCCTAGTCAATAAAAGTAGGTCCGTCCAAGTTGGTTTTTACCAATTTTTCAATTCTCCCAATCCTATTGATTAAGAAAATCCAATGAGGTCGCTCACTTGTAAGGATTTAGTCACCAAATTCTCTGAAGGAATACTTCGAATCCTTTGCTCCTTATGCCTACTTTGGGGCCATGGTTCTTTCATCTTTCAAGATTGGTACAATAATGTTGCAAAGCCCTGAGCTTTTCATGAGCCTAGATCAAGGGCCAAACCCATGTCACATTTCATCACCGCTTGGCTATTCTACCAATTTGATCTACCATAGTGCACAGTCAAAGAACTTAGTTGACCAGATGCCCCTCGATAGTTTAACACCAAGGTCAATTAATAAAATCACTTTGGTTAGCGACTGTCAAGCTCCCCTCATTCTTGTCCAAAATCCTCGCTAGAGTTTCTTTCAATCCAAAATCCAACAACACCAATGTTGGCTGAAGAAAATCATTACTTCAAATTACATAGAACCCTTCCAAGGGAGCAACCAAGTCATCACTACCATGCTGAAATTGAGTCAAACTTTCAGTACCAGGTCATAAATGGTAAATTTCAAATCTAGGTATCATGCCAGCAAAGTCCATGACACCATTTCCATTAATGCCATGTCTTATGCCTTCATTAACAAAGCAGGGGCAAAAAACCTGAGAAAAGTGCCAAGGAATTCAGCATCATTTCAAATATGTCCAGTACTCTACAGGTTCAAAGTCAAGAGACTTCCAAGATGGGTCAGATTTCAACCCTAAAGGTTCAAAGTCAACAAAGACTTCCTGTGTGGGTCACTTTCGAGCATCCTAAAGGTTCATAGCGACAAAGCAACTTAAGAGGATATTCTAGTTTCCATTCTCGAAGGTTCATAGCCATAGAGCTTCCAAGAAGGATATTCCAATTTTCAATCCCGAAGGTCCAAAGATGGTAGGAACTTCAAAGATGAGTCATTCAGTATCACCCTATAATTAACCTTCTGGAGTTTATGCTCATTTTAGAATCAATAGCAAATTCCTTACCCTAAAAGTGACCTTCTGAGTTCTTGCACATTTCAGAATCAAATGCGGAGCCCTAGCTCATCCAAAGTTCAAATCAATCTCAATCTATAAATGAATCGAATGTAGAGCCCTAGCTCATCCAAAGTTCAAATCAATCTCAGTCTAGAAATGAATCGAATGTAGAGCTCTAGCTCATCCAAAGTTCAAATCAATCTTAGTCTAAGTAAATCATATGCAGAGCCCTAGCTAATCCAAAGTTCAAATCAATCTCAGTCTATAAGTGAATCAAATGTAGAGCCCGAGCTCATCCAAAGATCAAATTAATCTCAGATTAATAGTGAATCAAATGTAAAGCCCTAGCTTATTCAGAAAAGCAATCTCAGAATTTTAATCAAAAGAGCCTTAGTTTAATGAAAGAAAAGACAATAAGTCCTCCATCCAGAAAAATCAAAGCCGAGCTCAAGCTCATGCAATCAACTTTGTATTCACAGCCTAACTTCATACAAGAAGAGGTTCCAAACCTACAAATCAGTCTTGTATTCACAGCCTAACTTCATACAAGAAGAGGTTTTTTAGCCTACAAATGGATCAAGCCGGGTCCAAGCCCGCACATACCTTGCATCCTGAGTTCCACCTCAGCAAGAAGAGGTTCCCAGCCTATAAATGAGCCTTGTATTGATAGCCTAGCTCCGTACAAGAAGAGGTTTATCAGCCTACAAATGGATCAAGCCAGGTTCAAGCCCGCGAGTACCTTGCATCAAGAGTTCCTCCTCAGCAAGAAGAGGTTCCCAGCCTACAAATGAGCCTTGTATTCACAACCTAGCTCCGTACAAAAAGAGGTTTATCAGCCTACAAATGGATCAAGCCGGGTTCAAGCCCGCGAGTACCTTGCATCATGAGTTCTACCTCAGCAAGAAGAGGTTCCCAGCCTATAAATGAGCCTTGTATTCACAGCGTAGCTCCGTACAAGAAGAGGTTTATGCCTACAAATGGATCAAGCCGGGTTCAAGCCCGCGAGTACCTTGCATCATGAGTTCCACCTCAGCAAGAAGAGGTTCCCAGCCTACAAATGTGCCTTGTATTCACAGCCTAGCTTCATACAAGAAGAGGTTTATCAGCCTACAAATGGATCAAGCCGGGTTCAAGCCCGTAAGTACCTTACATCATGAGTTCCACCTCAGCAAGAAGAGGTTCCCAGCCTACAAATGAGCCTTGTATTCACAGCCTAGCTTCGTACAAGAAGAGGTTTATCAGCCTACAAATGGATCAAGCCGGGTCCAATCCCGCGAGTACCTTGCATCATGAGTTCCACCTCAGCAAGAAGAGGTTCCCAGCCTACAAATGAGCCTTGTATCACAGCCTAGCTTCGTATAAGAAGAGGTTTATCAGCCTACAAATGGATCAAGCCGGGTCCAAGCCCGCACATACCTTGCATCATGAGTCACCTCAGCAAGAAGAGGTTCCCAGCCTACAAATGAGCCTTGTATTCACAGCCTAGCTTCATACAAGAAGAACAATCATCAATTTTCCAAGAAGAACAAGCCTTCTTGCCAGTCGAACTACGTTCTGGGCTTGATTTCTAGGACACACTTAGAATACGTAGGCAGTTCAGGATGAATTACCCTAAGTGTAGCCCAATAAGCAATCTCACTCATATCCTAAAAATGTGGTTCTTTTATCTTCAGCCTTTAATTGGTAACAATCTCGGTTAAAGAGGGGCATCTGTAAGCACCCCATTTTTGCCACCCTATGCATAAGTGAACTAATATGGCAAGTTTCTCGCCTTTAACCCAATGATTTAAGATTCTCCACTGAACCCCACAGCAAGGTCATGGGCTATTATCTACTTGGATGAATAGGTTGTGAAATTATCTTCGAAATAAGACCAAAATCATCAAATTCTGACTTCAAACAAGGAAGATATCGCAGTTTGAAAGTGCAGGGGCATTTACGTAATTGTCGTGTCATGCATGCATTATCATTCAAACTTCAAGACATCATATTTGGGTCATCTGATATCGGAATCAGATCATTCAAAGGCCAATATTCCTTATTTTTAGTCCTCTTCAAAGTGGACGTGAAAAATCCTGGGTAGAAGTCACCAGTGGGCCCCATGCAAGTTTTCATGCAAAATTATCGCTAGAACTTTAAAGCTTCATATCTTTTCCATTCTACGTCGGATTCAGATGATTCCAAGGCCATTATTCTTCATTCATGATGTTCTACAAAGTGGACGTGAAAAATCCTAGGTAGAAGTCACCAGTGGGTCCCATGCAAACTTTCATGCAAATTATCGTTAGAACTTCAAAGCTTCAAATCTTTTCCGTTCTACGTCGGATTCAGATGATTCCAAGGCCATTATTCTTCATTTATGATGTTCTACAAAGTGGACGTGAAAAATCCCAGGTAGAAGTCTCCGAAGGGTCCCAAGCAAAATTACACATGAAAATGGTCATTTAACCTTTGGAAATTCATATTTTGGTCATCCCATATCCAAATCAGATCATTTCAGTCTCAATATGTTCCATTTGTAGTACTCTAGAAAGTGGACGTAAAGATTTTCTTGTAGAAGTCTCCGATGGATCTCATGTAGAATAGTCAACCAAATTATCAACAATTGGCCTGTTTAAACTTCAAAAATTCATAGGTTGGCCATTTTATTTCCATATGAGTTGATTAAAGTTCTAATATTCTTTATTTTTAGTGTTCTACAAAGTGAACGCAGAAAATTAGGAATAGAAATTATTGGAAAATTCCGTGTGGAATGACGCAGAAATGGCCCGTGAAATGATAAAGAGAAAAAACCCAATTAATTCAATCAACTCAGCTCAACCCAAGCCAATATTGGCTCAATCCAGTCAATCCTTGTCGATCCGGACCAATACATGTTGGTGCATATGCATATATTTCTTTATATATTATTATATAATGTATAATATATTATAATATATCATATAATATATGCACATGTTTTTTATGTATATTATATCATATACGTTAGTATATATATATATATATATATATATATATATATATATATATATATATATATATATATATATATATATATATATATATATATATATATATATATATATATATATATATATATATAAGAAAAGAGGAAAGAGAATAAGAAGAAAGGATCCGAAAGGAGAAGAGGCGTGAAGAGGCGTGAAAAGGGAAACGAGAAGAGGAGAAAAGAAGGAAGAGAATAAAAAGGAAAGAAATATAAAAGGAGAAGAGGAGAAAAGAAGAAAGAGAATAAGAAGGAAAGAAATCCAAAAGGAGAAGGAAAGAGGATCGATAAGAGGATAGAAAGAATAGGGAGAAGAATAAAAAAAGTAGAAAAAATAGAAAAAGAAGGAGGATCGAGAAAAGGAGAGAAAGAAGAGGGAGAAAAAAAAAAAGAAGAAAATAAAACAGAAAAGGAAGGAGGAGAGAAAGAAGAGGAGAGAAAGAAGAGGGAGAAGAATAAAAAAAGAAAAAAAGAAAAAAAAATAGAAAAGGAAAAAAATCGAGAGAAGAGGAGAGAGAGAGAGAGAGAGAGAGAGAGCAGTAGAAGGAGATAAAAAAAAGAAGAAAAAAACAGAAAGGAGAAAAGATCCAAAGAAGAAAGAGAGAGAGGAGGGCGGTGGAGAGAAACCAAAAGAAGAGAGAGAGAGAGAGAGAGAGAGAGAGAGAGAGAGAGAGAAGGAAAAACAAAAGAATAAAATAAAAAGGAAGAAGAAATGAGAAAAGGAAAGGAAAAGATCGTGAGAGAGAGAGGGCGTTAGAGAGGAGAATAAAAAAAGAAAAAAAAGAGAAGATCGGGAGAGAGAGAGGGCGTTAGAGAGGAGAATAAAAAAAGAAAAAAGAGGAAAAGGTGGGGAGGACCGAGAGTAGAGAGCGAGGAAAAAAATAAAAAATAAAAAAGGGGAGAGAATCGAGAGAGGGAGAAAAAAAAAGGGGACAGCTGAAGAGAGGGAGAACCGAAAAAATAAAAAGAAAGAGGAAGAAGAATCGGGAAAAGGGAGAGGAGATCGAGAAGAATAAGAGAAAAAGAAGAAGAGGAGCTGGAGGAGGGAGAGAAGAACCAAGATGAAGAAGGAGAAGAACTAAAGCTAGAGAGAAAGAGGAGGGAGAGAAGAGAGGTATGCATCCTACTCCACTTGTAATACCCATGAAACTCTCCTTCCAACACCACTCAACCAACATCTCACTACCACACTAGCCATCTATCCACAACCACTAGCAGTTTCTCCCGCCTAAACCCAATATGCAAGACCACTTGTAACCCCTGCCAAGCCTTCACATACTATTACCCATTTGATCATCAATCAAACACCCCCACCTGTCCTTATAGATGCATGCATCCATCTACAACCTTCATCCCATGCTACCATAGCACCCACCGAACATGATAACTCCCATCTGCACCACCTGTGATACCCGTATCCAAGCCCTTCAAACCATCCAAACATGATATGAAACCCTTGACCACCATGATCAAACCCCCTCTCCCCTTATTGATCTAAATCATGGAGATTTTTTATGAGCCAGTTGATTCGATTGTATTAATGTGATTTTGATCATTGATCCTATCATATGTGTTTTTTATTTAATTTTGATTATTGGTTTAATTTGATCCCTTGATCTCCCGATCGGATCAACCCATGATCCGAACCACTCAATTTGATCAACTCATGATTTGAGCCGTTGATTTTCTAGATATGATGATATGATGCATGATTGATGAGATTTAGTTAGATCTGAATCATTAAAATCTAAATTCTGATTATATAATGCATTATGGGTGATGTAAATGAATCTAAATGGTTGGATTGCCATCATGAGTGATCTAAACTATTGGATTGTCATGATATGTGATCAAAATGAATATGAATGGTTGGATTATCATTTTGAGTGATCTAAACCATGGGATTGTCATCAGGAGAGATTTAAATGAATCTAAACGATTGGATTATCATTCTGAGTTATCTAAACCATTGGATTATCTTTATGGTTGGTTTAGATGGATATGAACCATTGGATTAGGATTGGGAATATTTTATATGAATCTGAATGGTTAGATTACCATCAATAGTGATTTATACCATTGAATTTTTTATCATGAGTGTTTTTAGATAAACTGGCATGTTTAGATGCTTATTACTATGATTGGATGATCACGGCCATGTATAGATGCCCACTGTCATGTTTGGATGCTCATTGTAATATTTGGATGACCATTGTCATGCTCATTTCCGTATTTGGATGTTCATTACCATATTTGGATGCTCATTGCCCTATTTAGATGCTCACTGTCATGTTTGGATGCTCATTGCTATATTTGGATGTTCATTGCCATGTTTAAAATGCTCACTGTCATATTAGGTCTTGCCATGCTTAGAAGATAGCATACTAGATCATGCCATATAGGCTCTTGCCTTATTTGCAATACATGCCATATTTGAGAGATTTTAAACAATCTTACTACATGTGAATTTCTTGTCATAAATATTTTATATGCCATATTTAGATAGAATATTCTATTTTGGTAATAATTTAATTTATGCTGCACCTTAGTCGAACTGCCATATCTGTCACCTAGCAAACATATTAGGTGTGGGGACGTGCATTTAGGCACCCACATTCTTGGGAAGGGCATAATGGGGATAATAAAAATCTTTAAAAAAAAGAAAAAAATCTTTTGCCAAACTTTTCAAAATTAGAACTTAGGTTGAAAAGGGTAATTCAGGACGATCTTGCCCCTCGGTAAACCCTAAACCTAGAACAGGTTCTCAACCCAAAACCTAGAATAAGTTCTCAACCCTAAACCTAAAATAGGTTCTAAACCCTAAACCTCGAATAGGTTCTCACATTCTAACATAGAACAGGTTATCATTACCCAAACTACGCGGATTCTGATTCCTAGGGCAAACCCTAGGATACGTAGACATTTGGGAGAAACCCAAATTCGGGTCCACTTTTAGTCCACTCGGACTATCCATTGATCTACTAGGATATTTATCCATATTTTGACCCAAATAGGGTTATTCTTAGTCCACTAGGACTATCCATAGATCCATTAGGATACCCAACCATTTCAACCCAGAGCCCGAAATACGTGGATTCTAATTCCTAGAGCAAACCCTAGGATACGTAGGCCAGTTGGGAGTAACCCAAATTTGGATCCATACCTTAGTCCATTCGGACTATCCATAGATCCACTAAGATACCCATCCATTTCAACCCAGAGCTTGAACTATGTGGATTCTGATTGCTAGGACGAACCCTAGGATACGTAGGCCATTTAGGAAAAATCCAAATTCAGATCCACACCTTAGTTCACTTGGACTATCCACAGATCCACTAAGATATTTACCCACATTTTAACTCAGATAGGGTTATCCACATTCCAACCTAGAATGGGTTATCCATATTTTTACCCAAATAGGGTTATTCTTAGATCCACTAGGACTATCTATCAGTCCACATGAACTATCCAGATCCTAACCCATAGGGTTTTCTCATCCATTCAAGCATAAACTTCAACTTGAACAAAGAACTTAATCATGCACAAGCATAAATCACAGCCATAAACTTTAATTACACCTTAACTACGATGGTAAACTTGATTTTCAGAATAATTCCGTAATACATAGGTAATCTGATGGATACAGATTCGATTCAATGATATCAAACCACTTGGTTTGATTTGGTTTAACAGATAGTGTCTAGCATAGGAAAGGTATAGAAGATGGATTTTGATCGGGCGGTGTGGGTGCCTAACCCCTTCCAATAACCATAACCTGACGCTTACCCAATCTCTGATGGACCAGAAATCCAATCTAAGAGTCATGAGTCAATCGAAATCTTACCTTAGGGTGAGATTTCACATTTCTAAGGTCCTAGACCTTAATCTAGGTGGCGACTTCCAAGATTTTCCATCTTTGTCCTCAGAGTGGCGACTTCACTGAGGATATAAATGTCAGACTCCTAAATGAAAACTTTCCTTGTATGAATTGGATGCTAGCTCTTAGGATATTATATTTATGCTTGTATAATATTGCTTTGGGGGGAATGGGTTCAGTCACACATTCGTGTGAGTAGTCGAACCGGGTCCCATGCATATGGGGCAGCCCGCTAGGCAAAACACACAACCTTGGCCTGTACTTTGTAAGACCCCGAGCGACGAGCAGTCTCTAATGAGCATTTCTTGGGTCCGCCCGAGAATGCATTATGCTACTCCACATCGCTTGGATCCTTGCAACATAGTATATAAAGGGATTGGGGACCCATTATTCATCGTGTATTTGGTGATAGGTTACCCCGTCCTTGTCAAGGTGGCCTTTTCTGTCCTAACCCAGATTGTAGCCCAATATTTGTTATTTTTTTGTTCATCCCTGATCCGACCCAGTAAAATCTGCTTAACCATGACATCCATGATCGAGACGTCGAAGTTCTGTCCATTTTTATCCTCGATTGGTCAACATGTTAGAATCTACACGATGAGTATCTTGAACTCTCACCCATTGGGAGTATGAGGTATGTATACACCTGTTCTACATCATAGTAGACGGTCACTATACACCCTCCATTAAGTAAGCTCGATGTGTCGAATCTCTCATTGTTAACACGTCAATTTCGAAAAACGAACAGAAAATCCCTGTCAAGACATAGATACCATGGTCAAGAAGAAATTTACTATTTTGTTCATCTATGAACCACTTTTTCTAACCATCCCTAATAAGGACGACAGATTAATATATCCATTTCAATTTCATCGAATTCGGTAATCCAATTGGCCAGACCTTGGTACCACTAATTATCTATTTTGGAATCATGAGGTCCCAAGACTGAACACATGGCTTAATCAAATTCAATTAAATTGACTTGGATAATGTTTACCCGATCACCCTTATGAAGGAGCTAACTCTTGCTTGGTTTAGTCATCCTTGATTGTGCATGTGACTTCTTCTACTCCTTTAGATGTCTAGAATCTTGATATTTCTCCATTGGGTTTCAATGCCTTTAAAAAAGAGAATCAATCTACAACCATATCCACCCTCTTAGGGTGAGAGGCCCCTAGAACTAGGGAATTGTCTTGATCTCCCACATTGAGATCCATCCATGTTATCTTTCTAAATAAATCAATGAAAGTCATGAATCTAGATCTTGATTGAACATCAAATTTTGTAAGAAAGGAGGCAACCAGATTTGGGAACAAAATCAATAACTCAACCAATTTGGTCTAATAGAGCATTCAGTTTTGGCAGCGACAAGCACCTATACCTGAAAAAGTTTACAATATTTCTATACAGTTAGTCCTTGGGCCTACTCAAATATCATATTCAGTTCATCTCATAATTAAAGAGAGATTCAGTCCCTAGGCAAATTCAATCACTGTTTTCAATGTACCTCAGAATTAAGGAAAGATTCAGCCCCTAGGCAAATCCAATCATAGTTCTCGATTCACCTCAAAATTAAGGAAAGATTCAGCCCCTAGGAAAATCCATTAACTATTTTCATTTCATCTCAGAATTAAGAAAAGATTTAGTCCCTAGACAAATCAAATCACCATTCTCCATTCACCTCTGAATTAAGGAAAGATTTAGCCCTTAGGCAAATCCAATTATTGTTCCCTATTCACCTTTGAATTAAGGAAAGATTCAGCCCCTAAGCAGATTCAATCACATCCAGTTCATCTTAGAATCAAAGAAATATTCAACCCCAGATTCAACCACCATTTATGGTTCATCTCATAACTGAAGAAAGGTTCAGCCCCTAGGCAGGTCCAATAATCATTTTGGTTCATCCAGAATTAAGGAAAGATTCAGCCCCTAGGCAGATTCAATCACATCCAGTTCACCTCAGAACAAAGAAATATTCAACCCCAGATTCAACCACCATTTTTGGTTCATCTCAGAACTGAAGAAAGGTTCAGCCCCTAGGCAGGTCCAATCATCATTTCGGTCATCCAGAATTAAGGAAAGATTCAGCCCCTAGGCAGATTCAATCACATCCAATTCGTTTCAGAATCAAAGAAATATTCAGCCCCAGATTCAACCACCAATTTTTGGTTCATCTCAGAACTGAAGAAAGGTTCAGCCCCTAGGCAGGTCCAATCATCATTTTGATCATCCAGAATTAAGGAAAGATTCAGCCCCTAGGTAGATTCAATCACATCTAGTTCATCTCAGAATCAAAGAAATATTCAGCTCCAGATTCAACCACCATTTCTAGTTCATATCAGAACTGAAGAAAGGTTAACCCCTAGGCAGGTTCAATCATTACTCCCAGATCATGTTAGAGTGGAGGAAACATTCAGCCCCTAGACATTTTCACCCTTCACCTCCTGTTTAGGTTTCGGTTCATGACGGAATTAGGAAAAGTTCCATTCATCTGAATTCAATCAGCCACTAGGCTTATCCAACCATCAAATTTCGTTAGGGTTCTAATTCATGTCGGAACTAGGAAAAGTTCCATTCATATGAATTCAATTAGCCACTAGGCTTATCCAACCATCAACTGTGGTTCAAGTTCTGATTCATATTGAAACTAATAAAAGTTCAATTCATTTGAATTTATTTAGCCCCTAGGATTTTCCAACCATCAACTTTGGTTCAGATTCTGATTCATATTAGAACTAAGAAGAGTTCCATTCATTTGAATTTAATTAGCCCCTAGGCTTGTCCAACCGTCAACTCCAGTTCAGTTTTCGATTCATATTGGAACTAAGAAAGGTTCCATTCATATGAACTCAATGTGAACATGAGTTAACCTCTATGCCTGTTCAACCATTACATCTAGTCCATGTTCCATTTCATGAAGGAATCGAAGAGAATTTCAGTCATTTCAACTCAATCAATCCATTATCTCTATCAATTAGAGTCCAATCCATGATTGTCTTCCTTGGCCTTTATCAATAGGAGCCCAACTCAAGCAATCCTTGCCTCTAGCAATTAGAGCCCAGTCCATGACTGTCAATCATGATCTCTATCAATCAAAGATCAATTCAAAGTCAATCTTGATTTCTATCAATCTGAGATCAATTCAAAATCAATCTTGATCTCTATCAATCAGAGACCAATTCAAAGTCAATCTTGATCTCTATCAATTAGAGACCAATTCAAAGTTAATCTTGATCTCTATCAATCAGAGACCAATTCAAAGTCAATATTGATCTCTATTAATCAGAGACCAATTCAAAGTCAATCTTGATCTCTATCAATCAGAGACCAATTCAAAGCCAATCTTGATCTCTATCAATCAGAGACCAATTCAAAGTCAATCTCGATCTCTATCAATCAGAAACCAATTCAAAGTCAATATTGATCTCTATCAATCAGAGATCAATTCAAAGTCAATCTTGTCTCTATCAATCGGAGACCGATTCAAAATCAATCCCAGGCTCTATCAATTAGAGCCCGATCCTTGTCTATCATAGCCCAGTCCTACAAGTTAGGATCGCTCGTCAGAAATGGTAAATGAGAAGCATTCCTCTTTGCCTGTCAATAAAGATCAGTTCCAGATTCTGGAGTCGTCAGAAACCATGAACCTTCAGCAATAATAGTGTTATCCCACCATGGGCATTTCTGACCCATTGGCCAAGGAAATGCTAGAATCTAAAGAGTTGCCCTCATATTTTTCATTGTTAAAAGAGAGGGAAGGGAATTTTCTTGAGCAGTAGAGTAGATCAAAGAAGAGATCCAATATGCCCTAGGCTAGGATAGAAACCAGAATCACGGTTAGGGAATGGTTCAGTGATGAAACCCTTAACCCCTGAACTGGGGCATGAACCAGATTGACCTTGGACCCAAATTTAGTGCGGTCCAATGAGGAAAGCTAATAACCCCTGAACTGGGGCATGAATCAGATTGACCTTGGGCCTGAATTGGGTATGGTTCAATGAGAAAAGCCAATGACCCCATAAACTAGGGCATGAAACAGATTGAACTTGGACCCAAATTTAGTGCGGTCCAATAAGGAAAGCCATTGAGCCCTAAGCTGGTCATGAACCGAATTGACCATGGGCCTGAATTAGGTATGGTTCAATGAGAAAATCCCTTGAGCCCTAAGTAGGGCATGAACCAGATTGAACTTAGACCCAAATTGAGTGCGGTCCAATGAGGAAAGCCATTATGCCCTAAACTGGGGCATGGACCAAATTGACCTTAGACCTAAATTGAGAATGGTCTAATGAAGAAATCCATTGAACCCCCCAATCCGAGGCATAAACTAGTCTAATCTTGGACTCAAAATGATGTAGTGTAATGGCGATACCCCTTGCTCCCCAAGTTGGGGCATAAGCTAGAATGATTTTAAACTCAATTAGAAGCGGTCCATTAATGATTCCATTGAACCCCAAACTGGGGCATGAACCAGAGTAACCTTGAGCTTAAAAAAAGCAATAGTCCGGTTATGAATGGATCCCAAACTGAAAAAAAAAGGGTAAGAATTGTATGGAACCCTGAAAGGTAGGCATCTTACACCTATTGATAGAGGGGCATGATGAATCCTGGTGTTAGAGGTCTGAAGGAAGATTTATTCCATCAACGACTGAATGTGGTCATCGAAGGCATTATGCCCAACTGGAGCCGCTTGGATGAACTAGTTGTTTCAACTTTCTAATATTGGTATTCGAAAGGTCATCCATGTCTGGGTCCAAAATTGATATGCTTGTTGACAAGTCCAGCCCAATCTGCCCCCGTTTGGGATTTCGAACTCTGTGCTTTGTCTCTTCCATACATTTCCACCCAGTTTCATACATCCTCCTATTCTATGTGCGCAGTCAACTCTGACTCGGAAGATGATTGAAATGATGAGACATCTCTTGAACTTCTACGCCACCTGGCACTTGAGAAAGAAAGGTCCAACCCGTCTGGTAAAGCTTTAAATGATCAATCGGGAGACACAAGAGTAGTCTCATGAAACATGTATTGGAGAAGCTGCCATTTGTTCTACCTGTAAAAAGATTCCAAGGAAAGCATTAGATGGTAACAGATCATATCAATAGGTCAGCCAATCAGTACAAATGAGTGGAGGACAGATGTGCCACCAAAAGGATAGAAATTTCAAAGTTCTTACAAAGTACATCATCTGCAAGCAAGAGATACATGATGAATGATGAATCCCAAAATCAAATAACAACGTCTTTGGAATACCCACACCAAAAAAACAATTCAAGCCAATGTTTTATCTACATCAATAATGAGAAGGCAGTCACAACAGATAGAAAGTAATGATTAACTTCCAGAGGTTAGCATATGGATTCACCATTCAGATAAAATCAGATCTAGAATAGCAGTCACAAATGCTCATAAAGTTTACAGAAGATCAGAGTACTAACTGGGGCAAAGATGTTCTATCTGAATGGAAATGTTTGGAAGAAGAAGATTCAAATCCAATATTGAAAGTCATGATCAACTTTGCGATCAAGTGAAGCACTGCATTATGTGGCCTCCACATCCAAAAAAAAAAAAAATAGCAAGATGTTGAATGGCATGGGAGCTCGACAATAAGCCAATTGTCCCTCTCACTTCAAGAAGATGGTAGTTCCAACAAAAGCCTGAAAGCTAGTGCGATCGCTCTTCGAGATTCACAGCATGTTGGACTGGACTTTTGATTTTGGCAAATTACATCTCGCCTTTACAGTAGACGATCTCATCACTTCTTCTTCATCAGAGAAAGATTTCTCATCGGCATTTGACTCTCTCTCTCCCTTCTATCAATCTGACGGCCTTCCAAGGAGTCTCTATCACAAGCCCTTTTTTTTATTATCAATTTTTATGGCATTGTATCTCATGATCATGTCATCATCTTATGTACAAATTCATGAATCTGGCCGGAACTCTCATCTGTCGTTCATTACATCCGCGACTTCCCAAGGTTCCTATAAGCCCTTCATTTCTCAAACCAATAAAATGGGATCTTCTCGGAAAGATAAGCCCATTCTACATAAACAACCAAACACTCTCCCAATGGTAGACCCATGTGGACAGTTTCACATCAGTCCTCTTGGACCTTCAACATCAATACTTGTCAACAAACTTAATGGTTTCAGGCCCAGATATAATCGTGACAAATTCGGCATCTCGATTTTGCTTGTTGAGACACGTGTTTCCATCTGAACATCTCCAAGAAAGGAAAACATAATTTGGCACCATTTTTAATTTTGGTGTGGGACTGCATTTCCCTAAGGTCGCTTTTAGTGATGATTCAAATAGCTGCCCGCCTATCAATACGTGTAGGTGTCAACTTAAACAGTGGGGCAAGGCTACCCATTTGTCATGAAGTCATGTTGTTCGACTTCCCCTAAGGATTTCTGACCATTGGATAGGACCTTAATTTTGGCAATATCGTCACCATATTAGGACTCTTTATTCAACCCAAGATAGGGTTTGTAAAAAAAATAAAAAATAAATAAAAAAAAATTCAAAGAAAAAATGAAAAAATAAAGGGAAGAAAACAACCTCAACAGGGAATAGCAACCCAAGAAACCTCAATGGGCAACCCAAGAAACCTCAATGGGGATGGGCAACCTGACGCAACCCTAAAGCATTGTCCTCATTGGCCCTACATAAAAAAATTCAGTGGTTCATGTAGACAAGTGTCATACCCAGTCTACCCTCCATAAGGAAAGGAACCCCTCTTGCTCTCCAGTGAATCATACTTAGAGGAGTTGAACTAACCATCGTTTGTTTGCCTTTTGGGCTCCATAGCATTGCCTTTCAACAGAATTCTATCTTCAAATCCTTTTGTCACAAGAGTAAATTCTCATGGCCTGGTTACGGATGTAGCCAAATTCATCAAATCATCAGCCCCTTCATTTTTCAAGATTCAAGAAGGATTTATCAAAGAAGTCACTTTCTGCAATCAATCTATCAATCTTCCCTTGACCTTGGAAGCATGGTCAAATTCTCGATGCAATCCAGATTCAACCAAGTTCTAACTCTGTTAAATTGCCCGTTTCCTTCTATCTTGCCCCTAGCATACTATAGTAGTGGTCTGTCACAACATGCAGACACTGGGGCATAGATATATCCTATGTAAAGGAATCGAACTTGATATTGAGCATTACATCTAGGATCCATTTGTCTAGTCTGAAGTCACTGACTTTCCTAGTCAATAAAAGTAGGTCCGTCCAAGTTGGTTTCTACCAATTTCTCAATTCTCCCAATCCTGTTGATGAAGAAAATCCAATGAGGTCGCTCACCTGTAAGGATTTAGTCACCAAATTCTCTGAAGGAATACTTCGAATCCTTTGCTCCTCATGCTTACTTTGGGGCCATGGTTCTTTCATTTTTCAAAATTGGTACAACAATGTTGCAAAGCCCTGAGCTTTTCATGAGCCTAGATCAAGGGCCAAACCCATGTCACATTTCATCGTCGCTTGGCTATTCTACCAATTTGTTCTACCATAGTGCAAAATCAAAGAACTTAGTTGACCAAATGCCCCTTGATAGTTTAACACCAAGGTCAATTAATAAAATCACTTTGGTTAGAGACTGTCAAGCTCCCCTAATTCTTGTCCAAAATCCTCGCTAGAGTTTCTTTCAATCCAAAATCCAACAACACCAATGTTGCCTGAAGAAAATCATTACTTCAAAATACATTGAATCCTTCCAAGGGAGCAACCAAGTCATCAGTACCATGCTAAAATTGAGTCAAACTTTCAGTACCAGGTCATAAATGGTAAATTTCAAATCTAGGTATCATGCAAGCAAAGTCTACGACACCATTTCCATTAATGCCATGTTTTATGCCTTCACTAACAAAGCAGGGGAAAAAAAACCTGAGAAGACTGCAAGGAATACACCATCATTTCAAATATGTCCAGTACTCTACAGGTTCAAAGTCAAGAGACTTCGAAGATGGGTCAGATTTCAACCCTAAAGGTTCATAGTCAACAAAAACTTCCTGTGTGGGTCACTTTCGAGCATCCTAAAGGTTCATAGCGACAAAGCTACTTAAGAGGATATTCTAGTTTCCATTTTCGAAGGTTCATAGCCATAGAGCTTCCAAGAAGGATATTCCAATTTTTAATCCCGAAGGTCCAAAGCTGGTAGGAACTTTAAAGATGAGTCATTCAGTATCACCCTATAAGTGACCTTCTGGAGTTTATGCTCATTTTAGAATCAATAGCAAATTCCTCACCCTAAAAGTGACTTTCTGAGTTCTTGCACATTTCAGAATCAAATGCGGAGCCCTAGCTCATCCAAAGTTCAAATCAATCTCAATCTATAAATGAATCTAATGTAGAGCCCTAGCTCATCCAAAGTTCAAATCAATCTCAGTCTAGAAATGAATCGAATGTAGAGCTCTAGCTCATCCAAAGTTCAAATCAATCTTAGTCTCAGTAAATCATATGCAGAGCCCTAGTTCATCCAAAGTTCAAATCAATCTCAGTCTATAAGTGAATCAAATGTAGAGCCCGAGCTCATCCAAAGATCAAATCAATCTCAGATTAATAGTGAATCAAATGTAAAGCCCTAGCTTATTCAGAAAATCAATATCAAAATTTCAATCAAAAGAGCTTCTGTTCAATCAAAGAAAAGACTGCAAGTCCTCCATCCAGACAAATCAAAGCCGAGCTCAAGCTCATGCAATCAACCTTGTATTCACAGCCTAGTTTCATACAAGAAGAGGTTCCAAACCTACAAATCAGTCTTGTATTCACAGCCCAACTTCATACAAGAACAGGTTTATCAGCCAACAAATGGATCAAGTTGGATCTAAGCCCGCACATACCTTGCATCATGAGTTCCACCTCAGCAAGAAGAGGTTCCCAGCCTATAAATGAGCCTTGTATTCACAGCCTAGCTCCGTACAAGAAGAGGTTTATCAGCCTACAAATGGATCAAGCCGGGTTCAAGCCCGTGAGTACCTTGCATCATGAGTTCCACCTCAGGAAGAAGAGGTTCCCAGCCTATAAATGAACCTTGTATTCATAGCCTAGCTCCGTACAAGAAGAGATTTATCAGCCTACAAATGGATCAAGCCGGGTTCAAGCCCGCGAGTACCTTGCATCATGAGTTCCACCTCAACAAGAAGAGGTTCCCAGCCTACAAATGAGCCTTGTATTCACAGCCTAGCTCCGTACAAGAAGAGGTTTATCAGCCTACAAATGGATCAAGCCGGGTTCAAGCCCGTGAGTACCTTGCATCATGAGTTCCACCTCAGCAAGAAGAGGTTCCCAGCCTATAAATGAACCTTGTATTCACAGCCTAGCTCCATACAAGAAGAGGTTTATCAGCCTACAAATGGATCAAGCCGGGTTCAAGCCCGCGAGTACCTTGCATCATGAGTTCCACCTCAGCAAGAAGAGGTTCCCAGCCTACAAATGAGCCTTATATTCACAGCCTAGCTTCATACCAGAAGAGGTTTATCAGCCTATAAATGGATCAAGCCGGGTTCAAGCCCCCAAGTACCTTGCATCATGAGTTCCACCTCAGCAAGAAGAGGTTCCTAGCCTACAAATGAGCCTTGTATTCATAGCCTAGCTTCGTACAAGAAGAGGTTTATCAGCCTACAAATGGATCAAGCCGGGTCCAAGCCCGTGAGTACCTTGCATCATGAGTTCCTCCTCCGCAAGAAGAGGTTCACAGCCTACAAATGAGCCTTGTATTCACAGTCTAGCTTCGTATAAGAAGAGGTTTATCTGCCTACAAATTGATCAAGCCGGGTTCAAGCCCACGAGAACCTTGCATCATGAGTTCCACCTCAGCAAGAAGAGGTTCACAGCCTATAAATGAGCCTTGTATTCACAGCCTAGCTCCGTACAAGAAGAGGTTTATCAGCCTACAAATGGATGAAGCTGGGTTCAAGCCCGTGAGTACCTTGCATCATGAGTTCCACCTCAGCAAGAAGAGGTTCCCAGCCTATAAATGAACCTTGTATTCACAGCCTAGCTCCGTACAAGAAGAGGTTTATCAGCCTACAAATGGATCAAGCCGGGTTCAAGCCCGCGAGTACCTTGCATCATGAGTTCCACCTCAGCAAGAAGAGGTTCCCAGCCTACAAATGAGCCTTGTATTCACAGCCTAGCTTCATACAAGAAGAGGTTTATCAGCCTACAAATGGATCAAGCCGGGTTCAAGCCCGCAAGTACCTTGCATCATGAGTTCCACCTCAGCAAGAAGAGGTTCCCAGCCTACAAATGAGCCTTATATTCACAGCCTACCTTCGTACAAGAAGAGGTTTATCAGCCTACAAATGGATCAAGCCGGGTCCAAGCCCGTGAGTACCTTGCATCATGAGTTCCTCCTCAGCAAGAAGAGGTTCCCAGCCTACAAATTAGCCTTGTATTCACAGTCTAGCTTCGTATAAGAAGAGGTTTATCAGCCTACAAATGGATCAAGAGTTGCATCATGAGTCACCTCAGCAAGAAGAGGTTCCCAGCCTACAAATGAGCCTTGTATTCACAGCCTAGCTTCATACAAGATTAACAATCATCAATATTCCAAGAATAATAAGCCTTCTTGCCAGTCGAACTACGTTCTAGGCTTGATTTCTAGGATACACTTAGAATACGTAGGCAGTTCAGGATGAATTACCTTAATTGCAGCCCAATATGAAATCTCACTCATATCCCAAAAATGTGGTTCTTTTATCTTCAGTCTTTAATTGGTAACAATCTCGATTAAAGAGGGTCATCTGTAAGCACCCCATTTTTGCCACCCTCTGCATAAGTGAACCAATAAGGTAGGTTTCTGGCCTTTAATCCAAAGATTTAAGATTCTCCACTGAACCCCACAGTAGGGTAATGGGCTATTATCTACTTGGATGAATAGGTTGTGAAATTATCTTCGAAATGAGACCAAAATCATCAAATTCTGACTTCAAACAAGGAAGATATCGCAGTTTGAAAGTACAGGGGCATTTACGTAATTGTCGTATCATGCATGCATTATCGTTCAAGCTTCAAGACATCATATCTGGGTCATCTGATATCGGAATCAGATCATTCAAAGGCCAATATTTATTATTTTCATTCTTCTTCAAAGTGGGCATGAAAAATCCCGGGTAGAAGTCACCAGTGGGCCCCATGCAAGTTTTCATGCAAAATTATCGTTAAAACTTCAAAGCTTCATATCTTTTTCGTTCTACGTCGGATTCAGATGATTCCAAGGCCATTATTCTTCATTCATGATGTTCTATAAAGTGGACGTGAAAAATCCAGGTAGAAGTCACCAGTGGGCCCCATTCAAACTTTCATACAAATTATCGTTAGAACTTCGAAGCTTCATATCCTTTCCGTTCTATGTCGGATTCAGATGATTCCAAGGCCATTATTCTTCATTTATGATGTTCTACAAAGTGGATGCAAAAAATCCTGGGTAATAGTCTCCGATGGATCCCATGTCAAATTACACATGGAAATGGTCATTTAACCTTTGGAAATTCATATTTTGGTCATCCCATATCCAACTCAGGTGATTTCAGTTTCAATAAGTTCCATTTTTAGTACTCTACAATGTGGACATAAAGAATTTCTAGTAGAAGTCTCCGAAGGATCTCATGCAGAATGGTCAACCAAATTATCGATAATTGGCCGGTTTAAATTTCAAAAATTCATAGGTTGGCCATTTTATTTCCAAGTGAGTTGATTCAAGTTCCAATATTCTTCATTTTTAGTATTCTACAAAGTGAATGCAGAAAATTGGGAATAGAAGTTATTGGAAAATTCCGTGTGGAATGACAGTGGAAATGACCCATGAAATGATAGAGAGACAAAACCCAATTAATTCTAGTCAATCCAGTCAACCCAGCTCAACCCAAGCCAATATAGGCTCAATCCAGTTAATCCTTGTCGATCCGGACCAATACTTGTTGGCGCATATGCATATATTTCTTTATATATTATTATATAATGTATAATATATTATAATATATCATATAATATATGCACATGTTTTATATGTATATTATATCATATATGTTAATATATATATATATATAAGAAAAGAGGAAAGAGAATAAGAAGAAAGGATCCGAAAGGAGAAGAGGCATGAAGAGGCGAGAAAAGGGAAACGAGAAGAGGAGAAAAGAAGAAAGAGAATAAGAAGGAAAGAAATTCGAAAAGAGAAGAGGAGAAAAAAAGATAGAGAATAAGAAGGAAAGAAATCCGAAAGGAGAAGGAAGGAGGATCGAGAAGAGGAGAGAAAGAAGAGGGAGAAGAATAAAAAAAGAAGAAAAAAATAGAAAAGGAAGGAGGATCGAAAAGAGGAGAGAAAGAAGAGGGAGAAAATAAAAAAAGAAGAAGAAAAAAACAGAAAAGGAAGGAGGATCGAGAAGAGGAGAGAAATAAGAGGGAGAAGAGTAAAAAAAGAAGAAAAAAATAGAAAAGGAAAAAAAATCAAGAGAAGAAGAGAGAGAGAGAGATAGAGAGCGGTGGAAGGAGATAAAAAAAAGACAAAAAAAACAAAAAATGAGAGAAGACCAAAAGAAGAAAGAGAGAGGAGGGCGGTGGAGAGAAACCGAAAGAGGAGAGAGTGAGAGAGAGAGAGAGAGAGAGAGAGAGAGGGAGAGAGAGAGAGAGAGAGAGAGAGAGAGAGAGAGGGAGAGAAAAAGAAAAGAATAAAATAAAAGGAAGAAAAAACGAGAAAAGGAAAGGAGAAGAACGGGAGAGAGAGAGTTCGTTAGAGAGGAGAATAAAAAAAGAAAAAAAAAAGAGAAGATCAGGTGAGAGAGAGGGCGTTAGAGAGGAGAATAAAAAAAGAAAAAAGAGGAAAAGGTGGGGGAGGACCGAGAGTTGAGAGCGAGGAAAAAATAAAAAATAAAAAAAGGGGGAGAGAATCGAGAGAGAGAAAAAAAAGAAGGGGAAAGCTGAAGAGAGGGAGAACCGAAAAAAAATAAAAAGAAAGAGGAAGAAGAATCGGGAAAAGGGAGAGGAGATCGAGGAGAATAAGAGAAAAGGAAGAAGTGGAGCTGGAGGAGGGAGAGAAGAACCAAGATGAAGAAGGAGAAGAACTAAAGCTAGAGAGAAAGAGGAGAGAGAGGAGAGAGAGGAGAGAGAGAAGAGAGGTATGCATCCTACTCCACCTGTAATACCCTTGAAAGTCTCCTTCCAACACCACTCAACCAACATCTCACTAACACACTAGCAATCTACAACCACCAGCAGTTTCTCGCACCTAAACCCAATACACAAGATCACTTGTAACCCCAGCCAAGCCTTCACAAACTATTACCCATTTGATCATCAATCGAACACCCCCACCTGTCCTTATAGATGCATGCATCCATCTACAACCTTCATCCCATGCTGCCAAAGCACCCATCGAACATGATAACTCCCATCTGCACCACCTGTGATACCCGTATCCAAGCCCTTCAAACCATCCAAACATGATATGAAACCCTTGACCACCATGATCAAACCCCCTCTCTCCTTATTGATCTAAATCATGGACATTTTTTATGAGCCAGTTGATTCGATTGTACTAATGTGATTTTGATCATTGATCCTATCATATGTGTTGTTGATTTAATTTTGATTATTGGTTTAATTTGATCCCTTGATCTCCCGATCGGATTAACCCATGATCCGAACCACTCAATTTGATCAACTCATGATTTGAGCCATTGATTTTCTAGATATGATGATATGATGCATGATTGATGAGATTTAGTTAGATCTGAATCATTAAAATCTAAAATCTAAGGATATAATGCGTTATGGGTGATTTAAATGAATCTAAATGGTTGGATTGCCATCATGAGTGATCTAAACTGTTGGATTGCCATGATATGTGATCAAAATGAATATGAATGGTTGGATTATCATTTTGAGTGATCTTAACCATTGGATTGTCATCAAGAGTGATTTAAATGAATCTAAACGGTTGGATTATCATTCTGAGTTATATAAACCGTTGGATTATCTTTATGATTGTTTAGATGGATATGAACCATTGGATTAGGATTCAGATTATTTTAAATGAATCTGAACGGTTAGATTACCATCAATAGTAATTTATACCATTGAATTTTTCATTATGAGTGTTTTTAGATACACTGACATGTTTAGATGCTTATTGCTATGATTGGATGATCACTGCCATGTTTAGATGCTCACTGTCATTTTTGGATGCTCATTGCAATATTTGGATGACCATTGTCATGCTCATTGTCATATTTGGATGTTCATTACCATATTTGGATGTTCATTGTCATATTTAGATACTCACCGCCATGTTTGGATGCTCATTACCATATTTGGATGTTCATTGCCATGTTTAAATGCTCACTGCCATATTAGGTCTTGCCATGCTTAGAAGATAGCATACTAGATCATGCCATATAGACTCTTGCCTTATTTGCAATACATGCCATATTTGAGAGATTTTAAACAATCTTACTACATGTGAATTTTTTGCCATAAATGTTCTATATGCCATATTTAGGTAGAATATTCTATTTTGGTAATAATTTAATTTATGCTGCACCTTAGTCGAACTGTCATATCTGTACACCTAGCAAACATATTAGGTGTGGGGATGTGCATTTAGGCACCCACATTCTTGGGAAGGGCATAATGGGGATAATAAAAACCTTAAAAAAGAAAGAAAATGTTTTGCGAAACTTTCCAAAATTAGAACTTAGGTTAAAAAGGGTTATTCAGGACGATCTTGCCCCTCAATAACCCCTAAACCTAGAACAGGTTCACAACCCAAAACCTAGAATAGGTTCTCAACCCTAAACCTAAAATAGGTTCTAAACCCTAAACCTAGAACAGGTTCTCACATTCTAACCTAGAACAGGTTATCATTACCCAAACTACGTAGATTCTGATTCCTAGGACAAACCCTAGGATACGTAGGCCATTTAGGAGAACCCAAATTCGAATCCATATTTTAGTCCACTTGGACTATCCATAGATCAACTAAGATATTTATCCATATTTTGACCCAAATAGGGTTAATCTTAGACCACTTTGATTATCCATAGTTCACTAGGATACCCAACCATTTCAACCCAGAGCCCGAACTATGTGGATTCTAATTCCTAGGGCAAACCCTAGGATACGTAGGCCATTTGGGAGAAACCCAAATTCGGATCCATACCTTAGTCCATTCGCACTATCCATAGATCGACTAGGATACCCATCCATTTCAACCCAGAGCCCGAACTACGTGGATTCTGATTCCTAGGGCAAACCCTAGGATACGTAGGCCATTTGGGAGAAATCAAAATTTGGATCCACACCTTAGTCCACTTGGACTATCCACAGATCCACTAGGATATTTACCCACATTTTAACTCAGATAGGGTTATCCACATTCCAACCTAGAATGGGTTATCCATATTTTGACCCAAATAGGGTTATTCTTAAATCCACTAGGACTATCTATCAGTCTACATGGACTATCCAGATCCTAACCCGTAGGGTTTTTTCATCCATTCAAGCATAAACTTCAACTTGAACAAAGAACTTAATCATGCACAAGCATAAATCACAGCCATAAACTTTAATCACACCTGAACTACGATGGTGAACCTAATTTTTAGAATAATTCCGTAATACGTAGGTAATCTGATGGATACAGATTCGGTTTAATGATATCAAACCACTTGGTTTGGTTTGGTTTAACAGATAGTGTCTAGCATAGGATAGGTATAGGAGACCGATTTCGATCGGGCGGTGTGGGTGCCTAACCCCTTCCCATAACCGTAACCTGACGCTTACCTAATCTATAATGGACCAGAAATCCAATCTAAGGGTCATGAGTCAATCGAAGTCTTACCTTGGGGTGAGATTTCACATTTCTAAGGTCCTAGACCTTAATCTAGGTGGTGACTTCTAAGATTTCCATCTTTGTCCTCACAGGATGCTGGGGTGAGGCCTTGGATATACTGGATGGCATTAGGATTAGTTAGTTGTGAGCCCTGTTTGCAAGCCCTCTCCAATAGGGGCTTACGTATTGGTATGGATAGGACATCAGGGGGAGTGTTGGCGGTGTGTGATTCAGACAGTTTAGCTCTATCTCTATTCCATGGTGGGTACATCTGGGACGGCAATGGTGTTTGATCCATTGAGCAGATTCACACACTCCTGTATAGAGGTGCAGGGGCTACCAAACCTTTCTATTGTACATTGTAAACTTAAAAATCAGACCAAAGATATGAATTGAATGCATGTATATTGATTCATGCCAAGCGCACCCAAAAATAAATTACTCTACTTACAATGAATAGCAATGATAAGTAAAAGTTGATCCACAGAGATTAATTAATCAAATTGTCTATTTACCAAGGAAAAAGGGGGGTTTTCTTCTGCATGTTAATTGACATAAGAATAATTTCTAAAAACAAAATTGAGTTAATAAAAATTCAATGGAAGGCGATATCGATTCAAGGAAAATTACCCATGGCTGCAAATTGATCACTGACCTCATATATATATATTATTCTTTATTCAAATATTTAACCAAGGATTATCAAAAAGCTAGACAATCCTTACTTTCCCTAATTTCATTAATCTGAGCCCAGCACACAAATTAATTCTTATCAATAAACCAATTGGTATTAAGTAATCCTCATGAATTTACTGATAGCATTACACTCTCGGAGGAAATTAAATATCAACAATAATCTAACAAGCATCAGATTATTTAATTCATTCTATGTTTCCTTTAAGAAAGTAACAAGAACTTAGATCATAATTGTTCTGCTTAATTGCTACTCTTCCTGAATACCATAACGATTGCGGATTATGGATTCAGACTCGCTACAACCCATGCAATTCAATCAATTAATATGCCTCTTAATTAATTAAATCATGTAGTCACTAACATGAAAAATCAAGAAACACAAATATTTGAATAGAAGAATAATTAAAATTAAGAACAGAGGAGTATCACAATTTTACTTCGGATTGAATTCTTCTTGAATCGACTAAAGAACTTAGGCAGACATGATAGAAGCAAAAGACACAAAAGAAATAAAACTATCTTCTCAATAATTCTTGGATGCTCTTTTATGTAGCCTTTACATTGCTTAAATAGCCAGAGTAGAGGAGACTAAAATTGGTATGTCTGGAATTGACAACCTTATTACATGAAAATAAAGATTAGGCAAAATCCTCTTGCCTAGATTGAATAGGGAATCATTCCATTATTAACCAAATGTCACTCTTAGACCTGTCAATCTTTGTAATATTTCATAGTGGTGTATATTCTCCTTAAGATTTCTACTAATCAATCAAGGCCTTCCAATAGTGAACCTTCCATGTGTGGAAACCTTCCTTATCTGGTTTGAATTCAGATCAGCTTTTCATATTAGATTTTTAGACCATGATTGGTTGCTGGACTTCTTTCCACGTTAGAAACCTACATGAAATTCAGAAGGTCATTATTAAAAATGCTAAATTTTTTTATTTTATACATAAATTATCAATACTTTTCCACCAATATCTTAAATATAAGGAATCATCACAAATGAGTATCATAAGACTTAAAATATGTTAAATAGACTAAATGTAAGGAGAATAAATATATAAAATTTTGAATCCATCAAGTTCTCCCACACTTAGCTTTTGCACGTCCTCAGGCAAACTAAATATTACGCAGAAATTTTTTTTTTACTTTCATCTCACAGCATTCAAAGAACATACATGTGTACCATGAATCAGAAACTAATTCAAGAAATCAAGAGAACAATATATGTCATAGTCAAAGGTTACTTAGCAAATATGAACAATATCTAACATAATAGTCTTATTCAAAAGTAAACATGCTAATTTAGTAGATTTCCTCATAGGATTCTCCCTACTCACTCAGGACTTCAAGGTTTAACTATTTCACTCAAGATCTTCCTATGAAGATGCACTACCATAGGCTTGCTTGTTCACCAATATCTCCACTACTTAGAACACATGCATACATGAATCAAAAGGTCTTTATCAAGGTTGTAATGAGGCTAGGGTTCTAGGTAAGGATAAGAAAAAGGTACTGACGTTAAAACCCAACTAATAGAGCATTATGACAAAAATTGAGCAATCAAAAATGATAAGGGCTCATAAACAAAGCTCTTCAACAAAACATCTCAAACTTTAGTTTATTTTTCTTTTATTCTTTTCCTTTTCATTTGAGAACTATGCTTTGCTACTTAAATTTTTTTTTCTTCTCTTTTTTTTTTTTTCTTTTAGAAGAGCATGACATTTCAAACATAACAAGGACCATTTACTCCCATTACATCCCACTTCTTGATATACAACCATCACTTTTGACAATAGCACCCCCACACTCATTCAATATATATTTCTCTCTTAAACCCATTAGATAATTCCTAATGCTCTACTAGCTTAAAGGTTGGTAAAACATAAGAAAAACAAATAATTCAAGGCTCATAGTTTAGGGTTCAATAAAGAATAAAATTTAAAAGCTCAAAGTGGATCTAGTAAGGGTAAAAATATATAAGGTTGGCCATTTAAGCTAAGTGGTTGTAAAATCCTATTTGCCTTTATCATCTTAATGTCTACACATATCAATGTAATCTTGAAAAGGTTCAAAGCAAGTTCTAGAAATACAAAAACATAGGAGAATATCACTCTTCAAAGAAAATAAAGACTGACATAGACGTCTCAGTCTAGTTTGGCTCAAAAGCTCGCTTGGTTGGATTCCATCTACTAAACCTACATGCTTCACCTTTAAATTCAACTATCAATGTTATTCAATGCTCATTTAGCAAGTTGTTTCAACTAATTCATACATGTAATTGTTCACATTCAAATAGTTCCAACCCAAGGCATACATACTCTCCCAGTCCATTGAGTTGAAAATTTTAAAAAATTCATCTTTTGAAAAATTTTTGCTCTTCGAAAAATATGCACCCAACTCTCAAAAACACAAAAAGCATAACACATCACATAAAAATTTAAAACAAAACTAAAAAAGTAAAACAAAATAGAAATCCTAATTCCTCCCCCTACACTTAAATCTGACATTGTTTCCAATGGAAGTTAAAAATGTAATGGGGAGATGTAAAGGAAAGTAATAAAAGTGATAAGAAAAGCAAATCCAATTTCTTAGGTTGCCTCCCAAGCAGCGCTTATGTTTAACATCGTCAACTCGACCCAATACTCCTCAATCATTATAAACGAGATCTCCTAGTTGCACTTCATCCATAGTATGCTCCTAAAAGCCTTCATAGAATGGCTTGAGTCGATGCCCATTAATCTTGAAAACCTTGTTAGTTTTTAATCTTTGAACTTCAACTGCACCATAAGGAAACACATTAGTAACTTCAAAGGGTCCAATCCAACGAGAACGTAACTTACCAGGCATTAATTTAAGTCTCAAATTGTAAAGCAAGACTTTCTATCCAATTACAAATTGCTTCCTCACAATCCTCTTGTTAGGAAATGCCTTAGTCTTGTCCTTGTATATGCTTGAATTCTCATAAGCCTCAAGTCATATCTCTTCCAATTCTTTCAATTGCAATTTTCTATGCGTACCAGCATCGTCTATCTCCATGATACAACTCTTAACTGCCCAATAAGCCTTGTGCTCCAATTCAATAGGAAGGTGACATGACTTACTAAAAACTAACCGATAAAGTGACATCCCAATAGGCGTCTTGTATGCTGTTCGGTAAGCCCATAATGCATCATCAAGTCGAAGGTTCCAATCCTTTCTGTTTGGTTTCACAGTTTTCTCCAAGATGGATTTGACTCCTCTATTGGATACTTTGGCTTGTCCATTTGTCTAAGGGTGGTAGGGTGTAGATGTTTTATGAAAAATACCATACTTCTTTAGCAATGCCTCTAGTGGCCTATTGCAGAAATGAGTTCCTTGATCACTAATCAGTGCTCTTGGTATCCCGAACCTGCTAAAGATGTTAAACCTGATAAAACCTCTGACAACCTTGGAATCATTAGTTTTGGTGGCGATTGCTTCTACCCATTTTGAAACATAATCAACTGCAAGCAATATGTAAACAAAACCAAAGGACGAAGGAAATAGACCCATAAAATCAATACCCTACACATCAAAAAGTTCACATACAACTATTGGGGTTTGTATCATCTCATACCTACAGGTTAAACTTCCTGTCTTTTGGCACTGTTCACATCTCTTACAAATGACATAAGCATCACAAAATATTGTAGGCCAATAAAAACCACTATCTAACACTTTCTTAATTGTTATCTTAGGTCCGAAATGACCTCTATAAGCATAAGTGTCACACCCCAATTCTGGTCTAACCAGAATGGTGTGATGAACCGCCAATAAACCAATGGTTCACTCAGGATCTCATTTAGGTCGTACCCACCATATCAAACCACACAAACATTCCACATTAATAATCAGAGGTAATAAACAAATAAGCAGAAGCCTTACAGATAATGAACTGAGAGTCTAACAGTGATAAATAAGTATTTAATCCAATTATCTCCAAACCACAAGACATAAAAATAAATAATCAATTACATATCTGATGTTCAAATTATAACTAAACTTAAGCAAAAACACATTGTTGCACTCGCATGATGAATCATGCATATCTTCTCTTCGCAGCTGTCATACGTCGGCGCATTCGTATTCGCGGGACGTGCTCCACTAAAAATATATCGCAAAGGGAGAGCACACATCACGGCTTAGTGAGCAAACAAAACAATACAATAAACATATGCATGTTTTAAATTCATATCTTTGGTCTGGTTTATAAGTTTACAATATGCTATAGAAAGGTTTGGTGGCCGCCGCACCTCTATACATGAGTGTGTGAATCCGTCCAATGGATCAAACACCATTGGCGTCCCACATGCACCCACCATTGAATAGAGAAAGAACTAAAGTGTCTGGTTTAAACACTACCAACACTTCCCTTGATGCCTATCCATACCAACACGTAAGCCCCTATTGGTGAGGGCTTGCAAACTGGGCTCGTAACTAACCAATCCTAATGCCAAATAGTGTATCTAAGGCCTCACCCCAGCATCCCTTAATACATCCATAGAGAAAGAGCTAAGGCCCCCTGGCAGAGTCAGAGACTACATGGTCCGAGACCACCTCTCCTGATGCCCTATGACATAATAGTTCTGCTAAGGTAATGGTGATACGTCGATGTTAGTAGGTAAGACTTGAATAGAAATAGAGCTAGAGTCTGGTGACGAGGTCGAAGACCGCCACGTCCTCCCCTTGATGCTCCACTCGCATCCAACACATCAACCACACACATACATTCAAATGCCTATTCCTAGCATCATCATCTTCTTCATGTTATAAATAAATAGAATTAAATATGCATGAACAGTAATAGCAGAAATATTAGATGACATGTGAGATGCAAATTACAATCATACAAGCATAAAATCAATCATGGCATTGGACTCAATAAAAATAAATAGTTTATTGTTAAGCAATTAGTTTAGGTCTTGTTCCCTCACCTGTTAGATATACTCGATGTCCTTTCAAGCCTTGAAATTTTCTTTAAATTGATTTAACAACCTAAAAGTTTTATGAATTTAAGTTAGGATTCATATGTGACATATTAGAGTAGTCGAAAAATCAAATCAGAGCACTGATAGGTGTATGATTGGTCCTATGGTCTCATGTTGTATCGACCTTACTATCTACGGTCGACACCCTATGGTCACATATGGTGGTGCGACCGTAGCTGCGACCATATGATTTCTAAAATCTTCACGAATGTCTGTGGTCGATCCTCTGGTCATATTGGTCATGCTAAGGTTGACCGTAGCTGCGACCTTGAGATTTTTTGTCACAATCTACATGCAATTCGAGTTCTTCCTGGGTCAATTCTTCTGATCTTCAATGGGGTTTATTCCAAGGTCATCGTATGACCATCATTAGTAATTTCTTATCAACCCCAATCATCAAATTCACTCCTTATGGTTCTTCTTGGGATTTTCTCAAGGAAATCACATAGATCATAATAGGTTGATATTGTCTATTTTCCATAGAAGTCTTATACTTAGAGTTTACATCTTCAGAGATTCATTTCATACCTTAACCTATGATAGAGAGCCAATCTCTTCTCAGCAAATTCTTCTCCTTAGCTTTCTCTTCTTCTCCTTCTCTTCCTTCTCTTCCTTCTCTTTCTCTAGGGTTCACTAATGTTCTAAAAAGTGAAAAAGGGCTAAGGGACGTCCTTTATATAGAGGAAAACTCTCCATATAGAGTCCTCTTTAAATTAAGAAAACAATCCCTTCGTTTTTAAGAAAGATTCCAAAACTCAGAGTCTGATCTGTGTTCTCACGATCGATTATATGGTCGCATAAACCATCGATCGTAGGGTCAAAATCATCGATCATGGGGTTCTGGATTTGAGATTTTTGTTTCCTTCCTTATGATCGACCATACCTACCCTGGTATGCGACCTTAGATATGTTTTTAGTGTTTTTAACTCGATTCTCATATCTGGTTTGTGATCTATCATCACACTCTCGGTCCACTTGGTCTAGGAATGATGGGAAAACCTGGCACGACATGGTTAGACCAAGTTAGTGGAGTATAGGTCTTACAACTCCCCCCTCTTATATAAATTTTGTTCTCGAAATTCACATATACCTTCTGAGTCAAATAGGTGAGGATATTACTTTCGCATAGTGTTCTTTTCTTCCCATGTAATTTCTTATACATTTTGGCTTCTCCAAGTAACCTTAACATAGTAAATATCACAGTTGCGAAGACGTTGCACCTTCCGGCTAGTGATCTCAAAAGGTACTACTTCGAACGTCAAATCTTCAATCAAATCCGATGGATCCGTTGTTAACACGTGTGTTGGATCTCTGACGTACTTCTTCAGTAATGAGATATGAAATACATCATGCACACTTGACATGGATGGTGGTAGTGCTAACTAATATGCAACTTTTCCACGTCTATCTAGAACTTCTTAAGGTTCAATATATCTGGGACATAGCTTTTCCTTCTGTCTAAACCTTTTCAAACCATGCATAGAAGATATTTTCAAAAAAACCTTATATCCTATGGTAAAATTGAGATCCCTGCGTCGATTATCTACATATTGCTTCTGACGGTTCTAAGCTATTACTTTGTATCTTAGTACCTTTTCTATGTCCAAGGTGAACTCAGGAGTAGTCGTACCTTTTTCAAGGTCTTCTTGCACCGTTCTCAGATAAGGGTCTGATTTAATAGCTGCTTTCACTTCGTCTAATAGATCAGGTACAATCTTCAATGTAGCAAACATGTTTGAGAATAGATGAATAAACCCTTGGCCAGTTGATTCATTTGGAATATCAATCACGAACTACTCTTTATCGTGATTAAATACTCTCTCTGTGCACACGCCACAGCATTTGCACTAACTTCTTCTTGGGATTCTATCTTTGCTTTCCTACTTAGTGCATCAGTAACTACATTAGCTTTTCCTAGATGATACTAGATATCGCAATCATAATCCTTCAATAATTCCAGCCATTTTCTTTTTCTCATGTTCAACTCCTTTTGATTAAAAAGATGAGTGAGACTCTTATGATCTAATTTTATCTGAAATTTCTCTCCATACAAATAATGTCTCTATATCTTAATAGCATGTACTACTGCTGCTAATTCCAAGTCATGAGTGGGATAGTTCTTCTCATGTGTCTACATTGTCTTGAGGCATACATAATTACTTGTTATCATTGCATAAGCACACATCCTAAACCTAACCCAGACGCATCAGTGTACAAGGTAAATGGTTGTCCTGTTATTGGAATAGTCAAGATGGGAGCTGATATCAATCTAGCCTTCAATGTTTGGAAACACTCTTCACAGTTATCGGTCCAAACAAACTTTTCTCCTTTCTTTGTCAGACTGGTGAGAGGTACGACGATTATAGAGTAATCTTCCACGAATCGTCGATAGTACAAAGCTAAACCTAAGCAACTTTTAATTTTTGCAACATTCATAGGTGCTTCCCATTTCATAATGGCTTCAATCTTGCTAGAATCAACTTTAATCCCTTCAACGGATACAACATGGCCTAGGAAAGCGACTTCATTTAGCCAGAACTCACACTTCGTAAATTTTGCATAAAGCTTCTCTTTTCTTAGTCACTGCAAAGCGGCTCTTAGATTTGTGACATGAGTTTCTTTGTCTTTGGATTAGAATAGTATGGCATCAATAAATATAATAACTGACGTATCCAACATATCATGGAATACCCAATTCATGAGTTCCATAAAAGTTGCAGGTACACTAGTCAATCCAAAAGATATAACTAAAAATTCATAATGTCCATATCTGGTTCTGAATGCTGTCTTTGAAATATCACCTTCCTTAATCTTCAACTGAAGTATCCTAACCGAAGATCAATTTTGGAGAACACTTTGGCACCTTGCAACTGATCGAACAAGTCATCGATCCGAGGCAATGGGTATCGATTCTTGATTGTAAGCTTATTCAATTCCTGATAATTTATACACAGTCGACCGCTACTATCCTTCTTTTTCATGAACAATACTGGGACTCCCCATGATGATATGCTGGGTCTAATATAACCCTTGTTCATTAATTTTTATAATTGTACCTTCAGTTCATTCAATTCAGTAGGAGTCATTCGATAAGATGCTTTCGATACTGGTGTGGCTCCAGATATAAGATCTATAACGAACTATGTCGCTCGGTTGGATGGTAGCCCTGGTAATTCCTCAGGAAATATATCTAGAAATTCACACATAATTTCAATATCTTTCATCCGTGGTGCTTCCTTAGTGAAGTTGATCACGGATACTAGATACCCAATTCCTCCTTTCTCAAGGCATTTTCTAGCCTTCAATGTAGAGAGAATGAGTTTTTATTTACGAAAAAGTTTGGTTCTCGTAAAACTAAACTCTGTTCCTTCCTTGTCTTTAAATGTCAATTTCTTTTCCACACATAATAGGTTTGCGGAGTGCCGAGCTAACCAATCCCTTCCCAAGATAATGTCAAAGTTTGCCATCTCAAGTTGAATTAAGGTTGCCTCCAAAATCTTTTCACCGATAAGAACTGGACATGGTCCATAACCTTTGTCTAGTTCCACTTCTAATCCCATAGGTGATCGTACAAGTAGTTTGTAGTCTAAAGGACTGAGGGGTAGATTTAACTTCTTTCCAAATGACACAGATATAAAAGAATAAGTAGCTCCAGAGTCAAAGAGTACTCTGGCGGGTAAGCCATTAATAGGTATGATACCTGTGACCACATCAGGCGATGCGGCAGCATCCTCAGAAGTAACTGCATAAACCTTTCCTTGCTGTAGCTGCTTCCTTGGCTTAGGACACTCTCTTGAATAATGTCCTACTTGATCAAAATTGAAGCATTTGACTCCAGCATTACTTTGCTTCTGTTGAGGTTGGGCTGTCGGAGTAGTCTTGGCTACAGCATTGAAGCCTTGAGTACGGAAGGGTTTAAATGTCTTTAAGTTCCCTCCATTGTATGAGTTTCCATTAGGCCTTTTAATACCTCTGTTCTGAGCAAAATAACTTTCCCTCTGGCTCGATTCCAGTACTCTAGTAATCTATACAGCTTCATTATAAATCTTCTTTTCTAGTCCCAATACATGCTCACGGATGCTTCCCCCAAGTCCCATGACGAACCTTCAAAGTTTTGGTATTTTCCTCCTACATGCTAGAGGGAGCAAAGAAAAATAGTTCTTCATAATGTTGTTGATATGCGTCTACAGTCATTTGTCCCTGATACAGACTCAGAAACTCCTTTTCCATTTGATCTCTGAAACTCTTAGGAAAATACTTCTCGAAGAAAGCTTCTTTATAGATAGCCCAGGTCAGTTGGGTGTGCTTTGTCAACAGACAACTCTGAGTAAATTTCCACCAATGGTGCGCATCACCTTTCAACATAAAAGTGGCACATAATACCTTTTCTTCTTCATTTATAGTCATCATCATAAAGTTTCTTTCCATCTCATCGATCTAGTGAGCTGGCCATAATGGATCTGATGGCTTGCCTGTAAATTCATTTGTTTTCAACTTTAGGAAATGCTCGATCAGTTTGGAGTGATCAAGCTGATACTGTGCATATGCTCCATACATAGGCAGCTAGTACTGATAATTACCTTGGTTATACCCGCCTTGCGGTGCTTCAGGGTTTTGCACTTGGCCTTGTATTGCTGGTGTTTTCAGTGCTTGAGGTACAGTGTTGCTACCACCAGGTGCCATACTAGCTTGTCCTGCAGGTAGAGAGGTTATGTTTGTAGCTGGAAAAGAAATTCTCATAGCAGCTTGCATGTTGGCTTGCACTTGCTGTATTTACTGCATTTGTTGTGCCAAATTCATCACCGCAGTAACCAAATCTATAGGTGGTGCAGGTAAGTTGGTTGGGTTGGCTTGGGTGTGCACATTCTGAGGTGTAACATTTTGAGTTCCAATATTTCCTTCCTGTCCTTGCTGACCTTCATTGTCATTAGTCTCCATAGGTGGTGGAGATGGGTTTGCATTCTGTCTCCTTCTACTTACTCTACTTCCAGCCATTTAAATTCTTGGTTGAATGGTACTTGGGAAGGCTATACATGTGAGACAAGATATGATGATAGTATTGGGTTAGTCTCAAAATGGAAAGCGAGAGGAAAACAAAATCAATAGACAAAAGTTCAAACAGAATCAAAATGCAAACAAAAGTCAGTCATAAGGTCGATGGCCTACGGTCACATGTTGGCGACCATAGGAGCGACCTTCAAAATCCTGGCAACTTATCGAGACCCTATGGTCAATCATACGGTCGATCATACGGTTGATGGTTTTGGTCAAATTGTGCGACCGTATGATTCAGGATCAGGTTTTTAAACCTATTTTTTGAAAATTTTCCAACAATTCTCCTTCTTCCTCCTATGGTCTCTACTCAACTCACCACCAATGAGTTGCTACAGTATCGACCATACAAACTTGGTGATTTTTCCATCGATCAACATCCGTCACTCCATTCCTTGAGGTATGTTCTCTACTTTTCTCCATTTTTAAGCTTTCATACCTAGAGTTTTGGTTATTTGTAGGGTTTTCTTCTAATTAATATTTTTCTGATCGTAAAAATTTAATTTTTACTGGGGGATTTTGCTATTGGCCACCCAGTGGATGAAAGCCCTCAAGAAAATTTGAGTTTCATTAGTTAGTTTAGTAGAAACTTGAAAATTCCTATTTTTGACCTAAATTTTAGGGTTTTACTCAATTGTCAAAATTTCTTCAAATTCGACCTACCTAGTTTAAATTTTCGATTGTATGAGCCTTGCAGGATGGTTTGGGACCTATGTAAGTCCTCCTGCCCAAATATTTGGGTGAAAAGTGAGGCTTTTTCCATTTTACGTCGTTATGCTATCAAATTTTTAAATTTATCTAACTTGTTTTCTTATTTTCTTCTCGTGCAATTATCATTCGCACTAAGGTTCCTCAAGTTCATGACCCACGACATTTCAGGTCCGTTGAAGTAGAGGTGCGATATCCTTGGTTTGACCCAAAAAAGTAGAAGGGGGTCGGTGTGTGAACTTAGCCCATTTAGCCCTATTCGATGTGGAAAGGGCGTTTAGTGATATGGGCTGGCTTCCAATGATCTTGTATGAGGTTCGCACTCGACCGGACTTGGTTAAGCAGTTCTACTGTCACCTATAGGTAGAGGGTGACTTAGAAGATGTTGATAGGGGTAGAGAGCTTCGGATCACCAGCTGGGTGAAAGGGGTTCAGATCTCTTTCAACTGTCAGGAGTTGGCTGATCTTCTAGGCATTTCCAATTATGGTCAGATGGTTTACTGCGCACCCAGGGAGCCACAGTTTCTGTCTACACAGGTGGGTGCAGAAATAGATAACTAGATTCTTCAAGATGATCGCTGGGAGATGAAAGTAGTCAACCTACATCCAGAGCCATGGGCCTACTGTAAGATTATCCAGCATAATCTTATTCCCTAGGGTGGACACTATGAGATGGTCTCACAGCTAACTCAGTACCTATTGTACTGTATCTATACTAGGTAGTCAGTCTGCCCCCCATATATCATTCTTCAGACTATACACAGAGCTACGTTGCCTAACTCGAGAGGTAACTTGCTCTATGGGTGGCTGACCTCCACCTTGCTTCCTCGTCTATAGGTGGACTTATTGGATGAGAGGATCCTTGAGGACACCTTCTCAACTAACCTTGATTGGGAGGCCATCAGCAGGATGGGCATGAGAGAGATACAGGTTAGTGATGATGAGAGGAATGCTATGAGACGTCCTCTCACTGGGGTAGCGGCAGCAGATGCAGAGGCAGCAGCCGCAGCAGCAACAGAGGTAGCAGCAGAGGCAACAACAGAGGCACACGTGGGCGATGATGAGGAGGATGATGATCTGATGTACATGGATGTGGATTACATCCGTCCTCTATCGCCACAGCATTCTACTGGAGCTGGCCCTTCTAGGGCTTCTCATTCAGCTGGCCCTTCACGTCCACCACCAGAAGACATAATGGGACTGTTACGTAACATTCGGGAGGCTCAATGAGTGACTGATTAGAGAATAGGAGAGCTTCTAGATGCCCAACGCTCTACAAACCAACAGGTAATGGATCTGATAGCTAGTCTCTGAGCAACTTAGACTCAGGTGGCCTGGTTCGCGACAGTATATGCTGAGGACTATGATAGAGACCATGAGGCACCTCCTCCTCCAGCACCTCCAGCTCCATGATATCATTTATTTCTTTTTCCCTTTTATACAACAGAGTAACTGTCCAGATTGTGGACTGTACTCTGATTTGGATGTACATTTGTCTTAAAAAATTTGGTTTTTCTTTTACATATTTGCATTATTCTCTTTCTTAGTTTATATCTCATACAACACAGGTGCTTATGGTGTGTTCTTATTACAGCTTTTAAATTTTATCCAAACTCAGTGCATGACTCATGTGGAAGTAGTTAGGTCAATGGGTAGAATGTAAGAAGCTCTGATACCATGTTGTCACACCCCAATTCTGGTCTAACCAGAATGGTGTAATGAACTGCCAATAAATCAATGGTTTACCCAGGATCTCATATAGGTCGTACCCACCGTATCAAACTACACAAACATTCCACATTAATAATTAGAGGTAATAAACAAATAAGCGAAAGTCTTACAGATAATGAATTGAGAGTCTAATAGTGATAGATAAGTATTTAATCCAATTATCTCCAAACAACAAGACATAAAAATAAATAATCAGTTACATATCTGGTGTTCAAATTATAACTATACTTAAGCAAAAACACATTGGTTGCACTCGCATGAGGAATCTTGCGCATCTTCTTCAGCTTCTACGTACATTGCAACAACGTGTCCATACATCGGTGCATTCATATATTCTTCAACATCAGGACCTGGATCATTGACTAAAAATATGAGTACACATCACGTCTCAGTGAGAAAACAGAACAATGCAACAAACATATGCATGCATTAAATACATATCTTTGGCCTGGTTTATAAGTTTGCAATATGTTATAGAAAGGTTTGGTGGCAACCGCACCTCTATACATGAGTGTGTAAATTCACCCACTTGATCAAACATCATTGTTGTCCCACATGCACCCACCATGGAATAGAGATAGAGCTAAAGTCTCCGGATCAAACTTCGCCAATACTTTCCCTGATACCCTACCCATACCAACACGTAAGCCCCTATTGGCTAAGGCTTGCAAACTGGGCTCGCAACCAACCAATCCTAATGCCAAATAGTGTATCCAAGACCTCTCTAGAGCATCCTTCAATACGTCCATAGAGATAGAGCTAAGGCCCCCCAACAGAGTCAGAGACCACACAGTCCGAGACCACCTCCCCTCATGCCCTATGACGTAATAGTTCTACTATGGTAATGGCGATACGACGATGTTAGTAGGCAAGACTTAAGTAGAGATAGAGCTAGAGTCTAGTGACGAAGTCAAAGACCACCATGCCACGTCCTCCCCCTGATGCTCCACTCACTTTCAACACACCAACCATACACATACATTCGCATGCCTATTCCTAGCATCATCATCATCATCATGTTATAAATAAATAGAATTAAATATGCATGAACAGTAATAGCAGAAATATTGGATGACATGTGAGATGCACATTACAAGCATACAAGCATAGAATCAATCATGGCATTCTCAATAAAAATAAGTTGTTTGTTGTTACCCAATTAGTTTAGATCTTATTCCCTCACCTATTAGCAATACTCGATGTCCTTCCAAGCCTTGAAATTCTCTTTAAATTGATTTAACAACCTAAAAGTTATATGAATTTAAGTTAGGGTTGATATGTGACATGTTACAGTAGTTGAAAATCAAAACAGAGCACTGATTGGTCCTATGGTCTCATGCTGTATCGACCTTACTGTCTACGGTCGATACCCTACGGTCACATATGGTGCGACCGTAGGTGCGACCATATGATTTCTGAAATCTTTCCCAATGCATGTGGTCGATCCTCTGGTCATATTGGTCATGCTAAGGTTGACCGTAGCTATGACCTTGAGATTTCTGGTCACAATCTACATGCAATTCGAGTTATTCCTGGGTCAATTCTTCTGATCTTCAGTGGGGTTTATTCTAAGGTCATCCTATGGCTATCATTAGTAATTTCTTATCAACCCTAATCATCAAATTCGTTCCTCATGGTTCTCCTTGGGATTTTCTCAAGGAAATCACATAGATCATAATAGGTTGATATTGTCTATTTTCCATAAAAGTCTTATACTTAGAGTTTACATCTTCAGAGATTTGTTTCATACATTTGCCTGTGATAGAGAGCCACACTCTTCTCAGCAAATTCTTTTCCTTAGCTTTTTTTTCTTCTCCTCCTCTAACTTCTCTTTCTTCTCTTTCTCTAGGGTTCACTAATGGTCTAAAAGAGTGAAAAAGGGCTGAGGGACGCCGTTTTTATAGAGGAAAACTCTTCATATAGAGTCCTCTTTCAATTAGGAAAGCAATCCCTTAGTTTAGGAATGTTTCCAAAACTCAAAGTCTGATCTGGGTTCTCACGGTCGATCATATGGTAGCATAAACCGTCGACCGTAGGGTCAAAATCAACAACCGTGGGGTTCTAGATTTGAGATTTTTGAGCTTCTCGGTTTGATTTGGCATTATCTTTCAATAAGATTTGGTGCATGCACATTGATGGACTTATGCCCTTGATGTTAGCTATAGTCCAACCGATTGCTGTTTTGTTGTCCCATAGCACTCTCAAAAGCCTCTCTTCTTGCACACATGCACACTTGTCAAGTTTTTTGCAATGATGACAGGTAATAATAACTCATCATCTCCTAGGTAAGCATACTTAAGGTGGTTAGGAAGAGGTTTCAACTCCAAACTAGTGCCTGCACAATAGAAGGTAACAGTTTGTCATGAGATGATAGTATATCCAATTTCTTAACTTCATACTCTTTGGTAAATGGAGGCAATGACTATAATGCCATAATCATTTCTTCAATCTCAGGACTCAGCTGCATTGTTGTGTCAATCTTTCTCAATCCTTGAATAAGTACCATGTCCGGCTCATCCTCATAGCTCAATTTGAAAACCTCTTGTACAAACACATCAGCTACATCAATAGAAAATACAGATTGAACATCAAAGTGAGGATACCTCATAGCCTCAAATATATTGAATTTGATAATTTCTCCATCGAACTCCATAGTAAGGGTACCGTCATGGACATCACTCTTTGTTTTAGCTGTTTTGAGGAAAGGTCTTCCTAACAGTATTGGGGTAGGATTTGGGAAATTACTGTCTTCCATATTCAAAATATAGAAATCAGCAAAAAAAATTAACTCATTTACCTATACCAAAACATCCTCAATTACTTACATAGGATATGCGTTAGAATGGTCAGCTAATTGGATAATTACACCCCTTTTATTCAAAGGACCCAAATTTAAAGATGCATAAATTAAGTATGGCATGACATTTATGGATGCACCTAAGTCTAACATGGCACGTTCAAACTTAGTATTACCAATCACACATGGAATCGTAAATGTACCTGGATCCTTGAATTTTGGGGATAACTTACGCTGAATAACTACTGATACATTCTCCCCTACACTGATTTTCTCATCACCCCCTTAACTTTTTCTTTGAAGTGAACAACTTTTTGAGAAATTTTGCATACCTTGGGACTTGCTTAATGGCATCAAGTAGATGTATATTTACTTCTACCTTTCAAATAGTCTCAAGAATTTCCTTCTCTTTGTTCTTCCTTTTTCGATTTAGACAGTTTACTAGGAAAATGAAGAGGAACAGAATTAGTAGAATTATGCACAACTGGTTGGGATTTTACCTTAGGCAAATTTACATCATCGCTGTCGGCTTTTGTTTCTTCTTGAACTGTCTTGGTCGAATCTATAGATTTAGCAATGAAGGGCTCAAGTTGTCTTCCATTCTGTAATGTAATGGAGCTTACATTCTCACGTGAATATTTGATGGTTTGAGATGGTAATTTTTCATATCCTTGAGCTTCAAGTTTGCTTACTAAAATCTCAAGTTGGCCAATCTGTTTCTTTATATTATAAATGTTGTTTCTTGTCTCATGTTGAAACTGTTGCGTATTGCTAGCCAGTGCCTTAACAATCTCATCAACTGACATATTCTGATTTGCTTGCTGCCTAGGTTAGAATGGGGGTAGATAATGGTTCGGTGCTTGTTGATTTTTATAGCTTAGATTTAGGTGATCTCCCCATCCAGGGTTGTATGAGTTTGAGTATGGATCATACTTTCGCTGAGGTTGCCCTTGAAATCCTCCCATGGCATTTGCTTGTTGGATTGGTGTATCTTCTTGTAGTGTGGGACACATATCTGTAGCATGACTGGTGGCTGAGCAAATGCCACATGCCTTCATTATTTAAAAATTTCCTATAGCCAATTGTCTCAGCAAAGAAGTTAGATCAGAAATCTGACGTTCAAGGTTCGATGTACCTACCTCATTAACTTTCTTCAATGTGTGCTCCATCCTTGTACCAAATTGCTGTGAATTTGCCACCATATTAGAAATTAAACTTTTTGCAACTTTCAGAGTTTTGTCAACTAAAGCTCCTCCACTAGCAACGTCCACCATACTCTTCTCCATTGGTAACAACCCTTCATAAAAATACTGAATCAACATCTAGTTACTAATTTGATGGTATGGTCTGCTTGAGCAAAGCTTCTTGAAGCATTCCCAATACTCGTATAATGTTTCTTCATGGTGTTATCGAATTCCACATATCTCTTTCCTTATATTTGTTGCTTTGGATGCAGGAAAACATTTCTCTAAAAACTGACATTTCATCTCATTCCATGAATTGATTGTACCGGAGGGGAGGTAGTACAACTAATCTTTAGCATATTCATCTAAAGTTAATGGAAAAGCGTACAACTTGATCTGTGCCTCTGTAATACCCTACAGTTTCATGCTAGAGCATACCACATGAAATTCCTTCAAATGCTTGTGAGGATCTTCTCCTGCAAGACCATGAAATTTGGGTAATAAATTTATTAGTCCTGATTTTAATTCAAATGCCGCTTCTAGATTTGGAAATTCAATACTCAAAGGTTGCTAGTTTAGATTAGGAGCAACCAGCTCTTTCAAAGTCCTATTTTCAGCCATGGCTTCCTCTTTAGCAGCTCACTAGCAACTATATCAGAAACGATCATTCCTTCCGATGCTGAAACTTGTTCTACCAGAATTTACTTGGCTTCTTTCCTTAATCGGTGCAAAGTTCTTTCGGGTTCTGGATCAAATATCAATTCACCAGAGTTAGAAGATCGAGTCATTAACCAAGATACTCATAAAATGGATCAAAAAAAATAAAATAAATAAATAAATAATAAAATAAAAAAGAAAAAAAGTAAATAAAAGCTAATTAAAATTTTCAAAGAAAAATTCTAACCGACAACACAAAGTGCATGAGCCCAAGTAAAATTAAAACATTAAATCTTGCTTCTTCTTTTTTATTTTTTTATTTATATTCCTCGAAATAAGCTTCTTGTAGCGCCCTTAAGTTGTTCGAAATTTCATGTGCAAGCAATACCTGTGGGAAAAACTACGGACACCTGACACAGAAAAAAAAAAACTTCACACGAAGGTAAGAACACAAGTAACTAAATTAACTAAAATTAAATAGATGAAAACAATCACAATCTACTTAAAACTAGTCCCCGACAACGGCGCCAAATTTTGATGCGTGCTGAGCACAACTAAAAATAAATTACTCTACTTACAATGAATAGAAATGGTAAGTAAAAGTCGATCCACAGAGACTAATTAATCAAATTATCTATTTACCAAGGAAAAAGGGGGTATTCTTCTGCAAGTTAACTGATATAAGAATAATCTCTAGAAACAAAATTGAGTTAACAAAAATTCAATGGAAACGATATCGATTCAAGAAAAATTACCCACGGCTACAAATTGATCACTCACCTCATATATATATTATTTTTTATTTAAATATTTAATCAAGGATTATCAAAAGCTAGACAATCCTTGCCTTCCCTATTTTCATTAATCTGAGCCCAGCACATAAATTAATTCTTATCAATAAACCAATTGGTATTAATCAATCCTCATGAATTTACTGATAGCATTACACTCTCTGAGGGAGTTAAATATGAACAACAATCTAACAAGCGTCAGATTATTTAATTCATTCTATGTTTCCTTTAAGCAAGTAACAAGAACTTAGATCATAATTGTTCTGCTTAATTGCTACTCTTCCTGAATACCATAACAATTACGGATTATGGATTCAGGTAGCTACAACCCACGAAATTCAATCAATTAATAGGCCTCTTAATTAATTAAATCATGTAGTTATTAATATAAAAAATCAAGAAACACAGATATTTGAATAGAAGAATAATTAAAATTAAGAACAGAGTGTCACAATTTTACTAATCTGATTGAATTCCCCTTGAATCAACTAAAGAACTTAGCTAGACATGATAGAAAAGAAAGGCACAAAACAAATAAAATTATCTTCTCAATAATTCTTCGATGCTCTATTACATAGCCTTTACATTGCTTAAATAGCCAGAGTAGAGGAGACTAAAATTGGTATGTCTAGAATTGACAACCTTATTACATGAAAATAAAGATTAAGCAAAATCCTCCTACCTAGATTAAATACAGAATCATTTCATTATAAACCAAATGTCACTCTTAGACCTGCCAATCTTTGTAATATTATATAGTGGTGTATATTCTCCTTAAAATTTTAACAATCAATCAAGGCCTTCCAATAGTAAACCTTCTGTGTGTGGAAACCTTCCTTATCTGGTTCGAATTCAGATCAGCTTTCCAGATTAAATTTTTAGACCACGTATGATTGCTGGAATTCTTTCCACGTTAGAAACCTGCATGAAATTCAGAAAGTCATTATTAAAAATGCCAGAATTTTTTGATTTTAAATATAAATTACTAATAATTTTCCACCAATGTCTTATATATAAGAAATCATCACAAATGAGTACCATAAGACATAAAATATGTTAAATAGACTAAATGTAAGGAGAATAAATATATAAAATTATGAATCCATCACATATATTTACGTATTATTTTATTTGCTCATTGAGTCGTGATGTGTGCTCACCCTTTCAACGTCGAATATTTTTAGTTTTTGATGCAGGTCCTACTGTTGAAGATTTTGTGAACGCATCGATGTATGGAGATGTAGCGGCCATGAATGTAGATGCTATGGAGGAAGTGCATGATCTGTCATGCGAGTGCAATCAATGTGTCTTTGAATAGTTTAGTTATTCTTTATTACTGGACATGTAATTGATTATTTTATTTTATATCTTGAGCTACATGGAAATAATTAGATTTACTATTATTATCATTGTTAGATACTCGGTTTATTAGTAATGAAGACTTCTGCTATCATTTATTTACTTTGATTATGCTTGTGGAATGTATCTGGTTTAATTAGACGGGCATGGCCAATACGAGATCCTAGTTGAACCATTGGTTTATTGATGGTTCATCACACCGCTAGTTAGTCCAGAATTGGGGTGTGACAGCATAGTTAGAAGTGAATCTACACTCTTCCATCCAAAAATATGAGTACATTGCCTACTAAAATTTCCTAGTTCATGATTCATGTATATAAACCTCACACACAAATCCTACACAGCTTAAAATTCATTATCTAAATAGACTTAAGATTTATACATGTTACAGAGTATAAATAACTACACCTACACTGTCCATTAAAGATTAAAAAATTCTTTTCCTAGTAAAACTCCAAAACTTAGCTTGTAATAATGCATTACTTCTCAAACTAATACCCTCTAATCCTTTTATACCTTTCCTTTTATATTAAATTCCCATGTACCTTTTTTCTATGTTTTTCCATCAGTTTATATCACATCGGTTCATTTGTGTATCTAAGCATAGTTCCAGTAGGTATATCTTCAATTAATCAGCACCATTATAGAGAAGACATCAATTCAGTTGCTCAATAATTCACTCAATATACAACATATTCATCCCTCTTGCTTGAGTCTCAAAACCATCAAGTACTAGATATAGCTTTACATTTTAGCATAAAAAGATCTTCAACACAGTTCCCAGGTTCCTTATTCATGATTTAAAAATATAGGGGAGCAATAGTTGACTCATGTGAAAATAATGAAACAACACCCACACCAATGCTTAATAACCTAATACCTTAACTTCAAAAAATTTTGTGCTATATACCCAAGGCATTATTCACCACCACAATCCGTGATTGATCCACATTCTTAACCCATCTCAACATTTCATATACTTAAAATTATACTTGCTAAAGGTAATCCCCCCACTATACTTGAATACTAACTTTTCTAAAGATCTAAAATTCACTTCATTCTCAAGCAAAAGGTACTGATGGGCATGTAAGCAATCAATCAATGCCCAATATAACACTAAGATCTTTCATATAAATTTATGTCCTTTAATGATTCACTCTTGCAATGTAGTGAATTCATACCCTGCTAGATCATATTCTAAGTTTAAAGTTTTTTACTTTTGTTTTTATTTCACCACATTTACTTAATTCTCAGAGGTGATTCGTAGCTAGCTTAGTCATCATTGAAACATGATGAAATCTCAGTTCAAAGAATTTAAATCCTAACTTGTATAATCATACTCTAACACCTTGAATAAAATTTCATGGGAACAAGAGAGCAGTCCACTATCATTACATAAATTGAGACAAAATATGACCAACCTCTAAAATAATACCTCAATCCAGTACTTCTCATTATAACACCACTTACTCTTGACTATATCACATTACATTGCATTCATTTACAGCAACAAAACAACTCTTAAAGGTACTTCTTAGCTTGCATAATCATGGGTTAAACCTTTGCACAACATCAGCACAAGAAAATAAGTCAAATCCTAGGATCTATACTTTATCCATAACAGGAAAACTCCATAATTTATTCTGTGACATTGCAAAATAGTCCTGCTACTTATTCCTTCAAATTTCTCTACCTAGCAATAATGTTCTATTCTGAGAGATCTTGAAATTTATTTCATAAACAGTATATGTCACACCCCAATTCTGCACTATTCAGAATGGTATGATGAACCGCTAATAAACCAACGGTTCAACGAGGATCTCAAATAGACTGTGTCTGTTTGCTTAAACCATACACATCCACAACCATAATCAGAGTAAATACACAATAGTGGAAGTCTTAAATATTAAATGAACTGAGAATATAAATGTGATAATCATAAATAAAATACCCAATTATCTTTCATTGACTGAGACATAAGTAAATAAAATAATCAATTACATTTACTCAATAATCCAAATAAAATCTAATCGAAAATGCATGAGTTGCATTTGCATGACGAATCATGCGTCTCCATTATATCTTCTGCGTCTATTGCCGCAACGTGCCAGAATGTGGGAGCATTCATTTAATCTTCCACGAACATACCTGCATCATCAACTAAAAATATTCGAATTTGAAAAGGGTGAGCACACATCACGGCTCAGTGAGCAAACAAACAATGCAACAAACATATGCATGCATTCAATTCATATCATTGGTCTGGTATATAAGTTTGCAATGTGCTATAGAAAGGTTCGGTGGTCGCCTCGCCTCTATACACAGGGTGTGTAAGCCCACCCAATGGATCAAACACCATTGTCGTCCACATCCACCCCACCATGGAATAGAGATAGAGCTAAAGTGCTTAGGACCGCACCGCATCACACTTCCTCTGATGCTCTACCCATACCAACACATAAGCCCTTGTTGGTAAGGGATTGTAAACTAGGCTCACAACTAATCAATCTTAATGTCAAACAGTGTATCCAAGGCCTCACCCCAGCATCCCTCAATACATCCATAGAGATAAAGCTAAGGCCCCCCGGCAGAGTCAGAGACTACATGGTCCGAGACCACCTCCCCTGATGCCCTACGACGTAATAGTTCTGCTAAGGTAATGGTGATACGACGATGCTAGTAGACAAGACTTGAGTTGAGATAGGGCTAAAGTGCTTAGGACCGCACCGCATCACACTTCCCCTGATGCCCCACTAGCATCAAGTACACTAACCACACATAAGCATTTACATGCCTACTCCTAGCATCATCATCATCATGTTGTAAATAAACTAAATTAAATATGCATGAACAGTAATAACAGGAATAGTAGATGACATGTGATATGCACATTACAATCATACAATCATAGCATCATACATGGTATTGGACTCAATAAATGAAAATAATTTATTATTAACTAATTAGTTTAGGTCTTGTTCCCTCACCTTTGATTGAGTGTAGATCCTCTTTCAAGCTTTAAGAATCATTTTTATATCACTATGAGAACCTAACAAGTCGATAGATTTTAATTAGAATTAATTCCAATAATTTTAAGCTTACTGTATTGCTAAGGTCGCAGGTAGGGTAGCAGTTTTTCTGCGACCCCAGAGTGTAGGGTGGGTCATAGGGTCGGTTACCCATCGACCCTAGGTGTGACCACAGCCTCCCTGGACTTCCCAAGAGCATGGGGTCGATCCTGTGATCTGGTAGGATTGGTTACCAATCGACCCTACGTGCTACCACACATAGTTTGAGTCAACCTTTCATCCTACAGTCCATTCTTTCATGTTTGGATCCTTTGGCTTACTTTTATGGTCCATTCTATGATTGTTCTATGGCTCAAAACTCCAAGTTACACACTTTACTTTGTTTACAATGATTTTCTCCATGGATTCCATTGGAATTTATCCATGGATGGATGATTTGGGTTTCTCCTAGATCCTACCCTCTTCATGAACTATTCTAGGGTCTTACATAATTCATGGAGAATGTATTCATACCTTAGGGTTGCTGAGATTCAAATATTTTTTTGAATTTCTTCTCTTTAGTCTTCTTCTCCAATTCTCCTTTTCTTCTCCTTCTCTTCTCTTTCTCTCACTTTCAATTAGGGTTTCAAAAGGAGTGAAAGAGGCTAAGGGATGTCTTATTTATAGAGGAAAACCTCCCAAAATAAGTCTCATCAAGATTAGGAAAGGATCCCCTTGAAATTAGAAAAGTTTCCTAATTACGGTTTCAGTCTGTCATCCTAGGGTCGATGCTAGGGTCGCAAGACCCGTCGACCCCTAGGGTTTCAAGTCATCCGACCCTAGGACTCAAAAGTCATGGGTTTGACTTTGTTGAGGTGGGGTCGACCCTACCTATTTAGGCATGCAACCCTACCCTCAATTTTACTGTTTTTGGTCAATTTCATACCTGGTCTTGTGATTTCCTTCACGTTCTTGGTCCACTTGGCTCGACCATGATAGGTAAACCTGGTACAAGGTGGTAAGACCGGTTAGTTTGATACGGGTTTTACAGTATAACTCATCTACTTAGGTAACTTATTGATCCCAAGTCATCACCTTAGCAATTTATTTTTAGAACCTTAGTGCTATAATGGTAGGGGGTCAAAGAATCAAGTCTTAATGGGGACATAGGTTTTTGGATATTTTATTTATAAATTATCTAAGTGTGGGGCCCATAATGGTGTGGTTTTCTACTATTGGAGGGAATTACTTTTAAGGATTATATTTTATAGTAATAGTAATTTTAGTAAATAAGGGTTCAAGAGAAGGATAACAAATGAGTTGTGAAATGGCATGATGTAATTTAAGAGTTTTGTCAAGGATATTTTTGGTCTCTAAAATAAAAGGGTACCATGCTTTACTTAAAGTGACTCAATGCATGTGAACTTAATAGAATAATTAAAGGGCATAAAAGTCGATTTATTTTTGGAGGATTCCCTATAGGTATGGGTTTAAAACCCATGTATTGGGTGAGTTATAGGGATATGTTAGAAATTTCACAAATGAGTATATTTTGATTAGTGAAGAAAAGCATTAAAAAAAAAATAAAATAAAGGAGACAAAACTCCATTTCAATGTTTTTTCCCTATGCTGAAAATGATTTGGAGGGAGTTATGTTCTTGAGCAACTCCTTGTTTTGGATTTTTGGAGAAAACATTAAGGAACTTGAAGATCATGTTGCTAGACTGGTTTTGGGGGTAAGATCTTAGAAATTTGAGACGGTGTGGTGAGATTACAAACTAATTCCGATTGGGGTTGTAAGCTTAAAGAAACTACTGAAAAATTTATAGCTTAGAGTAGATTTCAAAGCTTTAGCTCAAGCATTGGTGAACTGATCTTTAAGGGAGTAAGCACTCTTCAAAGGGGAGTTCCTTGGTAGTAGGTATTGGGTATTTCATGCTGGTTTAGAAACTAAGTTTAGTGGGTTGGCATTACAACAAGGAGTTTAAATTTTGGAATGTAAACCAAGATGAAAAGTTAGAGAAATTTGTGGTTTATAGTTATTTTTTGATTTCAACATTTAGAGATGATGGATTGTTGAACTTTGAAGTTTTTCTAGGGATATTGAAGGTAAGGACTGCTCTACTTTGAGTAATAGTGGCTGCAAATTATCTTAAAATATTTACAATAAGAATATAGACCTTGAGAATGAGCTCTAATGGTGAAAATGATGATGAACAGTAATAAAAAAAATAGATTTTAGTTTCCATTAAATGATGGTTTGGATAGCATATGGATCATGTGGATGGCTGTAAAAGCAATAAGATCATATGAACGTAATTCTATAGGTGTTACAGTAAATAATAACTGGTTCTGATGACTTATTGATGACAAGTTTCAATTTTATAGAAAATTTTAAGGGAACATAATGCTGAATTTATTAGTACTTCGGTTTATGTAATATTGAGTTCCAAAGGAGCATGAATTGTGTAAAGAATGATTAGAATGATCAAAGAAAAGTATGGGAATGGTTTTGTCATGCAAGTGGGTTTTTTTATTTATTTATGTTAGATGAATAAAAACCTCACCCAAAACCTTCTCCATAATGTTGTTCATACAATAGGTATAGGAGCTGAAATATTTTTAGTAGCCTCATGAGGGAATTAGTAGATCAAGTTTGGGCAGCAAAGGTAGTCAATGGTAAGGATAGTTGTAGTAGATGGTTTTGGGATGTAATGGGAATCTTTTGGTTAAGTTTGGAGGAGTACAACCCTACCTAATACACTTCTCCAATATGTTGTTATGCTAGGTAAGTTAAGGAGCTAAGTTTTTAAGATATATCAAGCGAAGTTTTTTTCTAAAAGACTAACCTGGACAGCAAAGGATCTTACAGTTGCTGATTTTTGCTCAATCCATTGAAGACTTCCTTTTACAATTTAAGGTGAGGGAACTCTTCCCCTATAGTAGGTTATTAATGTAAAATGTATGTGTAAGAAAATTCGAAAATGCATGTATATTGCTTGTCTTAAGTATTGGTTAATGAAGTTAATTGATAATGCTACAAGTCAAGGAGCTAAGTGACAATATATGAGTAAACTTTTCAGTTTTATTATCATGTGATGTTATGATTGGAGCTATATTTTATGGATTGGATAGCTTGGTAAAGTTATGCATATGATGTGTGAGAATTTCTTTTACTAAGCCCATTAGAACAGGCTATTGACATGTCTAAGTTGATAAGTTTCTCTAAAGTAGAGGATGAAGTGTGTTATTATGTTTTGAAATGAAACTATTGTGCTATGATATGAGAAAGGAATTGCCGTATTTTCTAAGAGATGAAATTGTTAGGGTTTGCTTTGTTTTTAAGTTATGTTTGAGAAGATTGCTTACTATTAAATGTTAGAAAACTTTGTTTAGACCCTATTTTGGAGACAGAATTATGAACTATGACATATATGCAAAATCAAGTCATTTAATACTTATAATGGACTATTTAAAGTTTATATGGACAGCAAGGTTATGTACTAGGATATTAAAAGAAAATTAAGTTGTTTGTTATCTATAATGGACTATTATAAGTATGGACAGCAAGGATACTATGATATAAATGCAAAGTCAAGTTGTTCAATATGTATAAAGGACTGTTACGAGTATAAATGGACAACATGGTTGTATAATGAGAAAAATATGCAAAGACATACTCTTAAATGCCTAAGTTTGACTGTTATAGGTATAAATGGATAGTATGGTTGTAAAGTGTGGAAATTATACAAAGATATACTCTTGAATGTCTAAGTTGGACTGTTATAAGCCTAAGTGGACAGCAAAGTTATGAATTCTAAAGAAATTGTCAAGATAGTTCCTTAAACTCCTATGTTGGACTGTTATGACCATAACTATCATGTTTAAGTGATTTTCATAGCTAAGATAAGACTGTTATAGCATATATGGCCAGCAAAGTAAAATCACGAACAGTAGTGAAAGAAAATAGTAAATGATGTAAGTGGGAACAGTAAATGTACAAATATGTTATGTTAAAGCAAAGAATGGTGGGGGAACACTTAGGCAAGATCTATAGCTTAAACTAGTGAGCTGATGTGCCACCCAATATGAAAATTAAGCATAGTTAAGAAAGACATTATATTGTAAGTAATGTAAGAAGGGAGTTCACCTAGGCAAGATACGTATTTTAACTCGTTGAGCCTGGTGTACTACCCATCACAAAATAAGAAGGCAGGTGTCTAGGCAAGACCCGTCGATAACTCAGTGAGCCCAACACTTTGATATACGTGAAAGATAAGTAAGCATAAGAATAAGAAGGCGGGTGTTTAGGCAAAACCCATAGATAACTCGTTGAGCCCAGTACTTTGCTATATGTGAAGGATAAGTAAGCATAAAAATAAGAAGGCGGGTGTTTAGGCAAGACCCATAGATAACTTGGTGAGCCCAGCTCTTTGCTATTCATGAAAGATAAGTAAGCATAAGAATAAGCAGGCAGGTGTTTAGACAAGACCCGTAGATAACTCGGTGAGCCCAGCACTTCACTATACGTGAAAGCTAAGTAAGCATAGAATAAGAAGGCAAGTGTATTGGCAAGACCCGTAGATAACTCGATGAGCCTAGCACTTTGCTATATGTGGAAGATAATTAAGCATAAGAATAAGAAAAGACAGGTGTCTAGGCAAGACCCGTAGATAACCCGATGAGCCCAGCACTTTGCTATATGTGAAAGATAAGTAAGAATAAGAAGGCACGTGTGTAGGCAAGACCCATAGTTAACCCGGTGAGCCCAAATGCCCTGCTATATGTATAAGAAAGGTAAGAAAATAAAACCAAAGTAAATTGAATAATGTAAGTAAGACAAGATATAAGCTACTTTTCCTTAGGCAAGGTGAAGTAGCTAATATAAGATAAGTTAATATGTAAGTTAGGTTTCAGTCTGCATGAAATGTTATGTTTATAAGACCTTGGAATACTATACGAAGACTACTAAGTGTAATAAGCTAAGTGTTTGGGAAAGATACATAGACTAAACCGGAGCATCCAGGCACTTAGCCTGATATGTAAAGTAAGAGAGACAAAAGAAATTGAAGTAAAGGAAAAGTGATTAGCAGCCTGAAAGATAAGATTAAGTAAGGGTATGTTGTAAAGGTCTTTTGGTACATTATGGAAGCTTATGAAGAGATATAGCTCTTGTAAGTAAGTTAAGTTATAAATTATGTTCTTTAAGTATGATTTTATACGTTTAGTTGTGAATGTTGTATGTATTCTTGCCAGGGTAGATTTTCACTCATTGAGCTTTGGCTCACCCAAGTTGTTGATCATGTTTTAGAGATAAACAAAGTGGAGGCAAGGATGATATGGATAGCAATGAAAGTCCAAGTGGGGAGCTGATCACTCCTTTGGTACACTATTGAATATTTAATTATGAGGCTTGTTAATGTTTGTAAATTTTATTAGTAATGATTTATAAAGAGTTATATCAGCCACCAGATTTTATATTTCGTCTATGTAAAATACATCCGCTGTTTTACCTCAGAATGATGAATGGTTTATGTTATAAAAAAAATTTATACCAAGATTTTTAAGTAGGTTTTTGTATTCTTGACTAAGGTTATGACCGGCCACCAATCCGAACCCGTTTCCTGGGAGGACTGTTACAATAACAAACTTATGTACGCTATCATAACATTAGTCGGTATCTATTCCCTATTATATGATTCCGCTGCAACTACTCTAATTTAATTGTTGATTATTATGGTTATTGTTCATGTAGACTATGGTATTTGTTTGGTAGATCACTTTGGTTGTCGATTACTGGATTGTTCAAACTATCTTGTATATGACCCAAATATCATGCCCGATTCCCATAATGGGCTGTGACATATATTGACCATCCAATGTCATTTCCAGACTTAGAATCATTAACTGTCACTTTAGGATCGTCCTAGTCAAAGTTGATCAAACCTGATCAAACTTGATCAAACCTGGTCAACACAGTCCATACCTAGTCAACCTAGTATCATCTTAGTTAAAACTCAGCTAAACACCTAGTGGCCATACATCTAGTCACCCTACACCCCCTAGGTGTTAAATAGAGTGCCCACATGGAACTAAAAGTGTCACACCCTAATTCTGCACTATTCATAACGATGTAATGAACCGCTAATAAGCCAACGGTTCAATCAGGATCTCAATAGGCTGTGTCTGTTTGCTTAAACCATACACATCCACAACCATAATCAGAGTAAATACACAATAGCGGAAGTCTTAATATTAAATGAACTGAGAATCTAAATGTGATAATCATAAATAAAATATCCAATTATCTTGTATTGACAGAGACATAAGTAAATAAAATAAAATATCAAATTACATTTCCTCAATAATCCAAATAAAAATCTAATCGAAAGCGCATGAGTTGCACTCGCATGCTGAGTCATGCGTCTCCACTATATCTTCTGCATCCATCGCAACAACATGCCTGTATGTGGAAGCATTCATATAATCTTCCATAGTCATACCTGCATCATCAACTAAAAATATTTGAATTCAAAAAGGGTGAGCACACATCACGGCTCAGTGAGCAAACAAAACAATGCAACAAACATATGTATGCATTCAATTCATATCTGTGGTCTGGTATATAAGTTTGCAATGTGCTATAGAAAGGTTTGGAGGCCGCCGCACCTCAATACACGAGTGTGTGGAACCGCCCAATGGATCAAACACCATTGTCGCCCCTAAATGCACTCACCATGGAATAGAGATAGAGCTAAAGTGCTTAGGACCGCACCGCATCACACTTCCCCTGATGCTCTACCCATACCAACACGTAAGCCCCTGTTGGCGAGAGCTTGCAAACTGGGCTCGCAACTAACCAATCCTAATGTCAAACAGTGTATCCAAGGCCTCACCCCAGCATCCCTTAATATGTCCATAGAGATAGAGCTAAGGTCCCCCGGCAAAGTCAGAGACTACACGGTCCGAGACCACCTCCCCTGATGCCCTACGACGTAATAGTTCTGCTAAGGTAATGGCGATACGACGATGTTAGTGGACAAGACTTGAGTAGAGATAGGGCTAAAGTGCTTAGGACCGCACCGCATCACACTTCCCCCGATGCCCCACTCGCATCAAGTACACGAACCACACACAAACATTCACATGCATATTCTCAGCATCATCATCATCATCATGTTGTAAATAAACAAAATTAAATATGCATGAGCAGTAATAACAGGAATAGTAGATGACATGTGATATGCACATTACAATCATACAATCATAGAATCATACATGGAATTGGACTCAATAAATGAAAACAGTTTATTATTAGTCAATTAGTTTAGGTCTTGTTCCATCACCTTTGCTTAAGTGTAGATCCTCTTTCAAGCTTTAAGAATCACCTTTATATCACTAGGAAAACCTAACAAGTTGATAGATTTTAATTAGAATTAATTCCAATAGTTTTAAGCTTGTTGTACTGCTAGGGTCGGCGGTTGGGTCGCAGGTAGGGTAGCAGTTTTCTGCGACCCCAAGGGTAGGGTCGATCATAGGGTCGGTTATCCATCGACCCTAGGTGCGACCATAGCTTCCCTGGACTTCTCGAGAACTTGGGGTCGATCCTATGGTCTGATAGGGTCGGTTACCAGTCGACCCTATATGCGACCATATGTAGTTTAAGTCGACTTTTCATCCTACAGTCCACTCTTTCATGTTTGGATCCCTTGGCTTACTTTCATGGTCGATTCTATGATTGTTCTATGGCTCAAAACTCCGAGTTACTTCCTTTACTTTGTTTACAATGATTTCCTCCATGGATTCCATTGGAATTTTCCCATGGATGGATGATTTGGGTTTCTCCTAGATCTTACCCTCTTTATAAAGTATTTTAGGGTCTTACACAATTCATGGAGAATGTTTTCATACCTTAGACTTGTTGAATTCAGAGATTCCTCTGAAACTCTTCTCCTTAGCCTTCTTCTCCAACTTTCCTTCTCTTCCTTCTCTTCTCTTTCTCTCACTCTTAATTAGGGTTTCAAAAGGACTGAAAGAGCCTAAGGGACATCCTATTTATAGAGGAAAACCTCCCAAAATTCGTCCCAATGAGTTTAGGAAAGGTTCTCTTTGAATTAGGAAAGTTTCCTAATTTCCGGTTTCTGTCAGTTTGCCTAGGGTCGATGCTAGGGTCACAGAATCCGTTGACCCTAGGGTCTCAAGTCATCCGACCCTAGGACTCAAAAGTCATTGGTTGGACCCTGCTGAGGTGGGGTCGACCCTACCTGTTTAGGCATGCGACCCTACCTTCCATTTTACTGTTTTTGGGTCAATTTCATACCTGGTCTTGTGATTTTCTTCACGCACTTGGTCCATGTAGCTCAACCATGATAGGTAGACCTGGTACAAGGTGGTAAGACCGGTTAGTTCGGTACGGGTCTTACAAAAAGTCCCATGCCAAACCTCCTTGATGGTCCATAAAGAAGGGTAAAAGGAGGAAGAGAGAAAGAGAATGGAGAAGGAGAAGTTGGAGGCCCAATAACTTTAGCCCAATCCAACCCTAGGCAGGCAAGCCCAGGGGGGAGGACCAAATTTGGCCTCCCTTCCCCCATTGTATGCTTTTTTTTTTATTCTTTTTTTTTTTTTTTTTTTTGTAAATAAGCAAGAAAAAGACAAAAATAAAATAAGTAAATACAAAAAGAAAAAAATAAAAAAAGAAAAAAAAAAGGAATTAAGTGCCCCCCTGGATACTAATGTGTGTCATATTAAGGTTTGAAAAATAAAAATAATAAATAAAAGAAACAGCAATAGAAAAGGAATGGAATAAAATGGAAAAAAGGAAAGAGGATATGCACACATTGAAAGTCAAAAAAATTTTACTTTATGTGTGCCATGTCACCTAATTGAGATTGACTATAATCTTTAAAAAAAGTTCTTTTGGAAACTTTGAAAATCTAAAGAAGGAAGCATAAGATGGTAAGAGGGAGAGTCTTAAGGCTATAAATAGGTAAAGCTAGAGAGAGGGGGATCCTTTAGACCCCCATAGTAATCCACGAAATTGAGAGGAGGAAGCTTCTCCAAACCATGGGAAAGAAAAAGGGAGAAAAAGGAGGAAGAAAAATGAGAAAGAAGAAGGAAGAAAGGAAAGGAGGTGCATACCTTCTTCAAGTGTCTGGATCATCTTCATCACCCTCTTGGACAAGGTAAGGATCTGCGAACCTAACCTCCATTGTTTTCTTTGAAAGAGCATGAATGTTAAAATAGCCATGATAGGATTCAAGCATGTTTTTGTATGATTTAATCTTCTGTGCAATTTATACTATCAGAATGCCATGATCAATATTTTGAATTTATAGTGTGCATACTAATGATTCTTTGATCCAAATTTGGGCTCCATCCATGGAGATTTGGCCATGCAAATAAATCCATGAATAAAGCACCAAATCTGGAAAAGTAGATCTGGAAACCCGAATTAGGTTTGAGTTCAGACTATATGGATTTGGAAAAATTAGGAGAGACTCTTTTGTGAGTCAAGAATCTACTCCAAAAACTCCAAATCCATTTGGATCTGGGAAGACCACATAAAAATTCAGGGAAGTCTCTGTGCACAGAAACTGTGACAGAAATAGAGCACCCTGAAAGTTGACCTAGAAGTAGGTTGTAAGCCCACAATTTGGCTTTGGTCTCTAGAGATGAAATATAGCCCTATGAATTCCCTCGAATCCTATGCAAGTTTGAATGGATTTACAGACAGGAGCTATTTTATATGAATTGTTATTAAAGTCGGATGGAATCTGAACAGATTCTGGCCTTGAAACTAGTGCCTTGTAGGTCTATAAAGATCTGTATTCTATAGTGATATTTTGGACTCTGTTCCTTGAGATAAATGATAGATTTTTAAGTTTTATTTTATTTCAGGTAATTGGTGTTTGATTTGCATGCTTATTAAATTTAATATGTATTTTTCATTAACACTGGGCAGAATCTTATTAGGTTCTAACCAGTACAATACCCCCTGATTGGGATGACTTTTTGACCAGTATAATCCCTCTGTTAGGTTTCGAGGTCTTGAGGGAAAATCAAGCGCTATGAGTCTACTTTAAGCCTGTTCATGAACAAATGCATTTGGATCAGGGAAGCCTTCTTCCCAGGAGTTTTAGTAAAACTCAACAAAGTCTGGAAGAGACTCTGTATAGAATTGGAGCTCGAGTTTGGGTGGGCTTTTTCATGGGCCTAGGGTCAGAATCTAAAGTACATTACTTAAGACAAAATATATTCCAGTAAGTTATCTTTAATTTCATATATTGTTTGTATTATTTGGATTCTTGGAAATATGATTACAATCTGATTTCCAAACAGTGCACAGAAGATGCTTTGTTGTTTTATTCAATGTGCCTATTTTTGTCATGGTAATATGTTTTCTTGCTATTTTGGTATAACAATCACATGATTTTTTTTACCATTATTGAATTCATATGTATTTTGTGCTATATTTGGTATGATGGATAGATCTTACCATGTATACACATGCTTTATTTGATTCTTGTCATCCTTGCACATGTTGATATATTGACATATTAGGGTTTCTTGCTATATTTGAACAAGCCATTAGATCTTACCATACATAGATTAGCATATTAGGTCTTACCATATTTAGAAATGTCATGTTGGTTCTTTCCATATTTGCATCACATGCCATATTAGAAGATTCTGTAAAATTTTATTATACGTGAACTTTTTGCTATTTTAAAAATTTTCCATTATTTGTAATTCTTGCCATATTTAGATAGAAATTCTATTCGTGGCAATAATTTTATTTTGATAACACCCTAGTTAAACTGCCATATTTGTATACCTAGAAGACAATTTAGGTGTAAGGACATGCATTTAGGCACCCACATTCATGGCAAGGGTAAGAAATAGGAAACCCTAAAAATCTTAATAAACAAAGAAATATTTCAAAAAAAATCCTCAAATTAGGGTCTAGGTCAAAAAAATAGTTAGGACAATCCCAATCTTTCAGCACATCCCCATAGGGTATAGTGACCTAGAATAAATACACCTTGGATTTGAGACTATCGAGAGTCACATTTTAGGAAGGATCCCCATCCTTTGTAAAATGTCAATTTTTCCCTTAGGGGTATGTCTGTCAAAACCTTCCAAATCAGTCCACATGGACTATCCAAATAGACCCATTAGGGTTATCCAACCTTTAACAGGATCCTTATCCAATTTTTAAACTACGTGGGGTCTGATTCCTAGGGCAAACCCTAGGATACGTAGGCAATTTAGAAAAATTCTCAAATTTGATCCCAAAGCTCAATCCACATGGACTATCCATAGATCCATTAGGATATTCATAGATCCACCAGGGTTACCCACATTAAAACCTATAGGGTTATCCATATTAGATCCATTAAAACTATCTAGATCTCAACCCATCAGAGTTATCTATCCATCAAAGATAAGCTTCAACTTAAACAAAGAATCTAATCATTCTCAAGCATAAACCCTAATCATAAACTTTAATCAAACACCTGAACTAAGTTAGTGAACCTGATTTTCATATCATATCTAAAATACGTAGCCAGTCTGGTAGATTTCAGATTCAGTTTAATGATATCAAACCACTTGGTTTGGTTCGGTTCAATAGAGTCTAGAAAAGGAAAGGTATAAGAGATTGATTTCGGATCAAGCAGTTTTGGTGCCTAACAACTTCCCATAACTGTAACCTGACGCTTATCTGATCTCTAATAGACTAAAAAATTGATCTAATGGGTTATGAGTCAATAGAAATCTTATCTTACAGTAAGACTACATTTGAGGTCCTAAACCTTAATCTAGATGGCAACGTCAAGATTTCGAGGACGAAATTCCTCTCATGTCCTCATAAGGGCATGACATGCGGTGCAAGCACCTTGGACCGGACTTGGCCTTTCATTCACCCAAAGAATGTTCGATGTCTCAGCTAGGTCGAAAGTGCCTAGGTTATATGAGATGCTAGGATGGAGCCTATGATGGGTTGGGGTTCGCCTTATCCTTGTGCGATTTTGTTGTTCTTTACCTTACGGCTGAGGATTTCTATCCTTGCGTGGCGTGCCGTAGACACCGTTGCTTGTTCATTAAAGTAGACTTAAGTAATATTGTTCATATCATATTTGCATGGTTGTATGTTCCCTTCCCTCTCACTGAGTTTAGTGGAGCTCACCCCCACGCATGTATTCTTTTCAGATTCCCACACAAGTTGTATGGTCTTAACTTTGTGGACTCTCCATTGTTATTGATTTTATTGGTGACGTGGTGGAGGATCCAGTGGATGAGGTTCACAACCTGGATTTCCATTGTGACACTTGTGCCTATGGATCTGAGTGTGCTTGATTTATGATTTAGTTGTGTCGTCGCCTCAAACTGGATTGGTCCTTAGCTTGCTTAGATTTCTTGTAAAAGGAAGAGAAGACACCATAGTGATGGTCAGGTGGAGACACCTTTTGGCCACTTCAATGCCTAAGTCAGTCTGATGGACAAGCAGTATGGGACAGATAAGAGGGACTGTCCCTTTGAATTAGAGGATTTGGGTAGCTAACTTACTTTGAGCTTAAATGCTAGAAAAATGTCTCTGTGTTTACCTGTGTATGCTTTGTCTATTTATAGGTTGGGAGTGACCCAAATATGGGAGATGGACATATCCTCTGTTGTGGCTGAATGTCCTCCCCTAGAGCATGACTTACGTCTATAGATTTGGAGACCAAGTGAACCTATGCTGCATCATCAGATGGCAGGATCTCCATCTCAGGATTCCATTAATTACTCTGCGGTGGGTATCTGGGCGAGCTTGAACTTTGTACTCACTGAAATGAGCCCCACTCATATGTTACTATACAGCTGGCATGTTGCAGGTGAATTTGTACGGTAGGGTCTACTTTTGGAGAGGTGCCGAGATTACTATACTGGAGAGGTGTCGAGGCCTCCAATATTGTCGAGGTGTCGAGATCTCCAAGTTGGTATGATGCCGGGGCTTCTACTTTGGTAAAGCTCCGACGCCCTTATGGCCGCGAGGCTCTGAAACCCTAATGGGTGCGAGGTTCCGAGGCATTTATGATAGTGAGGTTCCGAGGCCTTCAAGATAGTGAGGCTTCAAAGCTCTCCACTATTCTCATTGGTGGTTCTGGTTCATCAAGAGCTACTCTTGTCTTATTCTTGTAAGGTTAGTAATGGGAATGAGGGCCTTCCCTCAAGGGCTTGGGCCCTAATATACACATGTCAAAATTTAATTGGGGGAAACACATTCTCCCCTATCAGATGCCCCTTGCTCTCGTCTGCTTCTCAAAGGTGGGGAGAGCAATATACCCTTCCGAACTTTGTTCGAGGCCTATGAGGCTGTGCCTTGAGAAATTGTAACGGTTGCTTCTTGAGCAGGATTTTCAAATTTTAAGTCGTGGGTCCCGCCACTTACCTTGTTTTTTGCCGATTGCACTGTCACATCATAAACGTGACTGACGGAGAGCAAGTAGGGTGCATCCACGTGTATCTTTACTTTTACAATGGTTACTAAACCATTATGACTTTCGTTCAGATTTTGTATCCGAACATTATGGTCTTCATATACTGTTCATCCTCTCTACCTTCTTCTTTCTGCCTTCTTCTCTGATTTCTCTGGTTTTTTCGTTGCTCCTTCTTTGTTTTTCTGCATAGCTCTTTATCGATCTTCATCACATCCAAGTAAGTATGGCTAGGTCTAAGAAACCCAGTGATAAAGTAGAGACTAACCCTAAAGAGGAAGCCTTGGGCTCGGGGCCAGGTGACGTTGCAAAGTTTTCACTTCTGCCTCTATTCCTATCATTATTTACGAAACAGAAATAGGTTGGAGGAATGAGGTTTGAAGGGCCAGGGCCATCCAAGCTGCCCAAATAAAAGCGGCGAACCCCAGACCCCCTCCATCTTCGAGAGTCCCTCCTGATACTAACTTTGTTACCGGTAAAATTAAGAGTCGAATTACTCAGTCTCGCTTAGATGCCATTAGGGAGCTTTACAGGGTCCTTGAGAACTTTGCTTTCATGCTACCAGAGCTAAAGACTGGATGTGTACCCCACGTAATTGTCGTGTACGAGGAGATGTTTCAACTAGGGTTTTGGCTTCCTCCTCCTCCCTTTTATTTTGAGTTATTGGACAGCTACGGATTGGCCCCTTCGTTGATTACCCCCAATGGGTGGCAATAGATTACTAGTTTTTTGGCCCATTCAAAGCTGAGTGGGTTACCTGCCAAGGTTGACCTCTTCAAGAAGTTCATCCGTCTAGTATCTGGAGCATCGACTGCCGGGGATGGCTGGAACTATTTCCAACGTCAGAATGACTCATCTTATGCCTCGGCCAAAAACGTCATCATCTTGCACCATAACTGGAAGTACAACTTCTTTTTTATTTCTTGGACTCTATTCCCCAAGGATACTTAGCCTCACAATTGTTGGTCCAAGGTCATCATGTCCGTAGTCAATACTGTCCCTTTGGTCGACCAGGACCTGAATGAGTACGTCGAGGCAATCTACGCCGTCCCTCCCCCATCCCTAGTGCAGCTGACTGACCTCGAGTTTCTTGAGAACACTAGGCTGGGTAAGCCATAATTTTTTAACTAACTTTATCTCTTTGGACTATTCAAAATTTTACCTCTTTTTCTAGTTGGAAGTAGACATCAGATTAGAGGATCTTCCTACAGTCCTTATGGCTGAGAGCCCACCACAAAAGTCAGACTCTCCCGAAGGGTCTCCCGTGCACCCAACCGAGCTCGTCGAGCATGCCGAGGTGGCTGGAGCCTCGTCTCCTTTTGTTCTCATTTCTCCTAAGCGAGAGGCTGTTGCAGCTAAAGGCAATGTCGAGGTGTTGGAGGTTGAAGGGGAGGAAGGCACAGAGCTTCAGACTCATGAAAAGACGAAACCCTGCCATGGCGAAAAGTTAGAAAGGAAGAAGAAGAAGAGATCCTCCAGGACCAAGGGGGAACCTTGAGGTATTCCCTTAAACCTTTTCTTTCTCGACATTTATTTCTACATTTGTCATTTAATCTTGACTTTCTTTTCTTTGCTAGATGTTGACCATATTTAGGACCCAACTGATGAGTTCACACATCTTGAGAATATAGAGGATGATGCGACGCCTTTTGTGCCTGATGTCAACCTCTATACCCATCATTCTGCCCTGTGGGCCCCTGCTATGGCAGAAGAGCTTGTCCAAGCTATGAGGCTCCTAGTCAACGAGCTCAACAATAGCAGGATGTCGCTCGGTGAGGCTTTCTAGCATGAGGCATGCCATCATATCGAGGTAACATTTTTGTTGTTACTTTCTATCTTTAATAATTTTTTGTGTTGTGACTAACTTTCTGGTTGAAAACTAGTCACTTTTTGACCCGAGCTCGAGATGTTGTGGTAGATCTCAAGGATAAATTTGGCATGGCTCTTCAACGGGCTTCTGGCATGGAGACCCATCGGGATGAGGCTGATGCCTATGCAAAAGAATGTTGTGAGGAGATACTAAAGTCTCAAGGCCGGGCCAAGGATCATGAGGAGGAGCTAAAGAAGCTTAAGGAGGACATTGCAGAGGCCGAGACTGAGAAGACTACCCTATGGCAGGAGCAGGATGATGCTGAGGAAAAGGCTGCCCAGAACAAGAGATCGTATGAGGGCTTGAGGGAGACTAGAGTACGCCTCGAGGAGGAGGTTCGAAGTGCCATGTTCACTGTTACAGCATTGGAGAAGACTTTAAAGATGAGCGAGCTACTCACAGCGCTGCCTTGGCGAAGCTCGAAGCTACCTCCAAGGCTCGGATCCAGGAGACGAGGAAGAAAGCTGTGGAGGATTTTAATTCTAGGGCTGAGTACAAGAAGACTGTGACGGAGTCCCTACTGAAGCTGGTAATGCTGATGCTGACTGAGATCCAGGACTTAGTCTCAGCTAGTTACCCCCAGTTTGCTCTCGCCATTGAGTGCCTTCAAGAAGCTTCTTGGAGCTACAGTGTCTCCAAGGGTATCACCTCTTCTAGCTCTACCTTCACCTTCTGGCCAGCCCTCTTTCGTGCCTCTAGAGGTTGCCTCCGAAGACCAGTCTACTTCCCTCGCACCTGCTTCGACTTCTCAAGTTGGTCAAGTTGAAAACGTTCCTCAAATGGATATGCAAGTACCCCCTTCTGCCGAGCCATAATGCAAGGATGACATTTGGAAAAAAAAATTTGAATGTAGAGATGCAATTATTTGTACATCTCCTCCTTGTATGTACATGTTACTTATAAATAATCAAAGCTTGACTTTTTTCCACATTCTTTACTTATGATTTTTCAGTCTTCTATCCCTTAGAATGACTATCAAACCTCCGTGCTTCAGCACCTCAAAATGGTGCTGAAGCCTGCGTTCTATCCTTTAAAACTTAGGATAATTATCCACCCTCCGAGCTTCGAGGCCCTTGGGGCAGTGAGGTGTCGAAGATAACTTCTTCGCAATTGAGTTTCTCATCGAAAAAGTCTACCCTCCGTGCTTCGGCACCTCGAACTGGTGCTGAAGCCAACTCTTTATCCCTTAGGATAATTATCCACCCTCCGAGTTTCGAGGCCCTTGGAGCAGCCGAGGGTGTCAAAGATAATTGTTTACATTAAGTAAGCCACGTTTCTTGTAACCAAGTATCTTTATTGATTTTTATTTGGCTTACAACACTTTACGAGTAAAATTTTCATCAATTTGACGCCCTTGGGACAGCCTTGCCATCCATCCTCTGAAGGTGGTATGTCCCTATCCTTGTTGTCTTGACCACCTTGTATGGTCCTTCCCAATTTGGAGCCAACTTTCCTTGTCTTGTTGGTTCCGAGGCTGAAGCTTTCCTCAGAACTAGGTCACTTACTTTGAATAGTTTCTCCTTCACTCTTTTGTTGTAGTAGTTGGCTATTTGAGCCTGGTATGCGACATTCTTCAGGTGTGCCGCTTCCCTCACTTCCTCCAGGATGTCGAGGCCTACTAACATATTTTCCTGATTTGCCTCTACATCAAAGTTGGCTATTCGGAATGATCTATGGACGACCTCGATGGGTATGACTGCTTCTGCCCCATGGCTGAGCATGAAGGGTGTCTCCCCCATTGGTGTTCGGCTAGTTGTTTTGTAAGACTAGACGACACTAGGAAGTTCTTCCACCCATCTCTTTCTTTCTTCTATCAACCTATCCTTCAGCCCACTTAGTATTTCTTGGTTTATCACCTCTTCTTGTGCAATTCTCTTCTTTAATCCTTCGAGGATGGTCATGTTGGTGACCTCGACTTGGCCATTTGCCTTGGGATGGTGCACCAAGGTAAAATGTTGGGCTATCCAATATTCTTTATAAAAGCCTCAGAAATTGCTTGAGTTGAACTATTTTTGTTGTACGTAACCACCACCTATGGTATCCCATATCAATAGACCACAGAAAGTTTGAGGAATTCAATTACTTTCGAGGCTGTAATCTTGGGCATCAGCTCCACCTTTATCCATTTGGTGAAGTAATCGATGGCCACAATTAGAAATTTATTCTGCCTCAATCCTGTGGAGAACGGCCCTAAGATATCCATCCCCTGTATGGCAAAGGGAATTGGGCTTGCTATAGGCTGTAGTGGCACAGCTGGTTGTCGTTGGATCTTGGCATGTTTCTGGTATTGTATGCATTTTCTCACATATTCCTCGCATTGCTTGGAGAAGTAGTAGCCCTGCCTGATTAGTTTTTGTGCCAATGTCCGACCTACCTGGTGGCTGCTACAGAATCCTTCATGTACGTCCTCGATGGCCCCTTCAGCCTCAGACGGTTGCAGGCATCTCAACAGAGGTAGAGAAAATGCTTTCTTATATAGGACATCCTCATACACGATGTACCACTTTGATCTGGTTTGTATTTTTCTCGTCTCTTTGTGGTCATCTGGGAGTATCCCATTCTTCAAGAAATCTAGGATCATATCCATCCAGTAGGGTTCATTTGTGAGAATATTGACCTCAACTTCTAAGGTGACGCTCGGTTTGTCCAGCTGACTCTAGTATATCAAGTTATCAGCCAATGACAAATATTTACTCAAGAGCTTGGATAGTTCATCCGCCTTAGTGTTATCTTCTCTGTCTATGCTTCTGATTTCAAAGCCTTAGAAGGTCACCATTAGTTCCCTAACCTTTTTTAAGTTTGCATGCATTTTTGCGACCTTCATTTCGTAGTCTCCCATCACCTGCTTAACCACAACTTGGGAGTCATTGTGAGTGGAGATGTGAGTGACCAAAAGGCATTTTGCTCATTGAAGCCCTATAATCAGTGCCTCGTATTCAGCCTCATTGATGGTAACAATAAAACTAAACTTTATCAAGCTCTTGACTTTGAAGCCTTCTGGGCTGCTAAACACCACTCCTACCCCTGCCTGATGTTCGTAGACGCTCCATTGACAAACAGGATCCAAGGTGGCAAGGCTGGTCCTAGAGCAGGGGTCGGTAGCCAGAGTTGTATGGCAGTATTTGGGTCGTCAGGATCATCTACCAATGTGCTTTCAATCAAGAAATCAGCCAAGGTTTGGGCCTTGATTGCTGTTATTGGCTTGTAATGGAGGTCGAATTCCCCGAGCTCTATGGCCCAGTTGATCATCCTGTCACACCCCAATTCCGTACATTTCAGAATGGTGTGATGAACCACTAAATAACCAACGGTTCAACCAGGATCTCAAATAGGCTATCCCCGCGTTACCTGAACCTTCATATACTCACCATCATAATCAGAGTAAATACACAATAGCGGAAGTCTTATAAATAAATGAACTGAGAACTAAAATGATATCCATAAATAATAGCAAATTATTCAGTTTTTAACTGAGACATAAATATTTAACTACCAAATACACGTCTTATAAATCCAATAAAGAAACCTATAAAAATATCTAGTCAAATACACACGAGTTGCACTCGCAAGAGGAGTCGTGTGTATCATCTTCAGCTCCAGCGTCCATTGCTGCTACCGTCCCGTACATAGGCGCATTCATGTAATCTTTAACTGTGTAACCTGCATCATCAACTAAAAATATTCGACGTCGAGGGGTGAGCACACAACACGGCTCAGTGAGTAGCCAAAATAATACAACATTACAAATGCATGCACATTCATTTATCTCTTTGGTCTGGTTTATAGTTTGTAATGCGCAATAGAAAGGTTGGGTGGTCAAAGGTTAAAGTTTATTGACACCGCCTCTATACACAGGGTGTGGAAGCCCGCCCGAAGGTTAACGTTTATCGTCGTCCCCATCCACCCTACCATAACATTATACAACAAAGGTTAACGTTTATTGCTATATAATGCTATACCAACACGTAAGCCCCTGTTAGCGAGGGCTTGCAAACTGGGCTCGCTACTAACCAATCCTAATGCCAAACAGTGTATCCAAGGCCTCACCCCAGCATCCCTCAGAATGTCCATAGAGATAGAGCTAAGGCCCCCCGGTAGAGTCAGAGACTACAAGGACCAAGACCACCTCCCCTGATACCCTACGACACAATAGTTCTGCTAAGATAATGGCGATACGATGATGTCAATGCACAAGACTTGAGTTAGAGATAGAGCTAAAGTACTGAGACCCGCCAAAGGTTAACGTTTATTGACATTCTCATCACACCTCCCCTGATACTCGCTCGCATCAAGTACATCAACCACACACATACAAGCACATGCCTATTCCTATCATCATCATCATCATCATGTTATAAACAATAACGTAAATATGCATGAACAAGTAATAGAAATATTGGATGGCATGTTGTATGCACATTACAAACATATTCGCATAGAATCAAGCATGGCATAGGACTCAAGAATTAGAAAACAGTTTATTATTAACCGATTTAGTTTGGAGTTAAGGTTCCTCACCTTAGTTTGCTATAAGATACTTTTCCAAGCTTTAAAATCACCTCTACAGTGTTATTATAATGCTAGCAAACCTAACAAAGTCGATGGAATTTAATTAGAATTAATTCTGAATTTAAAACCCATGCTGTTAACTGAGGGTCGATCAAAGGGTCGATGCTCAGGATACATAGGGTCATTGGGTCTATCGACCCTACCCTCTGTCTGAACTTCCCGAATGCTGAGGGTCGATGGTCAGGGTGCCTAGGGTCGATGGGTCTATCGACCCTGTGTGCGACCCTCGGTGCACTCTGGTCTAATTTCCAATTTTTAATTCATTCTTCATGTTTGGGGTCCTATGGCTTGCTTCCTTGTTCCATTAAACATTCATTCCATGGTCTGAAACCATGATTCATCCTCCTAGATGGCTTTCATGCATTATCCTAGGTTTTTCCATGAAAACCTAACCATGAATGGATGGTTTGGGTTTCTCTGAAATCCTACACTCAACCATATCTAACCTAAGGTCTGTAGAAACCAATGGAATTAGTATCCATACCTGAGAAGATTACTTTTCTCTGGAAATTCTTTTCCTTTTTGCTAAGTCTTCTTCCTTGCCTCTTTTCTTCCTCTTTTCCTTCTTCTCTCTTTCTCTCAATTCAATTAGGGTTGTGAAAGGAGTGAAAGTGGCTTAGGGACGTCCTTTAAATAGAGTAGGAATGTCCTATAATAGTCCCATTGAGATTTGGAAAGAATCCCAATCGAAAATTAGGAAATTTCTTAATTTCAGTTTCGGCAGTAAGTGAGGGTCGATGAGAGGGTCGATGATCCCGTCGACCCTGTGGTCTGACACTGTCCGACCCTCCCCCAACTTTTAAGGGTCTGGGTTTCTGATTTGGGAGGGTCGACCCTGTTTAGCTGGGTATGCGACCCTTCCTCTATTTTAAGTGTTTTTGGGTCGATTTGATACCTGGGATCTCGCTCTCCTTCACGCCCTTGGTCCATTTGCCTCGACCATGATGGGTGAACCTTGTTCAAGGTGGTAAGACCGGGTTAGTTTGACACGGGTCTTATAACTCCCCCCAACTTATAAAAATTTCATCCTCAAAATTGGACGTACCTTCTGAATCAAATAAATGAGGGTATTGCTTCCACATAGCATTTTCTTCTTCCCATGTAACTTCTTCCATGTCTCTACTTTTCCATGTGACCTTAACATAGTAGATATCTCTGTTGCATAGACGTTGAACCTTTCGACTAGTGATTTCCATTGGTGTTACTTCAAATGTCAAATCATCAGTCAATTCTGGCAAATCCACTGTCAAAACATGTGTTGGGTCTTTGACATACTTCTTCAATAAGGATATGTAAAATACGTCATGCACACTTGACATAGATGGTGGTAGTGCTAACTGATAAGCTACTTTTCCACGCTTAGCCAGAATTTCATGTGGCCCGACATATCTTGGACTTAGTTTCCCTTTTTCTCCGAACCTTTTCAATCCTCGCATAGGCGATACCTTCAAAAATACTTTATCACCTATGGCGAACTCTAGATCTCTTCGTCGAGTATCCTCATATTGCTTCTGACGGTTCCGAGCTGTTCTTACTCTTTCCTTGATAATGTCGACCACTCGACAAGTCTCTTCAACAAATTCTGGTCCAACAATACTATGTTCTCCAACTTCATTCCAGAACAAAGGAGTTCGACACTTTCGCCATACAAGGCGTCATAAGGTGACATCCGTATAGTAGCCCGATAGCTATTGTTATAAGCGAAATCGATCAATGGTAACCTTTCATCCCAAGATCCATTGAAATCAATTACACATGCTCGTAGCATATCTTCTAGAATCTGAATTGTGCGCTCCGACCGTCCATCCGTCGTGGGTGGAATGCGATCTTGAACTTTAACGTTGTACCCATAGCCTTTTGCAATCCTTCCCAAAACTTGGAAGTAAATCGTGGATCTCTATCGAACACAATACTTTCGGTACACCGTGTAAGCGAACAATGTTATCCACATACGGCTTCGCTAACCTTTCCAAGGTATACCGAGGTCGTATAGGTATGAAGCGAGCTGTTTTAGTCGAGCGGTCCACAATCACCCAAAGTGCGTCTACTACTCGAGGAGTCAATGGTAGTCCCGTGACGAAGTCCATAGTGATGCAGTCCCATTTCCATGCTGGTTCCGGTAACGGCTGCAATAGTCCTGCGGGTCTTTGTCGTTCAGCCTTTACTTTCTGACAATTTAGGCATTGAGACACGAACTTAGTTACATCTGCTTTCATTCCCCTCCACCAATATAATTTCTTTAGGTCATGATACATCTTTGTACTTCCAGGATGTACCGAGTAGATGGTGGTGTGGGCTTCGTTCATGAGTCGGTGTCTAATGTCTACACTTTCTGTTTCGGTACACATATTCTTCCTTTGTATTTTAGTACCTTCTCGTCATCCAAGGTGAACTCGGGGTTAGTCCTACCTTTCTCAATATCTTCGTGTCTTTGTTCTCAGATAGGGATCTGCTTTGATAGCTGTCTTTACTTCATCCACTATATCCGGTATAATCTTCAATGCCGCGAACATATTCGAAAACCGATGAATAAACCCTTGGTTGGCTGATCCATCCGTTGTGTCTATCACATACTTCTCGTTTCCGTGATTGAATACCATTTCGGTAGTGCACGTTGCCGCAATCGTGCTAACTTCTCCTTGAGATTTTACCATTGCGTTTCTGCTCAATGCATCTGCTACTACGTTCGCTTTTCCTGGATGATACTGGATATCACAATCATAGTCTTTCAATAGTTCCAGCCATCTTCTTTGTCTCATATTCAACTCCTTCTGATTAAATAAATAAGTAAGACTTTTATGGTCCGACTTAATTTGGAATTTCTCTCCGTATAGGTAATGTCTTCATATCTTGACAGCATGTACTACTGCCGCTAACTCCAAATCGTGAGTGGGGTAATTTTTCTCATGTACCTTCAATTTTCTCGAGGCGTAGGCAATCACTTGCTCTCCTTGCATAAGCACACATCCTAATCCCAATCCCGACGCATCGATATATAAGGTAAATGTCTGTCCTAGGATCGGAATAGTCAAAATCGGAGCGGATGTCAATCTGGTCTTCAATGTTTGAAAACTCTTTTCACACTTATCCGTCCATACAAATTTTTCACCTTTCTTGGTCAAACTGGTGAGAGGTACGGCAATCCGAGAATAGTCATCTACGAATCTCCGATAATAACCAGCTAGACCCAGAAAACTTCTAATTTCTGAAATGCTCTTTGGTGCTTCCCACTTTAAGATAGCCTAGATCTTACTGGGGTCCCTTTGATTCCTTCAGCGGATACTACATGGCCTAGAAAGGTGAATTCACTTAGCCAAAACTCACACTTTGAAAATTTGGCGTATAATTTCTCTTTCCTTAAACGCGGTAGGGCTGCGTTTAGGTTCTTGACATGGGTTTCCTTGTCCTTGGAGTATACCAATATGTCATCAATAAATACTATAACCGACGTATCCAGCATATCGTGGAAAACTCGGTTCATAAGTTCCATGAACGTTGGCGGTGCATTATTTAATCCGAATGACATCACTAAGAATTCATAATGTCCGTATCTTGTCCTGAAAGCTGTCTTCGGAATGTCACCTTCTTTAATCTTCAGCTGATGATAGCCTGATCGAAGATCGATCTTTGAAAATACTCTTACCCCCTGTAACTGATCGAACAAGTCATCGATCCTAGGTAGTGGATATCGATTCTTGATTGTCAGTTTGTTCAACTCCCGATAGTCGATACATAATCGAACGCTACCATCCTTCTTCTTTCCGAACAACACCGGTGCTCCCCATGGAGATATACTGGGTCTAATATAGCCCTTATCCAGCAGTTCTTGTAATTGCACTTTTAATTCCTTCAGTTCGGTAGGAGCCATTCTATAAGGTGCTTTTGATACTTGGTGCGGCTCCGGGTAGAAGGTCTATTACAAACTCCGTGGCTCGATCGGGTGGTAATCCGGGTAGTTCCTCCGGAAATACATCCGGGTAATCCCGCACGACATCAATATCTTCCATTCGGTGGTGCGTCCTTGGTTAGGTCGACCACCGATACTAGATATCCGATGGCTCCCTTTCAAGGCACTTCTTAGCCTTTAATGCCGAGAGTATGAGCTTGCGTCTCTCGGGAAGTTTGGTTCCCGAGAAACTGAATTCTGCTCCTTCTTTGTCTTTGAATGTTAGCTTCTTTTCGGCGCATAATAGGTTTGCCGAATGCCGAGCTAACCAGTCCATTCCCAAGATGACGTCAAAGTCTGCCATCTCAAGTTGTATTAAAGTTGCATCTAAGGTTTTCTCGCCAATGAGAACTGGACATGGCCCATAACCTTTCTCTAATTCCACTTCTAATCCCATCGGTGACCGTACGAGTAATTTGTAGTCTAATATTTTGATGGGTAAATTGGTCTTCTTTCCAAACGACACAGATATAAATGAATGAGTAGCTCCCGAATCAAAGAGTACTCGGCGGGTATGCCATTGATAGGTACGATACCTGTGATTCGTTTTTACTTAGTCTACATGCTCAATCAATGAAATTATAATCTTAAAAGTTTCGGTCATACCTATGGACCACATCGGGCGATGCGGCGGCATCCTCTCGATGTAACAAGATATACCCGTCCTTGATGTAATCGCTTCTTGGGTTTTGGGCATTCTCTTGCCATATGCCCCGGTTGGTTGCGATTATAGCACTTCGGGGCTTCGGAATTTGGCTTTGGCTGTGGTTGAGCTGCGGGAGTAGACTTTGGTGCAAGTAGCAAAATTCCGAGGGACGAAAAGGTTTATACGTCCTATTATTGCCTCCATTGTAGGAGTTTTCGGCTGGTCTCTTGATGCCTCCGTTGCGGGAGAAATAACTCTCCTTCCGGCTCGATTCGATCACTTCGAGAAATCTGGACAGCTTCGTTGTAGATTTTCTTCTCTAAGCCCAGAACATTTTCTCTTATGCTTCCTCTTAGTCCCGCGACAAACCTACGGGTTTTGGTATCTTCTTCTTGCATACTAGCCGGTGCAAAGAAAAACAGCTCTTCATAGCGCTGTTGATACGAGTCTACGGACATCTGCCCCTGGTACGACTCAAGAACTCTTTCTCCATTGAATCTCTGAAACTTCTTGGGAAATACTTCTAGAAGAACGCTTCTTTATATATAGCCCATGTTAGTAGGGCGTGCTTGGTCAATAAGTACGTCTTTGTATATTTCCACCAAGGGTGTGCGTCGCCCTTGAGCATGAAGGTGGCGCATAGTACATTCTCTTCCTCGGTGATAGTCATCATAAGGAAGTTCCTTTCAATTTCGTCTATCCAGTGTGCTGGCCACAGTGGATCGAGCGGCTTGCCGTTGAATTATCTCGGTTTCATTTTCAAAAATCTCTCCACTAGCCGGGAGTGATCCAGTTGATTTTGGTATGCCCCAAACATAGGGGGTGGATAGTTGTACATCCCTTGTGCTGCTTCTGGGACCTGCACTGGAATTGGTGCAGCCGGTTGTTGAGGTGTCTGAGGAGCTGGGTGGTTACCCACTGGTGCTGCACTGGCTTGCCCAGTGTGTATGGGTGCAGCCTGAGTGGCTTGATACATAATCCCCATGGCAACCTGCATTTGAGCTTGTGCGTGTTGCATCTGTTGTAGCTGCTGAGCTAGGTTCATAACCACAGTTGCTAGCTCCGGTGGTGGAGGTGGCAAATTTGTAGGGTTTGCCGGTTCTGGATTACCCTGTGCATGGTTATTTTCTTGACTAGTCTCCTCCACTGGTGGTGGTGGTGAGGACTGTATTTCGGGTCTGTCGGGTAACTCTACGTCCAGACATATTTCTTTTCGATGATTGTGGTGCCTGAAAATCATCAAAATAGGTGAGAAATCATGTATATGTCATGTAGGCACGTTAACCAATAATCAATTCCAATTCGAGCTCATTTTATAAACAAAATACCGTCTTTTCTGTACAGGGTCGATGGTGAGGGTCGATGGTATGTCAGACCCTTAATGTCCGACCTTGTGTTTTTCTGTCAGATTCCCGAGAGCTGAGGGTCGATTAGAGGGTCGATCAGAGGGTCGATGGCTCTAGTCGAATTGTCCGACCCTCTGACCAAAAATCAGATTTTTAAAGTCTGATTTTGGGTCATTCTCGATTATTTCCCTCCCGTTACGACTCGCCTCTTCTCTCCGGAGTTGCTACGATGCTACTTCACAGTTGTGGATCGATTTTAGTCCGAGTTTCGACATCCACTTCATCCCTACAGGTATGCTTTCCCATTTTTACCTGTTTTTAGGTTTCCATTCCTAGGTTTTTGCCCATTTAACTTGTATTTTTCAAATTAAACTTTTTTCAACCGTAAAAATTCGATTTTTATTGGGGGCTTTTGTTGTTGGTGTCTTGAGGAACGAAATCCCTCAAAAAATTTTGAGTTTCATTGGTTGGTTATCGAGAAACTTAATTTTTTCTCTTTTTGCCCTAATTTGTCGAAATTTTTTGATTTCTTGCAATTCCTTCAAATTGGACCTTGTCAGTTAAAATTTCCTTCCGTTTAACTGTTGTATGATGTGTTGGAACTTACGTAGGTCCTCCTGCCCACTTGTATGGGTGAAAAGTGAGGCTTTTGACCAACTTACGTCGTTATAATGCCCGATTTTTAAATTTTTATCCTATTAACTCCTTGTTTTCCTTTTTCTTTCTTATCTGCAGATACTATGGTTCGTACCAAAGTACCCAGAGTTTGTGATCTGCTTCGCTTCCGCTCCAATGAAGCCGAGGCACAGTATGCCTACTATACAGGCAAGAAAGTGGAAGGAGGTCGTATGGTGAACCCGGCCCGAGCTAACCTTGTTCAATGTAGAGAGCTTTTGGTGATATGGGGTGGCTCCCTGTCATCACATACGATGCGTGCACACGTCCCGAGTTAGTGCGCCGCTTTCATCGGTAACCTTTAGATTGTGGGAAACCACAACGATGAGGAGCTTGGTCAGGAGTTGCGCATCACTAGCTACATCAAAGGGGTGCAGATTTCCTTTGATTATCGGCAGCTGGCCGACCTATTGGGCATTCCTTTTGATGATCCTATGGTGTACTGTGCATCGGGTGAGCACGACTCTATTGAGACGTGGTTGCGGGCCGAGATTGATAGTCAGTTACTGTAGCCCGATCGCTGGCAGATGAGGGCGTGCTACTTGCATCTGGCTCCACGGTTGTTCTGTAGGATCATTCAAAGATAACCTTATCCCGCGAGTGGGCATTATGAGAGGGTGTCTCAGCTGACCCAGTTTTTGGTCTACGATATATGCACTCATCAGCCCGTCTGTCTTCCTTACATCATCATGCGGACGATGATCAGTGCTACATTGTCCGGTCATAGGGGTAATCTACCCTATGGACGTATGATCACCACACTGTTGATTCGTCTGGGGGTTGACCTGGTAGATGAGAAGATTCAAGAGAAGACCTTCTCGTCGCCTCTAGATTGGGAGGCTATATGCAAGATGGGACTTCGAGACGCTCAGGTTAGCGATGATGAGAGGAACGCGATGGTGCGCCCTCACGCTCGGGTTGAGGTTGTTGATGCTGAGGCTGCTGCTGCTGCTAGAGCTCAGGTGGATCCCATCGACGATGATGATCGTATGTACATGGACGTCGACGCGATACCCCCGCCTTCACCTACACATTTGGCTGGAGTTGGTACTTCGCATGCGGCGGATTCTGTACCTGAGACTGGTCCTTCTCATGAGGCTGGTCCTTCGCATCCGTCTTCTGATATGATGGAGATGTTGCGCGAGATCAGAGAGACTCCACGCAGATCGGACCTGAGGATGGAGGAGTTGCTAGATGCTCAGCGCATGAGAGTGGATGAGTTGTTGGCTGCTCCGCACACATCTAACGCGCGAATAGGTGAGCTCATGGAGATCCAGCGTGCGACTGACAGGAGAGTAGCCGATCTCACAGCTAGTCTACAGACGACCCAGACTCCCATAGCCTGGTTGACTAGAGTCTATGCTGAGGACTACGACAGAGATCATGAGGCTCTACCTCCTCCTTCGCCTCCCGCTTCCTGATTGTACCTTTTTGTTTTTCATGTACTTCAGAGTAACTTTCCGGGTTGTGGACTGTACTCTGCTTTAGATGTATATTTACACTTTGTTTCGCTCTCATTGTATGTCAACTTGTTTCTCCTTTTAATAGATGTATTATTCTCTTTTTAAATTTGGTCTCAACATCACTTGTGCTTATAATGTGTTAATATTACTGTTTTTATTTTATCCTATCTCAGTTCACTATTGCTATGAATGTATGATAGTTCAGCAGGCAAGGCCTGAGATGCTCTGATACCAAGTTGTCACACCCCAATTCCGTACATTTCAGAATGGTGTGATGAACCGCTAAATAACCAACGGTTCAACCAGAATCTCAAATAGGCTATCCCATACTCACCATCATAATCAGAGTAAATACACAATAGCGGAAGTCTTATAAATAAATGAACTAAGAACTAAAATGATATCCATAAATAATAGCAAATTATTCTGTGTTTAACTGAGACATAAATATTTAAGTACCAAATACACGTCTTATAAATCCAATAAAAAAACCTATAAAAATATCTAGTCAAATACACACGAGTTGCACTCGCAAGAGGAGTCGTGTGTATCATCTTCAGCTCCAGCGTCCATTGCTGCTACCGTCCCGTACATAGGCGCATTCATGTAATCTTCAACTGTGTAACCTGCATCATCAACTAAAAATATTCGACGTCGAGGGGTGAGCACACAACACGGCTCAGTGAGTAGCCGAAAGAATGCAACATTACATATGCATGCACATTCATTTATCTCTTTGGTCTGGTTTATAGTTTGCAATGCGCAATAGAAAGGTTGGGTGGTCAAAGGTTAACGTTTATTGACACCGCCTATATACGCAGGGTGTGGAAGCCCGCCCGAAGGTTAACGTTTATCGTCGTCCCCATCCACCCTACCATAACATTATACAACAAAGGTTAACGTTTATTACTATATAATGTTATACCAACACGTAAGCCCCTGTTAGCGAGGGCTTGTAAACTGGGCTCGCTACTAACCAATCCTAATGCCAAACAGTGTATCCAGGGCCTCACCCCAGCATCCCTCAGAATGTCCATAGAGATAGAGCTAAGGCCCCCCGATAGAGACAGAGATTACAAGGACCGAGACCACCTCCCCTGATACCCTACGACACAATAGTTCTGCTAAGGTAACGGCGATATGACGATGTCAATGCACAAGACTTGAGTTAGAGCTAAAGTGCTGAGACCCGCCAAAGGTTAACATTTATTGACATTCTCATCACACCTCCCCTGATACTCGCTCGCATCAAGTTCATCAACCACACATATACAAGCACATGCCTATTCCTATCATCATCATCATCATCATGTTGTAAACAATAACATAAATATGCATGAACAAGTAATAAAAATATTGGATGGCATGTTGTATGCACATTACAAACATATTCGCATAGAATCAAGCATGGCATAGGACTCAAGAATTAGAAAACAGTTTATTATTAACCGATTTAGTTTGGAATTAAGGTTCCTCACCTTAGTTTGCTATAAGATACTTTTCCAAGCTTTAAAATCACCTCTACAGTGTTATTATAATGCTAGCAAACCTAACAAAGTCGATGGAATTTAATTAGAATTAATTTTGAATTTAAAAACCATGCTGTTAACTGAGGGTCGATCAGAGGGTCGATGCTCAGGATACATAGGGTCGATGGGTCTATCGACCCTACCCTCTATCTAAACTTCCTGAATGCTGAGGGTCGATGGTCAGGGTGCCTAGTGTCGATGGGTCTATCGACCCTATGTGCGACCCTCGGTGCACTCTGGTCCAATTTCCACTTTTTAATTCATTCTTCATGTTTGGGGTCCTATGGCTTGCTTCCTTGTTCCATTAAACATTCATTCCATGGTCTGAAACCAAGATTCATCCTCCTAGATGGCTTTCATGCATTATCCTAGGTTTTTCCATGAAAACCTAACCATGAATGGATGGTTTGGGTTTCTCCGAAATCCTACACTCAACCATATCTAACCTAAGGTCTGTAGAAACTCATGGAATTAGTATCCATACCTGAGAAGATTACTTTTCTCTGAAAATTCTTCTCCTTTTTGCTAAGTCTTCTTCCTTGCCTCCTTTCTTCCTCTTTTCCTTCTTCTCTCTTTCTCTCAATTCAATTAGGGTTGTGAAAGGAGTGAAAGTGGCTTAGGGATGTCCTTTAAATAGAGTAGGAATGTCCTATAATAGTCCCATTGAGATTTGGAAAGAATCCCAATCAAAAATTAGGAAATTTCCTAATTTCCGGTTTCGGCGGTAAGTGAGGGTCGATGAGAGGGTCGATGATCCCATCGACCCTGTGGTCTGACACACCGTCCACTCTCCCAACTTTTAAGGGCCGGTTTCGATTTGGGAGGGTCGACCCTGTTTAGCTGGGTATGCGACCCTTCCTCTATTTTAAGTATTTTTTGGGTCGATTTGATACCTGGGATCTCGCTCTCCTTCACGCCCTTGGTCCATTTGCCTCGACCATGATGGGTGAACCTGGTTCAAGGTGGTAAGACCGGGTTAGTTTGACACGGGTCTTACACATCCTCCCTGACATATCATTCCTTGTGAGGATTTTCTTTAGAGGTTTCGTTGTCAGAACCTCGATTATATGGTCTTGGAAGTAGTGTCACAGCTTTCTTGCAGCGATCACTAGCCCCAGGGCATGCTTCTCTATGGCTTGGTACCAAGTCTTCGCATCCTGCAACATCTTACTTACATAGTATATTGGCCATTGTATCTTCTCGACTCTTTCACTAGTATCGCACTAACTGCCACTGATGAGACTGCCAAGTGAAGTTGAAGCTCATCCCCTGTTTCAAGCTTAACTAATATTGGCGGGGTCGATAGGTACTTTCTCAACTCCCTGAATGCATGTTGGCATTATGAAGTTCATTCGAACTTTTTGTTCCCTTTGAGTGTTTGGACGAAGGGCATGCACCGATCTGCCAACTTTGACATGGAGCGCCCAAGGGCTGCGATCCTCCCTATTAGCTCATGTACTTGTTTTATATTCTTAGGTGGCTTCATGTCTTGTATGGCTTCTATCTTCATGGGATTGGTCTCTATCCCTCGTTGAGACACCATAAATCCAAGGAATTTTCCAGACTGTACTCCAAAAGCATATTTGATTGGGTTTAGCTTCATATTGTGCTTTTGTAGCACCTCGAAGGCCTTGCAGAGGTTTTCAATGTGCGTTCTTACCTTCAGGATCTTTACTAGGAATTCGTTGGCATACACTTCCGTGTTCCTTCCTATCTGATCTTTGAAGACCTTATTCACCAGACGCTGATGATAGCTCCTATTTTTTTCAGGCCGAAGGGCATAACTTTGTAATAGTATGCCCCTTGGCTAGTGATGAAGCTTGTGCTTTCTTCCTCCTCCTTACTCATGGGGATTTGATTATTCCCAGAGTAAGCATCCATAAAAGAAAGTAATTCATGTTCTAAGGTGGCATCTATCAATTGGTTTATCCGAGGCAGAGGGTAGCTATCTTTTGGGCATGCTTTATTGAGGTCTATGTAATCAATACATATTCTCCACCTATCCCTTGATTTTGGTACAACATTGGAGATCCATTCGGGATATTTTACCTCCCTAATGAACCCAGCTTAAAGGATTTTTTCAACCTCCTTGTTTATTATTTCTTGTCTGTCCGGTGCAAAGCTCCTCTTTTTCTGTCTCACTAAATAATGCTGAGGGTCAATGGCCAGTTGATGCTCCATAAGGCTTTGGTCCACTCCGGGCATATCTGCTATCGATCATGCATACACATCCGCATTCTCCCTGATGAAGGAAATGAGCTTGTCCCGTATTTCTCCTTCTATAGTGATACCAATCTATAAAGTGCATTCAGGTCGATCTCAGAGAGAGGAATCTGGATCAGTCCTTCTGTAAGAGTTCCTCGGTGAGGAGCTCCTTTTTCAGGATCTGGGTCTTCCCTCGGATCCTCCAAAATGATGGACTGGACCGAGGCCTTCCCTTTTTTGTTGGAGCTTTCTTCCCCCTTTTTAGGATCCGAGGTTCCTGAAATTCTTCCTAATTCCATGTCGTAGCATTGCCTCGAGATTCTCTGATCTCCTCGGCATTCCCCAGTCTCATGATCAGTGGGAAACTAAATGACTTGGTAGTATGTTGACAAGAAGCTTCTGAGATGGTATAGAGAGGGTCGTCCGAAGACCACGTTGTAGTTGGCTCGGAGGTCGACCACCAAAAATTCCACGTTAATGACCCTTCGAGCTGGCTTTTTCCAATCATGAAGAGTAGGCGAATCCCTCCTTTCAAGGAGACTGAATCCCCCGTAAAGCCATTAGTGTGTGGATGGCAGATCCCAGCATCTTATCAATAAAATTCATCCTCTGAAATGTGTGGTAGTAGAGGATGTCAGCTGCACTTCCTGTGTCCACCATTATCCTACTAACATTGAAGTCTGATATGACGACGGTGATTACCAGAGCATCCTCATGAGGTGATACGACATTTATTAAGTCGTCATTACTGAAGATCAAAAGGTCCCCTATCCTTGACTTTTTTTAGTGAATTTTATATTATTCAGCTCCCTAGCATAGGCTTTTGCGACCTTGCCGAGGTGTTGCCTGTTGTTGAACCTCCAGTAATCACATATGTTTCTGGAATGACCAGTTGTACCTTTTGAGTTGGTCTGGCGAGGTTTGAAGCAGTGACATGGTCGAAGAGTTCGATCTCAACCCGTAGGAGGTCTAATCGGTACCGCTTCTCCCAAAATTCTAGCAGTGCCTTGGCCTTGGGTCCTCCTTGTCCATAAGCAGGCTCGAGGGGCATATGCTCATCATAACACTAGACCTAGAGGCTCTTGTCGAGGCCTTCATCAATCATGGTTGAGAACCTTGTTCGTCTTTCATCGTGCTTTTCTATTCTTCTTGGTTTCACTGGGATGGCCTTGATCATATACGTTACCCAAGGTGGGTCTGATCGGGGAGGGAGTAATTCTTGCCCCACCATCTTCTCTGTCTTCATCCTCTTTCCTTCTCTTGTTCTTTTTGGCCTCGGTCTAGCAATCGCTGGGCTCTAGCACATCCGAGGTCGATCCTGTTAGAGCTGGTATTTTGCTATCCACGTATTTCCTGAGCTTACCGTTTTGGATTAATTCCTCGATGGCATCTCGTAGGTGTTGGCATTCATTAATGGTGTGCCCGTGCTCATTATGAAAGGTGCAGAATAACCTCGGGTTTCTGTTCTAGGACTCAGTGTTTATTTTGCCTATTTCTGGAAGAACGTCTGGGATTTCTCCACCATAAATATTTCTGTCAGAGTTTTCCAGAGGGGGTGGTAGTCTTCATAGGGCTAAAAATTTGGACTTTCTGCCCCAACTATCTTTTCTTTCTTTTGTTTTTTGGAGGGTTCTCCTTTTAAAGTTGAATCCCTCGATTTTTCTCCTCTTCTCTTTTCCGAGGCAAGGAGTGAAGGGTTCTCTCCTGCCTTGTCTCTGCCAGGGTTATATCAGGCTTCTTGGCTAAGGAGAAAATCAAGTTTTGATCCCTAATACCACCTTCAAGCACGGTTTTATGGACCGAGTCATTGAGGCCTCTAACTTGTAGGGCCTCTAGGTTGAATCGATCGAGGTAGGCCCTGAGTGTTTCATCTTCCTTCTAAACGCAGTCCTTCAGGTTGTACGAAGTCTTTCTTTGGCTTTGTCAGCTTTGGAAATAGCTCAGGAAGCTAAAAGCAAGTTTTTCGAAGGAGTTGATTGTCATTCTAAGCAAACTGCTATACCAGAGTCGTCTGGTTCCTTTGAGGGTCACTGGGAATACCCGACAAACTATCTCTTCTGGATACACATGAATTACCATTTGTGCCACATACGAATCCAGGTGGTGCTTTGGGTCGATGGTCCCATCGTAGGCCTTGATACTCGGCGTGGTAAAACCTCGAGGGAGGTGGGTTCTCATGATGTGCTCGGATATAGTACTCTCCATGGAGTATATGTGTCGAGGAGGATTTGGCCGACCTTCCTCTATTCTTTACAATCGAGCCCTTAAGTCTCGGAGCTCCTGTTCCATATTGCCTTCGGCCTGGCTCGGCTGAGCCTCGACAGCATCTCTCTGTAACCTAGCTTCATCCAGTCTTGCCTAGATATCCTTAGGAGGTTGCTGTTGTGGCCCCAATTGTTCCAAGGCAAAAATTCTACTCACACTGCAGTGAACGCTTGCGGCCGAGGTACTGGAAGAAGACACTTGGCTCGCACCTTGCGACCTTCATGGTATGGCCCCTACAGATCTCCTAGAACGGTGGCTTACTGATCCTTGGGCCTGATTTGGAGGTGCCCTTGGGGCCTCTCTCTGTGCAGCCCCAGCACGATGAGGCGCCTCCTGGTTGTTGTGTTGATCTTGTCACCCGTGGTGTTCAGGAAGGCCATGATTTCTCCCCCGATGCCCTGCATTGGGGATAGGTTGAGCATTCTTTGCTGGTGGCTCGTCCAGTAGTCGCTCGGTTAGGAGCTCAAGCTGATGTGCTATATTGTCGAATTGTTCCCTCGTTACGTACTGAGGGGAGTTTGGTGGGGAGATTTTCACCTCACTGTAGGGATGCGGGCTTCATTTGCTCCAGGGACACCTTCTGGAGGATGCATGCCACACTGAGGGTTGGCTCTTAGAGGAATGTTCCTCCTAGCATTGTTGTTGGTTATTTGCTAGTTGTTCATTCTTTTTCGGTATCTAGTTTCAATTGTTGACATCTACTAAGTCAGATACGTAAGTTTCTACATATTTCCCATAGACGGTGCCAAACTGTTGTCGCCTCAAACTGGATTGGTCCTTAGCTCATTTAGATTTCCTGCAAAAGGAAGAGAGGACACCATAGTGATGGTCGGGTGAAGACACCCTTTGGCCACTCCAATGTCTAAGTCAGTCTGATGGACAAGCAGTATGGGATAAATAAGAAGGACTGTCCCTTTGAATTAAAAAATTCGGGTAGCTAACTTGCTCTGAGCTTGAATGCTAGAAAAATATATCTGTGTTTACCTGTGTATGCTTTGTCTATTTATAGGTTGGGAGTGACCCGAATATGGGAGCTGGACATGTCCTCTATTGTGGAAAAATGTCCTTCCCTAGAGTGTGACCGTTACACCCCAATTCTGGTTGAACCAGAAGTCTGAGTGAACCATTACTAAACCAACGATTTATACCAGTATCTCAATAAGACCGTGTCCACTAACACAAACCATTGCACATAACCATAATCAGAATATAAATAGATACAGCGAAAATATTAAATTAAATGAACTGAGTACTCTATTGATAAATTAAATAAGTTATCCAAGTATTCAAATATCAAAACATAAATAAATATACTTACATCGTTTATAAAATCCAACTGAAATAAATAAAATAAATTAAAACCATCCTAGAGGTACACGCAGTAAGGGCACTCGCATGAAGCGTCATGCTCATCCTCCTCTGCTTGTACTTCCAGCGCAGCAACTCTTCCATATACTAGAGCATCCACGTAGTCCTCTACAGTGTAACCTGCATCAACATCTAAAAATAGTATGTACAAAAGGGTGAGCTCACAACTTAGCTCAGTAAGAAAATCAGACAATGCAACAAACAACATGCATGAATAACATTCACTTTATGGTCTGGTTTTAAGTTTACAATGTGCTATAGAAAGGATTGGCGGCCACTGCACCTCTATACACGAGTGTGTGAATCCACCCAATGGATCAAACACCAGTGTAGTCTCATATGAACCCACCATGGAATAGAGATAGAGCTAAAATGTCTGGATCAAACACCGCCAATACTTCCCCTGATGCCCTACCCATACCAACACGTAAATCCTTATTGTCCAGGGCTTGCAAACTGGGCTCACAACTAATCAATCCTAAATGTCATCACAGTAGGCCCCATCCCAGCACAGCTCCCCACGACATAGAGATAGGGCTTGAGTCTAGTGGCCAGGCCGGAGACTACAGTGCCACTTCCTCTCCCTGATACCCTACCCGCACCAATCATGCTAAGACAAAAGCGATACAAAAATTTGTTAGTGTGAGGAATGATCCAAGACCCTAGGCCCTTCCCATTTCACACACCAACGAAAACAATCACATGCCTAACACACAAACCTAGCATCGCGAGTATGCATGAACAATATAATAACTGAAAGTAAAGATGACATGCGAGTATGCACAAACACCATTCCATAAAATCATAATTACTAACAACGTTTTACTGTTATTAAGTTATTAGGGTTTAGGTTTGATTCCCTTACCTGACGTTTGATTACTAGCTTGCTCTACGTCACAGAATCCAAACTTGCTATCACAAGGTCCTACAGGATGTTAGGGTTGAATTAGAATTAGTTTCTTAGGGTTTACGTTGATCGGAAAACCAACTGGATCAAAATATACCCCTCACAGTGCATACCGGTCGCAGGTACCGATTGCGGCACTGTGGGGAAAGGTGCTACCGGTATGGTCAACCGGTCCCTCACAGACCAGCTCCCAAGAGGTACCGATCGCAGTACCAGTCGCATATGGTGCGACTGGTATGGTCGACCGGTATGCCTCCGGAAGACCACCAACTTTGTGTTCGCCTTCTGTCGATCACCCCCTATTGTTTCTAGGGTTTTTCCTATGCATTCTAGGCCTGAGCAATGAGTTAGAGTTATTTCATGTTCCATTCAAGTCCTAATTTCAATGATCCTTAGCCTAGAATGCGAATCTAGGGTTTATCCACCTTATTAGGGTTTGACGGCAATTTAAGGGTTTTAGATCAATACCTTGCCTTGCATGGTATTGATCAATTCATGATTAATCATCTATAATGCTTAACTTAGAGAGAAGTTCAAGCACTTACAGTTCGTTCGCAACTATGGTGTTCTTCGTCCAACGGAGGCTCCTCTCCCACCTTTCTTTGTTCCTTCTCCTTCTTCGATCTCTTTCTCCTCTCTAGGGTTTGTGATAAACAATCAAAGAGTTCTAAGGAAGTTTAAGGGTCCTTAAATAGACTAGGTTGGGGTTTAAGAAGTTTTCCTACGTTAGAGAAATCCCTAGGCTCGAGATTTGGCAAGCGAAACCCACAGAGATCCGTTTCCGGATCTAACTAGTCTGTCGGCGCAGACATACCGGTCAACCGGTACCATCGACCGGTACCATAGAGCGGTATAAAATTTTATCATAATTTGGTCCATTTTCTTACCTGATTGTCATCCGCTCGTCCCGTCAAGCCCGGTGATGATTGGAAGACCTGTTACGACATGAATTAAAGGTTTAGATCAGGTTCATGGAGTGTGGGTTTTATAGTGACTTACGCCCATGGATTTGGAGACCAGATGATCCTATGCTGGGTCATCAGATGGGGGGATCTCCATCTCAGGATTCTGTTGATTACTCCATGGCAGGTATCTGAGGGAGTTTGATCTCTGAACTCATTGTAATGGGCCCCACTCATATGTTACTATACAGCTGGCATGTTGTGCATTAGTTTGTACAGTAGGGTCTGCTTTTGGAGAGGTGCAGAGATTACTATACGGGAGAGGCGTCGAGGCCTCCAGTATTTTTGAGGTGTTGAGGCCTCCACATTGGTCTGATGTCAGGGCTTCTACTCTAGTGAGGCTCTGAGGCCCTTATGGCCACGAGTCTCCAAGGCCCTGATGGGCACGAGGCTCGGAGCCATTTATGATAGTGAGGTTCTGAGGCCTTCATGATAGCAAGGCTTCGAAGCTCTCCACTATTCTCATTGGTGGTTCTGGTTCATCAAGAACTGCTTTTGTCTTATTCTCATAAGGTTGAATATGAGAATGAGGGCCTCCCTCGAGGGCTTGGGCCTTAATATACATGTGTCGAAATTTGATTGGGGGAGATACATTCTCCCCTATCAAGTTGTTTAGACTTAGTGATTGGTCATGTTGGCGAAGATTTTCACTTTACATACTTGACAATTTATGTGAACATTTAAATTCTTTTATGTCATGAGTTGTGTGACTCAAAATAACACTTTATTTTATTATGTTATTACTTAGATACATGAGCTTAATTACCTTACCACTTTATTTTAATTCTTTTACTCTGATTATTTGGCATGTTTCATATTGGCTTTGTTTGGTTGCAAGGGAAATTAAAGGGAAGGGAAGGGAAGTGAAATTTTGTTTACTTTAAATGGAAACTTTTGTAGTGGTAACACAAAATGATTGTATAAGATGTAAAATTTATTTTACATTTCTTAACATATTTAGTAATGATACTTATAAAATGTAAATTTTATTTTCCTTTTCAAATGGGAAGGATTTGGATGCAAAGCGAAATGTCATGAATGTGGTTAGTATGAGGCATTGGAATCTCGATTAGCGAAAGCCACACTCTAGACTTGTCTTTTTTGCCCTATCTATTAGGGTACGCCCTACTTAGCAATCCGGGTGAGCATCTTCGATGTACGAGGGCTACCAACACTGGTAGGGCTTTCCACTAGGCCAGAAGCTTTTCAAGCTCAAGCATTTACTTTTCTAGCTAGACGATCAGGACCTGTCGATTTGTATTATTGGACTGATTTTTTGGTGGGAAATGTTCAATCCCGATCTACTGCCTTCGCACTAAGTTAATAACTAAATGTAAGAGAATTTGGAATTAGTTAGATAATAATGTAATAGCATGTGCTATAATCACTACAAAGTTTCCATTTAAAGTATAAAAATTTCCCTTCCCTTCCCTTCAATTCCCCTTGCAACCAAACAAAGCCATTATGTAATGAGGTAGTGAGAGGAGTGCACACAGCATAAAAGATCTTGGGAGTCGATTGGGCATGCGGTAAGTGGCCCAATCACTCACCCGAGTTATCGGATTTGGGGTGTGACACTGACACCACTGTTAGTTGTAAACATCTTTTAAACTTTTTTGTTCCAAATAAAACCAGGATCAAGCATCATGTAATGTTAGGGTATTCAAACCACCAAATGGGATGGACAATAGTCACATATTTTACCGTAAGTACAAAAACCACATAAGGAACATACTCTTTGCCAATCTCAAAAATTCTCTGAAAGCCCCTCTAAGAGATACTCCTTCATCTCCCACCAGTGGGGGATGGGTTCTTCTACTTGAAGTGGAAGTTGTGTTCTGTTTTGGTTTGTTTCCTAGTTTGGTGGGTTGGTTTCTACCTAGAGATGTAAAGGGATCGGATTCGGCACGGATAGACCACTATTCGAATTCAAATCTGACTTCTAACAATCACATCCGAATCCACCTCCGCATCCAGTGGATTTCAAAAAACTAAATCCGAATTCAAATTCGAATTTTAACCAGATACCCGGTTAAATTCCGATTCGAATCCAGAAGTACATAACAGTAATAACCCATTGCTTGGAAGCCTTAGGGCCTGTTTGATAAAACTTCTGCTTCTGGAGTCTATGGATTTCGACTCCCAGAGAATCATTTTGGAGTAGAAGCGCATTTGATAAGTCTGGTTGGATTCCAACTCCCGCAGAGTGAACCGGATTAAGAATTACTCAGAATCCAAAATTTTAGAGTCATAAATACTTGCTCCAAGCTGTTGGAACAACTTTTTGGGAGAAAGTAAAGAGTCAACTCTCACATGATTCTTACTTGACCACCACTACCACCATCGCCGCCACCACCCACCATCACCACCACTACTGCCACCACCACCACCACTGCCACAGCCAGCACCACCACCACCACCACCACCACCCACCATTACCACAACTGTTTTTCTAGACTTCGATTAGGGGAAAGCGTGTTATCAAACATGTTTCTAATCCAATGATGCTCTGGAATCCATTTCAGAATTGCGTTATCAAACAAGTTTCTATTCCAATATAATCTTGGAGTACTTTGGAGTAGAATCTAAATTTGAACCAGAATCCAGAATCCAGAAGTAAAAGTTTTGTCAAACGGGCCCTTGTAGTCATTCTATCAGATCCCTAATGTCGATAATAAGATTGATTGGGTTTTACAGCGACCCACTTCGAATCTTTGTCTGAGGATTTCAAAGTATAAAATCAGATTATAATCAAAACCCTAACAATTTGTTAGGGTTTCTAACATAAAAAATTAAATAAAATAAAAACCATAATCTACAAATTTTTCGAAAGAGAAACAGAATGAGAAATAGAATGGAGATAGAGGATGAAGGATTATAGATTTAACCTAAACAAATTTCTTTAAAAAAAAAACCCTAATTTGGTGTAATTTACTGAGAATGAGAATGAGAACTGAGAATGAGAATGAGAGAGAGAGAGAGAGAGAGAGTGTCATACGAATCAGGTCACCTAACATACCTTGTACACCCCCGGTTAATAGATTTAAAAAGGCCTGCCGGCATTCTTGAAGGCCAACCGAATGATGAGGAATAAGAATGAGGAAGGAGAAGATAAAGAAGAACTGAGATTTTTTTTTTAATGAAGCAGTAGAAGAACTGAAGAAGGAAACTAACAAGAAGAGAGAAGGACGAGGATTGAGGAAAGAGGAGAAGACGAAAAAAGAATCGAGAAAGAAGCCGTCGTTCTTTACTTTTCTTTCCATAAAAAACGTTTCACCGACTTAAATGGTTTAAATAGTGGGATAAATACTAACGGCTGAAATACTAATGGCTAAAATATTGGAGAAATACAAGGTAAGGTAAAGTTTTAATATTTTTAGTATAGAAATTATTTACCTATCTATCTAAACGGATCGGAGCGGATATAATCCGCTCTTTTAGGATACTATCGGAATTCACATCCGCCTGCGGTCTTACCTATTCAATTCGAATTCACATCCGAATCCGATTGTCCAGATTCGGATTCACTTAAACGGGTTTGGATGGGAATCAAATTCGGATTTTCAGCTATCCATTATCCTTATTTCTACCCAATGTAGGGATGGTGGCCCCCATTTTATGGCTTATATTCTCCCCCATCTCTTTGTCCCATTTTTTCTTGAGCAATAAATGATCCAAGTATCAAATATACGATTTTATCTGGTTTCTATTTTATTTATTATCCCTCATCCGGAAGTAACCTTTTCCTTTCCTTGGGCAGTACCTCCCAACAAGATTGATCCGTTGGATCTCAGTCCATGACGGCCTTTTTATTGATTTTGACGATTGGATCTCGCTATGAATGGAGAAGGGGTGCTTCGGATCCGGAGTAACCACTAGAGAAATTACACAGCAATCCAATCGGCAACTCTTTGCTGCAAGGAGAGGGCAAACAATCTTCACCACACAAATACGGTTCGTAAGCCTAGAGGAGAGAGAGTGTGTGATTTTGGGAGGAAAAGAACATCAAAATTGTAGTTGTAAGAAAGAGAAAAGAATTCGTGGACTTATATCTTTCTCCCCTTCCTCTTGTTTATAATTTATATATTTGGTGTTTTAACCAAAAAAAAATTATATTTTTGGTGACTATAGTAACCTAATGCTGCTCAAATTTGTAATCGAAGTGATCCCGTTGGATAATCCACTAAAGAATCCTTACATGACATCTCTATTTCCTAATCCTTCATTAAATATATTCGCACGAGAATACTGGAAATGGAATATGACGTACCCACAGAGAAGTAATTTATTTACAATCAAGTCCCTTGACTTGTCAACACCCTAATTCAACGAAACATCTTAACAGAAAATCTGAACTGTCGACTAGATATCAAAAATGTTTTCAAAACATTAGGGAAATAAATATAAATATTTTAATAATACTTTAAAGTAGAAAATCTGAACTGTCGACTATATATCAAAACTGTTTTCAAAACATTAGGGAAATAAATATAAATATTTTAATAATACTTTAAAGTATGGTTTGGTTACTGGATGGATAAATTACTGAATGACATAGGGATTGGTTCTGGATAATTTTGCGTTGGATTATGTTTGGAGGGGGGGCTGACAATGGGAGCATGTAAAGGCTAAATTTATCCAATTACCAGGATATGTTCCAATTATCAGGTGATGATACTGTTTACAAAGGTTAGTGTACCTACAGTGTACACTCTGATCAAGTTGAGAAGCTAAAGACAAGGCACATATATATGCACAAGAACAATCCAAGCTTGAAATTTGGTTCTTTTGAAACAGTTTTTGGGGTTATCTAATATTTTCCACACTAGGTCAAGAACAGGGAATAAGCAGAAAGAAAGACAAGTTGAGAACTAATCTTCTTCATAAGCCAACTCTCTGACCGAGAAGTGATTACTGAATCACATGCAATACATAGATATTAAAATTGCCAGGTACAGAATTGAAAAATGGTGGTTTTTGAATCCTTACGCTTTTAGATATTGAAAATTATCCTTTTGTTTTCAGTACTTTATTAGAGACTAATAAAGCTGCATAGGATGCAGTCCGGATCGCATGGAAACAAAAGAAGACAGATATGGGTAAATGAATTTTCATCCTCAAGGTTACTTTCGGTGCTTGAGCAACATAAAGAAATAGAATGAGATCCTAGTATCACCGAGGATATGGTGTAGCAGTTTCAATGTCTCAAGTACTACTGGTTAGTGTATCTGAATGCAGGTTCTGTTACTTGTGTTTAAGGTCTTAGTAATCAATAATGGATCCTTGATTATTCCTTATTTTTAATTATTTTTTAATCAGTATCCATTGAAGTCATACCCGATCCCAATCAGTATCAGACAGATTTTCACAGCAGCAGATACCTGAAAGTAAAACATATGCAAATTGAATGGTTTTATTCTCATAAAAAATATTTTGAATGGTTTTATGAGGTTTTATGATTTAGCAATAGGATCTCTATTATTCAACCAAAAGTACAAGTTTTTTTTGTTTTTTTGGTAAAAAATATTTATGAAGGAAAGTACTCCCACCTGAGGGTAGGAACACTAGTCCGAATTCAAAAAAGGGGGAGGGGCAACCAACCAAAAACTGGAACTACATGTGGTGGATGCAATGCCCGCTAGGCAGTCCGCAACAAAAAGACCCTCTCGAAAAAACATGCACAAAGAGAATGCTTCGAATTCTTGAAAGTCTCCAAAAGTACAAGTTGATGGTTGTAACAATGCAATTACCACTGGCCTTGAGGCCCAATTAAAAAAAAAATAACTCATTGAAGAGCATTAAAAAGAAAAAGAAGAGTGACATTTCACTCCTTCATAATAGGACCTGCCAGCAGTTAGAGGACTCCCAAAGATTAACCACAGAAGTTGAGCTTCTTCATCACTTTGGCATAAGCAGGATGGACAAGAGCTGGTAGTCTAAGTCTGCGTTTTGATATCTTGGACTGTCCATACAACAAAATTTTAAATACAAACAACAGTTATCAAATTGTTCTACATCCTCATTTTTCAGGTAAGAAACAGTAACAAGTTACAGGAAAGTCTAGAATTCACAAATAAATTAAGATGTCAGCATCTTCCAACAAACGTAAAATTCAACTCCAATGTTGCCAAAGAAGGAACTCAATGCTGTTTTGGTAATTGCCAACGTACATAATGTTAATCTCAAAAATGCAAGTCAAGTTGGTTAATCGAGGAGCAAGTTAGTCAAACATGAATCTTTGAGGAAATTAAGTCCACTTCTCCACGAGACAGAAGCTAGCATCATACATATAGAGAATATTTCTCTGAAGATGCCTAATCACCAAAATGCAACTTGTACTAGATATGATCCACTATCATCACGTTACATGGAGAAATCAAGCTGCACAAGTATCTGACTATACCAAAGTAAATCTCCATCAACATGTTTCAGTGAATAAAACAACCCATGGAGACTTAGGTACACAAATAATATGCTTAATAATCTAAACAGGTAAGGAGAAGTCCAGGCTAGGTCACTTATAGGTAACCCATTTCTGGATGAGATTGTAACTTCATCAAGTGCATATGTTTGTGTTCTTTTCTTTTCATTCCTAGGGTCTCAGGAGGTTTTGTGTGTTTCCCTTCTCAAGAAGTCTTATGATATTCTTTCTATATGATGAAATGTCATTGAAAAAGAATTTGCACTACACAAAAATGATGGAAAACCAAGCAAATAACAGTGCAAACATCTATGGCACTCGAACAACAACAACAAAGCCTAATCCCATCCATAGTTCTGAATTTTAGCCGAAATGTTTTGGTTTTTGGACCAACCGAAACGAAATGCAAGACCGGTACCCAAAAGTGTTTCAACCATATTTTGATACGAAATATGGGTTTCGACCATATTTCGGTCGAAATTACTGTTTCGACCAAAATATGATCGAGACAAGGTCGAAACCTGGTCCAACCATTCGGACCAGGCTTCATAAAAGCCCTGTTTCACACAAATTCTGTCAATTTCAAAAGAATTCTGCTGTTTCGATTAAGAACTCTCCTTTTAGGCAAAATTCCAGTTTTTTTTTCTTTCACTCCTTCATTTCTTCCACCATTCTTCCTATTTTTCACCATATCCTTCCCCCACTTTAAAGAGGGATTGAACCTCATATCATCAACCATTTGAAGATTTGAAGCTTAAAGGTAAGAGTTTCTGCTATAAACCATTTTTTTTTTTTAATTTGTATGTAAAGTCTATGAATGGTTTCCAAATTTTTATATGTTGCAGACATTGTCCCGATCTATGGCTTGATGGAGTTTAAAGTACTGCTCCTTTTTCTTTTCTTTTTTAATGGAACATACGGCTTGATGATTGAGAATTCACTGCCGCCTCTCTTATCAATCAGCTCCCTTCGAGAATTCTCAACAACAAAACCCCTCTGGATCTCTTGCTCTGCAATACTTCCTTTGTGCTACCGCCGAAGGTTTTTAGTTGTGTTTATTATGTCTGCAATCATCAATCTCCTGGCAAGCTTGATCCCAGAGGGCTCTGATGCATCTTCCTTGGCTATCCCACCACACAAAAGGAATATAAATACTACCATTCTCCTTGTCAGAGGACTTTTGTTACCAAGGATGTTCTCTTTTATGAGCACCTGATGTACTACCCGTCACATCTTCAGGAAGAGAAGGATGCAGCTCAGAGTGCCGAACTTGAAGATGTGCCTATGTTTTTAGCAAAAGAAATAGAAAGATTCCAACAAAGAGTCATCACGGATTCGGATCCGTATGTTCCAGACACAAATGCAACATCAGACCATGATACAATACCAACTTCTACACCTACACCTATTCCCACAACTAGTCCTAATGCCAAACCTCTACAAGTCTACAGCCGTGCCAGAAGCAAGCATGGAAGAACTACTACCATCAACACAACTTCACATGTCCTTTCGCCAGCCCTAGATCCAGAGACTGAGCTTCCTCCTGGTAAGGAAATTCCTCTCTCTGATTCTAATCTTTCCATTGCCATTTGGAAAGGTATTAGGTCTTGCACACTTCACCCAATTTCTAATTTCGTTTCATATAACTCTTTATCTCCTTCCTTCCATGCATTTGTGTCCTCGCTTTCCTTTGTGTCTATTCCTCAGAAATGACAAGATGCAATTATAGATAAATGGTGGAAAGCTACAATTATGAAAGAAATGAGAGCCTTGAAGAAAAATGATACATGGGACCTTGTTCTACTCCCACCAAGTAAAAGGCCAGTAGGGTGCAAGTGGGTTTTAACAGTCAAGAAGAAAACCGATGGCACGGTGGATCGATATAAGGCAAGGCTGGTTGCTTGTGGATTCACCCAGACATATGGGATAGATTACCAAAAAACTTTTGCTCCAGCATAGTTGTCAAGGCATTGCCTAGGCACCCAGGAGGTCTTGTGACACCTTGAAAAATCGGGCGCCTTGGTTGCCTAGGCGCCTCGTCAGGCCTCCAATGCCTTGGTTTGCCTTGGTGCCTTGACACCTATGTGCTCCAATGGCCAAGATGTCAACAGTCCAGGTTCTTTTGGCATGTGCAGTATACCATAACTAGGATTTACAACAACTTTATGTGAAGAATGCCTTCCTTCATGGGAAACTTACAGAGGAAGTTTATATGGACTGTTCACCTGGTTTTACAGATGTGAGCATCAAAGGGAAGGTATGCAAATTGAAACGTTCTCTTTATGGACTTAAACAGTCTCCTAGAGCATGGTTTGGTAGATTTTACAAAGCTGAACAGCATTTAGCTATGTTCAGAGTAATGCTGACCATACGTTGTTTATCAAGCATAAATTTGAAAATTTCACTGCACTTATGATATACGTGGATGACATTGATATTATTGGAAATAATGATGATGAATTAGGAAATTGAAAGCGTTTCTACGAAACGAGTTTGAGATCAAGGATCTTGGAAAACTCGGGTACTTTCTTGGGATTGAAGTTGCTCGTTCTACAAAGGGCATCTTTCTCTCTCAAAGAATGTATGTCCTCGATGATCTCTCAGAGACAAGATTACTAGGGTGCCAACCATGTGAACTTCGCTGAATTCCAATACTAAACTCAAGGAGAAAGAAGAAACACTGACAGAATAAGGCATGTACCAGCAGTTAATTGAAAGGCTTATCTATCTATCACATAACAGGCTAGTTATTGCATTTGCGGCGAGTTTGGTCAGTCAGTTTATGCATGATCCCTACTCAACACATATGGAGACAGTCTATAGGATTCTACATTACTTAAAGGCAGCTCCAGGGAAAGGGATTCTTCTCTCACCACATGATCGTCTCAAAGTGGAGGCTTATACCAATGCCGACTAGAAGGCAGTCCAAATCAAAAATCTATTTCAAGTTATTGCACCTTTGTGGGTGAAAATCTGGTCACTTAACGCAGCAAAAAGCAGAATGTAATGGCCCATTCCAGTGCAGAAGCAAAATTCAGGGCGATGGTCTAGGGAATATGTTGAAGGGCATACTTTACTCGGAGACTTGAAAATCCAATGCCCTCAATCAACGACTCTGTTTTGTGATAATAAAGCAGTCATCAGCATCGCTCATGATCTTGTCCAGCATAATAGGACTAAGCATGTTGAGGTAAATCCTCACTTCATCAAAGAAAAGTTAGAAAGTGGTCAGATTCAGATTCCATTTTTTTCGATGCCTACTACCTATGATGAAGGCAGCCATGGACGAACCAAATCAGGTCGAAGCTCTTGAGAACTCCGCTGGTGCAACTACTTGATCGTAGACCACCCTCGCCAATGGGTCCTATCCGCGAGAATGCTGCTCAAGTAGTCGAGATGTTGGACGTCAACCCATGCATGCAACGTAGTGAACCGTCTGCCCAACTAGGTCTGGTGTCGGTAGAAGGCGGAGACGACGCCTTACTCGTTTAGGGGCTATCTGATTATCTCAACCAAAAAGATCAGAAGATCAGCTAGCAGACATCTTCACTAAAGGTTTACCTAGGAAACCATTTCACATGACATTGTCCAAGTTGGATATGCAAAATATATATGCACCAACTTGAGAGGGAGTGTCATAATTCATGTTTAGGGTGGTGGGGGCGCTAGGGGGTGGGTTCCCCAAGAGTGCTGGTGGTGACTCTGATACCACCTGGAATTAGAAAATGAGATAATAATCTCCTCACTCAACCTTCTTATTTAAAATGAAATCATGATAGACAAGATTAAGGAATCAAATATCGTGTATCGTGTATCGTGTATCGGTATCGGTACCATATCGGTCAGCTGAAATTAAGAGACGTATCGTATCGTATCATGGATACGGTGGATACACACGGATACGCATGGATACGGGACAAGAAATGCACAAAAATGATTAAGGAACATACAAAACGCAATTTTAAAGCATAAAAACACTAAAATTAGAACTATTGAGAAAGAAAATGTTTCTTACATCATAGATACGCGTGATTATGGGGTAGGATACGCACAGAAATGATTAAGGATCATACAGAACACATTTTTAAAGCATAAAAACACAAAAAATCTATAATTAACATTAAGAATTAGACATGGGCTAATATAAAATGTCAAACATGTTTACTAGTTGAACCACTTGAGAATAAAAACTCAATAAAACCAACTGTAAAAAAATGAGATAGATGGAATAAGACTTTTATAAGAAAATGAAAAATGCAGTCTTCCATTTTCATTTCTACATAAAGTCTTATCACAAGCATTGCATTTCTGCAGAGTTCCACTGAATGCATTACAAGAGTTCTTGTTCTATCTTTCATATCCTCAAACACTATATTACAAGACAGTCTCCTTATCTATCTTTTTCATTGACCAACAGTTTTGACACCCTCATCCACATAAAAAAAAAACGTACAATCTACAATAAATAGAAAACTTCCAGAACACATAAATAGACATCAGGCCCAAAAACAGAGAAATAGACATGGGTTGAAATTAAGATCTTTGAAAAAAAAAACAAAAGAAGACAAGTTCTAGCCATATTCTGTTTAAGAGAAACAAAAAAAAAATTAGAAAAGGAAATAAAAAAATAATAAGATTATCTAAATTATATTTCTATTTTTTAAACCAAAAAATAAAAAAATAAAAAATAAAATCAAAAATTATAACTGAGAAGCAAAGATAGTAGATCAGTGGTCTACACATCTTATATAAATAGTAAAAGACGAAAGGATTAATTTTTGGAAAAAAAAAATTTCAAAATTTCTTCTCCTTCAAACATTTCGAAAATCAAACCTCAAATCAGTGTTTAAATCCATGTATGTAGCATGCATTCATCAAATAGGACCATTGTTCATTGATTCATGAGAAGAAACAACACAAAAATAGATTTATTATGAAAAAAAAAAAAAAATTGAAACTCAGTCCTATGCTGTTTTCCGCCCTTAGAGCTTGAAGAGATGATTTCGTGCTCTAATCTTCACAAAAATCAAGTTTGATGCTACTTTCCCAGTCGTTTTAGGGCTAAGAATCAAAGCCCTAAGGTTTTTTGAAAGAAAATCAAGTTGCAGAAGAGTATTCAAGCCGAAATGGTTGTCCGAAATGGTTGTCGGCTTTTGAAAAAAGACATTGTTCTAAGTAGAATTGATATTGCTCGATACTAAAAGGGGGTATCGACCAGTATTGAACCGTCCCGACGGATCAATACTAGTCGATACAAATTGGTTTTTATGTTTTTTTTTTTTAAACTATATTTGAAGTATCGATACACTCGATAGTGTATCGAGTGTATCAAGGCGTATCGAGGCGTATCGAGCCGATATTTTTTTTAAATGGAGAGACGAATCGAGGTGTATCTTATCAACTAGTGTCGACACCGATACGTATCGGCCGATACGCTGCGTATCGTGTCGATACTTGATTCCTTGGACAAGATTACAAATATATCCCTAATGATAATAAAATAAAAGAAAATAAAGAAAATTACAAAGATGCCCCTGAACATGAAATACGACACCAACATTCCACACCATACATCATAGCCGGTCAAATGACTGTTGTATAAAATTTTCTTCGATGGTTTAAAAGAATACGCCTATCACACAGCACTCTCGATGCACCTCTCCACTTCATCCTTTCTATTTTATTCTCTGTGAAACATCATCCTTTATATCACTACCTTTATTTATGATTGAACATTTGAACCTAGATACCTAAAATAATCACTTTGTTCCCCTTCGTTTCTCTTTCTCCGACTGCCTGGCTGCCTGCTGACTAGCAGCACTAAGTACCTCTGCCCCTACATTGGAAAGGATCGCTTGACTTATGATCTCTCTCATCAATTTTCACCATCTCATTATGTCCTTAAGTGACTAAAGTTACACACGATATACTCCGTCTTCGTTTTACTTATCTTAAAACATTTTGATTCCAATGTTTATCTCCAAAGCTCTAACTTGACATTAATCTCTACTTTTGCCTCTTCCACCAAAACAATATTATCACCAAAAAGCATGCACTAAGGAATTTCATCTTGAATGTCTCAGGTTAAATCATTCATAGTGAGGGCAAACAGATAAGGACTTATTTAAAGCTGATCCTTGATGTAACCCAATTATAATTGGGAATTCACTATCTTGACCCCCTATAGTTCTCACACTAGTCACCACATTATAATCATGATTCTAAATTTCGACAGAAATTGATTTCGGTCCAAAATGTACTGAATTTCACTGGTCTAAAACGAAACCAGGATTCGAAACATACAAGTGCATCGAAATTTTGGTTTCAACTAGAATTTTGACTGAAATCACTGTTTCGACCAGTACCGGTCGAAACAATAACTGAACCACCTTATAAAATGCATTCTCTCATTCGAAATAAGTCTGTTTTGACTGATTTCGACCGAGAGCCCTAGGTTTCGACGGGTTCTCCTCAAAACTCCATTTTTTTTAAAAGACCTTCATTTTTCCCTCAAATCTTCCACCATTTACTCAATCTAAAGTCTAGAAGCAAGATTCAACTTTATTTGAAGGAAAGATTTGAAGATTTCAAATTTCTTAAGATTTTGTTTGTAGGGTTCATGAATTGCTTTGAAATTATTATATGGTGCATAAATGAGAATGATCTACAAGTCTAATGAGTTAGATTTCATGTACTGTTATTTATTTTCTACTTTTTTCTGTTTTAAAAAATTCAATTTTGTGGAACTAATTTTTGAATAAAATAGGGTTAATACATGATGGATTTAGTTCATATTTATATATGTTAGACAACATTGGCCGATCTCCAAATTCATGGAGTTGGATTTATTTTTCTGTTTTTAAATTATTTATTTTAATTTTCAGAAATGATATTATTATTAAATAAAATTGAAAATAAATACAAATAAATAGTAATAATTTTCTGTTTTAGGTTTGAAAATTATGGTAAATACTGAAATGTATTGTAAATTTTTTTAAGCTGAAATTGAGCAATGTTGTGATGTCGATCATGTTTCATATATATTTTTATATGTGGATTAATTATGTATTAATTATTTAAAAATTATTAAAAATTTTGCTTTAAATAGGAAAAAATATTGAGTATATGCTGAATTGCATTTTTTTTATCATAATCTGATGTTTGGATGCTAATAATGCATGTATTAATGACTTAAATGTATGTATTAACAATGTACGGGACTACAATGAGTGGGTCACAAGGGCAAGGACCATCCAAAGTCGGAGATATCGCTTAGAGGCATATGGGGTGCCCCTCGACGCTAACAAGAGGACATCCAATGCAACTACTGCCACAAAAAAATTGGAGGTGGTGGAACCAGTCGCCTAAAGTGGCATCTTGCTAGTGGGGATGGCAACGTCACAGGATGTTTTAGCGTGCCCAGTGACATAAAAATAGTTATGGCTCAGGTGATAAAGAGTGGGATAGAAAGAAAAGAGGGATAAAAGGGTTACCAGTCAAGAATTTGAAGAGGCATGCCTAGAGAAAAGCTTACTAGAACTTGGTGAGCAGGATTATTATAATGATGAGCCTGACGACCCAGACTTCCCGGACCCTGATGCATTGCAGACGAGGCGGGATATGGCAGCCAATAGGCAGTCATTAGCCATGGAGGAAGATAGATTTAGGCAGATAGCCGGAGGAGCTGGTTCATCAAGATAGGGAGGAGGTGGGGGATCTTCATCAAGACAGGGACAAGAAGAGAGGAAAGGAGAGGAGGAAACATGAAGATCCCCAGCCATAGATCCCAATTCCTTTTAAGAGGACTCAGATTGTGAGGACCTCTTCTACATCAGGAGCAGCTAGAGACTCACGGCCCCCACTACCACGTCATGCCCCAGAAATTGAGATCCTGGAGAGTGATCCTGCAATTTTCCCCAGGGGTGAAAAGAAGCAAAAGAAGTTGAAGAGTTTTTGAAGCAATACAAAGAACGATGGGTCGGCTATCTCTAAGTGGATTTTTAATAACAATATAGCTGGAAATGCCACCACAGGGCCTTATAACCAGAATATGTTGGATGAGGTAAGCAGGGCTACCCAGGGGTGAAGGGATCCACAGATTATGAGTTGTACACCCATAATCTACCTCAATAGATGAAAAAAATTGAGGAATATATCAAGCAGTTGCATCTATACTGGGAAACATATGGAGTCACAATCATGTGTGACGGGTGGATTGGACCTACTAGACTCTCCCTGATCAATTTCATGGTATTGTGTGATGGGAGAATAGTTTTTTTGAAGTCTGTGGAAGCCTCCAAACATAAGAAGGATTCTTCATATATTTACAACCAGCTGAAGCAGGTTGTGAAAGAGGTGGGGGCACAGAATGTGGTGCAAGTGGTCACTGATAATGGCAGTAATTTCAAAAAAACTGGGGAAAGATTAATGAATAATCCCAGATTTAATTTATTTTGGACTCCATGTGCAACCCACTGTTTAGACTTGAAGCTAAAGGATATGGGCAAAATCAATTTAGTGAAAGAGGTCGTAGACCAAGCAAGACAAGTAAGTACATTTGTCTACAACAATGGATTTTCCCTACAGTTGATGATGAGCAAATGTGGGGGGGATTTGATGAGGCCAAGTTTGACATGGTTTACCACAAACTATATCACCCTGAACGAACTTTGAGGCAAAGAAGGCTGGGCATAGATCCATGTTTGCTTCAAAGGAATGGTTTGACTGGCCCTAGGCTTCTACTCCTCATACTCGGTTAGCTCAGTCAACCATTTCAAGTAACTTATTCTGGGATGACCTGAAGAAGGTGGTACAGATATTGGAACCAGTAGTCAAAAGTCTTGAGAATGGTTAATCTTGAGAATGGTTTAACTCACAGAAAAAGCCAACCTCACCACATCTATGGGCAACAATGGAGTTGATGAAGGGACAAGTGGCAGATGCCTACAGAAGAGGCAACAAAAAGTATCTCAAAATCATTGAGAAACATTGGGAGAAGCAGCTCTCGCATCCACTACATAGGGCTCGTAAGGATTTATTTATTTGACATAAATTTAATTAGATTATGACTCCATACATTCTGCCCTCCCCAGACCTTGCAGTAGCGGGAGCCTCGTGCACTAGGACGCCCTTTTTTTTTATGACTCCATTAGTATGTTTTAGTTTCTGATAAATTGATAATGGTATTTTCGTTCTTTTTAGCATATTATCTTAATCCCAAGTACCATTACAACAACAATCTTGGGATGAATCAAGATTTAATAGAAGCAGTCCATGATGTTATAGCAAAGCTTAATCTTGATCCAAAAACCCAGTCCATTGCAAATCAATTGGTGAGTTTTAAGTGTTTACTGTAAGTTTATGGTCGATTACAATATGCAAAATTGCTAATACTTACCATGTTTTGGATTAGATAAAAAGCTTCAAAGATTCAACTAAGAGGAAGCTGCCAAAACTGCACATTCCACCACCGCCCCCTTGTGAGTCGATTCAAATCACCTTAATTTGTTGTCAATAATGTATTAATATTTTACAATGTATCAATCTCATTAATAAATTAATAATACTCTTTTATGATGCAGCTGAATGGTGGGTCTTATATGGAAGAGACTTCCCAAACCTGAGTAGGATAGCAATTAAAGTGCTATCACAGACATGCTCCACTTCCGACTACGAGCATAGTTGGTCTACATTCTTCCTCACACACAAAGAGGCGGAACTGATTAGGAATTGACCGGCTAGACAGTCTAGTATATATCCATTACAACATGAGATTGAAGGAGGAACACATACGGATGGGAATGGAGAAAAATACAACCCCAATCGAGTTGACCAACATATTCGGAATGCACCAAGACGAAGAGGAGGATGATGATCCCCTAAATCGGCGATTCCTACCTCTAACTACAAGCAACGGACACACCTCAAATTTACACAATTGAGGCAAGAAAATATGACCCTTGAAGAATACGTGACCCGATTCTACTACTTGGCTACTCGGTCTGATTTTGATTGGGATGAAGATGTTTTGGTAAAACAGTTCCGTAACGGTTTGCACCCACAGATTAGTACTTCCTTGGCTTTTAATCGGTTGCATACAATGGAGAACGTAGTACAAATTACCTATCAGGTAGAGAAAAATTTAAAGTGACCATACAACCGGAGAACCTTTCCAGAGACGTTCTCTAAAGGTAGCAATTTTGTCAAACAAACTCCACCACCAGAGAATTCATTTAGCAAGACTCAAGAAAGTGGGTCTAGTATGGCATCACGGCCGAACCATCCATATTCTCCATCTCAGCGTGGTTCTGATAAACCTCCTCCAAACCGAGAGCTGAGATTCAATGTTACACATGTAAGGGTTTCGGCCACTTATTCTCTCATTGCCCAAATTGCTCAATTGCATTTGCTAATAAAAAAAGAGCTCATGACCATGCCTCAGAAGAGCAACGTAAGAATGAGATCGTCTACTTGGAACCCATGCACTCTAATGATGATAGCGATAATGACACTAAACAGGTGCACCAGCCTTTTTTAGTCCTTCGCCCTCTCTTGGCTACACATGATATACCTAAAGAGGACGATTGGCGTCACGGCAATATTTTCTAGACAATGGTAAGATGCGAGGATTCCCTATGCACAATGGCGGTTGCACCAATGTGGTCTCTGAAGATGTTAACAAATTGAGCTTGAAAAAAGAGCCACACCCACACCCCTATAAGGTTGCATGGATAAATAACACCAATCTTAAGGTTCATGAGAGGTGTTTGCTCACATATTCTATCGGCAGATTGATCAACTCCATTCAGTGTGAGGTGTTACCCCTGAAGATTTGTGACATTCTACTTGGCCGCCCTTGGATGTTTAACAAGAAGGTTCAACATGATGGTTACGAGAATACTTACTCCTTCAAGTACGGTAGGCTCGAGATGTAACTTATTCCGACGAAAGACTTTCGTGCTATCAAGCCTACGAAGATTGTTGAATCGCTTCTCCTCCAACGCGTCCCTTCTGATGGTCTTCTTTGTCCTTATCCAGACTCGAGGAAGTCGAGTTCTTTTCAGAAGCAGAGAGTTGATGCAGTAGCATGCTCATTCATGGACCGATATGGCTACCCAAGCCAAATCGAACCAGTCCAAACCCAAACCCAAATCCAAACCAACCTTTTGGTCTGGATAGGGTTGGTAGGGGAATTAATTTAAAATAGGAAAGTTTCGATTTCATGTTTCCTTTATTTATGATTTCTATTTTTATTAGAGATTTTATGGTATTACTGATTTTTTTACTGATTTTATTCCATAAGGATAGTTATTTAGTTACTAAGCTTATATCAATTAGTTTAGGAAAGTATTTCCTTTAAATAGAACATGTAGTAGGACTTTTATCTTCAGATTTGAAGAAGAATATTATGAATGAAATTGAAACTTTAGATTCATGAGTTGTGTAGCCCTGCTAGCCGGAAGTCTCCTTTCCCTTCCCTTTCTCGTCTTCCCTCTCTGTCTCTCCCTTCTCTTTCTTCTTCCTCTTCATTCCTCTTTCCTTTTCTTCTTCCTTTCTTCAATACTGCTCTTTTCTAGGTGGTAATCCCAGCCAACCAAAAGTCATCGATCTTCCTCATCTCGCCTCCTCTCATTCTGAAACCTTGGGGATACCTCCAACCCTTAAAGGAAACTCAACCCCTTGAGTTTCAACCCCTACCGATTACCCTTCTGTGAGTTACAAAACCTGCAACTCTTCTTGCGCCAGATTCTGGTTTTAGAATTTCTTGTTTAGAGAATCCTTCTTGTTCCTTGATTTGATTTGTTGGGCTTCAAAGGAATAAGGGATCGAATTTTTCTCCAGAATTTCAGCTTGGTTGGAGCTAAAGAAAATGAGTTTGATCCTTCTCTTTTAAATCTGGTTTCCACCTCTATCCTATCGTGAGGTTGAAGAAGGAACAAGTTTCCAGAAATTACAGAAACCCCCCTCACCTCTAATGTTTATTTTATTTGATCTTTCTTACAACAACAACAACAACAAAGCCTTATGTCAACTAAATGGAGTTGGCTACATGGATTCTTGTCCGCCAATCAGCTTTGTTCGATGTCATACTTGAAGCATGACCTATGTCTTTCTTCACCACCTCCCCTAGAGTCATCTTAGGTCTACTCCTAGCTCTTTTAACCCCTTCAATCTAAATCAAATCACTCCTCCGTACAGGAGCATCTAACGGCCTCCGTTGAACATAGTCATACCATCTCAAATGACTTTCTCGTAACTTATCATGTATCGGCACTACTCCCAAATCAACTCTACTACGATCATTCTTTACTTTATCCTTCCTAGTTTTGCCACACATCCATGTTAACATCCTCATCTCAGCTACACCAAGTTTATCAATATAATGCTTCTTAACTACCCAACATTCTGCACCATACATCATAGCCAGCCGAATAACTGTCCTAAGAATTTTCCTTAAAGTTTTAAACGAATACGCCGATCACACAACACTCCAGACGTACTTCTCCACTTCATCCATCTTATTTTAATCCTCTGTGAAGCATCATCGTCTATATCACCTTCTTTGTTTATGATTGAACCTAAATATATAAAATGATCACTTTGCTGTATCTCCCTCTCAAGAATGTTTACCACCTCATAATCCGTCCTTGTGTGACTACAGTTATACACCACATACTCCGTCTTCGTTCTACTTATCTTAAAATCTTTTGATTCCAATGATGATCTCTAAAGCTCCAACTTTGCATTAATCTCTGCTTTTGTCTCATCCACCAAAACAATATTATCAACGAAAAGCATACACCAAGGAACCTCATCTTGAATGTCTCTAGTTAGATCATCCATAATGAGGGCAAACAAATAAGGGCTTAAAGCTAATCCTTGATGTAACCCCATTGTAATTGGGAATTCACGACCTTGACCCCCATGGTTTTCACACTAGTCACCACATCATAATACATATCCTTAATTATGTCCACATATTTGCTTGAAACGCATCTCTTCTCTAGTACTTGCCAGATTAACTCCCTAATGACTCATCATAAGCCGTTCTAGATCGATAAAAACCATATGGAGGTACTTCTTGCCTTCTCTACATCTTTCCATGAGTCTCTTAAGCAAGTAAATAGCATCAATTGTGGATCTACCTGACATAAAACCAAACTAATTCTCCGTAATGGTAGTTTCATTTCTCAAGCGGGTTTCAATAACTCTCTCCCACAGTTTCATAGTATGACTCATTAGTTTTATGCCACTGTAGTTATTGTAACTCTAAATATCACATTTGTTTTTGTAAACCGGGATCACAATACTACTCCTCCATTCATTTGGCATTTTTCCTGAGCTCATAATTTTATTGAACTTAGTTAGCCAAGATACTTCATACATTCCTAGGCTCTTCCAAACATCTATTGGGACCTCATTTGGGTCTGGTGCTTTGCTTACATTCATCCTCGTTAAAGCTTATTTCACTTTTGTCACCCTAATTTTACGTATATACCTATGACCTATGGTGTCATGGTGGGTAATGTAGCAATCTGGTGCACTATTTCCTGAGACGTCTTCATTTAGTAGGCTGTAGAAATAATCGTTCCATCTCTCTTTAATATCCTCATCCCTTACTAAAACTCTACTATCAGCACTTTTAATACATCTGACATGGTCTAAATCTCTACTCTTCCTTTCTCCCATCTTAGCTATTTTATAGATAGCTTTTTCTCCTTCCTTAGTGCTCAGATTGATATAAAGATCTTCATATTTCTTCATCATTACTTTTCCCACAATCTTCTTGGCTTTATTTCTAGCAAGTCTATATCTTTTTAGATCTTTTATATCCTTAGTCTTTTGTCATGCCTTAAAACTATCTTTCTCAGCTTTAATGGTTGCTTGGACCTCATCATCCCACTACCAAGACTCTCTAGAAGAATTACATTTTCCTTTCAATACACCTAAAATCTCTTTAGCAACTTTCTTAATACAAGCAGTCATCTCGTTCCACATTGTATTACTGTCTCCCTCAAAGTTCTACATTCCTTGTTTGACCACATTATCAGTAAAAACTTTCAACGTATTTCCTTTTAAACACCACCACCTTATCCTAGGGCAAAAAACCTGACCTTTCCTACTACTCGGCGTAGTGAAACATATATCCAAGACCAATAATCTATGCTGAGTGGTTAGACTCTCCCCGGGTATAACTTTACAATCCTTACATAACAATCTATCGGACCTTCTAGTTAGAAAGAAATCTATTTGGCTTTTATGATGCCCACTTTTGAAGGTGACTAAATGCTCCTCTCTCTTTTCAAAGTATGTGTTTACGATGGATAAATTATAAGCCGTAGCAAAATCTAAAATTGAGGTCCCCTCCTCATTCCTCACTCCGAAACCATATCCCCCATGCACATCTTCATAACCTCTACAATCTCCCCCTACATGTTCATTCAAATCACCCTCTATTATAATTTTTTTTCCTTGTCTAAACCTGGCACTAATCCATCCATGTGTTCCCAAAATTGTAGCTTACTATTCACATCTAATCCTAATTGGGGTGTGTAAGCGCTAATTATATTGACTATCTCTTTTCCCATTACTAACTTGATGGCTATAATCCTATCACCAAATATTTTCACATCCACAACATCATTCTTTAAATCTTTATCCACTATTATACCCACTCCGTTGCTATTATTTTTATCCCCCATATACCAAAGTTTAAAGCCATCTAACTCCTTAACTTTTTTAGCCTTCCATCTAGTCTTTTGTATGCAAGCTATGTTAATCCTTCTTCTCCTTATAACATCTATCAATTCTAAAGTCTTACCCGTTAAAGATCCTATGTTTTAAGATGCTATTTTAATCCTACGCTTATGGACTAGCTTCTTTGCCCGCACTCGTCTATGGTGCGAGAACCCTTGCCAATTTATCACCGCATCCGGGCACCAATGTGACGGCCCTAGCCAACTTTTCACTGCATTCTGGCAATGCGGCGGCCCTTGCCCATTTTTCGCTACACCATGGACCAGGTGTAACGTGTCATTTACAGGGAACGCCCTAGTATTACGCTGATTATCTTTTGTTTGCGAATCCATAATAAGGGTTTAGCTATGTTTTTGGTGGTACCAGCTGCCGAACTGACGTACCAACCCTCTTTCTTTATCCGGGCTTGGGACTAGCAGCATAACACTGGCGGAATTTTATTTGATCTTTCTTCATAATCTAATTTCTAGATTTGCCCTTATTATTTTAATTCCAATTTTACCCTAAGGTCTGTTTGCTTCATCAAGATAATTATACGGTTCTGATTAATTACCAAATTGCCCCTGTATCTTCAATTAAAGCTTATATTGTTTGATTGGGCCCATTAGCGGATCCAATTGGGTTTTCTAACCGAGTCCCACATCAGCCCGATTTTCCAAGGCATCACAAGGGCGCCTAGGCTATGGTTCTAGGTCCCAGCAATCACTACCAGCCAAAAGAAGAGGGGCTGGGACCACATATGGATCAAAACCGTTGAGTTGGCATATTTAGAGTTTGATATTCCACTGTATTGGGAACTCTGCTCGATGTCGGTTAAGATTATAATTGAACCAAGCTTGGATATCAAAGGTGGGAAAATGCACAATATAATTGTAATCACTGAATCCCACGGGGCCCACTAGAGTGTGATGCATAAAAGATGACGGATGATGAAAGAAATAATTGAGTAGGACTGGAAGTGAGTAGTAAAAACATCAATCCAAGTAGGAGATGGAATGCTCTTTTATTCGTAGTATGATTGTATTCTTTTATTCCCAGTAGAATTGTAATCTTTTATTATAAATAAGTAGTGGTGAGAAGAAACCATTCTCTCTCTCTCTCTCCCATTCTCTGATTCAACATGATATCAAAACCACCTTAGACCTCTCACACGCTTTCTTTTTCTCTTCTTCTTTCCCTCTAAAAATCCCTACCGCCATCAACACTGCCGCCAGCTTTGGACACCATCAAAGAGCTCCTGCCGACATCAAAGAAACCTCTGCCACCATCAAAGAGCCCCTGCCGGTAGCCCTCGTGCCTAGCTTTCAAATAGCTCATAGTTACCGCCACCTGCATACTCATCCAACAGTTACCGCCACCTGTTCCTCCATCAAAGAGCCTTTGCCCAACCTTTCTTACCCCTGGCCTAGCCTTTGCCCAACCTTTCTTACCCCTAGCCTAGCCTCTACCTAGCCATTCTTACATTTGACCTAGCCTCTGCACACCATTAAATAGCCTATAACCACCTCTAATTAGAGTCCCTGCCAACACCAACCAAAAACCTATAACCACCTCTAATTAGTACCACCACTTTTTTGTTTCCTTTACCGCCTCTAACCACTACTTATAATTACAGCAAAACCTAAACCCTATCGGCTTTCATCTTAATAACCTCTTAAACCTACTGGTACCCCTAATAACCTCCCATAAACCCTACCACAATACCTAATTTCTTACCCATGAACTAAACCACCCTAAAAAGATTTGTCAATCTCAGTTGCCTTGTCTCCCTTATTGATGGGATGTTGATGCACTCCAATGACCAGCCAGTAGTGGACCAGCCCAAGGACCGGTCAACATGGGTCCAGCCCACACTATTCATGAGTTGATGCAGTCCAAGGACCAGCCAGCAGCGGACCAGACCAACAACCGGTCAACATGGGTCCAGCCCACACTGTTCATGCGGTACTGTTCACATGTACCAACAGAATTTTTAGAAAGTTGTCTTCTTCCTAAATTCAATAAGTAAGATTTATTTCCATAAAATTAGTCATTAGTTTTGTTTTCTAAATTTATTTTGTTTCCTAAAATTGGTTATCATATGAGCCAGTTATAGATGTTATTTGTTTTGAAAACTTTCTTAAAAGTTATAAAAGAAAGTTTTTCTTTTTTATTTTTGGACATTTCTTCTAGGAACCAAGCATTTCTATCTTTTATATTTCCTTTTAGCATTATAAATAAAAAGGGAGAAGATGCTGGCAGCAAAGTTGGCCAGAGCTAATTGTTAAATTCTGTAACCGAAACTCCTATTCTGTTCATTCCCGTTTTCAGATGATACTAGTTTTTCGAAAATTCATAATTTCTTCATCCATGGTTAGATCATCTTCAAATTTGGGTATATTATCAAACACATCCTAGAGTACTTCCCCTGTAATTTTGAAGGTCTTCCAATGGCTGAATCTCAAGATAAGTGAGTTTTTCCATAATTTTATAATTCTGGTTTGCTAAAATACAAGTTTGACCTTCGGGCAAGATTAGTTTCGATCCCGCCGTTGGATCAAGTTCATCTTCTGGAATATTGTTTCTCATATCCTAAGGATCATTGTTTTCAAGTTTCGAAGCATTTTATTGGATAGATTTGAAATTGAGTAATTATTTTTCGAATTCAATCATTCTTACTTGTTGTTAAAGTGTTAAATTTGAATTGGACTGGTAGAAAGATCATACCCTAGCAAGTTTTGGGTATAAATTGAGATGTAACCTTACCTTGCCAACAAATTGGTATTAGAGAATGGCTGAGGAGAGTTCTAACTCTCCCAATCAATCCAATAACCCTAATGACCCTATTAATTTGGTTCTCCAACGATTGGCCAAGATGGATGCAAAGATAGATAATATGGAAAGAAGGATGAATGCTAAATTTGATAGTTTGGATGAAAGAATTAACCCTAGGCCAGCTAGAAGAGAAGCCCCTAGAAGAGAAGTCCTATAGGCAACCTAGTGCCAAGACTTAATGCTAGGGCTCTCCAAAGAATCCCTAGAAAGGACTATCAAGATCTACCAGATGATGAGTATGATGGGACTTCCCCAATATGAAATTTCACATAAAACAAGACTGGAGTTAAAAGATTTCTATGGTAGGCAAGACCCACAAACCTTTCGTAACTGGTTGTATGCATTGGATGATTATTTAGTTTGGTTCGATCTTCCCGAATCACAAAAATTAAAATTAGAACGATCCAAGCTTTTGAGAGCTGCCTGTGAGTGGTGGAAAGTCCATGAACAGAAGCTCAAAGTTCGAGGACGAGAGCCAAGGACTTGGAAAGATATGAAGTACGAATTAACGAGAGATTATGTAACTGAACATGTCCAAATAAGGCTCTTCCGTCGACAAAGTTACCACCAAGTAGCATGTATAACTGAAGAAAACCTGACACAACCATCTATAAAATTCAGTTTGCAAGTTAGCGAGGGATAGAAGCCTAACGCTAACAATATTGACGTAAAGGTTGTACCTACAGTTGCACCACCAACGAAAACTTCAATACCATCAACCGTTCTAGGAGCATTAGTGACTGAAGTCAAGGAAAATGAGAGCAGGTTTCACAAATCCATGATGACAAAGGAAAGACCAACATTGATGTTCCTACTGTAGCAATTTGCATTGAAGAGGTTGTAGTTAAAGACCACATCAGTTACAATGTGGATGATTTTACTCAAGTCAATGATGTGGACATATGTGATCTTAATTTTTTTTGTGCAGCTCCATTGACTAAGAATGAGTCACATTGATCATGAGGTCATAGACATTGAGGAAGCGACTGTATAAGACAAAGAGCTACATGTGATCCCCATGAACACCCCTTGCACATTTGAATCTTTTCAAGATATTGAACATATTGACCTTGTGATACCTCCCCAATATTTTAAAGAAAGTGGACCCAAGGTGGTAGATTTTCTTCCAAATTTTCAAGCACAGCCAGACTTCCAATATCCAAGAAATATGTATGCCGATCCCACGGAGTTGATTCTTCACCATTACGAAACTCATGGACGAGTTTATTTTAAGTGAGGGGAGTTGATGTAGTCCAAGGACCAGCTCAAGGACCGGTCAACATGGGTTCAGCCCACACTGTTCATGCAGTACTGTTCATGTGAACAGTACCAACGGAATTTTTAGAAAGTTTTGTCTTCTTCCTAAATTCAACAAGTTAGATGTATTTCCATAAAATTAGTCATTAGTTTTGTTTCCTAAATTTGTTTTGTTTCCTAATATTGGTTATCATATGAGCCAATTACAGATGTTATTTGTTTTGGAAACTTTCCAAAAAGTTATAAAGGAAACTTTCACTTTTATATTTTTGGACATTCCTTCTAGGAACCAGTCATTTCTATCTTTTGTATTTCCTTTTAGCATTATAAATAAAGAGGGAGAAGATGTTGGTAGCAGAGTTGGCCAGAGTTTATTATTAAATTCTGGTTGAGTCTCACAATCGAAACTTCTATTCTGTTCATTTCCGTTTTCAGATAATACTAGTTTTTTGAAAATTCATAACTTCTTCATCCATGGTTGGATCATCTTCAAATTTGGGTATGTTATCAAGCACATCATAGAGTACTTTCCCTCCAAGTTTGAAGGTCTTCCAACGGTTGAATCTCAAGATAAGTGAGTTTTTCCATAATTTTATAATTCTGATTTGCTAAAATACATGTTTGAGACCTTCGGGCAAGATTAGTTTCAATCCCGCCCGTTGGATCAAATTCATCTTTTGGAATATTGTTTCTCATATCCTAAGGATCATTGTTTTCAAGTTTCGAAGCATTTTATTGGATAGATTTGAAGTTGAGTAATTATTTGTCGAATTCAATGATTTTTACTTCTTGTTAAAGTGTTAAATTTGGATTGGGTTGGTTGAAAGATCCTACCCTAACAAGGTTTGGGCATAAATTGAGATGTAACCTTACCTTGCCATCAAATGTGTTTTGAAGAGATCATCCAATAGCCTACCTCGATCCTCCCTGCCTTATGAAGATCGAAGCTTGTTACATCTGTTTCTCTCGTTCCCAGAAGTTTGATACACAGCATCTCTGTTGAAGGTATTGTACATTGTTCTGCTCCAGTTTATTAGTCAGATTGTTATTGGGTTGTGATCATTCTCATGGCTGACTCTTCTGAAGCTGTTTCTCCTAATATGGAAACCTCTCTAAGATTTAATTTACTTATATTGTCCTTAACCCAATCAAGTTGGATGGGACCAACTATTTGATGTGGTCTAAAACCACACATATAACAATCTTTGCAAGAGGCTTACTGGGTTACATTAATAGTAAAAAGAAGGCACCCATAGTTGTCAAGGCGTCGCCTAGGCAACACCTAGGCGTTCGGGCGATTTATACAGGCCTGGGTGCCAGGGCGCCTTGTGTACATGAGAAAGGCGGTCGCCCAGGGTGCCTGGGCGTCGCCTAAGCGACACCTAGGACGCCCAGAATGCCTAGGCGGCAGGCGACACCTAGGCGTTCGGGCAATTTATACAAGCCTGGGCGCCAGGGCGCCTTGTGTACATGAGAAAGGCGGTCACCCAGGGTGCCTAAGCGTTAGGCGACGCCTAGGCGTTAGGCGACGCCTAGGCGTTCGGGCGAGCGTCGCCTAGGCGTCGCGACGCCTAGGACGCCCAGAATGCCTGGGCTGCCGTCTTTTTCTCATATTTTTCTTTGATCTTTGAATTTTATTTAGGAGATTTATTAGGCCAGACAGGAACAACATTTATCAGACAGTACTTATTTATGACTAATATCATTTACTTAAGATATTATTCATAAATAAGCAAATACCCCCCTATTTGAATCCAATAAAAATAGTCTAAAATTCAAATTCCGGATAAAAAGTCAACCCCCCAGTTCAAGAACAAAAACCATATTTTTGGGTGCGAGGGCAATTTTCAACTTTTAAATGCTAGGTTTTTTTCTAAATATAAAAATTCTATAAATCTTATTATAATAAATCATCACTAAAAACCAAGAATGCGCCAAAATAATCTTTTGCTTTGATGCCCAAAAAATAATTTACGTTCAGACGACTTTAAACAACATTCTCGTATTTCGAACAAGGTTTGACCGGAGTGTAACTCCTTCATTATAACTTGGATTCAAGCAATCTCGGATTTGTTGGAAAGCTGATTATGCTAGCTTTGCAACGAATTCGAGATTGCTTGAATACGAACTATATTAAAGGAGTTACGCTTCGATCAAATTCGTTAAAAGTACGCAAATGTTAGTCATAAATAATTGTTTATTTAACTCTAGACACAATCCCAGATGTTAGTGTACACTAGCAAACTTGGGTCCACACCACATATTAATTAAGTTGTCTTAAATGTTGATTATTTATGTAGAATGTTGCATATATATAAACATTAATATTTTAGAAATAAAAAAAATGCACTAGGAACGCCTTGGTCACCTAGGGAACGCCTTGGTCGCCTAGGCGGGCGCCCAGGCGCCTAGGCGCTCAGGATGGCCCCAAACGCCTTGGATCGCCTTGTCGCCTTGACAACTATGAAGGCACCTGCTCTCACAAATAAATTATATGATAACTGGGCATCTGAGAACTCCATTGTGATGGCCTATCAAATTGGTTTTATGGAGCCCAAAATTGGCCGGGGTTATGTATGGTTACCTGATGCTACAGAAATTAGACTGCCAATGAAACTTCTTCCTAGGTTGGCAACTATTCTTTGATTTATGATCTCCATGTGAAAATCGGTGTAACAAAGCAACGGGACATTACAGTCTCCCAATATTATTCTGAACTCTGAAGTCTGTGGCAAGAGTTATATAATTATGATACCTTTATTGCTGCTTGCTCCACTGATGCTACTGCCATGAAACTTGCAAATGACAAACTACAGGTCTACAATTTTTTTGCTGGCCTCAATATTGAGTTTGATTAGATTCGTGCTCAAATCCTCAGTAGGGAGCCTCTCCCATCTTTAGAACAGGCTTATGCCTTGGTTCAATCTGAGGATATGCGTCGTACTTCTATGATGCCCCTACTACTAGCAGAAAGGTCCGCCCTCCAAAACACTCAGCCAAGTGGCTCTGCATTACCCAAACCAGTTCAGTATGACTATGGTGGAAAGGAACGACACACCAAAAAAACTTGCTGAAAATTTCATGGCAAACCAACAGATTTTGAGGCCAAGAGGAGTGAAAAAGGAATGCCGAGATCTAAGAATTTCAAGGCACCACAGGCTCATCAAACAAAGACTAGTCCTCCTACTAGGGCTCCACTTATGTTGTCCACAGAAAAACTTCAGGCTCTCCAACATCTTCTCAGGCCATCTACTGCAGCCTCTACCGGTCATCCTTCATTATCTGCCACCAAGTTCTTTCTTTATACAGTCAGGTATTTCTCATGATGGTCAGGCCATCTACTGCAACCTCTACTGGTCATCCTTCATCATCTGCCACCAGGTTCTTTCTTTATACAGTCAGGTATTTCTCATGATGGTCACTATGCTTCCTCTGTTCTTAGCCCTTGGGTTATGGACACTGAAGCCACTGATCACATGACTGGTTCGGCCAACTCTTTCTTTTCATACTCTCCCTCTTCTAGGAAAGATATAGTCCGAGTAGCAGACGAGTCTCTCTCTCCTATATCTGGAAAGGGATCCATCCGCTGCTCCTTCACCCTTACTTTAGAGTCTGTAATTCATGTTCCTAGCTTTGCTACAAACTTACTATCTATTGGTAGCCTTACAAAATCTCTTGATTGCAAAGTGACCTTTTTTTCGTCTTCGTGTGTAATTCAGGATCTGGTGAGCGAAAAGATGATTGAACATGGTAGATTACATAGTGGTCTCTACTTGCTAGCAGATGATCCTTCAAAACCTGCATCATCACCTCCACCTTTACCTCTACCTCATAGTTGTCAAGGCGTCCGGGCGGTTTGTACAGGCCTGGGCGCCAGGGCGCCTTGTGGTCGCCCAGGCCAGACAGGAACAACATTTATCAGGCAGTACTTATTTATGACTAATATCATTTGCAGTACTTATTTATGACTAATATCATTTACTTAAAATATTATTCATAAATAAGCAAATACCCCCCTATTTAAATCCAATAAAAATAGTCTAAAATTCAAATTCCAGAAGGAAAAAAAGTCAACCCCCCTGCTCAAGAACAAAAACCATATTTTTTGGTGCGAGGGCGATTTTCAACTTTTAAATGCTAGGCTTTTTTCTAAATATAAAAATTCTATAAATCTTATTATAATAAATCATCACTAAAAACCAAGAGTGCGCCAAAATAATCTTTTGCTTTGATGCCCAAAAAATAATTTACATTCAAACGACTTTAAACAGCATTCCCGTATTCCGAACAAGGTTTGACCAGAGTGTAACTCCTTCATTATAATTTGGATCAAGCAATCTCGGATTTGTTGGAAAGCTGATTATGCTAGCTTTGCAACGAATTCGAGATTGCTTGAATCCGAACTATATTAAAGGAGTTACGCTCCGATCAAATTCGTTAAAAGTACGCAAATGTTAGTCATAAATAATTGTTTACTTAACTCTAGACACAATCCCAGGTCTTAGTGTACATTAGTAAACTTGGGTCCACACCACATATTAATTAAGTTATGTCTTAAATGTTAATTATTTATGTAGAATGTTGCATATATATAAACATTAATATTTTAGAAATAAAAAAAATGCACTGGGAACGCCTTGGTCGCCTAGGCAACGCCTAGGCGCCCAGGATGGCCCCAAACGCCTTGGATCGCCTTGTCGCCTTGACAATTATGCTTCTACTACCCCAGATCACTTTTACTCCGCTGTCAGCACCCTCCAGCAGTGGCACAGACATCTTGGTCACCCTTCGTCAGTAGTCTAGTCTCAGTTGTTCCCTTTTTATTTAAGCATTGTAATAAAAACGAGTTATTATGCGAAGCCTGTGTTTTGGCTAAGCAGGCTCGTACAACCTATTCACCTTCTTTTAATAGAAGTAGTGGTTTGTTTGATTTGGTGCACTCTGATGTATGGGGTCCTACTAGGATGACGTCTATCTTTGGTCATCGTTGGTTTGTCACCTTTATTGATTGTTACTCACGGACTACATGGGTTTACTTAATGCATAATAAGAGTGATGTCTTTCAATGCTTCCGCCAATTTCATAATATGATAAAGACACAGTCCCAGGCATGATTAAAAGTACTTCGAAGTGATAATGGTAAGAAATTTCTTGATGGGACATTGCAGAACTATTTATCCGAGAATGGCATCCTACACCAAACGAGTTGTGTTAATACACCTGCTCAGAATGGCGTCGCCGAACGAAAAAACCGTCATCTCCTTGAGAAGGCAAGAGCCCTCATGTTTACAAGCAATGTTCCAACCCGTTTTTGGAATGCTGTAGTTCTTACTGCCGCTTCTCTTATCAATCGGCTTCCTTCAAGAATTCTCAGCAACAAAGCCCCTCTGGATCTCCTACTTGGTGTTACCTCCTTTGTGTTACCGCCGAAGGTTTGTGGTTGTCTATTATGTTCGCAATCATAAATCTTCTAGCAAACTCGATCCTCGAGGGCTCCAATGTATTTTCATTAACTATCATGCAACTCAGAAGGGCTATAAGTGTTACCATCCTCCTTCCCGAAAGACATATATTAGTACAATTGTTCTCTTTCATGAAAATTTGATGTACTACCAGCCACATCTTCAGGGGGAAAAGGATGAGCAAAGTGTTGAAGATGTGCCTATGATTGAAGATGTACCAGAGGAACTAGAACGGGTCCAAGAAAGAGTCATGGATCCAGCTCCAGAGACAGATGCACCACCAGACTATGACTCAGCACCACCTTCAATACTTATACCTGTGCCTACACCTACAACTAATCCCATGACCAATCCAGCCAAACCTCTGCAGGTCTATAGCCGAAACCATGCCAGATCAAGCAAGGAAAGGTCACTACCATCAACGCAATTATACGTCCTTTCGCCAGCCTTGGATCCAGAGACTGAGCTTCCTCCTGGTAATGCAATTGTACTCTCTGACTCTGACTTACCCATTGCTATTCGGAAAAGTACTAGGTTTCGTACTCATCACCCAATTTCCAATTATCTCATATAATTCTTTATCTCCTTCCTTCCGTGCATTTGTTTCTTCGCTTTCCACTGTGTTTCTTCCCCAAAAATGGCAAGATGCGATTTTGGATGAACGATGGAAAGCTGCAATGTTGAAAGAAATGAGAGCCTTGAAGAAAAATAATACATGGGATCTTGTTCCTCTCCCACCAAGTAAGAGGTCAGTAGGATAAAAGTGGGTCTACACTGTCAAGCAGAAAATTGATGGCACTCTGGATCGGTATAAGGCAAGACTGGTTGCTCATGGTTTACCCAGACATATGAGATAGATTATCAAGAAACGTTTGCCCCAATAGCCAAGATGACGACAGTTCAGGTACTTTTGGCATGTGCAGTACATCATAACTAGGACTTACAACTTGATGTAAAGAATGCTTTCCTTCACGGGAAACTTACAGAATAAGTGTATATGAATTGTCCACCTGGGTTTACAGATGCAAATATCGAAGGGAAGGTATGCAAGTTGAAATGCTTACTTTATGGACTTAAACATTTCCCTAGAGCATGGTTTGAAAGATTTCATAAAGCTATGATAGCATTCGGTTATGTTCAAAGTAATGCTGATCATACTTTGTTTATTAAGTATACATCAAAAGCTTTCACTGCACTTCTTGTATATGTGGATGATATCATTGTTACTTCATTGTTACTAGTAACAATGATGATGAAATCAGGAATTTGAAGTTATTTTTGGGAAAGAAGTTCGAGATCAAAGACCTTGAAAAACTCAAGTACTTTCTTGGGATTAAGGTTGCTCGTTCTACAAAAGGCAACTTTCTTTCTCAACGAAAGCATGTTCTTGAACTTCTTTCAGAGACGGGATTATTAGGGTGTCAGTCCATGTGATACTCCTCTAGACCCTAATACTAAGCTCAAGGAAAAAGAAGGAACACCTAGATAAAGGTAGGTGCCAGCAGTGATGCGGGATCTGGGTTGAGAAAACCCTAATTAGATCCGCTGGACCCACCCAAATAATATGCAAGCTTGATTCAATATACAGTGGCAGAATTGTAAATAAACTCAAAACTCAACCAATGGTGGCACTTCTGTAATTTAAAGCACTGATATATGACGTGGTGGGGGGGGGCTTCGGATATAGAAGGAATTAACAATTAACCAATAGGTGTAACTTGGAAACAAAGGTAAAGAATGGGATAAGACAGAATTATGTAAATCTAGGGGTATTTTTGGAAATCCAATTAAAAGGCTTCTTCAACCTTTGATTGAAGTTCACGAACAGAAACAACAGGTGGCAAACCAGATCTGTTAAGAGAGAGAAATCCCAATCAACTTAGTGCCGTTTGATTTGAAACTTCAGGGAGATGATCGCAAGACATAGGCCTACTGTTTCCCATGGATATTGGAGCCCATCGGAGAGATTAAATGAAGAAAGAGATTCCACAACTCAACTAGGTGGTAAGAGTGAACCAGACCTGGTTGCAGTTCTTCAAACCTCACTAAAGAAGAACTGTTGAAGATGAAACTCAAGGGGTTGGGTCGTTCTTATGGGTTGAAGGTGCTCTCAAGGTTTCAGGTTAAGAGGAGGAGTGATGAGGGAGATTTAGGGATTTCTATTGGGGCTGGGTTTACCGCATAACAGGGGAGGGAAATAGTGAAGAAAGAAATAAGGAGTAGGGAAGGAAGAAGAAGGGGGGGAATCAGTCCAACGGAGTGGGTCTGTTCTGGTTCGCAGAGATGAAGAGAGAGGGAGAGATAAAGAGAGAGACGAGAAAGGGAAGGAGATTCAACCTAAGGACAGGGTTGTCCCCATAGTTCAAAATTTCGGATCTCAAGGGTATCTCGACCCTTGAGAAAACCGAGATCTCGAGTCTCGGTCAAGATCTCGGCGAGAACCTGCCAAAACTCCAAAGGGTAAAAATGGGAGTTTCGATAGGTTTTTTTAATGGTTTTAAGCCATTTTTTGATGTTTTAAGGCCATTTTAAGATCATTTTAAGGCTATATATTGCATGAAAATACTAATTTAACATATATAAACACATTTGAAGCATAAAAAGTAATCACATTCTTGGAAAATCATACATTCATAAATCATAAATCCCACAAAATGTCATAACTCACAAGTGCTCATTAATCATTATATGAAAGACTTAAATACTCAAAATGAAATAATACATTCCCATCAGTCCATCCCAATGTCTAATCATATGTAGAGTGGCGTGCAGGATCCATCTGGTCAGATTGACTTTGCTGAAGAAAATATATCTCGGACTAATAAACAAAGTCCTGCCACGATATCCTTCGTCTATAAAAGGTCTGATAGTCTTCTACATATTTCTCATAAACATGATCCGGGAAGTTTCTAAAGATACCTAACCTTGGATTCAATTCACTATAATGTGGAGTAAAATGAGCATATACTGGCTGGTGCGAGGGCGTGATTCTCTGCAAATTCGAGACTGAAAAGAGACTGTCCACAAAGTTGGAACCAGTCTGTGAAGTAGTGTTACTATCATCAGTGAAATAATCATGTGCACTTCCCATCAAGCGGTCATCATCACCGGAATAAGAACCATACGCCGAAGTGGTGCCAAATCCATGAGCAATCCACTGCCCCTACTCTTATCCACTGCTACCCTCAATGCTCAGTCCTCCAAAGGTTGTGGACATGCTATCAATTTCAACATCAGGCATAATATCAGCATTAGGAACAATGTCAGTGAAACGATCTTCTTCTTCTTCCACTGGTTGCAAAGGCATTCCCATTGACAAGACTTCCGTGTATACGCAGCCATAGGCCGTGATGAAGATGTGTGGCCACCATGATCTGGATCCTGTGTAACGTGTGTATACTGACTCTCTCCGATCCATCTAATAATGGGTACAGTCGGTCTAGGATCACTACTACCATCACCACCACCCTCATCACCACCACCACTATCAAAAGCTGACCAACCACTCTGATCCATTGTATCATCATCGCCTTATGGGTCACTACCAGCTAGAGGGTCAAACGGTCGAGGGGACTGTACGTGTACAAGACCCTCATCCGAGGACATAAACCACTCGAGATTAGAACCCATTGGAGCAAACACAATGGGGTCGGGCATCCCACTAGACTCATCCATCAGGGGTACTGCTATATCTCGCACCCATTCCACATAGGGATCCTCCTCATCTGAAGATAATTGGAAGACATCGGCTAGCTTGATCAGCTCTTGGTCATTTCTTTGTTCAAACTTCAAGCATTGTACCCTCAGTCTCATGTTATAATGGGCGTACACCAAGTCATTTAGCCGTTGAGAGCCCAATTTATTCCGCCTCTTTGAATGGATAAGGGAGAAGGTACTCAAATTTCGCTCATACCCAGATGCAGAACATGCCTGAGATAGGACTTTGATTGTTATTCTCCTCAACTCAGCTGCATGCTCGCCATACAACAACCACCACTCAGCTGTACAAGAAGAGAACACATTTTAATACACATATTAAATAAGATATGTTACCTGAAAATTTCAATTTTCATAATTCCATACCAAGATCGGTCCAGCCACTGCGGCGGGAGTTCCAAAACTCCCAAGAGCATCTCCGAACGTTTTTAATCTACACTCATTTGAAAATTTATAACCATTAGCCATTGTAATATATGGATATTCAAATAATTCAGCACTTATACTCACCTCCAGGTTGACCAGTGCTTGTACCGTATAATCTGGCACCAATTTTGCCACAACATCTTTTACCGCACAGATAAGGTCAGAATTGAGCCCAAGCACATGTGAATATTGATACTTGGGGTTCAAAGAATATGCTGCAAAATATGAGTCGCCAGATTAAAATATAGCACTAATTACTAAGTGGAACTAAATTAAAGACATGATTAAATATACTCACCAGCCTTATACATTGAATGCATCAGCTGACTCTCCCATCGATCTTTGATAATCTTCACAAAATATTTGTTTCCACGTAGAAGCATAGTTTTTATATGGTCCTTTAACATATCCATGGCAGCATATAAATGTGGCATGGTGGGCTGGAATGCTTTATCCACTAATCACAGCACTTTCACCACTGGCTCCATAATTTTGACTACATCCTTCAGCGTTCTCCAAAATTCCTCTGAAACTATAGTGGTCTGTGCTTGAACCCCAACAGGAGAGCTGGACTCCCTCCACCCAAACCAGTCCTCAAATGCAAACATCGATCTCAGGCCTACCATCTTTGTCTAAAAGCTCTTCAGTGTTATGTAGTTGATAGCAAATCTGGTAACGTCAGGTCTTAACAAGTCCCCTCCATATCTCTCTCTAAGCAAGTTCAATGAATAGCTATGGTTGTATACAAATGTTGTCACCTGGCGTGTTTATTCAACCACTTGTTTTACTTTTTGGATCTTGCCCATGTCCTTCAACATCAAATCAATGCAATGGGCAGCACATGGAATCCAGAAAAGGTTATAGTTAGTCATCATCATCTCTCCTGTCTTCTTGTAGTTGCTGCCAACTGCATCACATTTGTAGCACCAACTTCATCCACCACTGTCTGTAGCAATCCATAGATATAGTTAGCATCTTTTGTAAATGCAGATGCATACACAGACTTCAAGAATGATGTCTTCCCATCAATGTAGACTATGAAGTTAACGATGGACTTTCTAGTGGGACCAGTCCAACCATCACACATAACAGTGACCCCCTATGTACCCAATTATTCCTTAATCCTTCTATCCATACTTCTAGCTCTTTTCTAATTCTTGAGAGATATACATTCATCACTTCATATGGAGTGGGGGCTTTAACACCAAGACCAGCCTGAGCAACTACATCAAACAAAGGCTGGTAGTATGGGCCGCTATTGGCATTTGCTGGGATACTATTATAGATGGCCCATCTAGCATAGGCATCCCTAATAAATTCTTTTGTACCCTTCCAATTCCACATACTCTTCAATCTCTTCTGTTTGGCGCCAGCCTTTCTAAAAACTATTGGATTCTGCTGTAGGATCTCAACATAATCCTCATCCCTAGCAGCAGCAGGTGCATGTGGTGGTGTCTGAGATTGTGCTCTAGTACTTTTTGATCTTCTAAACATAGAAACCAACCCCCTTACTCCGTGTTTGTGATTCTTCAAGCTGCTTAAATGATCCACTACCACCTGCCCCTAAGGCTCTTTGCCTCAACCTATCCCGGTCCATCTCATGGCTGATTTTACTAGCCATTGTTGCCCGTCTCAGATCTCTGGCCTCTTGCTTAGTCATACCCCTGGTATCTATACCATCATTATCTGAAGAATCATCATCCAAACCACGCACTGTGCCTCGGATTGTATCCTCAAATTGTTGTCTACCTTTTTCTTTCTATGCCCTTCTCTGCTGTCCTCCCTTCATCTGTGCAACTATGGCCTTGTTAATCTCCACAGGAACTATAGCACACTTTGCCACGTCTGTAGAAGTCGCACTCAAGTGTTGCTAAAGTAATCCCGCCAGACATAAGCTTCTTCCCACAAAATTTACATTGGGTCTTCTTTCTATCACAGCTAATGGCGGTACAATACTGCCAAGCCATGTAAGTACAACCAGCATCACCACCTCCCTCACGAGAACCCGAAGCAACCATTATATTTAGAACAAGACACTGTTACATAAGATGATAAATAGAGAAATTTAAAACAATAGATTTACAATAATAAAACTTAAAATGGAAGAACATATAAGCATCAAATATGCGAATACAACTCAAAACACATTAAAATTACTTTTCAAAATTTTAAAACTATTTTATAAGAAAACAGAATATTTTTCCTAATTTTACATAATTATTTAGATATTATTATTAATTTTGGATATTAAATAAAAATAATTTATTTCTCCAAAAATATAATCCGACAACATGGAACCGTAGATTGGCCAATGGTATTCAACATATATTATTTTGAACACCAACAGATAAGTATTAATATTTTTTTCTTAATTTTTTATTGCTGGAAAATAGGATTTTAATAAAAAAATTCATAAAAATAAAAATATGTACAGAAAAAAAAACTGAAACCGTGACCACGTAGATCGGCCAACGGTGTTCAACATATATTATTTTGAAAGTAAACCGATTAATATTTAAGAAATGTATTTTTTATTTTTTTAAACAAAAAATAAAATAAAATAAATAAATAAATATATATATATATATAAACGAAACTGTGGCCGCGTAGATCGGCCAACGGTGTTCATCATATAATATTTTCAACACCATCTACTTAATATTTATCATATTTTTTAATTTTTAATTACGGAAAAATACCTTTTTTTTAACAGAAAATCAAAATAAAAAATATATATGCAAGAAAATAATTTCGAAGGGTAAGGTTGTAGATCGGCCTAATGAGACACATACATAAATTTCATAATGATCCAACTTATATTGAACATATTCATGTAAAAAGGTAAGTTTCAGAAAAAAAAAAAACAATACCTCAACTATTTGGTGAAGAGATTTGGTGAAATGGAGCCTCCAACAACTAAATCTTGGCAAGATTTGGAAAGAGCAGCTCAAAATCAAACCCTAGAAGAAATTTGGAGAAGAAACAGTGGAGAGAAATATGAAAAGAGAAGAAAAAAGATGAAGAAATGAGTCTCGGTCTACATTTCGACCGAGATTCATACTTTAAAGGCCGAACCAGTTCGAAACTAGTTTAAAAAGGTCGAAACTGGTTCGAACCATAGTTGTCAAGGCATCGCCTAGGCGTAGGCGTCCGGGCGGTTTATACAGACCTGGGCGCCAGGGCGCCTTGTGTACATGAGAAAGGCGGTCACCCAGGGTGCCTGGGCGTCTCCTAGGCGACGCCTAGGTCACCTAGGACGCCCAGAATGCCTGGGCGGCCATCTTTTTCTCATATTTTTCCTTGATCTTTGAATTTTATTTAGGAGAATTATTGGGCCAGACAGGAACAACATTTATCAGGCAGTACTTATTTATGACTAATACATGACTAAAGTAAATGTTTCTTTAATTTTATATTTCATTTACTTAAGATATTATTCATAAATAAGCAAATACCCCCCTATTTGAATCCAATAAAAATAGTCTAAAATTCAAATTTCAGAAGGATAAAAAGTCAACCCCCCCCCAGTTCAAGAACAAAAACCATATTTTTGGGTGCAAGAGCGATTTTCAACTTTTAAATGCTAGGCTTTTTACTAAATATAAAAAGTTTATAAATCTTATTATAATAAATCATCATTAAAAACCAAGAGTGCACCAAAATAATCTTTTGCTTTGATGCCCAAAAAATAATTTACGTTCAGACGACTTTAAACAACATTCTCGTATTCCGAACAAAGTTTGACCGGAGTATAACTCCTTCATTATAATTTGGATTCAAGCAATCTCGGATTTGTTGGAAAGCTGATTATGCTAGCTTTGCAACGAATTCGAGATTGCTTGAATACGAACTATATTAAAGGAGTTACGCTCCGATCAAATTCGTTAAAAGTACCAAATGTTAGTCATAAATACTTGTTTACTTAACTCTAGACACAATCCCAGGTCTTAGTGTACACTAGTAAACTTGGGTCCACACCACATATTAATTAAGTTATGTCTTAAATGTTGATTATTTATGTAGAATGTTGCATATATATAAACATTAATATTTTAGAAATAAAAAAAAAATGCACAGGGAACGCCTTGGTCGCCTGGGCAACGCCTAGGCGCCCAGGATGGCCCCAAACGCCTTGGATCGCCTTGTCGCCTTGACAACTATGGTCCGAACTGGTCGAGACCAGTCGAGAACTGGTCGAGACCAGTCGAGAACTGGTTGAGACTGGTCGAGACCCAGTTTCGATCATACTTCTCGTCTCGACCCAGTCGAGACAAGCGAGAACATCGAGATCTCGACCCGTTTCGGTCGAGAAACCATGGTTGTCCCTGATCGCATAGATGAAGAGAGAGGGAGAGAGAGTACACTTCTTTCTTCTGCCCGCAGGTAACCACACAATTCTCAAATCATTCTTTCATTCTTCCTCTCTTCAAATAAAAGTCCTAATACATGTTCTATTTAAAAGAAATACTTTCCTAACTAAATGAAATAAAACTAAGTAACTAAATAAAATCCTAATCAAGATGGAAGCCATAATCTACTAATTGTCTAATAAAATATTGCCTAAACTTCTAATCTAAAATTCCCAAAAATAAAAGATTACAAATATCTCACTTAAAATTAAATCTAATAAAGATTCTAATCCATGCCCATCTGATCATGTGGGCCCTCTGCTACATCAAGCGGTTGGTTGGAAAATTAATTTATCTGTCACATACCAGGACCAATATTGCATTTGCAGTGAGTTTGATGAGTCAGTTTATACATGATCCCTATTCTACACATATGGAGGCAATCTATAGGATTCTACATTACCTAAAGTTTGCTCCAGGGAAAGAGATTCTACTCTCACCACATGATCATCTCAAAGTAGAGGCTTATACTGACACTAATTGGGCAAGCAGTTCAGATAAAAAATCAATTTCGGGATACTGTACATTTATGGGTGAAAATTTAGTTACTTGGCGCAGCAAGAAACAGAATGTGGTTTCTACTGCAAAAGCAGAATTCAGAACTATGGCTCAGAGAATATGTAAACTCTTATAGCTGAAGGCATTACTCAGGGACTTAAAAGTTCAATGTCCTCAATCCATGATCATGTTTTGTGACAATAAAGCAGTCATCAGCATTGCTCATGATCCAGTGCAACATGATAGGACTAAGCATGTTGAGATAAATTATCATTTCATTAAAGAAAAGCTAGAAAGTGGTCAAGTTCAGATTCTTTTCGTCAGATCAAAGGATCAACTAGCATATATTTTCACTAAAGGTTTACCCGGGAGACCATTTCACATAATACTGTCCAAGTTGAGGATGCATGATATATATGCACCAACTTAAGGGAGAGTGTCGTAATTCTTAGCTCTCTAGTTAACGCCACTAGGAGGGTATTATTGTAATATTTTTATTTTCTTTATTACTTTTCTGTTATGCTTTTTTATTCCTAGTAGGATTGTACTCTTTTATTCCTAGTAGGATTGTAATCTTTTATTATAAATAAAAAGTAGGGGTGAGAAGAAACCATTCTCTCTCTCTCTCTCTCTCTCTCTGATTCAACATAATACAATAAATAATGGTTGTATAGTATGCTTTAAATAAATACCAGAAAATTCTCAGGGCTTCCTTAGGAAGCTCATAAAGACGACGAATAAAAAATAAAAAGAGATAAGAATAGTCAAGATGATATTGAAGCCCTAGAATGCAAAGTCCATTGTGGAAAACAGTGAGCTCCTGAAACTTTTGATTATTATGAATACTTCGCTAATGGAGACGATCATCCATAATTTCTACAACAGCTTTTTTTGGCAGTGGGAACCCCTCTTCAGGATTCGTCCTCAATGCTTTGGAAAAGCCTTCCATTTCCGTCAAATGACCCGGCCTCCCCTAAATCTTCTACCTTCCGGGCTATCTTTCCTCCCTATGCTATGCTCCCCCGGCACAGGCCTACCACGCTTCCCGCCTGCGGCGTTTTCGCCAAACGGTCTTTGCCAATAATGTCATCCTCCCCGCTGGCTGTATGGGCGGGTTGTCCCTCGCTACTGCGTTCTGTTAGGCTATGGATTACAACTGGCTTTAAGGTGCTAGTTCCCTTGAAAACAACCTGCCCGGAATAGCGGCCCTAGCTTCTAGTCCCACTTGTAGCCTGATCAGGACTTCTTTCTCTCTTGCTTGAGTTTGAATTTCTGAAGGAAACTGTAAGGGCTCAATGGAAAAAAGAAAGGAAAAATAGGTATAGATCGGTGTGGGGTACGAGAAAGGAAACCAGCTAAAACATTAGAATCACCTTTGATGTGCTTGACAATGAAGGACCACTGTGAAAACCTATTAGCCCATCGTAGCAGTGTAGAGTGTTGGGGATAGCTGGGTCCATTCTGAATGTGGTGGTTGGGGTAGATTGAGTCTATCTATAAAGATGATTTTTAAATAAGTTCCCCAATTCTTCAAAATGCGATTACGGGCTAAGGATGGGACTAGTCCGCCGGTCAAGAGTGAGCATTAAGGAGCATATTTTGCATTGCAACATCCTTGGAAAGTATTGAATTTATAATATGGTTTGACTTTTTAAAAGGACAAAGGTCATATTATTTTTATAGGCACGAAGTACAACATAAACAAATAAAATAACAACCCTAGACAATTTACCCTTGGACTAAACCAAAGCTATATTACAACACGCCCCCTCAAGTTGGAGCATAGATATCAACCATGCCCAACTTGGACATAATAAGATAAAAGGTTTTTTCAAGAACACCATTAGTAAAAGCATCTAGTCTGCAGACATGACAAATGGGATGCATATAAGACTTTGTTATAAGACCGCTAGTAAATCATCTGGTCCCAACGTCGCAATAAGTTCTGAGGTTAACCTGAGTTATATTAGCCACTACTTCAAAGCATTTGGGATTACTAGTAGCCATGATAGATAGGCTAGTGACTAATTAGATAGCCAATTGTTGGAACACCATAATCATGGAGTCAAGAGGCTGGTTAGGAAAGTTAGAACCCTCCATTACCTATGCTCTAATTTTAATTGATGCAATTGTTAGGGTTTACAATCAAATTTACGCCCTAATCCTTGCAATAGAATCTTTACAACCAATCCCAATACAATTCCAGTCAAAACCAGAAAACCAGAAATATAACAAAGATAGAAAACATAACTTTGGGGACAATCCAGCCATGGGTTGATCACAAAACTTTGAAGGGCTTGTAGCCTAGGACGTGCTTCCAACAATATCCGAATTTAAGGTCAATCCGACCGTTGGTTGCAAAGTTATGAATTTTCCAAAACGTCTATCATCTGACAACGGTTTTTGGTAATCAGAAGTAGCAAAATCCTTCTAATCACAGCAACCCATGGCAAGAAGGAGGATGTATGAGTGGATATCGACGGAGGGTGTAGGGGGAGGGGAAGAGAGATGATAGAGAAAAGATTGAGCAAGAGAGGGGTGGTTGGTTGAGTCACAACCTGGAGACTCGAGCAAATTGCAAACAGCAATCTGGTTTTTCTTTCAAGTCTAACTTCTTTCATCTTATATATATATATATATATATATATATATATTGTGCTTACATAATTATGGAAGGGAGACTAGTCAATCCTTCCATTGTTGGCTAGCCTCATGGAAGGAAATGTAAAACGCACATAATAACCTGTATTATTGCACGTCTTCCCACCATATAGACATCGGATCAGGAAGAGCTAGGACTTAATGTTGCTTAATATATATATAAGTGAGTGTACATACTCTCTTCTTTTATATTTTGGGTCTATGAATAAGATGTGAAAGCAACCTTAAACCCTGGGGTATACATAGCTAGCCGGGATTCCTTTTGCTGAACAAATCAGCATAAATAAGCCCAACCAAAAGAAGTGACTGGAAGAAGGACTAGAAGAAGTGCAACCAGCATTTGGTTGCCTACAAACTCTTAGAGTGAGTTCATAACTCACTCCCAACATCTCAAACTGTGGGATCACCTCTTGGAAGACCTTGGGAGCTCTCTTCTCTCTCCTTTTCCTCCCTTGATTAACTCCTACAACCATTAAAAAAGGTGGTTGTGCTTGGAAGGAACTAGGAAGAAGTCTACCCACGCAACAAGTATTGGTTGTTCTCTCTCACATAAATTCTTCAACAACCATGAGAAACTATCATTAATGGTTTGGAATCTAAACCCAACCAACATTGGAGCCATGAATATGGTTGAGAGTTCTCCCGATCTCTCGAGTATGTCCTATTAAAATGGAACCAACATTGAGAGCATCGGTAGTGGAACCATGGCAATTAAGTTAGGTTCCATGATTTTCCTCAATTAGGGTTGGGAAATCATCCCAAATTATTTCCTAAGGCCATAGATTGACCCTCGGTGGTGTTTCCCATAATGAAAACCAAGACAATGGCCATAGGAGGTGAAACCATAGTTTTAAATCTCGGTGAGATCTCGAAGATCTCGGCGAGATCTTGAAGATCTCGAGGAGCTCGAGACGAGATCTCGCCTCGATACAGTGTCTCGACCATCTCGACTAGTTCTCGAGCATTTCTCGACATTTTCGACCATTTATCGACATTTTCGACCATTTCTCAACATTTTCAACCATTTCTCGACATTTTTGACCAGTTCTCGACCATTTTTTGACTAATTCTTGACTGGTCTCGACATAATGCATGAATTATGATTGTATAGTCTACTTGACTACTATGGATTTTTTTTACTATGAGAATTAACTAATTAAGTGTTATTATGTTTATTCTTCTCCTAATATATCATTTTACTGGCTCATTTTGCTGACGTTCATTGTCAGCATTGGAGCGAGTGCCAGAATGGGAAGTACCCCCAATAGCAAGAGAATTCGAATCAGAAAAAATACAGACCGATCAGGGAGAAGTTGGCTACAACATCATTGAGCGTCTGCTATCCTCATATTAGATCATAACATAGGCTTATTCCAAGGAACAAAAAGAGTCATGACTCAACACATGGGCACAAATTTGATCAAACTCAACGTTGAGTCCTGCCAGAAAAACAAACACATGGAACACTTTTCCTCTCATTTGGCAAACTTTGTCGCATCGGCTGGACAAATGGCAGAGAACACCTCATAATAATCTAACTCGTGCCACTTGCCACGCAAAGCTGAATAATACTGAGACAAGGTCATCTTATGTTGCTTCGTATCATGGATCTTCTTCTGAATCTCGTAGACCTGTGCATCATTCCCTACATGAGAGTAAGTGTCCTTCACTACCTTCCATATACTCGTAGCCGAATCCAGTAAGATAGCCACGAGCTATATGCGGATCCATGTAACCAATGAGATAGGACATCACCAAGTATTTGTCCGAACTCCATTTACTTAAATTTGAACCTTCAACAGTAGGCTTCTTTGCATCCCCGGAAAGGTAACCCGAAAAATCATGGGAAGCAATGAAAAGGTAGCAGCAACATCAAATAATATTTCTCATCCGATTTAATGGAACAAGCAGATAACGAAGGAAAGCCAAAGAAACCTTCAGCACTAGAGTTTTCTGGAACCGTAGAAGTGGTGGTTATGTCCAACATGGCTTAGTGAGATATAAATAGATTAGGAAAAAAAAACTAACTAGATATGTTCGAACCAGACTAGTCCGAAAAAAACTTCAGCAGTTAACCTTCTCGATTTAAGGACAAGAGAACAAGATCATGACATAAGGTTCAGGCACAATCAATAACCCTCGATGGAGATCATCACCACTGAGGGGTGGGATAGGTGGAGCACCACCAGAAGGGAGAGGGAGCCACACAATAACCGAAAGGGGGAGAGAGAGAGAGAGGCGAAAGGGAAAGGCGGTGCTGACTGGTGGGTGGTAGCAATGCTAGATGGCGGCTGGTGTTAGAGTTCAGATCTTCATGAGGATCTTTGCTCTGTACCATGTTGAATTTAGAATAATTGTTTAACTTGTCTCAAAGGATAGAAGTCATATTATTTATATAGGCACGACATTCAAGGGAGATAAATAAAATAACAACCCTAGACAAGTTTACCTTTGACTAAACCAAACCCATATTACAATAGAAAGGATGAGATGTCCATATCAATTTAGAATGTATGCCCAACTCAAGTGGAACAGGAATTTTTCAATAGTCATTTGACAGCTAAGATCCCTTTGAATGTTGAGTAATAGTACTGTTCTGAGGGTTTAAAATGTCCACTCTTATATCCACAAACAGATCTCTTACCATCTTTTCTTCAAACCATCTTGCAGCCCAAAAGTGATACGTAGCATCAGTTTGAAGAATCATGTTACGATCAAAGGGTATATGAAGAGAAGACGATTATTCAGAACATAGTTGTCAGGGTGCCAAGACGAACCAAGGCATTGGAGGCTTGATGGACGCCCAAGAAGACCAAGGCGCCCTCCTAGGCAACCAAGGAGGCCTATTTTCCAAGGCGCCTAGGCAACGCCTTGACAACTATGGTTCAGATATTCATTTAAGGGATTGAACTGCCACAATTTGCTCATCAGACCATCCGGGAACTGTTGCAAGGATTTATCAATGCGTAGTTGGTAATTATACAACCATGCCCCAAGGTTTGATGACTAAGCTTGGATTGGCCGATTCAAATTGGAATCAACCATTGGTACGGTGGTACCCATGATCGCCATCGCTCTTTGAAGAGGAAGGATCTGAATCAAAGTCAGAAATACAGAAGGCAAACAGAGTACCTTTCTATGGTGCTTCATCAACAATATACACACCTCCACTTTGGAGTTGTCCGGTTAGCAATAGCTTTCCATGGCCGAAAGGGTCTCCCAATAGTGTCCCGAATGGTGTTGATGAACACTCGCTTTAAACTTTTCCCACATGGTGTGATGTCTGATATACATGCCACATTAAATGTGGGAACCATTTTCATCACCCTTTATCTAAACTGCAATCTTTCCTTTTCAAATCCTCACTTGACTGCAGCCCCTGTAGTTTAACCGTTTAAGTAGAGATTACAGGTGCCCCTTTGGTTTCTACAACATATGCAGCTACATCGCACTACCAGATGGCAAATCGGTTGCAAAATCATATAGCTTTGATCTGGCTACCCCTAACCAGACTTCTGAGACTTGGCTTTATTCCACTCCATAGGATCTGATCATGTGCCTATTTGCATTTTCATCCTCAAACAAATTGGACCAAATTTTAAATTGTGAACTGTCCTATAAATTTTCAAGTGATTGTTTCACTCATAATTTATGCCCAGGAAATTAGTTATTCTTGTTCACAATATTCACATGAAATTCACGACTCACGATGGGGCCTATATTCAACTAATTGAACTACATCACCTCAAAGAGGTTCAGAACCGCTGAGGGTATTTTCATGTTTCTTTTTCTAGCATTGCACACAGATGTAAATATCTACCACAAGCTTTGACTTCATCCATTTCAGTCCACACTTCAGGAAAAAAAAAATTTCTTTATATCTTGTACAAATCACTTGATCTAAGTGCATAAACTGGCAATCTAATGGTTCATGATAATGTCTACATGCCATCCAAATCACAGATAGCTTAGGAGAAAGTGTCAGGTACATCAACTGATTCTCCAACTTTTCTTACCTAAACAAGGATGGAGAAAGTGCATCAGGAGAAACCAGCGGCTTATAAATTTCCGGTACCTCTGAGATAGAAAGCTGGTAACACTTCAACGACTAAAAGGTAAATATGGAAAACAACACAAATTCACTCTTGCGAGTGCCTCTTAATGGGGTATTATGGTCATCTGGCAGTCAGACTTGAAGTAACTGAAGAATTGTAACAGAGTCCAAACCATAGGATTTAGAAGACGAATAAACCATGGTTGAAAATCTCAGCAAGATCTCGAGAATCTTGAACTTCTTGAACAGGTCAAGACGAGATCTCAAGGTTCTCCACCAGTTCTTGACTAGTCTTGACATTTTCGACCAGTTCTCGACATTTTCGACCAGTTTTCGACCATTTCTTGACATTTTCAATCAGCTCTTGATTGGTCTCGACATAATGTATGAATTATGATTGTATGGTCTACTTGACTACTTTGGGTTTTTTGACTATGACAATTAACTAATTAAGTGTTATTATGTTTATTCTTCTTCTAAAATATAATTTTACTAGCTCATTTGGTCTTCTTTGATCTTATACTACTGTAACATTATGTAGAATATTACCCTAGTTGTCCATCTGAACTTCAGATCAACACTGCCAAACATGGATGTAAACCCAAACAATCACCATGTGTGATTATTTTTTACAATTTTATAGTTTAAATGTGTTTATATATGCTAAAATAGGGTTTCCCTGGAGAATCAAGCCTCAAAATGGTCATTTTAGGGCCAAAACACACATTTTAAGCTTTTGCGGCTTTTGTGCAATGTCTCGTTGAGATCTCGGAATATCGGTTTTCCAAGGGTCGAGACACCCTCAAGTTTCGAGATTTTGAACATTGGGATAAACTGACTTGTAAATCAATCGGAGAGGATAGATAAGAGGTAGGAAAGATGGGTCAATCCAGAAATCCACCATGATTTCAGTTACTGAATCCACAGCAACCCACTACTGAATCCACAAAAGTAAAAGGCCTGAATTCACAGATGTAAGCCCGCATCCACAGACTAGCAAAGCATAAGCTTTTTCATTCAATTCATCAAATCGTTAGATAGGCTGTTAGCCTTTAAATATTTAAACTGAACCAAAAGGTTTTAAAAAATAATAATGTGGACACTTAAAGTGGGCAAATCAGTGGACTAGTTTTTGGTCTAATTTGGTCCAATCATGACCCAACTGATGGCCGTAGTTGTGAAGGTTCTAGTCTGACGCTATGCAATTCTTCTCCTCCTGCATTTTTTAAGTGCATTCACCTCTACTTTGTCAGGGTTGCAAAACCATCAAAAAGTGGAATAAAGGAACTGGCAAGTTCATATATGGACAAGGAAAACAAATGATTCATAACCAGTCTAACAAGAGGCAGAAGGCTGTAGATCTGCAATGTCTAACATGGAATTGCTCTTCCACCATGTAGTAGAATGCCAAAAGAAGGCTGAACCAGCAGGATTCTCAGATCTAGGTGTACCTGAAGGAGCTGGACCTTGCACCTTCCCTATGGAAAATTTTACACTGGAAATTTTAAAAGACCAAAACAGGGGGTAGTAGAACATATTGTTTTAAGTACAATTTGCAGTTGCAGGGGAATTTAATGCATTTTCATTTTCTGGAGAAATGCTCACAAGTGAAACCCTCAGTTTGTCATTATTTCTCATCTCTCTTTCTTTCTAATAACTCAATTTTTCTTCTTCTTATTTGTCGATTATTTTTAGTCATGTTATCTTTCTCAGTTCATAAATTCATGTTTTTTTCGCCCTTCTAATTCAATCTACCATATTAGGTCTTACTTCTGATATTGGTTCTAAAATAGTAAGGACGCATAATCCTCCTAGTTTTCATCACACAGGCTTCTTTCCAGCCCTTTAGTACTTTCCCTAAATTTTTCTGTCCCATCACACTCATTGCTTCATGCTTATTTTTTCTGTTCCCACCTGCTACTTTTAGGGTGTCCCTTAACAGCCCTACATCACTAGGCTTGTTCCTTTTATCATTAAAAATACTAATAGGCTAAAGGGATAACAACATAAAATAACAATATGGCAAGTAACATTTTCTTTTTCTTATTTTTAATTTTCAGCGTAAACAGCTCTAGCTTTTCCTTTTTGTTGAGCTATCTTTTTACCTTCTAAGATAGCAACTACCATCTTTACTTAATTCCAGTCCCCTACCATCTTTACTTAATTCCAGTCCCTCATCTCTCCCCCCCCTCTTCCCACATTGAAAGTCGTGTCCTACTTCAAGCCACTAAAGAGCCATAACCCAGAGTAAGTTTCGGTTGTGCAGGGTCCCGTGAGAGTCAATTCAGAGTGCTCCTAATGTTCCACATTTTTTGTACAAAGTAGCCACCCTCAAATTCAAACCTGCATCTTAACCTTGGAAGCACAAACTTTTACTATCTCACCAACCAATGGCTCCCTATCCTACTTTCAGCTGATCTAAGCCTTAAATTCTGTCAACAACCGAATTTTTACTACCAGGACAGCTCAGCTTCGCTCAGAGCTCTGAAAGAAGGCTGGAATAAGGTGAGTAGGATCCGATTGAAGCAAAACCCAGTCCCAGCCAAAGATCTGAACAGTTGAACTGTTTCATCACAAGCGTGGCGAGTCAAATTCTCTCTATATATCTTTTTCAAAGCAAGGAGATACATGAATAACCTTCCAATGTCCCTAGCCAAAATCTGTCATTAATTTCAAAATTCAAATTATGCAACTTTTAGACATCCCACCTCCTTTAGAACTCAAAAAGCACATGTAAACCACCAGAAAAAGATACAAAGAGGAAAAACTAGAATAGTAAACTAAATTCAATTACCTTCGAATGGGCATTGTGTCGTTTCCCTGACCTCCATCGCCGAATCTTACCATCATTCATAGTTCTAAATCTGTACTTAAATGATCTGAGAAGGGAATTAAAATATAAAATTACTGAACAAAAAATTAATGGCTCAAAAGAACCCCAAAATATAATAGAAACTAACAATGAACCTACGAGTAGGATTTCATTTTAATTTTCTTCAACTTGGAAACAACTGGGGTAACGGGTTTTCTTTTCCTCTCCTTCGACGAAAAGTAGCGCCTTTGATTCAACTGAAATTAGTGAAAGCAGCAAAAACAGACAAAATAGCTTAATAAAACGACAAAATCTACACCGAACACAATACCGAAAAGATATCAAACCAATTAACAAGAAACATACCAAAAAATGAGTAGATGGAGATCGAAATCCTAAATCCATCAATGGAGGAACAGCCCTTGAAAGATCATAACCAAAGAAAGGCTTTAAAGCAGTTCTGCTAAAATCAAATGAAAGTGGTTCAAGAAACTTTGGAGCAGAATGAAGAAGACGGCAAGAAGATGATATAAATGGAAGATTCTGCGAAGAAGAAAAAGCCCAAAATCGAAGTTTCCCACACCATCTCTGCATTTCTTCCGTTTCTTACAAATGGCCTGAAGCAAAACCTCTGCTTCTGGCTTTTCAGGGTTCAGTAGGTCGGGCTCTCCTCCTGGAGGGGTAGAAGGGAATACGTACGCTCCTTCAATGGGTTGGACCGCACACTTGAATTGGGCTGAATATTAGGCTTCTTTTTTTTTTTTTTTGGTAGAAGTATATTGGGCTTCCAGTAACTGGGCTCATGTAATCAGCCGAGATCCTCTCCCTTTAACTTTATTGCCACGTTGTCGAGTGCTAGATCCCTTCAGATATTAAGATTACGATTTTCGTGATTCCACTGTTATCAGAAGTAAAGGGCTGCATCTGTGGCGAACAAAAATCGTCTCCCCCGCTTGGGTTTGGGCGGGAGATTGGGCGGCCCGGATGGATGACCGCCATATGGCACTCGGAGGGATCCGAGCCCTCCATCTGAGCCACCGCCCAGTCAACAAGCTGAGCCGACTGGGGGATCGGCTCGGATGGAGGGCTCGGATCCCTCCGAGTGCCACATGGCGACCATCCATTCGGGCCGCCCAGTCTCCCGCCCAAACCCAGGCGGGAGACGATGTGGATCCATCTGTGGCTAGCCCGTAATGAGTTAATTTTTAATCGACTAAGGCTATTTCCTTTAGATGTGATTGTGCTAGTTGAACATCACTTTTATCAATATCTGCCTACTATTTTATGGCAGCATTCTGAAGAAGAATTCTCAACGCATATATCAACTATGACCAAGGATGATCTGTGGACGCTAGCTCCAGTATCTTTGTAAGCTGAATACAGATGCTAGTTTCTCTTCAGAGTATTTGGGTGGCTTAGGCTACAGCTGTCGTAGGACTAACGACACTTTGTTATTTGCTATTTTTGAACCTTGCAATTTTCCTCAACCAATTGTAGGTGAGGCAATGGCAATTTGTACAGCTCTATTGGAAGCCATTAATGAGGGGATTGAACGTGTAATGGTGGAGTCAGATAATCAGGTGGTGGTGAACTATTTGCAGCGACGGAGGGTGTTTCCAGCATTTCAATGTCTTCAAATACTGAAGGTATTCTTCACTTGCAGTCTTATTTTGAACATCATACTTTTTGTTATATTTCTAGAGAGAAAAATAACATTGCTGACTCTCTAGCTAGGAGGGCTCTATTGTTATCATGTACAACGGTTTAGCCTGATTCCTATTCTTGGCTACAGACTAAATGTAATTTGTCACCTTTGTGTACTACATGAGTTAATTAATGAATAATATTATTTAACAAAAAAAGATTTTAAGGGCCAATAATCATTGACCCAATAAATAAGTGCATTCTCAGTGATCAAGCAGATTTATGTCAATCCAAGAAATCAATTGAGATCTTTATAAATATAGATTTATGTGGATCACCATGATGTGGGGAGATGGCTGCAATTTAGATATTAGGCTTACCGTTCCCATGTTTCCACCCATATTAAAAGTTCGTTTATGCCTAAGTTTCTTGTATCACTTAGTAGTTTTTGACAATTACATTTGTTCCCATGTAATTGGGGGTAGAAACTCAAAAAATTGAAAGATCGACTTACCCTTATGGGATTTAGGCTCTCTTTGGACCTTTTTTTTTTAATTTATTTATCAAAAAATATTTTTAAAAATGATTTTTGATCAAAAATAAAATATTGTTTGATTGCTACAATCTAAAATAGATTATAGAACAAAAAATAGCTTTGGTATTCTATAAAGAATAAAAATCATGTTTGATTTTTGGTAAGTACAATAAAAAAATCTTCCCATACTTGCTGCTAAAAGCCTAAACCAATTTACAGTCCTTTCATCATCATCTCTTCCCTGTGGTGTTGAAGAGAATTTATATAAAATGTGGATAATGAGAAGATAGAGTGGCTACTGCTGGTCTGCTTCACCTCTAGTCCGGTTATTCCTGCTTCTCATTCCGATTTTTTTCAACCAAGGATGATGGCATTGTTAGAGTTGCAGAGGGAGGGAAAAAAGGGTTCATATCGGAAACCTCAACCGGGCAACTCCCCTTCCCTGACAGGATCCCTACAGTATGAACTATCACTGTGGAGAGCGAATTCTTCATCCTGAAGCCCAGATGACCCTTTGTTGGGTTTACAGACAAAGACAAGGTCCTTGTAATCAAACCCATTGACATTAATTTAAAGAACTCCATCATTCGCCATCATAAATGCTGATCAAACATTAAAACAAGTCTAATGGTTCTAAATGAGAAATAGAAAGTTACCAACACGGAACGACAAGTTCAAGTTCTACTGATCGACATAATGAGAAAAGCTAATGAAACATAATTAGAACTACAGAAAATGAAAAAAAAAAAAAAAAAAACAGAAATCTAGCGAACAAAATCGGACATTAGAAGAGCATGGTGGTTCCTTCACAATAAACCTCCCAAAATTACACTTTTTTTTAATAATGTTTGGAGTCAATATCCGGCCGTTCTAGCATTACCACATCTTTCAGGAGGTGGCTCTTGAAATGACCAAAACCAACAGTCTTCTTCTTTTTTCTTTTCCTGTCTAGGCTCTTGGAGACTACTGCTATGAATCGCCCCAACAAAACGATTGTTCTGCTTCTGGTAAAGATCACTGGAGGAGTTTGAGATAGAAGTAGAAGAAGATGAAGACGATGAGGAGGCAACTGATGAATTGGTGTACAACAAACATCAAATCTCCTTCTCAGAAAAGATCCGTCTAGCACCTTTGAGCAAACGACGGGAGGCTCTTTCTCGTGCTGAGAATGTGGAGCTCTCCTTCTCAAGGAGAAGTAGTAAGATAGTTGGAATCATCAAATCTCGTTTGTCGGAGGGAGGGGTTAGAGAAAATGTTATAAAAAAAATATCAATTTTACTATTTTACCCTTGTTAAAAATACATGTTCATTAAACTTATGCGCAAAAACTACTAAAATTGTTTTTAGGCAAAAATAAAAAAGAAGTCTTGACCTCTTCTTTATTTTTGACTCTATTCTCTTTTCTTCTTTTTTTTTTCTTCTTTTTTTTTCATAAATTGCACCCACAAATGATACCAAACACCGAAAAAGCAAAAAATTGAAATAAAAACAAAAATAAAAATAGATCCAAAGAGGGCCTTAGGCCATGAGAAATCAAAATGGCAATTTTAACCTATATATATGATACCATGTTGAGACTTGGGTCTAGTCTCAGAGCAGTGGGTCAATATCAGATGTAGTACTTCTAAGTCTTAGGATCTATTCAGTAGTCCATAAGAACTATTTAGAAATTAAAGCACTTGAATAAAAAATAAAAAAAAAGAGATTAACATAAATAAAAGAAAATACTGAACATAAAACAAAGTAAAGATTTAACATAAAACAAACACGAACAATAACAATAACATTAATAAAAAATAGAAACGCACTTACATGATAGAGTAACACACTTGTAAGACCCGTGTCAATCTAACCTGGTCTTACCACCTTGAACCAGGTCTACCCATCATGGTCGAGCCAAATGGACCACGTGCGTGAAGGAGATCGTGATCCTAGGTATTAAACTGACCCAAAAACACTCAAAATGGGGCGAGGGTCGCACACCCAATGAGGTGGGGTCGGACCCCCCAGTACAAAAAGTCAGACCCTCAGTTTTTAACCAGGGGTCGGACATTTTAGAACCAGGGGTCGACGGGATCATCGACCCCCAGTTGCCGCCAGAAACAAAAATTAGGAAAACCTTCCTAATTTCAATTGGAACCTTTCTTAATCTCAATGGGACTTATTTTGGTAGTTTCTACTCTATAAATAGGACATCCCTAAGTCTTTTTCACTCCTTTTAGAACCCTAATTGAATTGAGAGAAAGAGAAGAGAAGGAAGAGAAGAAGAAAAGAAGGAAAGTAGAGAAGAAGGCAAAAGGAGAAGAGTTTCAGAGAAGGAATACTATTCTCAGGTAAGAATACTAATTCTATGTATTTTGTGAGACTTAGAATAGATAATGAGAAAAGTATGATGTAGGAGAAACCCCAAACCATCCATGATTAAGTTTCAATGGAAACCGTGGAGGAGATCAACTAAACCATATGATATGTAAAGAGTAGTTCTAAACCATAGGAAGTGTATGGAATGGACTATGGAAGGAAGCCATAGGATTCAAACAAGAGATAATGGATCAAAAGGTGATTTATTGACCAAACCCACGGGGGTCGCACCTAAGGTCGATGGACCCATCGACCCTGGCATCGACCCTACTATAGGGGGTCGCAGTATACTGCTACCCTAGCATCGACCCGTCCTACTACCCCCAGTTAACAGTAAGTTGGAAAAATTAGAATAAAATCTAAATAAATTCTATCGACTTTGTTAGGTTTTCTAACAATATAATATCAATATAAAGGTGATTCTTAAAGCTTGAAAGAGGATCTACTAGCAAGCTAAGGTGAGGAAACAAGACCTAAACTAATTGGTTAATAACAAACTATTTTTATTTCTTCAGTCCAATGCTATGCTTGATTCTATGCGAACATGTTTGTAATGTGCATTCAACATGTCATCCAATATTTCTATTTACTGTTCATGCATATTTACTTTATTGTTTATAACATGATAATGACCATGATGATAGGAATAGGCATGTGAATGTATGTGTGTGGTTAATGTACTTGATGCGAGCGAGTATCAGGGGGAGTGTCATAGGCCGGGCCTCAGCACTCTAGCTCTATCTCTAACTCAAGTTTTGTGCATTAGCATCGTCGTATCGCCATTACTTTAGCAGAACTATTACGTCGTAGAGTATCAGGGGAGGTGGTCTCGGTCCTTGTAGTCTCTGACTCTATCGGGGGACCTTAGCTCTATCTCTATGGGCATTCTGAGGGATACTGGGGTGAGGCCTTGGATACACTGTTTGGCATTAGGATTGGTTAGTCGCAAGCCCAGTTTGCAAGCCCTCGCCAGCAGGGGCTTACGTGTTGGTATGGCACTGTACAACAATAAACGTTAACCTTTGTTGTACAATGTTCATGGTAGGGTGGATGGGGACGACAATAAACGTTAACCTTTGGGTGGGCTTCCACACCCTGTGTATAGAGGAGGGGTTAATAAACGTTAACCTTTGACCTCCAACCCTTTCTATGGTGTATTGCAAACTATAAACCAGACCACAGATATGAATTGAATGCATGCATATGTATTGTTGCATTGTTTTGTTTGCTCACTGAGCCATGATGTGTGCTCACCCTCTCGACGTCGAATATTTTTTTAGTTGATGATGCAGGTAATACCGTCGAAGATTATGTCAACGCTCCAGTGTACGGGCGCATGGCGGCAATGGAAGTTGAAGACAAAGTGGATACGCATGACTTCTCTTGCGAGTGCAACTCATGCATATTCGATTAGATTTTATTTTAATTATTTGGATTTAGTAAAGACATGTAATTGATATTTTATTTATGTCTCTGTTGAAACAGTATAATTGGATATTTTAATATGATTATCATATTTAGATTTCTCAGTTCATTTTATTATAAGACTTCCGCTATTGTGTATTTACTCTGATTATGAATGTGGATGTATGAGTTTTAGATAAAACGGATGTAGCCTACTCGAGATCCTGATTGAACCGTTGGTTTGTTGATGGTTCATCACACCATTCTGAATAGTGCGGAATTGGGGTGTGACAAACTTGGTATCAGAGCATCTCAGGCCTTGTCCGCTAAACTAGCATACCTTCACGACGAATTGTGAACTGAGATAGGATAAAAGTAAAAACTATAATATTAACACACTATAAGCACAAGTGATGTTTGAGACCAAATTTGAAAAGAGAATAATTCATCTATTAAAGGGAGAATAATTTTAAACACAATGAGAGAGAAACAAACGTATATAAATAGCTAAAGCAGAGTACAGTCCACAACTCGGACAGTTACTCTGTAGTACAAAGAAAGGAAACAAATACAATCATGAAGCTGAAGGTGAAGGAGGAGGCGGTGCCTCACGGTCTGTGTCATAATCCTCAGCATAGACTCTAGTCAACCAGGCAACTTGAGTCTGGGTCGTCTGAAGTCTAGCTGTGAGACCAGCCACCCGCTGATCAGTCACGCGTTGAGCACCCAAAAGCTCCTCCATCCGTATATCTGACCGGCGTTGAGCATCTATGAGCTCTCCCATCCTCATGTCCGATATGCGCTGGGCGTCTAGTAGCTCATCCACTCTTACACGCTGAGCGTCTAGTAACTCCCCCATCCTCAAATCAGATCTACCCTGAGCCTCTCTGATCTCATGTAATATCCCCATCATATTAGAAGGTGGGTGTGAAGGACCAGCCGCATAAGAAGTACTAGTTCCAGCAGCATGTGTAGATGAAGGAGGTGGTATGGAGTCCACATCCATGTACAGATGGTCATCATCACCAGCAGACCCCCTATGAACTCCAGCGGCTGCTGCTGCTGCCTCAGCGTCAGCCATCTCCACGCGAGTGCGAGGGCGCACCATCGCGTTCCTCTCCTCATCACTGACCTGGGCATCCCGCATGCCCATCTTACAGGTGGCATCTCAATCCAATGGGGAGGAGAAGGATTTCTCCTGAATCTTCTCACCCAACAAATCTACACCCAGGCGGGTAAACAGCGTAGTGATCATACATCCATAGGGCAAGTTGCCAGTATAACTGGGCAACGTAGCACTAATCATCGTCCGCATGATGATGTAAGGTAGGCAGACCGGCTGCCTAGTACAAATGCAATACAACAAAAACTGAGTCAGTTGGGAGACCCTCTCAAAATGACCACTCTGCAGAAGCAGGTTGTGCTGAATGATCTTGCAGTACACCCGTGGATCCGAACGAAGATAACTCGCTTTCATCTCCCAGCGATCAGGTCTGATGAGCTGACGGTCTATCTCAGCCCTCATCTGTAATGAGAAGAACTGGGGCTCTCCAGGGGCACAGAAGAAGAAGGAGCCGTCGTAGGAAATACCCAACTGGTCAGCTAGCTGCCGATAATCAAAGGAGACCTCAACTCCCTTGACATAGCTAGTGATCCGGAGCTCATTACCCCTCTCCACATCATTGTAATCTCCCACCACCTAGAGATTACAGTAGAACTGGCATACCAAGTCGGGACGGGTACATGCGTCATAAGTGATGACATGGAGCCATCCCATATCACCAAAGGCTCTCTCCACATTGAACAAGGCTAACTCAGCCAAGTCCACTTTGCGGCCTCCCTCTACCTTCTTATGAGCAAAGCGGGCATATTGTGCCTCAGCTTCATTAGTACGGAAGCGAAGACGGTCGCGAACACTAAGAACCTTGGTACGGGCCATAATATCTGCAAACCACAAGGAAAAATAGATAATGGATTAGTAAGGTAGAAAAATCCAAAATTTACATTATAACGACGTAAGTTGGCCAAAAGCCTCACTTTTCACCCATACACGTAAGCAGGAGGACTTACGTAGGTTCTAATCTATCCTGCAATACTCATACAGTTGGAAATTCTAGCTAACGGAATTCAATTTGAAAAAATTTCGAGAAATTCAAAAATCTCGACAATTTAGGGCAAAAAGGGAAAATTTTGAGTTTCTCGATAACCAACCGATGAAACTCAAATATTTTTGAGGGCTTTCATCCATTGACTCACCAACAACAAAAGCCCCCAATAAAAATCAAATTTTTACGGCTGGAAAAAGTTTAATTTGAAGAAAACGAGATATACGAGTGAAAACCTAGAAAAGAAAACCTAAAAACATGTAAAGGTAAGATACATACCTGTAGGGAAGGTGTAGACATCGAAACAAGGACCCCAAATGACTAATGTAGCAGAGTTGGCACTGTAGCAACTCAGAGGAAGGAGACGAGTCGAAACGGGGGAGGAAGAATTGAAAATGAACTCAGAATCGGACCTTAAAAATCTGATTTTTGGTCCAGGGGTCAGAGAATTCGACCAGGACCATCGACCCACCCATCGACCCCCGCATCGACCCGCAGCTCTCGGTAATCTGACAGAGAACCAGGGGTCGCACCTGGGTCGGACACCCATCGACCCCCACATCGACCCGCAACTCTCGGTAATCTGACAAAGAACCAGGGGTCGCACCTGGGGTCGGACACCCATCGACCCCCACATCGACCCCCGACTCTCGGTAAGAATCAGTGATTCCCAGGGTCGGACATACCATCGACCCCCACCATCGACCCTGCATAGAAAAGACAGTATTTTTCATAGAATGATCTGAAAAATTTGAAAATAACATTGGTTAGTGTATCCACATGAAGTATAAATGATTGTCTCACGTATTTTAATGATTTTCAGGCATCACCATTATCAGAGGAAAAATATGGCTAGGCGTAGAGTAACCAGGCAGAGCCTAAACACAGTCCCACCACCACCACCTGTGGAGGAAGCCAGTCAAGAAAATATAAATGCATAGGATAATCCACAGGTTGCACCACCAGAAAACCAGGGTCCGACAAATCCTACTAACTTGCCACCCCCACCACCGGAACTGACTACTGTGGTGATTAATCTGGCACAACAACTTCAACAAATGCAACATGCGCAAGCCCATATGCAGGCAATGATGGGAATGATGTTCCAGGCGGCACAAACTACACCTATGCCGGTTGGGCAAGCCAATGCAACATCGGTGGGTAACCACCCAACACCTCAACCACCAGCTGCACAAATTCCAGTACCACATCCTGAGGTAGTGCAGGGAAATTTTCAGTATCCACCACCTATATATGGGGCATATGCTCCTAATCAGCTGGATCACTTTCGACTCATCGAGAGATTCTTAAAGATGAAACCTAAGGAGTTTAACGGAAAACCGTCTGATCCGCTCTGACCGGTACACTGGCGAAATGGAGAGAAATTTTCTCATGATGACTATCACAGAGGAGGAGAAGGTATTATGTGCCACCTTCATGCTAAAAGGTGATGCACATCATTGGTGAAAATCTACAAAGGACTATTTAATAACCAAGCACGCCCTATTGACCTGGGCTATATATAAAGAAGCTTTCTTTGAGAAGTACTTTCTCCAAAGCTTCAAAGATTCTATGGAGAAGGAGTTCCTGGGTTTATATCAGGGACAAATGACAGTGGATGCCTATCAGCAGCGTTACGAAGAGCTGTTTTTCTTCGCACCACTAAGCATGTAAGAGGAAGACACTAAGACCCGTAGGTTTGTCACGGGACTTAGAGGAAGTATCAGGGAGCATGTTCTGGGTCTAGACAAGAAGATTTATAATGAAGTTGTACAAATTGCTTGAGTTATAGAGTCGAGCCAGAAAGAGAGCTATCTACTCCAAAACAGAGGTATAAAAAGGCCAGCTGGTAATTCATACAACGGAGGTAATAACAAGACATACAAACCCTTCCGTACTCAAAGTTTTACCGCTGCACCCAAGACTACCCCAGTAGCTCAACAGCAGCCGAAGCCAAACACTGAAGGTCCAAAATGTTATAACTGCAATCAAGCGGGGCATATGGCAAGGGAGTGTCCTAAGCCCAGGAAGCAGCTACATCAAGGACGAGTTTATGCTGTTACATCTGAGGATGCTGCCGCATCACCTGATGTGGTCACAGGTAAGACTGAAACATTTTAAGTTGTATTACATTGTGTGAGCATGTAGACAAAGTTAAATTAAATCACAGGTATTGTACCTATAAATGGCATACCTGTAAGACCCGTGTCAAACTAACCCGGTCTTACCACCTTGAACCAGGTTTACCCATCATGGTCGAGTCAAGTGGACCAAGGGCGTGATGGAGATCAAGATCCCAGGTATAAAATCGACCCAAAAACACTTAATTTTAGGGGAGGGTCGCATACCCAGCCAAGTAGGGTCGGACCTCTCAAAGCAGAATGTCAGACCCTCAGATTTTAAGGGAGGGTCGGACAGCTTAAGAACCTAGGGTCGATGGGATCATCGACCCTCCCATCGACCCTCGGTTTCTGACGAATATAGAAATTAGGAAATTTCTATATTTTTCGATTGGGATTCTTTCCAAATCTCAATGGGACTTATTTAGGATGTTCCTAGTCTATTTAAAGGACGTTCCTAAGCCACTTTCACTCCTTTCACAACCCTAATTGAATTGAGAGAAAGAGAGGAGAAGGAAAAGAGGAAGAAGAGAGGCAAGGAAGAGAACCTAGTAAAAAGGAGAAGAGTTACAGAGAAAGATTAATCTTCTCAGGTATGGATACTAATTCTATGAGTTTCTACAGACCTTAGGGTAGTTATTGATGATAATGTTATCTCGGAGAAACCCAAACCATCCATCCATGGTTAGGTTTTCATGGAAAACCATAGGAGGATGCACGAAAACTGTTTAGATGGATTATACATGGTTCTAGACCATGGAATGACTGTTGAATGAATGTAGGAAGCAAGCCATAGGACCCCAAACACGAAGAATGGATCTAAAAGTGGAAATTGGATCAGAGTGCATCGAGGGTCGCACCGAGGGTCGATAGACCATCCGACCCTAGGTGTTTCTGACCATCGACCCTCAGCATTCAGGAAGTTCAGGAAGAGGGGAGGGTCTCTAGACCCATCGACCCTAGCATCGACCCTAGCATCGACCCTCAGTTGACAGAATGGTTTTTAATTCCGGAATTAATTCTAATTAAATTTTATCAGCTTTGTTAGGTCTGCTAGCAATCTAATAACATTGTAACGGTGATTTTAAAGCTTGGGAAATATCTATTAACAAGCTAAGGTGAGGAACCTTAACCCCAAACTAATCGGTTAATAATAAACTGTTTTCTATTTCTTGAGTCCTATGCTATGTTTGATTCTATGCGAATATGTTTGTAATGTGCATACAGCATGCCATCCAATATTTCTATTATTTGTTCATGCATATTTATTTTATTGTTTATAACATGATGATGATGATGATGATAGGAATAGGCATGTGCTTGTATGTGTGTGGTTGATGTATTTGATGCGAGCGAGTATCAGGGGAGGTGTGATGAGAACGTCAATAAATGTTAACCTTTGGCGGGTCTCAGCACTTTAGCTCTATCTCTAACTCAAGTCTTGTGCATTGGCATCGTCGTATCGCCATTACCTTAGCAGAACTATTATGTCGTAGAGTATCAGGGGAGGTGGTCTCGGTCCTTGTAGTCTCTGACTCTACCGGGGGGCCTTAGCTCTATCTCTATGGGCATTCTGAGGGATGCTGGGGTGAGGCCTTGGATACACTGTTTGGCATTAGGATTGGTTAGTAGCGAGCCCAGTTTGCAAGCCCTCGCTAACAGGGGCTTACGTGTTGGTATAGCATTATATAGCAATAAACGTTAACCTTTGTTGTATAATGTTATGGTAGGGTGGATGGGGACGACGATAAACGTTAACCTTCAAGCGGGCTTCCACACCCTGTGTATAGAGGCGGTGTCAATAAACGTTAACCTTTGACCACCCAACCTTTCTATTGGGCATTGCAAACTATAAACCAGACCAAAGATATAAATTGATTTTTGCATGCATATGTAATGTTGCATTGTTTTGGCTACTCACTGAGCCGTGTTGTGTGCTCACCCCTCGACGTCGAATATTTTTAGTTGATGATGCAGGTTATACAGTCGAAGATTATATGAACGCGTCTGCGTACGGGAATATAGCAGCAATGGAAGCTGGAGCTGAAGAGTATATACATGACACCTCTTGCGAGTGTGACTCATGTGTATTTGATTAGTTATTTTATAGGTCTCTTTGAATTTATAAAGACATGTATTTGATAATTACATAAGTATGTCTCAGTTGGAAACAGAATAATTTACTATTTTATTAATGGTATCATCTTAGTTCTCATTTATTTATCAATTTTCCGCTATTGTGTATTACTCTGATTATGATTATGGATGTGTGGAAATTTTGGGTAAAACGGGGATAGCCTATTCGAGACCCTGGTTGAACCGTTGGTCACTTAGCGGTTCATCACACCATTTTGGTTGGTGCGGAATTGGGGTGTGACAACTTGGTATCAGAGCTTCTTAGGCCTTGCCCGCCAAAACTAACATACATACAAGACCATTGTGAACTGAGATAGGATAAATTAAAAGCTTTAATACAAACAAACCATAAGCACCTGTGTTGATTGAGACCAAATTAACAAGAGAATAATACATCTATTAAAGGGAAACAAGTTACATACAATGAGAGAGAAAAACAAATGCATAGACATAACGAAAACAGAGTACAGTCCAAAACCCGGACAATTACTCTGTAGTACAAGACAAGAAAAATAAAAGTACAATCAGGAAGCTGGAGGCGAAGGAGGAGGCGGTGCCTCACAGTCTCTGTCATAGTCCTCGGCATAGACCCTAGTCAACCATGCCACCTGAGTCTGAGTCGTCTGCAGACTAGCTGTGAGATCAGCCACCCTCTGATCAGTCCGGCGCTGGGCGTCTAGGAGCTCCCCTATCCTCAGATCTGATGCACGCTGAGCCTCTCTAATCTCGTGAAACATACTCAGCACGTCATCAGCTGGTGGGCGTGAAGGACCAGCCCCATGAGAAGGACCGGTCTCCGGTACCAAAGCCGCCGCAGCAGAAGTACCAGCCCTATCCGCCTGTGTGGGTGATGGCGGGGGTATCGCATCGACATCCATATACATACGTTCATCATCGTCGACTGGATCTCCCTGAGCCCTAGCAGCAGCCTCAGCATCAGCCATCTCAACCCGAGTGTGAGGGCGCACCATCGTGTTCCTCTCCTCATCGCTAACCTCCGCATCTTGCAGCCCCATCTTGCAGATAGCCTCCCAATCTAGAGGCGACGAGAAGGTCTTCTCCTGGATCTTCTCATCTACCAGATCCACTCCCAGACGGGTCAGTAACACTGTAATCATGCATCCATAGGGTAGATTACCCCTATGACCGGACAATGTGGCACTAATCATCGTCCGCATGATGATGTAAGGAAGGCAGACCGGCTGACGAGTGCAGATGCAGTAGATCAAGAACTGGGTCAGCTGAGACACCCTCTAATAGTGGCCACTCTGCGGGATCAGATTATGCTGGATAATCTTGCAGAAGACCCGTGGAGCTGGACGCAAGTAGCAAGCTCTCATCTGCCATCTATCGGGACGGAGCAACTGGTTGTCGATCTCTGCCTTCATCTCCATCTCAATAAACTGTGGCTCTCCCGGCGCACAGTACACCATGGGCCATCAAAGGGAATGCCCAACAGATCGGTCAGCTGCCGATAATCAAAGGAGATGTGCACCCCTTTGACGTAACTAGTGATGCGCAACTCCTGACCGCGCTCGACATCATTGTAATTCCCCACCACCTGGAGATTACAATAGAACTGGCGCACCAAGTCTGGACATGTGCACGCGTCGTATGTGATGACAGGGAACCACCCGTATCACCGAATGCTCCCTCTACATTGAATAAGGCTACCTCAGCCAAGTTCACCATGCGACCCCCTTCAACCTTCTTACGGGCATAGTCCGCATACTGTGCCTCGGCTTCATTCGAACGGAAGCGAAGTGGATCGCGCACTCTAGGTACTTTGGTATGGGCCATAGTATCTGCAAAAATAAGAAAAAGAAAGGAAGCAAGGAGTTAATAGGATAAAAATCCAAAAAATTAAAAATGAAGCCCCATTTCTCACCATATAAGTGGGCATGAGAACTTACGTAGGTTAGAATATGTCCTACGACCCACATACAGTAGGAGATTTTAACTGACGAAGCTCAATTTGAAGAAATTCAAGAAAAATAAAAAATTTTGATAAATTAGGGCAAAAAGAGAAAATTTTAAGATTCTCGATAACCAACCGATGAAACTCAAAAATTTTTGAGGGCTTTCGTTCCTCAAGACCCCAATAACAAAAGCCCCCAATAAAAATCGAATTTTTACGGTTGGAAAAAGTTTAATTTGGAAAATACGAGCTAAATGGGCAAAAACCTAGAAAAGAAAACCTAAAAACAGGTAAAGGTGAGAGGATATACCTGTAGGGATGACGTGGGCGTCGAAACCCGGAGTTAAACCGACCAAGAACAGTGGAGTAGCACTGTAGCAACTCAGAGAGTGGAGACGAGTCGAAACGGAGGAGGAATAGTGAGAAATAACCCAGAATCGGATCTTAAAAATCTGATTTTTGGTCCGAGGGTCGGACAATTCGACTGGGTACCATCGACCCTCGGATCGACCCTCCAATTGACCCTCGGCTCTCGGGAATCTGATAGAAAATCGAGGGTCGGACTGAGGGTCGGACACCCATCGACCCTCGCATCGACCCTCAGCTCTCGGGAAGAACAGGTTATTCCCAGGGTCGGACATACCAGCGACCCTCACCATCGACCCTGCATAGAAAAGACAGTATTTTTTTTATAAAATGAGTTAGAATTGGAATTTCTTATCGGTTAGTGTGCCTACATGAGATATAAATGAATTCTAACCTACCTTGACGATTTTTCAGGCACCACCAATCATCGAAAAGAAATATGTCTGGACGTAGAGTTACCCGACAGACCCGAAATACAGTCCCACCACCACCACCAGTGGAGGAGACTAGTCAAGAGAATAACCATGCACCGAAAAACCCAGAACCGGTAAATCCCACAAATTTGCCACCTCCACCACCGGAGCTAGCAACTGTGGTTATGAATCTGGCACAACAGCTACAGCAAATGCAACACGCACAAGCTCAAATGCAGGTTGCAATGGGAGTTATGTTTCAAGCCACTCAGGCTGCAACCATGCACACTGGGCAAGCTAGTGCAGCACCAGTGGGTAATCACCCAGCTCAACAGACACCTCAACAACCGGCTGCACCAATTCCAGTGCAAGTCCCAGAAGCAGCCCAAGGGAACTATCAGTATCCACCCCCTATGTTTGGGACATACCAAAATCAACTGGATCACTCTCGGCTAGTGGAGAGATTTTTGAAAATGAAACCGAGAGAATTCAACGGCAAGCCGTCTGATCCACTGTGGCCAGCACACTGGATAGACGAAATGGAAAGGAACTTCCTTATGATGACTATCACCGAGGAAGAGAAAGTACTATGCGCCACCTTCATGCTCAAAGGCGACGCACACCATTGGTGGAAATCTACAAAGACATACTTATTGACCAAGCACGCCCTACTGACATGGGCTATATATAAAGAAGCGTTCTTCGAGAAGTATTTCCCAAGAAGCTTCAGAGATTCAATGGAGAAAGAGTTCTTGAGTCTGTACCAGGGACAGATGACCGTAGACGCATATCAACAGCGCTACGAAGAACTGTTTTTCTTTGCACCGGCTAGCATGCAAGAAGAAGATACAAAAATTCGTAGGTTCATCGCGGGACTAAGAGGAAGCATAAGAGAAAACGTTCTGGGCTTAAAGAAGAAGATTTACAACGAAGCTGTCCAAATTGCTCGAGTAATTGAATCGAACCAGAAGGAGAGTTATTTCTCCCAGAACAGAGGCATCAAGAGACCAGCCGGAAACTCCTACAACGGGGGCAATAATAGGACATATAAACCTTTTCGTCCTCAGAATTTTGCTACTGCACCAAAGTCTACTTCCGCAGCTCAACCACAGCCAAAGCCAAATTCTGAAGTCTCGAAGTGTTATAACTGCAACCAACCAGGGCATATGGAAAGAGAGTGCCCAAAACCCAAGAAGCAGTTACATCAAGGACGGGTATATGCTGTTACATCAGAGGATCCAGCCGCATCGCCCGATGTGGTCACAGGTATTGTACCTATCAATGGCGTACCAGCCAGAGTACTCTTTGATTCAGGAGCTACTCATTCATTTATATCTGTGTCGTTTGGAAAGAAGACCAATCTGCCCATCAAAACATTAGACTACAAATTACTCGTACGGTCACCGATGGGATTAGAAGTGGAATTAGAGAAAGGTTATGGACCATGTCCAGTTCTCATTGGAGAGCAGACCTTGGATGCAACCTTGATACAACTTGAGATCGCAGACTTTGACGTCATCTTGGGAATGGACTGGTTAGCTTGACATTCTGCAAATTTGTAATTCGCTGAGAAGAAGCTAACGTTCAAAGACAAAGAAGGAGTAGAATTCAGTTTCTCGGGAACCAAACTTCCCCGGAGACGCAAGCTCATACTTTTCGCATTAAAGGCTAAGAAGTGCCTTGAAAAGGGAGCCGTCGGATACCTAGTGTCAGTGGTCGACCTAACCAAGGAAGCACCACGAATGGAAGACATTGACGTCGTGCGGGATTACCCAGATGTATTTTCGGAGGAACTACCCGGATTACCGCCCGACCGTGTCACGGAGTTTGTAATAAACCTGATACCTGGAGCCGCACCGGTATCAAAAGCACCTTATAGAATGGCTCCTACTGAACTGAAGGAATTAAAAGTGCAATTACAAGAACTGTTGGATAAGGGTTATATTAGACCCAGTATATCTCCATGGGGAGCACCCGTGTTGTTCGTAAAGAAGAAGGATGGTAGCATTCGATTATGCATCGACTATCAAGAGTTGAATAAACTGACCATCAAGAATCGATATCCACTACCCAGGATCGATGACTTGTTCGATCAGTTACAAGGAGCGAAGGTATTTTCAAAGATCGATCTTCGATCAGGCTATCATCAGCTGAAGATTAAAGAAGGTGACATTCCGAAGACAGCTTTCAGGACAAGATACGGACATTATGAGTTCTTAGTGATGTCCTTCGGATTAACTAATGCACCGGCAACGTTCATGGAACTTATGAACCGAGTTTTCCACGATATGTTGGATACATCGGTTATAGTATTATAAGTAAGCATGTTGGATATGTAGAGAGTAACCAATCAAAAGATGATTGTCGAGATATATGAAAGAGAGATCAGGGTAGAACAGTAGTGATAAAAGAAATATAAGCTAATGAATTTTTCGAGATATGAGATCATTAACGATAGTCTTTGAAAAACTAAGAGTTAAAAGGGGATTAGATGTGTTCATAAGACCTTTAAATCAAACTTTGTTAGTTCAAGACTTTTTGGACTAGATGTTGTGATTGATGAGTGTGATAAACAATGTTCGAATCGTATGGATGGACGAAATTTGGATGCAACCTAATTGACTTGAGATGATAAACTTTAACGTCATTTTGAGGATGGATTAATTGTCTCAACACTCTATATAGTTGTTATGTGCATAGAAGAGGTTGTCATTCAAGAATAAAGACTGCACATAATTTGGTTTTATTGGAAGCATATTGCTTAGGAAGTGAAAGCTCATTCTCTCTACACTAAAGACGAAGAGATGCTTTGAAGAGAAAGGAGTTGGACATATGTTATCTGTGGTATACAATACTAAGAAGGCACCACAGATGAAAGATATTGATGTGATGTGTAAATTTCTTGATATGTTTCCAAGAGACTTACTTGGGTTGTCACCTGATCATACGACTGAGTTCGTTATTAACTTGTCACCAGGGACGAAACCTATGTCTAAAACACCCTATTGAATAGCTCTTATAGAGTTTAAGGAATTGAGAGTCAACTATGGGAGTTATTAGACAAGGGTTCTAATCAGCTAAGTATTGCATTATGGGGAGCACTAATGCAATTCGTGAAGAAGGATGGTGGTGTTAGATTATGTATAGACTATCGGGAACTAAACAAGCTCGCGATCAAGAATCGATACCCACTACCTTAGATCAATGACTTGTTTAATCAGCTGCAAGGAGCAAAGGTATTTTCTAAGATTGATCTTTGGTCAAGATATCATCAGTTGAAGAATTTGGACATCGATATTCTGAAGATAGTTTAAAACCGAGAATGAGTATTATGAGTCCCTAGTTATGTTATTGGATTGACCAATGCCCTTGCATCTTTTCTAGAACTTATGAACCGGGTATTCCACGATGTATAGGACATGTCAGTCATAGTTTTTGTAGGCTATATATTGGTTTATTCCAAAGATGAAAAAGTCCTATAACGAATTTTACAACAGCTGACAACAGTTGAGAAGGGAGAAGCTTTATGCTAAGTCCAAGAAATATGAGACTTGAATAAACAAAGTAATCTTGTTGGGTCACATAGTATCATCAAAAGGAATGAAGGTGAACCCTAGTAAGATAGAAGCAATCATACGGTAAGAAACGCCTAAGAACATTGCAGAGATTAGAATTTTCTTAGGTTTAGTTGGTTATTATAGATGATTCATAGAGGACTACTCTAGGATCGCAATACCTCTTACCAAGCTAACCAGGAAAGGATAGGAGTTTATTTGGACTGACAAGTGTGAAGAATATTCCCATAATCTAAAAGCATGGTTGATATCGGCTCTCATCTTGATTGTTCCTACACTAGGAAAACTTTTTACCCTATACACCGATGTTTCCAGATTGGTTCTAGGATGCGTGTTGATTCAAGGAGAATAAGTGATTATCTATGCTTTAAGACAACTGAAGGAGCATGAAAAGAATTATTTGACCCATGACTTGGAGTTAGCAATGGTGAATCATGCAATTGAAACTTGGAGACATTATCTATACATAGAAGAATTTCAGATTAAATCAGATTACAAGAGTCTTACTTATCTCTTCACTTAGAAAGGGTTGAACATGAAGCTAAGGAGATGATTGGAACTCCTAAAGGATTAAGACCGTGATACACAATGTCACCCATGCAAGGCTAATATGGTAGTTGAGGTTTTGAGCAACAAGGAATAATGAAGCCAAAAGGAGGACCTAGTACAATAGCTGCCTGCCTTGTGTCTGCAGCAATAGATTCAGATTTGGAAGAAGAGTAACATATAATAGAAACTCGTAATGATCCAATTGAACGAGAACTTATGGATGAATTTATGGAGCAATAATTCCTCGCTTACGTTTGTAGCGTTAAAGATCATCTCTGAATTGATGGATGAAGTAAAAGTAGCAATTTTGTTAAATCTGTATATAAGAATGATGTAAGAAGATTTAGAAAAAGAAGAAAAACCTAACCCTGACTTACTTCAGATGCGAAATAGTTATTGAGATCTAGAGGATGATTATGCATACCTGAAAGTGAAAAACGTTGATCATAGATACAAGATAATGCTAAAAGCGCATTATATTCCGTATTGGGTACATCTTAGAAGTACAAAATAGACCAAAACATGAAGATATTATTTTGGTAGAAGGGAATGGAAGTAGTTGTTGATAGATGCATGTATCAGTGACTAAATTATCAACAAGTAAAGGCTGAAAGACAGAGACCAACATGGCTTACTACAACCACTATCAGAGCTAGTCTAGAAGTGAAACTACATTACAATAAACACTGTCATTGATTTATCAATGACTCCTAGATCGGTTGACGCAGTTTGGGTGATTGTTGATTACCTTATGAAGATAACTTATTCCATTGCTATACGACCTTGGTGTACTTTGGAATGTCTAACTAAGCAATATTTGGATATTATTATCTGATCGAATGATATGCCTAGGAACATAGTATCTAACAGAGGCTCACGCTTTATCTCAAAGTTTTTGGAGGGATTATAAAAGGCAATGGGAATGAAGTTGAAGTTTAGTACCACATTTTACTTTTAAATCGACGGACAGTTAGAGTGGACTATACTGATCCTAGGAGGTATTCTCTGAGCCTGTGAAATTGTTTTTAAAGGAGCTTGAGTTGAGAAGTTACCGTTGATTGATTTTTCTACCAAGCTACCATATAGACATCACCTATAAAACATGGTACGGTAGAAATGTGAAACTCATTTGTTTTGGAATGAAGTTGGAGAATGAGGAATTGTAAGACTTGAGTCTGTTAAAGAAACCTGTCAAGTAATAGACAAGATTAAAGGAAAGGGGCCAAGATAGCTCAAAGTTATCAGAAGAGACACCAAGACCTCGAGTTTGCCATAAGTGACAAAGTGTTCTTGATGATGTCAGTTATGCGTTGTTTGAAGTGGTTCAATGATAAGGGAAAGTTGTGTCCTATATATGTTTTGGACCTTATAAAATTTTGGAAAGACGTGGAAAAGTAGTATATTAACTCACATTACAGTCATCCATGTCTAGTGTGCACAACGTATTTGACGTGTCTCTATTAAAGAAGTAGGTTGGAGATCCATATCATGTAATGACTGCGGATCCACTGGATCAGATAAAAGATTTAACTATTGAAGTGGTGCCAGTTTAGTTCACTAGTTGGAAGGTACTACATCTCCAAAGTTGTGATAATTATTATATGAAGGTAACCTAGCGAAGCCAAAATGTAGAAGAAATTACATGGGAAGAAGAGAACGCTATGTGGAAGCAATATCCTCACCTATTCAACTCTAAAGGTACATATAAATTTCGAGGTTGAAATTTCTTTTGAGGGTGGGGGAGTTGTGAGATCCGTGTGTACAAATTTTGAGGACGAAATTTCTTTTATGGGTGGTGGAGTTGTAAGACCCGCAAGCCACGCACCCGGTCTAACCTTACGTTCTTGTGTCATGACCAGTCTCCCCATCATAATCGGCTTACGTAAACCAATTATATGAAGAAACCACAAGATGAGGTAAGTCACAAGTCAAATTTAGTTGTTGTGATTGACTGGCAAAGTTTGTATGGAAGCAAACAGTCAAAAACTGAAAACCAATGAATTTTGGTCCTATGGTGGCATGTTTGGGGGCTACGGTCGCATCTATAGTCGACCGTAGTGAGATCATGTGACCTATGGTCGCATGTTTTGGTGGTACGATCGACGGTTTATGCGACCATATGATCGACCGTAGGAACCCAGAACCGACTATGTGTCTAGCAAACTTTCCTAATTTGAGAAGGACTAATTCCTAATTGAAAGACGACTCGATATGGAGGTTTTCCCTCTATATAAGAGACGTTCCTTAGCCTCTGTCACTCTTTTAGAACCCAAATTGAAACTTTAAATCTATGAGAGAAAGAGAGGGAGGAAGAGAAGGAGAACGAGACTTGAAGAAGAAGGCTAAGAGGAAGGTTTGTAGAGAAGAGTTATATCTTTCTACAACAAGATTAAGGTATGGACTTGACTCTGTAGGATAGATCAGGTAGGATAGGTTCCTTTCCATCAAATTGATGTGTTGAATCTAAGGTAACGATTTCGGTTATGAAATTTCTAAGCAAAACCATAGAATAGGTTAATGTTAATGGATGAGGGATAAACTAAGAATATTGGCCTTAGAATGATCATTAGGGAGGACCCCATTGATGATCTAAGAGGAGGAACTCATGTAAGAAGTAAAAATCAACCAAACTACGTATGGTCGCAGCAATGGTTGACCATAGGATGAGAAAGTATCGACCATAGCCATTCGGGAGGAATTCAGGAAACATATGGTTGCAGCTACTATCGCATGTAATGTGACCATAAGGTATCGACCATAGGTCCTATGGTGGCATATATTGCAACCATAGCATCAACCATAGCATCGACCATAGGAAAACAGTAATCATATTTTAAGACCAAACAAGGTTTTTGACTACTGTAACTTGGTAAACTTTAACCCCAACTTACATACATTAATTATTTAGGTTCCTAATAGATTCAAAGTGACTTCAAAAGCTTGGGAGAGGAACAAGGAGAGGAACAAACATCGATCAAAGGTGAGGGGACAAGACTTAAACTAATTGGTTAATAACAAACAGTTTATTTTTATTGAGCCCAATGTCATGACTGACTCTATGCTTATATGCTTGTCATGTGCATCTCACATGTCATCCAATATTCCTGCTATTACTGTTCATGCATATTTAATTCTATTTATTTATAACATGATGATGATAATGATGTTAGGAATAGGCATGTGAATGTATGTGTGTGGTTGATGTGTTGGATACGAGTGGAGCATCAGGGGGAGGAAGTGGCATTGTGGTTTTTGGCCTCGTCACCAGACTTTAGCTCTATCTCTACTCAAGTCTTGCCCACTAACATCGCTGTATCGCCATTATCTTAGCAGAACTATTACATTATAGGACATCAGGGGAGGTGGTTTTAGACTATGTGGTCTCTGACTCTATTGGGGGGCCTTAGTTCTATCTCTATGGACGTATTGAGGGATGCTGGGTTGAGGCCTTGGATACACTTTTTGGCATTAAGATTGGTTAGTTGCAAGCCCAATTTGTAAGCCCTCGCTAGCAGCGGCTTACATGTTGGTATGGGTAGGGCATCAGGAGAAGTGTTGGTGGTGTTTGATCCGGATACTTTAACTCTATCTCTATTCCATGGTGGGTGCATGTGGAATGGAAATGGTGTTTGATCCATTGGGCGGATTCACACACTAGTGTATAGAGGTGCGGTGGCCACCAAACCTTTCTATAGCACATTGCAAACTTATAAACTAGACCAAAGATATGAATTGAATGCATGCATATGTTTGTTGCATTGTTTTGTTTACTCACTAAGCTCAAGTTGGAGAGCAGACACTTGTGCGTGTATTTCTTTTTACTTTCTGATGTTGTAGGTATTACGGTTGAAGATTATGTCAACATGCCAACATATGAACAGGTGGCGGCTATGGATGAGCAAGCTGTGGAGGACTATTTCGATTCATTAAGCGAGCATTTCTATAATGGATACGCTTACTGTTTAACTTTCGTATTAGTTATTTGTAATATGTATTAAATTATGTTTTGGTTACTTGGAGATAACTCGAATATTAATTAATTATCATGATTAGACCTCAGTTCATTATTAATAAGACTTCCACTATTTACTTTACTATCTCTGAGTAATGTGGAATGTGTTTTGGTTTAACATTGTTGGCATAGCCTATACGATATCCTAGTTGAACCGTTGATTTTTTGACAGTTCATCATTTTAGTTAGTCCAGAATTGGGGTGTGACAACTTGGTATCAGAGCTCTCAGGCCTTGCCCATCAAACTTGAATACTTCTACTAGAGTCCATGTGTAAGACCCGTATCGAACTAACCGGTCTTACCACCTTGTACCAGGTCTACCTATCATGGTCAAGTCAAGTGGACCAAGTGCGAGAAGAAACCATAAGACAGGTATGAAGTCTAACCCAAAAACAGTCAAATATGAGGGTAGGTTCGCATGCCTAAACAGGTATAATCGACCCCACCTCAAAAGAGTCCAACCCATGACTTTTTAGTCGTGGGGTCGCATGACTTGAAAAACGTAGGGTCGACAGATTCTTTGACCCTACATGCGACCCTACAATAGCAAACAGAATCCAGAAATTAGGAAACTTTCCTAATTCAAAGGGGGTCTTTCCTAAACTCATTGGGACTTATTATGGAGGATTTTCCTTTAAAAATAGGACGTCCCTTAGTTTCTTTCACTCCTTTAGAACCCTAATTGAAAGTGAGAGCACGAGAAAGAGAAGGAAGAGAAGAAGAGAAGGAAACTTGAAGAAGAAGACTAAGGAAGAGGAGGAAGTTCAGAGAAACCTCTAAATTAAGGTATGAACCTAATTCCCTACCTGAATAAGAGAGCCTAGAATAGTTATGGAGAACATAGGATTAGGAGAAACCCAAATCATCCATCCATGGACAAGATTTCACGGAGAAAATCATTATGGACAATGAATGGTGTATAAATTGTAGTTTTCAGCCATAGAACAATCATAGAATAGACCATGATAGTAAGCCAAAGGATCCAAACATGAAGGAATGAACTGTAGAGTAAAAGGTCGACTCAGAAAATGTATGGTCGCATGTAGGGTTGAATGATATCCAACCCTACAAGATCACATGATCGACGACATGCCCTCGGGATGTCCCAAGGAGGGTGTGGTCGGACGTAGGGTCGAATAGTATCTGACCCCACATGCGACCCTACACCCAGGGGTCGCAGAAACTGCTACCCTAGGTGTTACCCTACCTGCGACCCTACAATTTTAGTTAGTTTAAAACATATTGGAAATAATTCTAATTAAAATCTATTAACTTGTTAGGTCTTTCTAGTGATTTAAAAGTTATTCATAAAGCTTAAACGAGGATCTACGCTCAATCAAAGGTGAGGGAACAAGACCTAAACTAATTGGCTAATAAAAAACTATTTTCATTTATTGAGTCCAATACTATGAATGATTCTATGCTTGTATGATTGTAACGTGCATACCACATGTCATCCACTATTTTTGTTATTACTATTCATGCATATTTAATTTCGTTTATTATAACATGATGATAATGATGATGATGCTAGGAATAGGCATGTGAATGTATGGGTGTGGTTAGTGTACTTGATGTGAGTGGAGCATCAAGGGGAGGACGTGACACTATGGGTCATCCTGATTACCAGACTCTAGCTCTATCTCTACTCTAGTCTTGTCCACTAACATCGTCGTATCACCATTACCTTAGCAGAACTATTATGTCACACCCCAATTTTGGTTTAACCAGAATGGTGTGATGAACCGCTAACAAACCAACGGTTCAATCGGGATCTCAGATAGGCTATCCCCGCGTTCTCCAAACTTACACGCATCCACAATCATAATCAGAGTAAATACAATAGCGGAAATCTTATAAATAAATGAACTGAGAACTAAAATGGTATTCATAGCAAATTATTCTGTATTCAAACTGAGACATAAATAATTAAGTACCAAATACATGTCTATAAATCCAATAAAGAAACCTATAAAAATATCTAATCGAATACACACGAGTTGCACT